>JAVKLA010000088.1:3619961-3682700 GCA_034782735.1 Sagittarius serpentarius
GCAGGAGGGATGTGGGTGCTGCCGGGGTGGTGGGGTCCCGTCCCACCCCTGCTTCCCCCGTCCCCGCTATCGCCAGCTGGGATCTCACCAGGATTTCCTCCGCTGCTGGTTTTCTCAACCGAAAACCTTGTCACTTGCCAGGCCGGCGCCTTCCCAGGGCTGGGGGGGTGGGGGGGTGTGGTGCGGGGCCCTGTGCTGCTGGGGACAGGGACAGGGATGGGGACAAGGGCTTGCACCCCCACGGGCCTTGGCACAGCCCTTGACCCACGCGCACGTAGCACAGATGGGGAAACTGAGGCGCCGACGATGACAGTGACGGAGCGAAAGCAGCCCAGCGGAGGGGCAGCGTCACCCGCAGGGTGCCCGATGGCAGCCCCTCGGTGGAGGGCAGTGGGCTCTCGGGGTGGGGATGGGACTTGGGGTCCCCAGCCAAGCACCCCATGCTCTGCCCCGCAGTGCTGGGAAGTGCGGAAACACAACAGCTCCGAGTGGTGCCGCTTCGTCCGGAGCAATCCCGACTGCCGGCTGGAGGGCGGCTTCCTCAACTACCTCGAGGGGGTCTTCTGCGTCTTCCCCCCCCGGCTGCTTCCCCTGGCCGTTACTCTCTACGTAAGGACGGGAGTGGGGGCGATGCTGCTGGGGGATGCTCTGCTTTGGGGGCGTGGGGTGGGGACCCCACCGACTCCTCTCTCTGCCACCCCTGATCCCACAGGCTCTATGGCTCCTGTACCTGTTCGTCATCCTCGGTGTGACGGCAGAGAAGTTGTGAGTAGCCCCGCAGAGGAGGGGACGGTCCCCAGGGTGAGCGGGGAGCCCCGTGGTCCCGGAGCTGCCCCGTCACCCCTCTCCGCCTCCTTCTCTGCCCTCCCAGCTTCTGCCCCAACTTATCGGCCATCTCCACCAACCTGAAGCTGTCTCACAATGTGGCAGTATCCTTGGTGGGTCGTGGGGGACCTCAGCCAGGGACGGGGGATGCAGGGACAGGGCAGGCGGCCGTGTCGGGGGCAATTCTGTGTCCCCTCGGCACCCTGCCAGGGGAAACAGGTTTGGGGCACGAGCCCGAGGTGGTGGTGGGGTGAGTGGTGGCGTGCTGGCACCGGGAGGGAGTCCCACGGTGGCCAGAGCGGGCAGGCGCCCTGTGTCCCTGCGGGGAGGAGGCCACCAGGTCTTTTCCTTGACGTCCCCTCTCCATGGTGTCACCTTCCTGGCCTTTGGCAATGGGGCGCCAGATGTCTTCAGCGCCGTGGTGGCCTTCTCTGACCCTCGGACGGCAGGGCTGGCCATCGGGGCCGTCTTTGGTAAGGAGACCCCCAGTGGGGGCTGCTGGCTCAGGAGTGTGGGGGGGTGATGGGTGGGGGCGACATTGTGGGGCTGTGGGACGCTCCCCCCTGAGAGGGACCTGTTGTGTTGGCAGGTGCCGGGGTGTTTGTGACCACGGTGGTGGCCGGGGGCATCGCCCTGGTCAAGCCCTTCACGGCCGCCTCCAGGCCCTTCCTCAGGGATGTCATCTTCTACATGGTGGCCGTCTTCCTCACCTTCATGGTCCTTTACTTCGGCAGGATCACGCTGGGGGAGGCTCTGGGTGAGCATCGCAGGGGGTTGGGGCTGGGGGGCTGGCGGGAGCAGCCTGGGGGTGCCGTAACCCCCCATCGCTCCCCCCATCTCAGGTTACCTGGGGCTGTATGTCTTCTATGTGTTCACCGTGGTGCTCTGCACCTGGATTCACCGGCGGCAGCGGGGGGAAGGGCTGGCCCCCCCCGGACCCTGGGAACCAGGTAAGGGCCGCCCGACTGTGCCGGCGGCACCCCCGGTGTGCTGGGGTCTCCCTCCACCGCCCCCCCCTCCTCTCCTCTTCCCCCCAGAGATGCCAACGGATGCTGAAGAGCCGGAGTCCTCGGGCACAAACAGCGGGGACTACGGTACGTTGCTCCCGGTGGGCTTGGGGCCGGCTCCACTCTGTCCCTAGGGGTGGTCGGGGGGCCCTGGGACACCCGGGCTGCTGCACGTGTGACAGCCCATGGGGTGGCCGTGGCCGGTGGGGCAGGGCAACCCATGCTGGAAGGGCCGGGGGCCCCAGTCCCCCACCCTGCTCAGCCACCGCGGCCCCTCGTAGGCGAGGAGTACCGGCCCCTGATCCCTTCCCAGGAGACCTCCCTGCGCATCCTCACCGCTGCCCTCAGCCCCTTGGACTGCCGCAAGTGGAGGAGGAAGCCCTGGTACTGGCGGCTCTTTAAGGTCCTCAAGGTGAGTGGGGGGGGACATGAGCCCAGAGGAGCCCCCCCCCCCCGAGGTGTCCCCCTCCCTGCTGGCCCCTGGGGCTGCATCACCCCTGGGCTTTGCAATGGGGATGGTGGGACAAGGGCAGGCAGGTGGGGGACAGGTCATGGGGCACTTCCTGGGGTGTCCCATCTTGGGGGTCCCCCATCCCCACTCATGGCTGCTCCTCTCAGGTGCCTGTGGAGCTGGTGCTGCTGCTCACTGTTCCCGTCGTGGACCCCGACAAGGATGACCTGAACTGGAAGAGACCCCTCAACTGCCTGCACGTCCTCACCAGCCCCCTGCTCTGCGTCCTCACCCTGAAGTCGGGCGCCTGTAAGAGCCCTGGCAGCCCTGGACACCCAGCAGGGCACGGGACCGAGACGGCCACCAAAGCCCTGGGGACTGTAGGAGCCCTCTGGAGCTGGCAGCCCATCTGGGGAGGGGAGGGTGGGCCAGTGAAGACCCAAGCCAGGGGGCCTGGTTTGCAGCTGGATGGCTCTGTCCTCCCCCCAGGGGTGGGGGTTTGGGCCCCCCAGCATCCAGGTCCTGGGAGAAAAATGGGATGGCCTCGCCTGCCTGGGGAAACTGAGGCACAGAGGGGCGCAGCCTCATGAGGGCTTAGGATAGAGGTGGCTTTAGAGGACAAGGTTTTACCTTATACCACGAGCCTGGTCGGATCCTGCCCCAGCCCATGTGGTGCCTGCGGGGCCACTCTGATGCCCCCTCTCTCTACCACGTGCAGATGGGCTGTACCAGATCCAGGGCGTCTTCCCAGTCTGGGGACTGGTCACACTGGTTGGCTGTGTCCTGGCCATCATCACCTTCATCACCACAAGCAATGAGGAGCCACCCAAGTACCACTGCGTAAGGTGCTCCCCAGCCTTAATTGCCCACCGGGGCCCAGCCCGCTCCGGACTGGGCTGAGGGTCCTGGGGGCAGAGCAGGAGCCAGGACCTCCTTTCCGGTGGCCAGCGTCCCCAGGAGGGACACGGCTGGCTGGAGGTGTGCAGGGTCCTGCAGGACACACCCAGGGACCAGCTGACCCCTCTGCCCGGCAGGTATTTGCCTTCCTTGGGTTTTTGGCCAGTGCCATGTGGATCAATGCTGCGGCCACGGAGCTGGTGAACATCCTCCGGACCCTGGGCGTCATCTTTCAGCTGAGCAACACCGTGCTGGGCTTGACGCTGCTGGCCTGGGGCAACAGCATTGGCGGTAAGGGCTCTGCTGTGCCCCGGTGCCACCCCGGGTGCACCCGTCTTCCCGGCTCCCCACAAGGTCTCCCCTTCTCCCTCTGCAGACACCTTCTCTGACCTCACCATGGCACGGCAGGGCTATCCCCGCATGGCCTTCTCCGCCTGCTTCGGGGGCATCATCTTCAGTATCCTTTGGGTGCCAGGGGGAGGTGGTGGTGGTGGTACTTGGGGCAGGGGCTGCCTCAGTTTCCCTGCCTGCAGCCCAGGGAGAGCTCCTGCTCCTGGGAGACCCTGGGAAGCAGCTGGGCAGGATCCACCCCGGAGTCCCTGGGATTCTGGCAACCTCTGCGGTGCCCGCACAGTGCAGGGGGACTGGCACGGCATTTGTGAACGGCAGGAGCTGCAGGGATGGAGCCAGCAGTATGCCCCTGTCCCCACTGCTGTCCCAGCCCCAGCGGGATGGGAGTTTGGGCTGGAGTCTGGCAGATTTGGGGGAAGGACAGCAAGAGGGTGTGTCACCCTTTGGGAGGCTTTGTCTGGTCCCCAGACCAGGCAGAAGCCTCTCCTCGAGTGCTCCAGGCTGTATTTGCCACAAACGGGCAACACTTTGAGCTAGGCGACAGCCACGGGGTGCAGGCAGGGAGAAGGAGGGCCAGCACTGTCCCCCTCCCTGGGGCGGGAGGGACATGGCCGGCTCCGTCGCTCCCCCGAGGTCCCCCGTGCTGCGTTTCCATCCTGAACGTGCCGCAGACATCCTGGTCGGCGTGGGACTCGGCTGCCTGCTGCAGATGACCAGCAGCCAGCTGGTGGTGAAGGTAAGGCTGCAGCGACACGGTGGCATGGGTCAGGCTGGCAGCAGGACCCCGGTGTCACGCCACGTCGCTCCCCATCTCTCCGGCAGCTGGAGCCCGATAGCCTCCTGGTCTGGATCCTCGCTGGGGCTCTAGGGCTGAGCTTGGTCTTCTCCTTCGTGTCGGTGCCAGCGCAGTGTTTCCAGCTGGGCAAGGCCTACGGCGTCTGCCTCATCCTCTACTACCTGGCCTTCCTCTGCGTGGCCCTGCTGACAGAGTTCAGGGTGATCCGGCTCTCCGCCGCCTGACCGGCCCCACTGGACATCCAGCCCTGGCTCTTGCTTTGCCTCCCTGCTGGATCAGGGCCTTGCTGTCCCATCTCCCTGTCCCTGCCAGGGGGACAAGGGCACCTCGACCCCAAACCTGCTGCTGCCGCCACATGCTGGAGGCATCACGTGCCAGCCCAGTCCTCGGCCTTCGCTTTCTGGGGGCGGGCTGGAGGGGGGGTTGTTGGTTGTTTGTGCTTTGGGAAAGGAAAAGGAGCTGTTAGTCATTAGCTTTTTCCTCTCCCTGTTTAATCTTGTTTAACTCAAGGCGGCTCTGAGCAGGAATGAGGTTAAGACCTCTGCTTCCTCTGGTCGCAGTGACAAGGGCAGAGGAGAGGGCAGCTCCAGCCCAGGGTCACAACAGGAGAGGTTTTTACCTTTTCAACCACTTTCCCCTCCCCATCTCCATCTTGGCTGCTCTGGGACAGGGCTAGGGCGGTCATGCTACACGGAGTAACCCTGTGAAGGTCTGAGCACAAGTTTGTCACTGCAAAGGACGTGACGTGTTCGCACCACAGGTTTGAAATAGCAGCCGAGGCAAAGCGAGATGGGGTTAAGGTGAGACGAAGCTCCAGGGCAGTGCTTGGTTTTAATGCAAGCAAAGCTGGAGGGGAAAAAAAAAACCAAACCAACAAACCAAGGGAGGCTGGTTTCCCCTGCATTTTTAAGCTATGTTTTTCAACCTGAGTTTCAGATCCTACTTTTCTCTTCCTCCTAGGGTGGATGGAACTGTAGGAAAGGACTTGAAGGTTTCCACACACAGTGTTAGCCTCTGGCAAGACTAGGTTTAGACACTGTAAAAAAAGTTCCAATAAAAGAACCAAACACCAACTGAACCTCGACTTGTGGTGTTCACTGCGAGGGTGTTTTCTCCTGCTCTACGCTAGCGTAACACACCCCTTACCCAGTACGGCACCTGTGGAGGGGGAGAGGGAACACCCGTAGCTTCTCCAGAGCTGAGCCAGCAGCAGCAGAGGGGCCTGGGGGGCTGACACCCTCAGCCGCGCAGAGCAGAGCGGTCTTCCCCAGCAGCTCGGGGAAGTGGTTTCCTCCGGGCTCACCAGCAGTTGATTTCTCAACAACAGTCACATGCGCCTGACTCGGCCATTTAGTTGCACGGTTGGGAACTGCAGCGTTGCGGCGCTCCCGGCACGGGGTCAGCACGGGCTGCGAGGGGCATTACTCAGCTCCCCTGGACGGGGACAGTGGCGGGGCAGCCCACGGTCCCAGGGGAAGCGGAGCGGGGAGGCTGGTGCTTCTGCTCCTCGTCGGAGGGTCTGCAGGGCGCAGGCTAGAAAGCAAACTGCTGTTACGGACAGACAACCGCACTTCTGTTCCGTGGGGAGAGAGGGGCTGTTTTGCAAACAGCACAACCGCCGGACCTGGTTCCTGGTTCCTGCTCCCTTCTAGGGGTGCCAGCAGCCTCCTGGGCCTGGATCGTTTCTCCTTTTTCTAACCAGATACGGACTTCCACAAAAAAATAATGCTCCCTGTGCCTGCAGCTACTGGCTCTGCCCTGAACCCGCTCACAAGTTACCAGCAGCTGCCAGAATTATCCGGGGAGACGAGCCCCGCTTCCTTACACCCAGCAGGGTTAAGCAATCAAAACCGCCGCCAACGTACCAATACAGAGGTACAGGGGCAAAAACCCCCTTCTAACCTTAAATGTTGCATTGGGGTAGCTTTAAAAAACATAAGTTTGAAAGCACTATTTTAACGTTTAGGAAAAAAACTGGCAGGGGGGAGGGCAGAAGGGAAGCTGGGCTTTGCCATGTCCAGGAACAAGAATTCAGAGCAGCTCGGCAGGGCATGCATGCAAAATATGCCCACGCAAGCAGTTGCCACCGGAGAGGGAGGGCGGGCACCGCTCCTCTTCAAACACCGTGGAAATGCTTCAGCTGCGGCCAAGCCCCACTTCTGGAATAGCACGGGAAGGAGGAAAGGAAGCCGCTGCCTTTACAAAGCCGAGGATGCTTTTTATTAGTGTGCTTGAAAATATCTAAAGAACATTTTACAGACATGTCCATAAAATCATTTTATAAACAAAATGCCAGCATACAAAATCCTGCAGTGCTTCCTCCCTTGCTCCCTACAAAATGATTGTCTCTCTCATTAGTCTGTGTGTCAGGTGGGGGAGAGGAGGATAAATAGAAGGGGATGCCCCGTACTCAAACTCTGTTTCCTTCCAAAGTCATATGGAAGAAGTAAACTTCTGTGACCTTCCTTGGTTTACAAAAATAATTAACACAGTGTGTACATGGGGGCCATAAACACCTCAGCACGAAACCACAGAAGCAGCACCTAAGCCCTGAGCCCCAGTGCAAGCATTCCCATCTCTGTGACATGAGAGCCCTGTTATTGCGTGTTAAGCAGGTTAGTGCCCCGCTCCATATAGCTTAAAGCTGCAGCTCCTTTGGCATCCAGAGAATACCCCCAAAAAAGTCACTGACAGCCCTGCAAGGAGAAATAGGCTGTAGGAGAATGTGGAGTCTAAACGCAGCCACTTTTTTTTCCCCCCCTAACCTTCACAATGCTCATTCATCCTGCCCACAACTTAAAACAGAATAAACAACATCTCCTCCAGCCCCAGGACTAATCTGGATAAATCTCCCAGGCTGCGACTCCACGCAGAGCAACTGCAAGAGCAACAACTGCACTGCTCATTAACTTGTGGTCAAATTTATGGTTTGGAAAACAGCCCTTTAAGGTCCTTCACGGTTCAGCTCAGAAGTAGTTTCATACCTGCAGTACCCAGAAAGGAAACAAAGAGTTGCCCTGAGGCACCTGGGGAATTTGGCCAGGGTTGAGAGCAGATGCCAGTGTACACCCTGGAAAGCTGCTCACCTGCTCTTTCCGTCCCATAGCCCAAATGCTCCCACCATGCTATGCAGGAAGAGATTTTCAGAAGCAGCTCTGTCTTGCCTACTTTTGAAAGTCTCGGGAAACGCTCCTGAGCTGCCCGGGTAGGATCAGTCCTCTCCCGCTGTCCTTGTGCCATGTGGCGAGGCTACCAAGGAAAAAAACAGGTATGTGGGACAAAGGGAACGGGCACACAGATCTCCCACTGCCTGATCTATCTGGAGGAAGGAGAAAGCCTCCCCAGCAAGGTCCGCTCTTAGTCTGAACCTGAGACAAGATCAAACAGCAAGAGGTGAGGAGAGCCTCCCAGCTGACAGATACTTCTAGCCCTCAGCACTTTCTGTGCTGACAGGGAAAAAAAGGGGACTTACAGAGACAGTTTCTCATCACAGTGCAGGCAGTGAAACAAGAGCGATGTTGCAACCTGCCAGGATCACAGAATAAACGTGGCAGAGCTGGGAAGGGATCCCTTTTCCCCCTTCCTTCCCATCCCTCAGCTACCAGGTCTGGCAGCCTCCTTGTCAGCTCCAGAAAAAAAAGCAAACGGGTGAGAAGAATCATCCTCTTCCACGTTCCTCCTGCATCCAAAATTCAGGGCAACAGTACAGCTCTTCAGTGGATCTTCCTAAGATCCGACTCAGTCAGCATTTGCCAGCCTGAGGAACATTTCTGCAACGGTGAGAGCAAGGGAGGAGCAACACTGCTGTGCTGGGACTCGCTCGCCTGTATAAACAAAGCAGCAACCTGGCTGAGGAGTAACCAGCAGTACTGTTTGATGCCCATAAGCTCTCCTTTACCCAGAGCCAGGCAGAAAGAAGTCAGACTTGGAGATGCAAAACCTTCCGTTTCTTCGTCCTCGTCATCTATCTGAGCTAAGCACCAGCCAGAGATTTGCCATTTACAGAGCAGGTGGCCAAGTGGCAGAGGTCAACAGCCACTTTCACTCTGCAGAATCCCCCCTCTCACTGAACAGACAGGAGCTTTGGGGTTTACAGAGGCGATCCCAGTCCCAGGCAGTGCCACAGGCAGAACTGACCAGCAGCGATGCAGATATTGGATAGCTACAGCAGAGGCAAAGTTCGTCTCCCCAGACTCCTCTCCCACCTATGGTCATAACGCGACGAGATGCTGGCCCTCAGTTCTGTCTCCAGCTGCCACAGAACTGCTCAGGGACAGTTAAATTCAATAATCAGAGCTGGATCTACTACAGGGAGTGCATCTAGGTGTGCCAAAAAGGAGGGGAAAGGCAGAAGGCTCTTCCAAAAGTGCTGAAATTTCACACCACCTCCCCTTTCTTTGCATAAGGAAGGTGGAGAAGAAACAACAACTCACTCCCTGATCTTTTATTCCTAGGTAAATGGTACCCTTTAAGCAAAAGAGATCTTCAAAAAGGGCAAAAGTTTTAATACTAAGCAGGTGGCTTCAGCACATTTCCTGCTGTTAATGGATTACACATCCCTTTCCCTAAGGTCTGTTAGTGGTAAGACAAACACTAGGCTCGAGCCTGGGAAGCAGCTCAGAGGGAGAAGGTCTCTCTCCTGTCCAAGATGTTCACCCTGTGCTGAGCATGGGCTTCATGCTCAATCTGTGTGTAGCAGCCTTACACAGAGTCCCCTGGGTCTCTGGTTTTTCAGCAATTCACTGCCTAGGGGAAGAGATTTAAACCCTAAAGCCGAACAGTACACTGAACAGATCTATATACATCATCCCAGTATATACACTGTGAAGTAATACTCTAGGTTATTGCATAGAAGGCGGCTTGCATTAGCTAGGCCTAAATGACAGTCTGGGAGCGTTGTCGGAGGCTCTGGGGCTTCAGAGAGCTGCTGGAAGCAGATGCAGGCTCTTGCAACGGTGTCTGAGATTCTTCTTTTCTGGAATGCTCCTCATACCATTCCTGCAACAGGAGATCAAACACACCGAGATCAGGCTCTGCCCCATGCTGGCCTCGCAGCTGCCCAGCAGGACCCAGAAGGGCAGAGCCTTCCGCTGCCCTGCCATGTCAGGGCACATTTGCTCAGGCAGAGAGGGCCTTTTTCCAAAGCCCTGGATATAGCCTAACCTCCTGGAACAACCTGGTTAACTGCGGCATGGCTGGGCTGGAGGCACTGAGACCTTGCCACCCACAGTCCAAGCAAGAAGTACCAGCTATGGCCCAGCTACAGTTGGCTGAACTGACCAACCTGGGCAAGGAAACATCCCTCTCTCAGGATGTCCCTCCTGAATGTCTAAGGACTCTAGGACTGATGTCCCTGCGATGTTTGGGATTTGAAGAGCTGCTCCCAAACCTGGGCAGCGCCCAGGGTGTTACAGTATGTTATATCCCTGAATCAGAGACCAAGCAGAACAGGCGGGGATCTTCTCTGCAGATTTCCGCCCAGCTCCATGGTAAATAACAGGTTTATTTTTGTTAGAGGGACTGAAGACTCATCCCCAAGCTAGCTGCCCAAGGGACAAAGGACAGATTCAAATGGTTACGAGATTAATTCTTTCAGTACTAATCATTACATTAGCCCATGACCTTCAACCTGGAGGTGAACGTCTGGCAGACACTACAGTCACCAAATCCATGGCATAAAGCTTGTGACCACGAAGGGCACTAGCAGGAATGCCCTAAACAATCCAGAGAATCAGTTGATTTAATTGTTTCCCATCTTTGTTAGCCTGCTATTCTGAAGGAAAACCAGGCAGCATTGCTGGCACCAAGCAGCACTCTGCCGGGGAGAACACTTGGTTTCTGTGTCAGACAGACACGCCCAAGCTCAAACACAAATCGCATTCCAGTGGCTTAACAAATTAGCGTTCAGCAGCCAAGCCCCAGGAACGCACTACGCATGTGCTCAGAGCCCCAGCAAACATGTCCAACCTCAGTGAGCCTAGGTAAGCTCAGCCAAGCTGGAGTGCCTACGCACACACCGAGCTGCGGTCACTGTGACTCGGCTGACGCGCCTGCACAGCTGGACCCACTGAAGAGGCTCTGATGTGCTCTGTGGTTTAAGAAAGTCCCTGAGTGTCAGAATGGATGAATCTAAGGTACACTTCATCTACTGCCCACCCTTCTCACAGAGCACATGGCTGCCTGGGTCTTGGAGGAAGAAGGCCTCCAGTGTTTAAAAGGATGGTTTGTTATTCTAGGCAATGTTCTGCTCACCACAGAGACTTGCTGGTATTTCCAACTCAGGCCCACATACCTGTATCTCCTCCTCATACATCTTCATACTCAAATCACTCTTGGTCCGCGATCTGCGTCCCAGAAACAGTGTTGACATTTGCTAAAGAGTTGGGGGAAGGAGGAGGGAAAAACAAAGAAGTCATTCATCAGTCGCTGAGCAGCTCACACAATCAGTCCCTGGAACTTCAGGCAGCCTTCACGAGGACACCCATCATCCACTGATGAGCTCGGGCTATCCTGGGCTCCTTCTGCTGTCATGGGAAAAAGGCAGTTTAGGGTGCACATCACCTAAACAAATGCAGGCATCTACTGCAGGCTGGGACGAGTCACACTGAGCAGATCCCCAAAGGCTACAGAGGGAGCTGTAGCTTGGACGGACGCGGCCGTCAGCGGTGCTTAATTTAGTCAGATGAACATAACATCAGTGTCTGGAACAAGGCTCAAACCCAAGCTTCCAAATAAGATCTCATCTGAGAACAATTTCAGGTCCCACTTGTCTAGACCACACCATTTATTCCATGGGCCTGGACTTCTTAACTCATGTAAACAGAGAGCCGAAGTTTGAATTACTCTCTGACCACATGAGTTACATGAACAGAATTAAGAAGCAAAAGAAACCTCAGGTCTGGTGTCGTCATTCTGTACTCCACTGCAATGCTGAGGACAGCGTCTCCTTTGGTTTATTGTCTTGAAAACTGCTTCTGGTCAGTATCATCATTGCTATTCTCAATTTTGTCTGCGTGAACAAGAGCTCAGGCTTTAACTACCAAGCCAACCAAAACAAATAAAGGTTGCCTAAGAGACTGCGGCACCTGCACTTGTAGTGGTGATACAAGAATATAATGGCTATCATTAAAACAACCATTTAAGCTCTTCCCAGATGCATGAGACAACAGTTCTGAGACAAGAACAGTTACCCAGGTCAGCTCATTTTCCCAATTGCCCATCCTGTTTTAGAAAGAAAATGTAAGCAGTGCCATGGAGAAAGGAAGCCTGGTGTTTGGATCGATACCATCATACTGCTGCATAATGTTTCAGGACTGTCCAAGCCTAACTGTACGATCGCACAGAGAGAGAGGCAGGAGAATTACAAGACAGTAGCTTCCTTAGAGAAAAATACCGTTTTTTCTAGTCAGTACTGAGTCAGGACAGCTCTAAGTGAAGTTTGCATGCAATAGCCATGAGCCTTTCTCAAGGCTATTCAGAGTGCAGGGGAAATTCAGCTGCTACTTTTCTAGAGCAGCAAAACTTTGTGGTGATGCTGCAGAGTTCCTCCAGTAGCTCAGCTCTCAACATTACAAAGACACACACAGCTTCTCTCTTAAGACAGCAAAAAGGCATTTGTGGCCCTGGCACGCCTCCCTCCCCTGAAGCTGAGAACTTGCAGTAAGTGTTTCCTCTTACCCCATATTTGTCCATCTGCAAAACAATTTTCTGCAGCTGAGCGGTTTCAGTGGCAGCTGAACTCCGCTTGTACAGCTCGATTATGCCAACCACTTCCTCCTTGGAGATCTCCTTCTCTAGCACAATGCCGTTGTCTTCTGTAGAGGCAAGAAAAAGAAAGAGAAGAAAAAGTCTCCGAGATGAACATTGCTTTGTCAGCCACCATGATAATCCTGGAAGGCAAAGCTCAGAGGCACAGAGGACCAAGCCAGATGTCAGGCACAGTCTGTACCTATTTTTGTGACTAGAACGTGTATGTCCTTGTCCCCCAACAAGGCAGGGAAGAAGTTAACTAGTCTGTAAGGCCAGCAAGCATCTCAGCTTTTTAAAACATCAGGCTCCTCAGTATCTTAAAAAAACTCTTGTAGCTTTTTGCTTGCCTGTAAATTAAGTAGCAAAGCAAATAATCACAAATTGCTGCCTTTTGACCTTCAGCTGCCTAACACAGCTTAGGAGTTCAGTGCTAACAAATGTCTTTCGCTGCACCCTTCAAAGTGTGTGCAGGAGGGATCACGATGAAAAGTGTTTCTGTAACTAACAACGCCTGGCTCCCACGGGCCTGCGCCACTCAAATCTGATCTTCTGGCACCTAAGAAAGACGAGGGGCTGATCAAAGCTACTCCTGTGGCTGGGGCCTTCATCACATTTCTGCGGGCAAGATTGTCTGGTATTAAATATATGAATGCAGTAGCTATATCTCCTTCCTGCAGGTAAGTGTAAAGAACTATTAAGATTAGTCTGCACAAAGAATGAATAGAGAAGGCTGGGTGTAGATCACCTCAAGAAATAGCAGGGGAAGTGCTATAAGACATTAACGTGTTTATGGCACCTAAATTAGCAGGTCATGAAGTTACATGAAGTTTCAGACACCCAGCTCAGGGGACAAAGGACAGTGAGTGAAACTGATGACTCCCAGGGGTGAGGGGATGGAGAGACTAGTCACTATCAGATCCTAAAGGGTACAGGAAGGCATGCCCAAAACCAGCACGTAGTCACCAGTCTAAGTACAACAGGGAGATGTGGAAAGAACAGGGTAGGCAGTGTCCGTTGTCCTCCATGTCATGGCAAAGAGTGCTGGCAAACCACCTGGATCCAGTGTTTGGGTGCCTGAATGCTGCATAAGCCACTTGGAGACACATTCTGGTGCCAGTGAGTGCATTAGTGACGGAGGGAAATTAGTTTAAAAAAAAAAAAAATCATCACCTTCCCTTCCTGTAAGGTCTCTTGTTGAGCTTTGCTACATTGTTGCCGTAATGTTTCCTAGATTTCTTTCATGAAATGCATGCAGACTTCCCACCTTCAAATAATTTTGTTGAAAAGGCTCAAGCAGTTGAAGCTTATGTGCGTGTGCGTGCACGCATGCACACACACACATATATATAAAAAACCACATACATACGTACACACATGCATGCTTTTTGGGGAGTGCTGGGGGAAAGATGAGGGGCAGAGCAGAAAGGCCAGATACAGATACCACACAAAAGCATAAAGAATGAGCTTAGGAAGTCAGGCTAAAAAAAAAAATATCTGGTCTTTGCTGGCCAATCTCATATTCTCCTACAGACATAAGACACCAGGAAGAGAAGACACAAAGTTGTAGGTCAACCAGTCCGCAGTTCTGACCTTCTGAGTCTTGGTTCTTCCGCGTGTAGTTCATGCGGAAGACAAAAGCATCCAGAATAAAAGCCACGATGATCGTCATCACCACCTGGGAGAGGACACGAACAGAAAAGATCAGGAGGCTGCTGCTGGCAGATTCTTCCAGCCCAATTCAATAGGAAGCTGAGCATTTGGTCTGTGCTTCAACTCTATGCTCCCCAGCTCCTCCATGGCAGAGGGGATACACGTCACACATCTATCTACCTGTGAGTAAACTGCTAACAGTCAACCACAACACAGAACAAAACTCTTGTGCTGCCCTAGTCCTTACCTCAGGCCCAGATTTGTGCAGCATCAGCTTTGTCAATGCCCATAAATTCAAATTTCTGCAAGTGATGTGGACTCATACCTGTTTCTAGAACGTGTTTATATAGAAGAGCAAAGCTGCCCTCATTTGGGGATGGAAGGTCCCTCTGGAACACAGTAAAAGCTGTCTCCCCTCCTCATCCCCACTATTTGATGCACGAGCATGTCCAGAAACCTACCATGGTCACAATATAGAAGATCATGAAGTAAAGACGGCTCCAGTGAGTGGTTTGGGAGGTCACCCCTTCCTAAAGAGGAGAGGGAAGAAGACAGTAGTGCACAAAAGAAGGGAGAGTCTGCTGTCAGCTGCTTGCCAACAGACATAAACAAGCACAAACACAATCTGTCTCATTCATGGCTCCACAGTTAGCCCCAGGGACTGCCTGCGCAATGCTCAATGCCCCAACTGGTCCTTGCAGCTAATCTGCCTCTCAAAACTATAAAGAGAGGTTCCTATATGCAAACACACAGAACATTTAAAGCTTATGGCTGTAAGAGCTGTTGCTGCTATGAGAACAGAGCTTGGACAGCAGGGTGACAAGCCGGCATACAGAATGACTTCATTTGTCCAGACTGTGAAACCCAGCCTGACGGCTGGTCAAGATTTACAAGAAAACATGCCCAGCAGCATGCCAGAGGTCAAATGCCACCCAGCGATCAGGACCAAAAGATGTCTGGAAACAATAAGTGACAATGTTGGGCCCATCTCCAGTCACCAGGGGAAGAAGGCAGTGGTGGTATGGAAGATCTAGCTCAACTGGCAAAGAGTCTGTGCCATCTATACACACAAGGTAGCCAAGGTTTCCTTACCATGATGATGTACCAGTCATTGACGACTGTCAGCTCAAACAGCGTGACTGTATACAAGTGGGAGAAAAAACACACACAGTTGCTTTATCCATCTTGACCTACTTTACAGCAATTCTTAGACAAAGTATTTGACCGGGAAGACTGACACAAGACACCAAAGTTTCAATATAGCCTGCAAATCCAGGGACAGGATGAAGACCCCCATCACTGCAATTACTTCAAAGGGGATTAGATCCACAGAACCAGAGGCATGGCTTAATCTGCATTTCTTAAAAGAATCAGAAACAGACCTAACTCTTTCCACCAGAGAGCATGGGGACCTCTGACATCTCCAGCAGATAAGCATGTCTGCTCACACATTAAGAAAAATCAATTGGAAAGTAATCAACACATTCAAATTATTCTTCTTCAGTGGGTTTAAATAAATGTATTAGCATCACTATTGGTTCTTTAGAAGGGTAGTGACTTAAAGCCCTTCTTAAACATCTCTGGAAGTCTGGTCTGATCACCAGTCAGAACAGATCTGATGGCTTCACACTGGCTTTTAAGAGACATCTACTTGCCTTGCAAAACAGTCATGGCACAATTAGTCACCTGGAGTTCTCCAGACAGAAAGAGCAGAATGCTGGGTGTTTGAGGTGCATTAGTAGGACTCTGTGGGACAGTCCCAGGCTTACATGAGCTTTACAGTCCTGCCAGCCAGCTCTGCAGGAACACAGATGCAGTAAGGAATAGTCTTTGCTACGGACAAAACTGCCCTTACCAAAGCTGTTTAAAATGTTGTCGAAGTTGTTGAGATAGTAATAACCTTCTTCCACAACCGTCTTGTTGCCAACTGTATGATTCACCCAGCGATAGGAATCTGCAACTGTGCTTGTGCTGGTTGGAGAAACCAGGACAAAGAATGAGAAGAGAACTGGAAAAGCAAGGAAAATCTTAAGGGTTATAAATACCAGAACGCTTAGAAGGTGGTGAGCAGGGTGGCAGTTTCCACCTCTTGGGCAACGCTTGCCTTTTTCTCAGAAAGAAAGCCTCTCTCCTTCAGAGCTCAGCACAAGCCCAGGGAGCACATGGAGTCTTTCTAATCATTCAGCAAATATTATACCAGAGAAACTGAGTGTTTGAGTTAGACTCCTTGGTTCACACCCTTAAAGCTTGGCATTTCCAAGTGGTCTGCCATAATTTACGGTGAAAAGGACACATGACAGCTTAGCTTCCAAGACCAGGTGAATTTATCTTGGTACAAAGTGAGGCCTAAATATGTAACATGTCTGGCCAAGCAACTCTGGCATCACCAAGATAAAAATCCCAACTTCACTCTAGAGCAGATGTTACAAGCATTTCCAGCCACGGTACCATGAAGAAATCCTCCCAGTGCAGCTACCCGAGGCAAGTTACAGAGCTCATTAAAACCACCCAACCCTACCACAGAAATCTCTCCCTTTACAAATGCAATGCAAAAGCCATTTCACCCAATCTTACCTAGAGGAGTGAAGTGTCTCCTAGATTTTCACAGCATGTTGCCTTAGCTGCAAAACCCCATTCAGACCCATCCTCTGGCCCCTTCTCCACATGGAGACAGAGCTGCCAGAGCTCGCTGCTACTGGCTGCGCACCAAAGCCACTGCAGAGGGGGATGGATTTGCGGTACTCACTTGCAGCAGTTCGGGTAGACCACGCCAGCAAAGAACTCCATGCCAACAATGGCAAAGCAATAGTAGAAAATCAGCAGGGTTAAACCCAGGCTGGAGGCAAAAACAGAAAGAGTACTGTGCTACTGAAGAGTTGCTAAGGCAAGGAAACACAAAGTCACAGGCTGGTCGCTCTGGAAGGAATTTCCAACGGATGGGAAGCAGCACTGAAAACCCCAGACCATCCTCCCTGCCACTCTGGCTCTGCAGTTCTTTGCCTGCTCTCATTCAAGAAGTTCTTGGACAAGGAGCTTGCCACTCGCAGAAGAGAGAAACTAAAGAGCAGCCTGGATTCCCTCCCAGTCTGTCTTTCTGGTAAACAAACATCTCTCCGCAGTTTCTTTATTAAAGAACAACACTGTTTCTGCCCTCTCCATGTCCTTGGATGCAGGGACTGTGCCAAGAACAGGATTCTCTAGCTAACACGCTCTGCTCAGACCTCCTTCAAGGGAATAAGGTCTGAGGATGCCCCACTCAAACACCAAGCTCCTTCTGCCGCACCATTTCACCATAATGCTCTCAAGTGGCTGTGCTAAGGACAGGGAAACATCTGGGGCTGAATATATTCATGCCAATGATTCTCCCAGATGGGCCTCCCCTCTCACCAAGAGCTGGGATGGGGGAGAAAAATTAAACAAGCATCGACTCTTAAGTTATCCCCCTAACACAAAACAGGAGGAGGCCCAGGGTGCTGGGGTGTTGCTTATCGCATACTGCCCCAGGAAATTGTAAGAATAACACCCCACCGCAGCACACTGAAGAATCAGGAACCATCTATTGACAGATCAGCGTATAAACACATTCAGTAGGTTTGACAGGTCTCTATCCTGACCCCAGCCCTAGACACTAAAACTTCACTCCCTTCTTCCCACCATCACCCAAAGAAAAGAAGTTAGTACCTGGCCATCCGGGGAAACAACTCAAACATAGTGTCCAGGACATTTCTGTAGCGTTTCTTCAATTTAAATAGCCTGAAAGGAGAAGCCAGTAGTTAACTACACACTGCAAGTTTCCTGGTGTTGTTGCAAATGGTTGGAGTATCACAGTTCTCTGTACCTCTCAGGTCAATGAACAGTAACATTTCCTGATACCAAACTCACAGGATCTGCTCTTGCTCAAATGGTCTCTGCTCACCTAACCATGTCCTGCTGTCGCACCTGAATGTTTATGACACATTCAACTAAGTGCTTACAGGATTGAGGAATCTCAAGGAAAAGCCTACGCCTTTTTACACAGCATGATGCATAAATAGCTATTTAAAAAAAAATAAAAATCGTAAGAACTTGAACTAGTCCTGTGTACAGGGTCAGGATTCACTACTTCTTTCCTCAAACACAAGCTTTTCTGTGCTTCCCCCATGACCCAATAAAAATTGATGAAAGAAAACTACATTGTGCCTGCTAATTTAAGATTTGGCAACTCCATCAGCCTTTACAGAGAAACACAGCTGCCAAACACAGGCTTTGGCAGGGGAGCAACAGAGAAAACATAATTCCCCGCCCCCGCCTTGAGCGTCATAAAGTGTTCTTTAAATCCTCACCGAAGAGCTAAATTACATTAGCTTGTTTTTAACAAAACAACATTTTGCCTCAAATGACTTCCCCCTATGCCTCTCAAAGCATTCTGCGAAGGTGAATGTACTTCTGTAACAGCCTTGAAATGAGAGGGTTAATCAGACCCATCTTACTGAGCTGCAGAGAGGTTACAGGCCCCAGTCTTCCTTAAAGTGTGAGATGCAGTTAGAGCAGGGTTGTACTTCACCCTAGAAAGCAGCAGCCTTTGAAAACTGTAATTTCTGGCAATTCAATGGAAATTATTAAACTGGCTCAGACTGTCTCACCCTGACAGAAGAGCTTTTCTCTGAACAGCATCAGACAATTTAGAGGAGGTGTAAGAACCCCACGAAGGCAGACACAGGATAATCTGCCCCTGGTAAATCCCTTGATCTCTATTAGAGATCAGCTTAAGCTCCAAAGCACGGGGTTTCATATCCCATCCCAAGTTTTTGTTATCGTTCATTTTGATAACTCTGGCTAATCTCATTACCCCAAGCAATTCCTGTTTGCCATGGTCACGTACCCACAGCGCAATCCTTGCCCTTTCCTGGTAAGGAGCTCGGTCCCCAACAGGATTGATGGAAAACAAGCCTGGCTGTTTTCTTCCCCACCTGCTCTCTGTAACCAGCCCCACAGCCTTCCTGTCTCACCTCAGCAGCTGAAGGGGTCGCAAGACCACAATGAAGTAGAACGGCTCCATGTTAAATGCCAGTGCCATGAGCCCCAAAAATGCAAACAGAGTGACTGAGAAGTCAAAGCTGGAAAGAAAAAGAAGAAAATAAAATAAGACCAATGATTTATCACTAGTTTTTCAGCAGAGAAGAGGTACTTGGTGCTGCTCCAGCCTAACAAGATGCACAAGGCCAAAGGCAGAAGAATTACAACAGCCTGCTGATGGCCTTGTCTACAGGCCTAAAAACTCAGAGGTCGGTCTTTTTAACCCAACAATTTTCACCACCTCCCTTTCAAAAACATCAGCGCGCACTTACAGATTCCAACCTGAGGACAAGTACTCAACGGGCCCCAGTCCAGTGGTCTTCAGGAGCAGCTCCACGCCATAGACTGTAAAACACGATGACAGCCATGGTCAGAAATAAGCAGCATCACAAGGAGAGCTTATGCAAAGGCTTGCCTTCAAAGATGTGTGGTAATTTAAGCACAGGACTTCTGAGCATACGTTTATGTATGACCCCCACTCATCCTCCTTATTCTCGGTGAGATGCCAAAGAGACATTTTCCCTCCAAATCAACACATTTTCCTGTATTCATGGTGATTTCTCTCCAGAGCAGTCTACAAAACACTTAGTTGGCTAACACTATAAACGTTGAGGTACAAGCTCCTGCAGGAAAGGCCAGAAAGGGGTGTAGGGAATTCAGTCCTGCCTCTTTATTTCCTTCTGTCTGAGTGGAACATATCCACCTCCCATAGCCTAGCCCTGACCTGCAGGGAGAGATCCTTTCAAAGAAGAGCCATCTGTTTTCACCCTCTGTCCTGGCAGCACCTTGTGGGCCTGAAGGTTAAAGAACACCATAACAACGTGATGACGCCTTGTTTGTCATCCCAAAATCTTTCTTTCCAGGTTCCAAGGAGAGAGGGTGGGAAAGAAGTGAAGAGCAGAGCTGGATGGCAACGTCCTTGTGAAAAGAAGCATTGCAGAGTGCCTCTGCCTTCAAACTTTCATAACAAGTGTTTTGAAGACTAATGGCCAGGGAAGCACTGGAGCTACCCAGCAGTCAAATAAGCGGTTAGCAATCTCTCCTAGATTCTCCAGAGAACCTCTTGCTGCAGTTTTACACACTGTTTTGTTTCAACGGAGCTATACTTGCTTCTCCTCGAGCAAGAGACACTGTCAGGAGAAGAGAAGTGAAATCACATCACTGAAAAGTTCTACGGCAGTGCAACGAACCAGCACATGGAGATGCAATTGCTTATATTTGGACTGAAAAGGAAGACTAAGGTACATGTTCATGGAGGGGATGATGTTCAGTTAGAAAACTCAGCTCGTTAACTAGTTCATCTAGTCCTTTCAGTCCTCTCCTCAGCATGCTCCTGCCCCCTGTACTCCAACAGGACTGCCTTGCTTTGTGTGGCAGACAGCCAGCTTACAGCTGCAATCAGATCAGAGCTGGTAATGCCTCCTAGAATAGTCAGTGCAAGACAGAGCAATGTGAGCAACTCCACAGAGCCATCACAAGTCTGGAGGAGCTTATCACTTTGCACACTGTGCCTAACAAACGAGGCTATTCCGCTCTCAGGGCTGAAGCCAGCTTTAAGAGTAATACAGCAGCTTTTGCAGAGAGTTGCACCAGAGATAAGAGGCTCCGCAAACTGCAGTGGTGCAGGGAGCTGTGTAACAGCGCAGCAGTGTTCACATGGGTCTGTGTGGATGCTGACAATCCTTGCCAGGCACATCATTGTTCTAGATGGAGTCTGTACACCTGTGGCTAAGTTTTAACTTCAAACTGAATAATCTTTTGGGAATAGAGCTGTCTATTCCCCTCCCAACTCCTTATGAAATGACACAGCTCTGTTGGGAGGCACCCGCTTACTTGTGAGGAAGACTATGTAGCTCCACGGGACATTTCTCGAGAAGAAATTCCCTCCTGTAAGACACAAGAAGAACTTTTTGTAGCCTTCCCTTTTTTCAGTCCCCTAGCATCATAGTCAAGAAACAAGCTGCGGTGTTTCCTACCTTGCAGCATGAAAGTTTCAACAAGAATCCAAATTCCATTCACAGCCACCACGGTATCTGGAAAACAAAGTAAAAACCCATAGCAAAAACACTCCTGGACGAGAGGACATCCATTTCCTAGACTAACAAAAAGAGTACGATATAGGACAAGTGGCAGGGTCTTTGTTTCCAATTCAGTGAACAAACTGAACCCATAACTTGGGAGAGTCTTCTAGCCTGACTTTTCCGAGGTCTTTAACAGATGCAGTACTTTTATCTTCAGAAGGAAACAAAACTAAAACAAAACAGTGGTCTGAATCATGCTCAATCATTTTTACTCATCATTATCTTACATTCTGCCATGTTATTACCTGCATATTTCAGCTTCCTCCTAGTTCTGGAACAAGATCTTAAGAACCACTGCGTCCCCAACAGTGGAGGACAAAGCGCTGTCAGCTTGGATCTATTGCTGCTCCCCAACATTCAAATCCTGAGAACTGAAGGTGCAGGACTTCTTCTTTTCACTCAGATCTCGCTCCAACCCACCCTCTTTAGCACCCAAATTTACAAACAACTTCTCCTCCAACATTCAAAAAACCCCCAAATTACTGAGCAGGAACAGATCGTTTAGAACGTAGCAAGTAGCACCATAAGTGCTACTGTTTCTCCTCTAGAGAAGAGGAGCACAGAATCATTCTTGCAGGCAGTACAGTTGCCAAGCAATCCCTCCAGCAAGGAGGATATTTGCACCTTCTCAAGTGCAAACAGAAGGTGGTTGACTGGCAAGGCAGTTCCTTACTCTGCATCCTGCAGCTGCAAGATAAAAACCTCAAGGCTTGTGAAAGCTAACCACCAACCTACCTAAATGCAACAAGCTGACTTCTACACAATGAAACCCACAAGTGTGTTACGAAGTAGTGAACCAATGAGCCTCTCCAGAAGACTCGACACAGCAAGAGCTGAGAGCCCAGGCTGCAGCAGTGGTCGGTACGAGTATGCAGTTCCCCCTCTCTCTGCCAAAACTCCAAAATTTGTACATGAGCCAGGGCTCAGACCGAAGACCAGGCCCCACCACGCTAAGTCCTTGCGAGCATACCAGACCCACGTGATCAAAGGAGCCTAACAGAGAGATGGCTCATTACTTCTACTTACACATGGTGTATTGGAACACACGGGACTTGACAAGGATGTTGATGCCTGCATGAAGGAAAATATCACAAAACACACGTTTATGCAGTCCTCCGTACCTCACACACAGATTGCTCTATCTTTTCCTTAGAGACATTTTTCATACCAATCCTCAGCACAGAAGCTAAACAGATTAGCAGATTATTAACTTCTTGGGACCAAGTCTGAATTTCCTCTAGAATTTTAGCAGCAATGAACTCTCTATCCTTAACCCCCAAGATGCCTTTTTTTCCCCTCTGTGTACTAGTTCTGTGCTGTGGACAGAAGTAAATGCAGCTCCTGAAATACTGCTCAAGTTTGGAACAACACATATGCTCTCAAGGAGGGTTAAGTGCATCAGGAGAGATATATATGTAGGACTCCTATGGCAGCTGTGTGTTTGGATAGAGATGGTATTAACCGTTTCTCACTAGCATACAACACTGAAAAAGAATTGCAAGTAAGTTCTTATTTCTGAACGGCAACGTTCAGTCAGGAAACTTGAGACATGGGAGATAAATCACATTTGCAAGACAGATTACACTGATGGGTATTTCAGACCTCTTTCTCCTTCCCGAGCAGCTGGCACTTGACCTATATGAGCACTGCAAGCACATCTTGGGACTAGGAAGCCCAGCAGCTTTTGTGAAAACACAAATACCACTCCACAGTCACTGCTGTGAGTTGCTGCCTGGGATACGGAGAAACTCTATAAACTCTACTAGATTCAGCAATCATAAATCCCCACCTAACCTCTGTGCTGAAAATGGAATACAGCCCTCCATGACCTCAGGGTCTGGTTTGCTACGGAGCTTCCACCAAGAAGTCTCTTATCTTAAGGAAGCCAGGGTTTGGGTCAGAGCACAGGGAATATTTACATGACAGAAATGTTCCTTGGAGACTCTGAATACAAGGCTCTGGCCTTGGAGGGTCTGAATACACACAGAGTTGGTTAGTAGGCCTTCCCTCAGGTGTTTCCCAGGGACATGAGAGAAGGTCCCTTCAGAGGCCCCTGTCTTTGTAAAGAAATGCTCTTCCTGTTAGTTGAACGCATGTTGTCATGAAAACACAGCCTGTTACCTTTAAAAATAAGGAATGCTGTCCGTGGAAGGTCATCAAACCAGTGCTCGCGATTTCGTTTCGCCTGGAACAGCCAGGATCAGAAGTAGTCAATGCTACATCTTTACAAAAAAATGTATCCCCATCATCTGCTTCTTTTAGATTGCCTTTTCTAACCCACCTTCTCTTTAATCACTGGCCTCCTTTGCTGTCCCTCCCACACACACTCCCCCTCTTCTCCACGCAATAAATACTTACCTTCCATTTTAAGCCAACAACTTCATAGAAATTGTAAAAATCCTTTAGACTGCAAAACAGAAAGAAGCATCCGATCAGAGCCTTGGAGTTGATTAGATCCTTAATTGTCCTTGTCAGGCATCATCAGTAGAGAGTCCCTGGAATTTATTAACTCCTTATTAGAACTGCAACCACAGCTGATATAACTCAACACTGACCTCTTCCCAGTCTGGCCAAAGGTTACTGACTGACAATAGCCAGAACATGGTGCGAAGCCTACCTTCTTTCTGTAATGCTACAGCCCTTAGAGGAAACTCTGACTCTACTGAACTCCAGAATTTTACCACTGAGAGGAAAGACCTGAGGCTTAGATAACAAACTCCAAGGGATAGAGATTGTACTACTCTTCATGAAGAAGTCTTGGACTGTCTTAATTACTCATACAGTCCTTTTCTAACGTCTTTACACATTTTCTTTTCAAGGTGACAATGACATTTGAAAAAGGACATGAAGGCAAAGAAACTTGTAAAAAGGAAGTGCCTGTCAGGGTGCTCAGGGTCAGGCCTGTACAGCTTTAGGTATCTGAAAGTGAGGATGCTGAACTTTTCAGACTCTTACTGGTGTCATTAGGTGCCTAAATTTAAAACCTTGGACTTTCTCCCTATGCCATTTTCAACACTTCTCTGTGGCACCTGACTTTAAGAAGAATCAGCACCTGTTTCATGGGAGACTCACTCTGAGCCTGTCTGTGGCCAGAACAAAGGAAAAGGAAGAGGAGGTCTCCTGCTCTAATTCCCTCTACTTCCATGCTGGCTGGAGTTAGCTGCACCCACCCACCAGAATGGTAATTCTCTGCCTCATAACACAGAGGATGACAGTCCTGAAAGCACCAGCAGAACCAGATTTTAATTAACAAAACCCTGGGGGACACAGCCAGCTGCTGGAAAAAAAAAACCACAAAACTTGTTAAGCTGCGAGGCTGCACTGTGTGAAGAAATGCTCCTTGCAAGCTCTAATGCTGTTCCTTAATTTCTCGCTCCTCTGTTCTGGCAGGGGAGGTGAAAAACAGGCTGCCTGGTGACTGCCAGCAGAGCGCTGTATCCACAAGAGGGCATGCAGGAACTCCATCACCTCCGAAGAAAAACCTCAACTCTCAGGGTACCCACCCCTCCAAGCTCCCTGCTTCCCAGACAAATCCTTTCAATCACATAACTCTATTCCCACATCCCAGACAAGTTTCCTTCCATAAACCCAGCCATCCTCTCTGAAGTACAGCCTAGCTTCAGAGAGTGAAGCAACCTCCCTGCTCTGGGTGCAGCAGTAAGACCATCCTACCTGACTAAAGGAGTATTGCTTTGATTCAGTGCTTTGAAAGTGAGATACCGCTCTCTGGCACACATCCGAGGCTTGTAAAACCGCAACAGCCCTTCAAAGTGCTTGAAGGAAATTCCAGACGGCCTCTAGAAACAAGGGAATGTTGTCATAAGCAGCGACATCAGGGAGAAGCACATAGAGGCTAACGTATTTAATTCTCACTCTGGATTTGTTTTAAGCAGGATTTCTACATTATTGTAAGATGCCGTTATAACTAAACCCCCAAAGTACCCTAAGCTATTACTTTAACGTACTGAACTTATCCCAGAGCACAGAGATCAGAGAGCTCTCCTGGCAGTCGGTCCCTCCAGCAAATGCAAAGCTGCTCCCTGTTGCCCTATCATGTGAAAACTGTCCAACCAGACACCCTAAGCGACAAAGTTCAACCACTCTTCTTAGGAAATTAGTAGAGAGCCTAACAGATCCCATTACTGGCACTTTTTTAAGACTATCAGCTGTTCCTCAGGAACTGTTCATATAATGAACGTGCCCTAATCATGAACTAATCTGCTAGAAGTGGGTTAGTTATTTTTGGGCCTTATTTCTCTTTCTGCTCCACAAGTTGAGCAAGAAATCAACCCTCTCCCCCAGTGCTCTGTCCCTATAAAGAGTTGTTTGTAAGTGAATCACTTCTGTTTCTGCACCATTTACTCATGCAGTATCTAGCAACTGTACTGTACTTTCACGTGTATAACCCATCCCTCCTCTAAGTACCGGTGCCTGAGAAGCAAGTCCTCACGTGACCCACAATGAATCAGAGAGAAATCAATGATTGTATGCTCTCCAGAAAAAACTTCACTCATTTTATCAAGACACTTCCATAACCTCATATGGGTCTGAAATTCAGACTACTTTGGTTTTTCTCCAGAAACAAACAAGTCACACAAATGAAAAACATAGCCCTCTGCAAGTATGATTACAGTCAACAGACATAAACCATCTTTTCTGGAACATGCTCTTTAAACACTCCAGACTACTCGTGTTCTTAAAAACACTGCTGGCATCCCCTCCTGCCACACCCCAGCCTGTTCTCAGCCTCCCTGCAGGGCTGCGTACCTGTTTGGTGATCAGCAAGCGGTAGGCATGCTGTATGGCCGTGCGCTTGTGCAGCAGCAAGGACTTAAACTTCCTCTTCTCGATGTCATTGAAAGTGTCGAACACAACAGCGAGAAGCTGAAGAGAGAAGACAGGAGAGATCCTTATACTCTGCGGCTTCCTAAGCCAGTGCTTCTCGAACAGTCAGGAACATCCAGAGGCAAGGAGAGGCATTGCCTGCAGGAGGAATTGACTAAGTGCTACATTGACTGAGGCAGAATAGAGTCAGCGAGAGACCATTGGACATACGGGATCCCTCAAAAGGATCACCAAGCACACTGCACACACACTGATCCACTTTTTGGAAGAGGTCCAGATGTTTCTGGCCTCCTAACGCTCACTAGTGGTTTTAAGAGCTAAGACTAGACCCCACACATGCCAACAGAAAACAGTATCAAAAGGTTTGTTAAAATGCCCTGACCTCTTCCTGGAAAGTGGGTTTTGAGGGCTGCTTTCTGGACTTACCCTTCACGGGAGCTTTGGCAAACACATGTCAAAACTAACCCTCCATCTAGGACAGGAGCAGCGAAACCCAAGCCCACTATAAGCATCAAATCACTCACCTTGAGCTGCAGAATTCCTCATCTCCTTTGACAACCCCTTTTCCACCACTCGCATTCTCACCTGAGCTGGTCTTGGCCCTGCCCTAAGTGCTGCAAGAAGCAAAGCCAGCACAGCAGCCATGCTCTCACGCTGCAGTTTTCAGCACTCTTCAAGTCCTGCCATACTTAGTAATTCCATCCCCTTCAAACTGATTTACAAAGTATTTCAGGCAAGCCCAGATAATAAAATGCCATTTTATGATAAATAATTAAGACAGAAAAGGACAATAAATTTCATGCAGCTGAGTATGTCACTCCAAGCATGATATTAATGTGAGAGAAGTTGAAAGATATTCGTATCATTCTGTTTCCTGTGATTTAGTTCCAACTCCTTGTCGTTAAACTTTAAAAGACCCCTATGTGCAGCAAAGCTGCCGTTTCTAGAAGTATTCTGCTACAGGGTCTCAGGTTATTACAGAGCACTCTTGGGAATGGGGAAGACTCTGCTGGGCAATGAGCTCCAAAGTCAGGCAGAGAGAAGTCAAGTGCTTCAACAAGAGACTCACCAAGTTCATAATGAAGTACAGCTCAATGGAGAGATACACTATGAAGAAGACACAAGACCAGGGGTTCCGGGCATAAGATGGCATCATCACGTCAGGGAAACTGCATCCGAGAAAGACACAAGTTTAAGCACCAAATAGCTCATGCCATACTTCCCACTACAAAGGCAAGAGGCACAGGACCTGGGTGGGTGTGTAAACTCGCATCCAAAAAGATCTGCACATTTCTGCAAAACATGTGGTTGCTCATGACACAGAAGTTTGCGCCTAGCAACGAGCAGCAAGAACATGGAGGCATGATGAAAAAAATAAATATGAAAAGCACATTCCTTGCACATCCCGAAAACCAAGCGGTCAAAGGGCATTTGTAACGTGGCTAAGGGTTGTGCTTTGATACTTAGCAATGACAGCAATACAGCCTTGGTGTAAGAGTGTTACAACCTAAGATTTATTCCATCCTTTGCTAATTTCCTAATCCTCAGAGCTCTCCCTGACAGCAGATCAATATTTACCCACTGTTGTTATCCCCTTTCCTAGCAGATAGGTGAACCAAAGCAGAGGAATAGGAAGTTACTTCACAACAGCAAACTGTCAGCTGACAAAGGAGCACAAATAGAAACTTTCCCTTCTTGGACAAAGGCCTAATGAAGCTGTTTCCCTCCCTTATTGCCCTCACAGTGATGAAGTGGTCTGAGTCGCTCAGAGATAACTCTGCATCTGAGGTCACAGTGCTCTAAACCAAAATGAAATACCATTTCTTCCCATGCAGGCTGACCCAGGAAATCTCTCTCTCTCGTACACAGGAAAGGGGTCACATTTGGAGACAAAGGATTTCTGCAAATAAACTCTTGGCTCTGCTAGACTTCTTTGGGGACAAAGGGAAAGAGTGAGCAAGAAAAGCATGAACTTACTTCGAAGTGGTCAAAAGCACGAAGAGATTCACCAGGCTGTTCTCTAAGGTACTGAAGTACTGAAAGAAAAATCTCCCATGACAAAACGCAAGCAGAATTTCATAGTGACATTTCATTCAAAAAACAGACCACCCACCCATTTGAGTACAGGCACTTCTATAAGTCCCTGATGCCTCCCCTAGGGAAAGGGTACTTCAGCATTAGTCCTCTTTAAAGGCCCCTTAGAGATGGCATGTGAAGAGTTAAAACAATTAAAAGCTTATCTACACAGTTTTCTAGTAGCTACTCCCAGCAAGCTACAGACTGGGCAGCAGAAGGAACTAGTGGCTGCTAGATTCTGACAGCCACAGTCTGAGGTGGCCGAGCTTTCACCCAGATACCTTCCGCCCCTGGGGACAGTGGCAGGTGGCTTGTTTGACTGAATTAAGACACGAAGAACAAGGAACAACTACGAGAATGTTCCCTTTGGGACTTCCTGTCTTTGAGGAAGTTCTCTGCACCGTCTTCCTTCCCAGCAGGGGGTAAACCAGGGTCACACTGCCAAGCAGCCTCTGACCAGCTACCATCTGGCCTCCCAGGCTACCACACAGGAATAAGCTACATTTACATAGTAATGTCTGATTCTTAAGCTGGTCAAAATGGGACTCAAGCTTCAGTTCAAAGAATCAGCGATACTCACCGGATCCGAGTGGTTAGGAGAAAACAAGTAAAAACCTAGAGAAGCAGCAGAGAAGGTAGATGAAGAGAGAAGAAAGGGGGAAAGTAGAAAAAAATAAAGTCCGTTTAATGTCAAGCAGCAGAGTGGTGAGTCTCTATTCCCAAAGAGAAGGTCACACTAAGAGTAAGCCCTCTCTGACACCATGAAGAGGAAAGTATCTGGAAGGCCTTCTCCATACAGATTTGCCAGTACACGTCATAGGCATTTCCCCGATCCTTTCGGAAAACAATCTTTCTGGTGGTGCTTTGAGTCTAGGACTGCAGCAGGTACACTACAGACACATGCATTCACGGGAACATAGACTAAACGTACAAGATTGAGGAATAGCTGATGGAAACAGAACTTGGAAACCACAAACAGACACACCACAGACTATCCTCTGGAAAAGGTCAAAAGGACCTTTGTCTCAAAATCAAATACCCAGCTTCTAGATTTTTTGGATCTTTAATTCCACCTTTCAGATGACTGCAGATGAAATGGGATAAACGGAAGATCCTGGCAGGACTCTGAATCTGATCAGCTTTATATTCATCCAGGCTGTTTGTGTTGCTTTTGGACAACAACTGGTTAAGAGCATCACTTCACCTTCCATAAATACAACTCACCCAGGATGGCAAAAATCACCATGAAGAAAAGCAGGAGGAGAAGAATGTCAATAAATGGTGGGAGGGACTGGAAGATCTGTCGCAGATTTCTGAAAAATAAGAAAACATTAATAAACAAAAACTTGCATGTTTTGTCCTCTGGGTTGGCAGGGAAAAAAACCCCAACATCACACCATACTTGAGGACTTTCTTCCCACTCCCTCCAAGGATTAAAAGTAGAAAGCTAGGTAAATTAAGATTGTTTCCAAGCCACCTATCTGTCCTTTGCAGTCAGCTCTCGGATACTGCAAACAATACTAACGTCACCCTGTCATCTTGCCTACTGCAGACTAAAGACTAGCTCTGTGATTCATTGTGCAGTTTACAGGCAAATCTAGGAGACAGGAACAACACAGCCACATTCACATGTGCTCTCTGAGGTAGTTTATACAACTGAGGACAGTACATATAAGCACTGTGTACTGTGAGCGTATCCAAAGCTACTACCTATGAGATTTCCCTACGTACACAAGACACTAGGTACACTTCAGTCACAATAACAAAAGATCTCTGAGATCTGAAATGCCCATGAAAGACACTTATTTTCCTGAGATGCCTGCAGGATCAGAGTGCTGTTCCTCCACCCCAGTCCCAGGCATGACAGCAGAAAACCCAGCTAGCTGACCACTCACCTTCTGACGGCACCACAGTAACGGCAGTCCACCAAGAAGATACAGCGCAGAGCTCTCGTTATCCGGACGTGCGAGGTTTGGCGCACCAACACCACGATGGCCTCTATGAACTGTACAAACAGCACGCAAGTCTGCAAAGAAGGGGTTTAATGAGAGGCACAGCTGCAGTCTCATTTTGGGAAAGGCAAAGCTCTCACTGATCACCCACTTATTTGGACACTTTAAGGATGGGAGGTGTCCTCGAGAGCTTGGAGATCTCACATGAATCACTTGGCAGCTGGGACACATGGCTAAGTCATCTCTGCTACAGTACAGGCCAATATTTAATCTGGTTCTTTGGTTCCGGAACATGCTGAAGGAGAAACACTGACAATCAAAAGACTTACCTTTACCATAGTCCTTTTGTGCCTGATAAAGGTTTGGAAGCCCAGCCACCTCATCTTCATTGAGAGTTCAAAGACTACCACAATTAACGCAAACAGCTCCAGGGTTGCATGGACCTGTTAGAACAAAGCAAAGCTTAAACCAGTGCTTCTGGTTACAAACAGCAGCACATCAGAGGCCACACTTCTGCCCTTCCTTTTTCAAGAAGCACACGGGTTTGACAACAGTCTGAGCGCAGCTCTGTGACATGCAGGAAAACCCAAGGCCACTCTGAAAGCTAGCACAGCACTGTTTTTCAGAGTTTCTATATTTATTGCTTTGTGCTTTTATTAAAGCCTGTACAGTTTCCCTCTAAACAGTATCAACCCAGAATTTCCTGAAATCCACATCCCTGTTGGACGTGAATAACACATCAAAAAAATGTATTGATACATTTGAAAGAAACAGGCAAGACATCAGCAACTTGAGCAGAAACACCTTTAAAAGATTGAGACTGTAATTTTCTTAGTGAAATGCAGGAAGGAGAGCTGTGGGGCAGAGAGAATTTACATAGAGAAGGGTTTTCTCTTGAACTAGACATTCTGGACAACCACAGACAGGATCCTGATCAAGCTCTGGAAAAGAATGCTGCTTTTGGCAGTGCTCAAGGACCCCTTCCCTGTCAGAAGATGCAAAAGGCACCACAAAGACGATGCCGCTATTTTCTTACAACCTCAGCTTTAGTCACATCTCAAAATCCAAACTGAGTTATGCAGCCCTGACTCATTTTGAGGAACACTTTGACCCCAGGGTTGTCAAGGCTGTTCTACAACCCTGGCATGGTCCTAGGGTGCCAGTAACAGCTCCAAAAGCAGATGTAGATTCTCCCACCAGCAACAGCAGCTCCTAGCACTGTGCCTGACAGTGGGTACCTCGTGAAGTGGTTGTGGACCGACAACAGTACACACCAGTTTGTGTATCCTTTCTCTCAACCTGAATTTTGTGAAGATTAGACATAAAACTTCTAGTCACTCACATACATACACTAAAAAGAGTCCTCACAACCCTGGCAGGAGAGGATGGGAGAAGGTTCAGCAGCCTGTCCCAGGCTGAGATCTGTTTGCGTTCTAGGAACCAGTGGTGGTGCTGGGGTAACGGCACCAACCCTGACAATGACTTTAAACCACCCTGTCAAAGCACACAAATTCTTGAGTTTCCTCAAGAAAAAGCAAAACCCACACACTTCTCTAACAGTTATAAAATTTAAGAACTGCACAAACTGATAATATGAAATGTGTCACTTTCCTTGTGTTCTATGGACATCAGATGAAAAAAGGATGTTTTGCTGGTTGACATATCTGCTGTCAACCAATTTACAGAACAAGGCAGGTGTTTTTTTCCTGCTACTACTATCTTCTTCCTCTATATTTAGCCTTCTTTTTCCTCTTACCCACCACTGCAAAACAGGCGGACTTCTTCATTTTGCCCCAAAGTACTTACAAAGATGCCAAGACGGAGCATAGGAACAGCTGGCGCCTCGCAGAGAGACAGCAACAGGAGAAGCAGTGCCGTGCTCAGCTCCATTAGGTAGAAAAGGTGATTGTGTGCAAAGAGGTAGGCAGCAAGTGCTTTGGCATTTTTGGGGTGAGTGAAGAACTTATCATTATTTTCTCCTTCCTAAGGCAGTAGAAATAAAGAAGAGAAAAGAATTAGTGACTATTAGTACTATAACAGAGCTTTCCACATGAAGAACGCAGACTTTTATAAGGATTAGATACAATTCCCAGCAGACTATTCCCACTTTACAGCCTGACATTGATCTGTTTATTGAGGAATGAACTCTACACACACGGGACATCTCCTTCTGTCCATAAGCATATTTCAGTAATGAAACTCATTAATATCCACAAACTCCTGCTTGAGAAACCCTTGAGCCTTTTCAAAATGAGGAAGAGTGTTGAAAGAGTTTATAAAGATAGGCAAAGAAACTTTAGTCAACATTGCAACATAAACACAGCACTTCATTTACTTGCAACCACTTCCACATTTTACAGACTTATTTGATTAAACTTCTCCAGGACAGAACACAAAAGCACACAGATAAGCTCCAGGGCACCTGGCTGACAGTTGCTCCTCCTTATCTTGGCCTTGCAAAATATCTGGGAGAAAACACCGGAGCACACACAGTGTTTTCTGCTTCAGGAATGTGAGAAGACAGACTCCATGAAAAATTAACAAGTCTCTATGCTGATTTGTCATTCCCTTTTAACTAGAAAGCTTAATTAACATTAAAAGGTCAGATACTCCATCTTAACAGTTTGCCTACAACTGATTTTTAAACAGCTACATCACTACTATTTTTACCTCTAGGACAAAACTTAATTTGGGGAGAACTTAGAGTTTTTTTCATGCAGAACCACCCAACAGCTTCTTCTCTTTCTTGAGTCAACAGTTTAAGCCAGAGAGCCTTTATCACTCACAGGAAACTTGTTGCCTCTTGGAAATAGTCATAAGAGCTCATTTGTTCCCAGCTGGGACACACAGATGCACAATAAGTTGTTGCTGTTTTTTTAAATTAACGTATTTCAGGTAAGCGATTACTCTAAGGACAGTAAGCTATTACTATCAAAGTGGAGTAACCATGATTGCAAATGGATAACAAGGTCAGGGAACAGGATCTCTTTTAAGATGTGAAGCATTCTCGAGACTAATTCAGAAGAGGGTTTCAAATGTTTCTCATTTACTCATCTCACAGGCAAGCTCACATTCTGTTTAAGAACAAACAAACAAACACTGCCCAGTCAGCAAGCCAGATTGTGAGCAGGACAAAACCCAGCAGCAAGCTCCATAAAACGCAAGCCCCCCCACTCAATGAGAACACTAGCTTAGATCAGCAGGGCATTCTTATTCACGCCTGACAAAACACACTTGCAGAATGAAAAATACTCTAAATTCTGCCTCTTGGTAGACAAGCAATTCAAAACGTTGCTGGACAGCAAAGTCCTCTTATTCAGATAAGACACTCTTGCCTGCAGCTACTGGTTCAAATAAACAATCTGCATGCTCTTTAAGTTGTGTCTGCTTCATTTCAAGGACATTGTCATCATGACCACTGGTCAAGGCAGCAGCAAGAATAATCTGCATCTGAAGGGCCAAGCCTGCTGCGTACATTACCATCAGACACTGCAGCAACTCAATGACCCTTTGCAGAGCATCTCCAATAATCATGAGTTTAAACAAAAGCCCGGGAGGGGCTGGAGCTACCATTATATTGTCAGTGCTGCGCTAGCATACAACAAAGCTGAAGTATTACCAAGGTCCAAGCCTAGCCGGTTTTAAAATGTCAGAGAAGCCATACTTCTCAGTCCTGTGGGGTAGGAGCAGGGGGGAACAAATGGTTTCAATCACCTTGCAGTGGCTTAAGCAAAAAACCTAACTGGGTCCACAGCATCTCAAGCTGCAATGCAGCGCCTTTCAAAGGGAACAAAGAGAAGGAGAAAGGAAGGATAGTAAAGGAACCAGCAACAATTTCAGACTGGACAGCTCTGGGAGAAGCTCAGTTTTGGTAGCTAATTCATCACACTAGACTGTACAGCAATCTTAAAAAATATTATACCTTTGTTGGAGTAATGATGGTGTTTCCTGTAACTGGAGCATGGCTGGGGCTGGTTTGTTGTTTTTTTTCTTTTTAAATACCACAGATTTCACTTCTGGGCTGATCCTAATCTCAGCATGCTTTCTTCCTGTAGAAATCAAGACCTCTGCCTTCTCTTGTGTCTTACATGACCTGCAGAGCTTGACTGATGCTAAACAAACACCCCAGGGCCACCCACCAAATCTTTGGCCAAGGCAGGATTAGGACCTGCACTTCCAGAACATGAGATGTCTCCAGGATAGCACTGACCATTCACCCTGGAGTGACTGAAGAGATAAAGTGACGATCTACGACAAATTACAGAAATCTCCATGGCAAGGTGCCAGAACTGAACATGTGCTGAATCCCTCAACTACTACAGTCCTTGACACTGGGAGAGATGGGAGAGGATGAGTAGCTTGTTCAGTTGCTCCCAAATGACTTGCCAGAGCCCATCTGAAGGCACTTCCAGCACCACCCCACTCTTCAAGCGGATTCCTTTGCAAAGCACCAAATTTTAACCTCAAAACGGAAGCTCTTTGTTTCTTATAATCAAGAACTACCATAGTTTCAGAAGTCCATTTTTCACACAATACACTAAAGAGCAGGGCTCACCTGGAGGTAGATTGCTGCCTCTTGGTAGTTCATTTCCCAGTTGTGTCGGGCAGAGCTTTGCTGCGCGCAGCAGTCCCCCGCAGCAGGGCTGGATGCATCATTAATAACGTCATAGCTACCGCCATCTGCATCAGTACAGTAAGAGAAAAATTGATTTACAATTAAGCTAGCAGAGATTGATCAGGAGGCATGCAAACAAGCCAGGCACTGGGACCAGAGACAAGCATCAAGAGGTGGCAGAGTACCCAGGAAACTGGCAGCTTGTACACAGACAAATTGACTCTTCCCACGTAGGAGCTTTTAAGAAACACACTCAAACTCAGCACTTCAACACAGGAATGCTCCCAGAAGATCATCAAAAGAGACAGCATCCTATTTAATACAATAAGCAGGTCTCCTGGCTCAGGGGATCTGTGCTGTCATGTTCGTAGCATACTATCAGCAGTCATAAACAGGCAGCTAACAGCTAGAAATCTCCAAGGATGTCCAACCCACAAAGTATAAGTGGGCTTGCTAAAGGAACACTGCCTTTTCACATTTAATGGTAGGGGAGACCCGAGAAGAATGGAGCACAGGACTACAACAGGCAAGGGAAACCAGTCTGAGTATAGAAGCTGCACAGTACACTAACAGCAGCACTCAGTATTTTTAGTAGAAAGCCTCATTTTTCAGAGCTCTCCAGAGTCATTAAACACACGTTTGCAACACTCTTTTTGATGCAGATAAGTACCAATACCCCTCTAATGAAAACAAACAGCAAGATTAATTTTCTGTTCATATCCCATAGATTGACACTGAAACTTCTACAAGCGTGTCTTTCTCACCAGTAAAGCACTATAAAACAATGCTTTATTGAACATTTATACCAGATTCCATAACTAAAGATTTCATTTGAAGAAATACAATTCAATTGCAAAAAGCAACTCCAAGCATAGCTACACATACACAGTGCCCTTCCCATGGCAGAGCTATGCAGGGCACATACATAAACTCTGTAATACTTGCCATTTTTTGCATTCTGCAGCCTCAGTGTATTAAGACACATGAAAAACATGCATGAAGACAAATATGGTTCAGAAAGGAAATGTCACTTGCTTTCTTCTTCTGGGAGTGGGATTTTCATTTTGCAGCTTTGACAAAGAATACCGAGCAGAGACTCCACAGAAGCGAGACCTGCTTAGGGCCACTCATAAAACCTGTGGTGGAGCTGGCCACGCACTCAGTTCTCCAGTCATTACCCAAACCACATGGTTGTTCTTGCCCGCAGTGGAGACTTCCCTCCTCCAGTACCTCATGTACCCAAAGAGGGCACAGGTAAAATTGATCTTGCCAGTGCAAAAGTGCTGATTTCCCCCTTTTTATGAGCACAGAAGCTGTGATACAGTAGCTTGTTCTCTCTTACAAGAAGTTTTCTGAGAGAGGGAAAAAATTACAATGAGGTTCTTCTCCTCTCTCATGACAGCATGCTGAAGATCTGCTGCATCTCTTTGCTATGACAAAATAATCCTCATTGAATTACTGATTCAGTCTTTCTAGAACACCCTCCAGAGCGGAGAGAGTCCACGCCAAAAACTCTGCACCTACCCAGGGAAATGGCACCACATGCTTCTGGCAGAAAGGCAGGCAGAGGGAAGAAATCAGAAACCCCTTCACGAATGCAGAGCCACAGCTGCCTTTTCCACCCTCAAATCAAATTAAGGTAACACTTATCTGGGATTTGTGAAGACTTCCCAGATTGCATACCCAGATTGCTGAGACTCCTGCAGCATTTAAGCCTATTTCTCTTCCTTGCTTCCCCCATACCCTTAAAATACCACTCAAAATCTCGACGAATGTTTGAATGAGGCTGATTCCTCCCCATATCCCTTTTACACCTTGAATTAGCACAGTTCTTGAAAAAATGGAATAATAGAGATTTTATTTATCCACAGAACTGGATGGCAGTCTTCTGGTTAGTTTGCCTTTTAACTAAAAGATGACAGCAATATGGAAAAATCAAAAGCTTTACATTGTGAGCTTTAAAAAGTTCTTAAATGTTATTTACAAAGCTTTTACTGTATGTGTGTTTCAAAGAGACAGACTCCCTCAAACTGCAGCCTGATAGCAAAAAACTTTTTGCATTTAATGCTAAATAGAGTTGCAGAAGGAGCACATCTTCATCAGAACCTGGACTCACTGCTGAAGTTCTTTACTGCCTAGAAGACAAGTATTTTCCAATCCTCATTCCCATCCTAACAGATCGTTTGCTGCCAGATGAAACTCATTGCAGCCCAGTCCTGCCTGCCTTCCCCTCTCTGGGGCACTAAGCTGGGTCACAGTAGAGGCAGAGCACAAAGTGGCCTTCAGGCCCCAGCCTCAAAGACCTCAAGCATTACCACAGACAGGCGCAGAGCTGTCAAAGACCCGCAAACTTTGCTGAGGCGCTCAAGTGACAGGTACATCGGAGCAGAGTGCAACCTCTTCTTATCACACGTAACCTGCTGTCTGAAGATGCCCAGAGCTGTATGTGCTACCCACGATGTTACACGGACAGCTCTACAGCGTGTCACCCACAGCTTCTTCGTTATCTGGTGGCTGGGGCGAGGCTGCAGGATGCTTGGCTCAAACCGGCAACAACCGTGGAGGCACTAACAGGAGCCGGAGTTTCAGGCCTTTCCAGAACTCACCTTCAAAACACAGCAAGCGTTCAGAGAAAATCTGAGTGTGATTCATCTCACGCAGTTCAGGGGATATTGAAAAAGCACAGAATCAATACCGTGGCTGCACTAGCTCTTTTAGGGAAGAGGGACATATTAAGCAGGTTGCTTACAATATTACCATGTTATTGGAGCATTACAGTATATACAAAATTTAAGAACATCAAAACATACTGTGGTCAAATCAGCAAAGGTTTGTAGCATTAAACAGAACACCAAAACAATGTAACCTACCAAAAGATGCCAAAACTACCTTAAACACTGAAGTAGTTCTTTCACAAAGACCAACCTCTCTTTGAAAAGGACCAACACTAGGAAAAGATACACCACAGTAAAAACCCAGGACCCCTCTCTGCATTTCACACAGAGGACTTGCAGCTGAAACAGAAAAGATGTCCCAGTGAGATCAAGGTTGTGAATACAAAACAGCACTCAGGTGCAAATCAGAAACAAAAAATAACTCCAGAAACCAAGATGTTTTCCTCCTGTCTAAACCAGACATCATCTTTCTAGGCACAGACAACAGAAAATGTACTGGTGAAGTGTTCTGGCGGGGAGCTGCATTTTGTGGATAAGCTCCTTCCCCATCAGGTACCAGAAGGTTGATCTAGCATCCCTGAGGCAACAGCATCATCTGGGTAATAAATAATAATAAAAATAATAATAAATTTGAAAAGCAACCCTCTGACTGTTTGTTTGGCAGCCCTCCAGCTAGCTAATTTCCTCAGCTGCTCCCATGATAACAATGACACAGACTAATGCAACCTCTGCTCCGCTCCGCTCGTGCTGCAGAACATCCCCGACGGCATTTACCATTAGTATTGAGCTCAATGAGATAGGAGGATCTCTCCACAGGACTCCCGTAATCCTCGAAGTAGATGGCAGGCGGCTCTCTCCACTGCATGGCAGCAGCCGTGTTGGGAAGCAGGCACGCTTGTGTTCGGGGTTGGGGAGAGGGAGACAAGTCAGATCTGAAGTTCCTCCCTCCCTCCCCTCCAAAAGCTGACCCTCAATTTCACAGCTTCCTCAAGGGAAAACTACGCACAAAAGATTTTCCTCTGCTCTCTGCAGAACTAAACGTTTTCTCCCCTCCCCTCTGAGGAAGGTGGCTCAGACTTCAGTTAAATTGTTTCCCTATCACTGTCTTAGTGGCAGGATGTTTCTAAGTGCAAGTTGTTGGAAGGCTTAGCTGTGGGACAAAGAGCTTTTAAGCATGAGCGTGGTGGTAAAGCAAGCTTCATGTGCCATGCTCTCTTATTTTGGCATATAGCAAAATTTGCTCCCCACTGAACATGAACAACTGATGGGAAAGGAGTCAAAGTGCTGACTAGTCACAGCAAGGAGTCTTCCCCCGCCCCCAGCAAAAAAAGAAAACAGGTATTTGTGAACTTCACAGTACAAGGGGCATGAAAAAGTAAACGAACTGAGCTGTTCACAGATGGCAAAGCTTCTTCCCACGCTTGTGTAACTTATCCCAGACGTTCCCTGAAAAGGGAGAGAGGGAGGGGGAAAAAAGAAAAGTGAAAAAAAGAAAAAGCAAAACCAGCTGGCTGCTTACACAAGGCATCCGGAACGATACTGCCGGGACTCCAACATTTCCATTCAGTGCAGCAGAGCATGCTCCTGTGTAAATAGTTTCCATATGTCATCATTACAATAAAAAACAAAAAAAAAAACCAAAACAAAAAAACAAAGAAAGAGAAGGAGCATAAACTTTCCAGAGCCCAAACCTCTCCCTTTGCAAAACAAATTCCCTGCTTAAGGGAAGGAAAAACTCTCCATTGGCTGAGAGAGCAAACTCCTCTCATTCAGAGGAGCTCATGTGGCCACGGGGGATCTCAAGGGCAGAGCCAAGAGGGAAGTAAGGGACAGAAAACATTCACAGGAACCAGGGATAAAGTACCCTTCCCAGCCAGCCTATTATATATCAAATTCAGACTTTCATTGTTTGATCTTTGGTGTCTGCATTTGTTTTAATAAATAATAATAATTTTAAAAATCCAACAAACTAGTAACCTCCTACAAATTCAAAGAGTTATAAACAAACTCTACAGGGTAGCTCTAACATTTGCCTCAGAGCTCCCCCACTCTGGCTCTCATTAGCCTGTTTGCCAGATGTTCTGCTTTCTAGATAGGACACACTTTTTATGGTGCTACACTGAAACAGACTGATAAGCCTCTAATTAGCTCCTCGACTGACTCCAAAGCCATGTGTCTTTACTGGACTTACCAGGTCTTTCTCCTAAAAGGCTGAGGAAGGTCTTGACGGAGCTGCTAGTTGCCATCCTGTCCAGATAATGCTATTTTAGCAAGCCTGCCTCTGATGACAGAACTCTGCAAACTGTGTGGAAGGCAGGGCAAGTGACATAATTCAGCAAAAATATTCTTATAGTTAAATCTGTCATTCATGCTGCTTACATACCACATGTGTAGTCAATGTAAGACAGCAATACGCAAGCTATTCATCTAATGAGTTGCATGTGCAAGTAAAATTTCTCGAGAGATGAAAAAAGAAATGCCAAGGACACATGAATTCAGAGACAGGACGCATCTTCATTCACATTGCCTTACAAGGTTCCTGCAAGTGGATTCACCAAGCAGAGCAGGAAGAGAGAAAAGCAAGCAAGGTGTGACCTCCCACAGCTGGCAAAGGACAAGCTGTCCAGGGCACATGCTCTGGGCAGCTGCAGTAACTGTCTCGGACAACTGGAGATGCGCTAGCTGATAAAACACTCCACAGTGCACCAGCCACCGGGCCACAGAAGAGGAGAAGGACAGGGAAAGAGAAGGCCAAATTGTCAGTTAACCATCAGATTCCTTCTTAATTAAATATAATCTGGTACCAACTTTGTCCTTTCTTTCCTTCTTACAACCTTGTTTGCAAGAACTGCTGTCTTGCTTTTACCCCTACCCTTAGAGTCATTATTTCTTCTTTGGAAAGAGGCATGAACCCTGTCAGGGAACATACTTGCCAGCCATGTTTTGTCACGGGAGCAGTGTCTTTTTCTATTGGAGCTGGACATGCTTCCAGGAGTGCAGGTCGTCCAAGGCAAACATGACTTTCTGGAGTTGAGCAAATGCTTTACAAGTTTGCAGCAAGAGTCCACACAGACATGCAACCTGACCTTACCAGCACGAGGGTCTCACTGGCAGGCTCCAATCCCTTTGCAAGCAGGAAAAAGGGCACAAAACAGCCTGTGGTTCACTCAGTTGCAGTCCTTTATCGCAATGACTGCTGCACCATTTAACTGGAGCCATTTATTTTCAGGCTTTGCTGCATTCTTCACTGCCACACCACCTCTGTTTCTTATAAAATCCATCTTGACTGTATTCATATCCAATTACCCAAACTCAGCTAGTCACGCAGCTCAAGCTTTCAGTTTAGAAGAAACATAACCAGGCATTCAGCAACACTGAACATGTGCCCAGGGAAGAAGACAGATCCCAGGAGCATCAGAGCTGCCCGTGGGGCTCCTGGACCTCCTGACCTCACATACAAGACTTGTCCCAGTGCAGGATCCCTGTGCTGGCTAGAGCTGCTGGCTCCCTCAGTGACTCTGCTCTCTGAGGCTGCAGTGAGTATCAAAAAGGCTGCAAAAGGAGGATGGCATTTCCTTGTCAAAAACAACCAGAAACACTTCTTTCTCCTGGAAAGCCCTAATCAGCTGAACTGCATAGAGTGCCCACTACAGAAGATACAACTCCATGAAAAAAAAAAAGGAAACAAAGTAGATGGCTACCCTTCCCCAACACAAGCTGTACAGGCACCTTCAGTCTCAAAGCCAAGATTTTAGCAGTACTATAATACAAACCAGGCAAAGCCCAGAAGCAGCTCTGGCCAGGAAACAGCACGATCCTGAAGTGTCAAGTATGTTGGAGTTGTACCAGCACCAACAATGGCATTTTCCCTTCCAAGTGCTTACATGCCATGTAGCTTCACCTCCAGAGGATTTATCTTCTCTCCCCGCTCCAATGCAGTTGATAAGAAACTGCCCCTTTTCTTTTCAAGTGCTGAGGCATGAACATGCGTGCATTTCTCTCTTCAAGGCCAGACTCACCTACCCGGGAGAAAAAAAGCTGGAAGCCGCCTGGAAAGCACAGCTGGTTTGGCACCGAGCCACACATCTCAGAGGTGAGAGAGACAGAGAGTGAAATCACTGCCTTTAGTGCCTGACTGCCAGTTCAGCATTGTGCCAACAGGAGCATCACAGGACTGATTTTTGCAGCCCAAAATATCCTAGCACTCGTCCTGTTTTCAGGGGATGTTATGGGAAGGAATTGAACAGCCGTGAGGGAAGTCTAAACAATTTACTATCAGTTTGTTGCCTAGGAAAAACAGGGCATCTCCAACAGAGTGCAGTGCCAAGCCCTTCTGTTGCAAGAGAAATAATATACTTCTGAATACTTCAAGTCAGTGTAACTGAGTCATGCTCTTCCTTAGAGACGACTGCACAGCAGAAACATATGCAAAGGCCTCAGGGCTCTTTGTCTTACTATATTCTCACAGCACCCGCTTGCTGTGAAGCTCAAGAAATAAAGTCACTTCAGCTTCCTATTTAACACAGAAAAGTTTTAAAAAAAATATGGATGTTGCCACTTCCTGTTAGTGGTATGAGGTGACTGAATTCTACCATCCTCGCATTTATTCAAGAATCCAGTGAGTTCCTACAGCATCAACATGAGTTCCCTTCATGCTATCATCCGCCACGCTACAGGGAGCTGAATCCACATGAAAGATGAGCAGATGTCCCTCAGCATGGTAAGCCACTTTTTATATATTATTGCCTCATCAATTGTGCTGCCTATCTGCTTATATTGATGACTACTTAAGCCCTGCCTTGCTTAATTAGAGGACCACTGTATCCTTGCTAACATCTGCACTGCACACATGTAAAAACCCTGATGCACAAGCTAAACACAATGACAGAAGAGCTAAAGCATGGTAGGAAATTGTTTTGTCTCAGCAGAAGCCGTGCCTCCAGCTAGCTCTTGCTCTGAGTGGGTCAAAGCCAGTTATTTAGTTAATCGTTCGCTCTGCGGCTCACTAACCGTTCAAAATGGGGGATAAGCTATGACGATTCACTCGGACATTTACTTCCTGCACCACCTTGCTGGGGACAAAAAGAGACATTTGTAAGGAAGGGGGGGGGGGGGGAAGTAACAGGCTTCTAAGAAAATAAGGGTGAGGATCATTTTATTTATCTACACCAGCCAAGACTGGTTGGTTGGAGATCCTCATCCGTGCAGTTTACTGCCTCGTCTCTTCAGGGCACCTGCTCTCCTTGGATATCAACCCTGAGTCACTCTTGACTTAATTTTTTTCCTCTTGCAATGTTATGTGGGAAGTTTAGACCAGAAAATGTTTGATTGCTGGACAATTTTCACTCCTGAATATGTAGCAGCAAGAGGCAGAAGGACAGATTCCTCCCCTTCGGGATGTTTGGGATCCACAATTAGGTTAGCGAGAGGCTTCACTGCCTGCAGATGAAATGATGGATGCTTTGTCACCCTCAGAGAGGCCACTTTGCCCTGTCCCCTAAAAGCCTCCCATAGCTCACTAGTACGCCAGACCACACAGCTCAAAAGCTGCTGCAGCAGTCAACAGTAAAACAGAGGAAGATCACTCCTTGATTCACAGAGCTGTATCCTGTAGGAATAATGTCACCTACCCCACTAGCTCTTGCTCCTCAGCTGCACCACCTTCCAGCAGCTTATGCAAACCACCACATGCCTAAGCCTTCCTCCACGAAGCTGCTTTCTGACAGACGTGTGACTAAATCCTCCTGCATAAGAAAGTCCTAAAATACTGTAAGGAGAGCCAGTACCAGGCACTCCCGCAATCTGAGACTGTGTAACACAGGAGTATCTGCTTCTTAACATAGCTGCAAAGTCAAAACCAAAGCATTTTTAATCAGTAAAACTCACATAAAAGAAAAGGTTGCGTTAGGCAAATATAATTAAGAGTCTTGCTTGTGTGTTAAGCCAAATTGCTGCCGGTTTCATATCCTTTATTTCTGATCTTAACAAATGAACCTCCATACCACAAAAAGAAGTCAAAGCCACAACAGAAGGATCATCTACAACCTTACATTACCCACCCTTTTAGCAACTAATCTGCTCTATAATTGTCAGTCTGATTATATCACAGCAACAAAGGCTTTACAGACACAGATAAAATTATTGTGTAACCGGAATTAAATATCTGAGCCATTGAGAGGCTCTGTGAAACAACAAATTTTGAATGGAAAAAACAATTGGAAATAATAAAGTTTTTGCTGAACTCAACAGCAACAAAAAAAAGGGACAAGCTCTGCCTAAGGCTATGGCTCATGAGAGAGGCCAGACATGAAATACACACAGACACAGACACACACATTTTTAATTCATAATTTTTGAGGAAGTAACAGAAAGGGAAAGAGACAATATCAGAATCTCTCAGATATAGCATTTCTTTAACACATCCTGTTAAATGAAGGAATTTCCTCTTTTTGTTCCAAAAAGGGAAACCAGTGCCTCATGGTTTTAACATGTTAAAGATCTGCTTTAGCATCAGTAACAACACAATGTCAGCATTTTAAGAACACGTTCCTCATTTCAATTCTCCAAAGCTGAGCCTTTGGATTTTCCTGATGCAGTTTGGAAAGATGTTTGATTAAGCTGCAATCTGGCCTTTTCAATGAAAGCAGTGTGCTGCCAGGTCCGACTGCCAGTTCCAGCCGCCAGCAGCTCTCCAGGGAAGTCGCAAAGTTAGCAGTGGGAAGCAAAGAGGAAGTGATTCCCTTACGTGAGAAACCAGTATTAGTTTGGGCAACAAACCTCCTGCATGGCCACCCAGCACTGGAGCAGGACTGGAAAGGAATAGGCAGTAATAAAGTATGTGCCATACTGACCTTTCTGCCCTAAAGAGAGAGGGATAGCAAGAAAATGAGATAAATGAAGTTAAATAACAATATCATGGCAAAACTCTAATGTCCTACCATGACAAGCTGAAACCAATGCAAGTTATTTATTGTGGTACAGTAGTAAGAAGTAGGTAATTGCATTTTGTGGTATTAGAACAAGACTCCGCTGCACTGGTTCTTTTGAAATACAACACTGCCACATCTCCTCTGCCTCGTCATTGAGTCTCAGCCAGGAAAGAGAAGCTGCCAACTTCAGAGGAAGATGCATGTAAAGGAATGGGGAAAACCCCAGCCTCTAGTACTGCATAACTGCTCTCCATTAAGAAAAAAAAGACTTCTGCACATTTGGTAGAAACTGCTGCTGGCAGGAACTGAAGAGGTTACATGTAATGGCTGGAGAGGAAGAAAGGAGTTAAACCATTAGTCTGACGTCTGCAAACCAGCTGCCAGAGGGCCTTCCCTCAACCAAGTGGTCCTTACTTCCAAGTCCTACAGTCCTCATACAGAGTCGTAGCTTCAGAAAATGGACAATTTTGACTTCAGAAGTCTTCCAGCACTGCAGAACCCTCTCCAACTCTTATGAAGTGATTCCAAACATTAACCACGCTGCAAATACGTGCCTTATTCCGTGTCTAATTTCCCCAGCTTGCACCAACAGACACAATTCCACTGTTACCCAGTTACTGCAGCTACCTTCAAGCCTCTTGGATCTTGGATGAGCTGGAGCAAGGCCACTAGAAACAAGCCAAGCATGAACATATTGATTACTCTAGAGCCAGCACGGATGGCAACATCACCTACCTACCTGACCTAGTAATTATTCTTATTGGAAGGACCAAGGAATACGCTTACCATCTCACTGGACAAGTGTTCCACATGCACACTTTCAGCTCAGTTGCTCATGAAATCAGACTCAGCTCAGCCTCTCTGCTCACCAAGGCAGCCCTCTCCACCCTTGCAGATGCATGACCCTACAGTTGGTCATAGCAACACACAGGCGGCTTGCCTGCACCCAACTTACTAAGTAGTTCTAATCACTAAGCTCTCCTCCTCACTCTTACTATGCTCTTAACCTGTGGCATCTCCTAACTTGATCAGAAATGGCTTCTGTTTTTTTTATTTTGCTTCCAGGTCAGAAAGTAATGTTGCAGTTGGCACAGGGACAAAAATCTAACCCCTGTGACAGCCTCTGCTAATAACATACCTATTCACTAACCAGTCCCAATAACCAGCTGGATTTTGAGACCTGTCCATCAGCCAGTTTGCAGACCATTAGCTACACAGTGTTGATTCGTACTACTCACTTCCTCAATCAAAATGCCGCATGGATGCCAAAACAAATACCTTCTCAAAACACTGTCAGTCTATCTTGTAACCTCAAGAAATAAGTCAGTGCATGACTTCAGGTTCATATGATGCTCACTTTTTCATAAACCCACACTGACTGACATGAAAAACCACCCTTTAAATCCCGATTTTAGAAAAGCTATTGCTGGTTTCCCATTATTTTGCCTGGAAACCTTGTTTGGCTGGCTGACCTGCAACCTCCTGCCTGTGCAAAATACCTTTTGGGGCTGGAAGAAAGTCTCTGTCATGGCAATATTCAGACTGCCTCAGCTGCAGCCTTAAGGAAGAATAAAAAGTCATCTGCTGATTTTTAAATGCCTACCTTTAGAATCAGCTGTTTAATCTCTACTTTATTTACTGTGGGAATGGAAGAATAGATCATACAATGACCAGGTCAGCTGGCTTTTCAACAAATACAGAATACATACAGTATTTCTTGAGCTTCCCTGTAGCATTATTGACAAGTGTTCAACCTTGAATTCCTAACAGGCTGGTATCACTTAACATGTCTTTTTATGTCTCAAGTCGTTCAGAGCACCTTTAACTCTGCTGACCACATTTCTCTTCGTGATCTTCCTCTGCTCCCAGTTTCTGTTTCTTCATTTGCTATACAGTGGTGCAGCTGCTTTCACGTTAGCCAGCACTGGCATGTCTGTACTGTGACTTTTTGCTGCCTCTCCAACAGCTTTAAAGCTTCCAGTAGCATTTTCATTTTGTATGCATTTGTGCTGTCTCAAAATATATGAATTATTTTCAATGTTTTGAAGCCTTCCCCTTTGCAACCACTAAAGATAAGGTCCTGCCACCAGCCTCGTATTTGAAAGGAAGGGGCTTTGCCTTGGTCACTTCGCCCCCAACCCCGGTGACAAAATTCTCCTCGGTAAGTTGCTTGCGAGCATTTACTTAACACAGGCAGGACCAAAGCAGTCACTTGTTTGCACCTGCCAGCAGTTCAGAAAAAGCAGAACATTTAATACTACTTGCAAGGCAGAGCCACAGAGCAAACCAGTCTCAGCAAGTGTTCCTCTCTTCAATCACATTTCCAGTACTTCTGGTTTGCTCAGTGCCCTGTAAAAACAATGTTCCTCTCTGCACCACGAAAACAAGCAAATGGGCAACAAACAACAGCATTTTCCTATTTCTGCAGTGACTCACCACTACCCAACTAAATAAGCAGCTAGACATTGCTGTTTTGTGTTGTAGGAACACTGCATTTACAAAAGGGATTACGCTACAGCTCTTGTGCCTCTCACCAGGCACGGATCCCCTCCAGCCAGGGTGACCGTGCCACAGAAAAAAGGGGACAGACAGTGGAAGTACGTACTAGTCAAAACTTCAGCCCTACACTCTTCCTTTGGAACCCCATGCCTACAGCCAGCGGCCTCGAAAGCACTAGCTGTAGAGGATGGCATCCCCTCCTTCCTCCTCCCACGTCTGATTATCCTGTGAATGACATAGTCAACTCACCAGTACAATTTGACCCTGGGGAGTTTTCAGTGCTCCCACTTGCAGGACTGATCACTTAGTCTTAATTCTACAGGCATTTCTTCATTTAGTTAACAAAGAGCAGGAACATATTTGTGCATTCTAGTGAAATCCTTTAGCAGGCTACATTACTTTTGTACAATAAACTTTCCCAAATCCGTTGAGGATAGTGAAAGTGTTCTTAGAAAAACAGTTATAGTTAGAATAAAATACAGATGATCAGAAATTCCCAGATGAGAACATATATATATACGCATGTGCTAGGCAGTCACATAAGGAAAGGTAAGAGAGCAGCTAAGGTGTCCAGCCCCATTGAATCAGAGGGTTTAACGCAGCTGTGCACCGAGACACATCCTAAATTTTATCCCCCCACGTAAGCAGGAAAAGAAAAGCCTTTTGTTCTAAACAGACACCACCAGATCATGATTATAAAAGCAGTACTGGATACAAGCTTCAAACCCCCAACTATGATTCAAGCCAGAGCAGTCTCCTCTTGTCATCCTCAGGATCTTTCCTCAGCCACACAGTGCTGCAGTGGATCGACACAAACACACCTTTTCTGCCTCCCTCTCTCCCAGATGAAAAGACCAGCAGTACAGGTGTGTGAGCTTCCTGCTGAACTGCTCACTAGGAGCAGATGGATGAAATCCTAAAGTTGCTCCTACAGCTCACAATAAAGAAAGCAGTCATGTAAAAATCAGGCATCGTCTCAACATGCAAAAAGCAATTATGCTAAAGACACGGGGAGAGCCCTGCAAGGTCCAGATCAAAAGCCAGAGACATTGGAGGCAAGAGAAAGACCTATCAAATTCACCGCACTTTTCCCAGCTTAAGGATCAGAAATGGAGTGTTCTGGCTCATAAATTCTACTTCCAGCAAATTCAAGCTTAAATCCCCTGAAGGCAATAAGGAAAAGGCAATCAACAACAACTCTAACCACTTCACAGATGCTCCTGTTTAGTTTATACAGCACTTCTTACAGCATTCAAATGGGTAAAATGGGATTTCAACGCAGGGGGGCTGACGGCAGCAGGCAGGATTCCTCGGTGAAGATACCAAGGGCAAAGGAAGTTCTGAGAAGCATCATATTGGTTATGATGAGTGAACTCAGCGTGCTCAGCCTTTGCTCATTTTAATCTGCCAGTAAGCAAGCCTGGCTAAACTGAACATCCTGCATCTACAGTGCCTTAAAAATCCACAGGAATCACAAAAATGAGGGGAAAAACGAACAAACTGATGCGTTCCCTGGGAAGCCATGAAAAAACTAATCGCTATTTGTTTCCAACTGTTGTTCCGCTTCCTGAGCCAAATGTTCCCAAGTCATCTGCGGTGGCTGAGGAGTGACCGGTTAGAGCTGGAAAGTTGTCGATTTAAAATTGCAGCCTGAACACTTTCAAACTCCTTAACATCTTTTATAGCTCCAGGACCACCTGTTCGAAAAGCGGAGCCCTCCGACGCCAGAGCACATGCCCTTACCCCCGCATCTTCCAACGAAAGCAATCAGCTTGGGGAGAAGACAATTAGCCTCGCCTGTTCTCCTGCTCTCACACCAAAAAGATGTGAGCTGTGTACTAGAGAAGAGACACACAGAGGGAACGGGCTCACTTCCTCAAAGCATCAAGGTCATTAGTCCCGTCTTCACAAAAGGAGTGAGAAGAAGCTTCCAGACTCCTCGAACCCCTCTGCAGCATCCTCCCTAACTCACAGCGAGCATGCATGAAAGATGATATCCATCCCTAGTGCTCCAGGAGATGACGAAGGAGAAAGAACTATTTGACTCCAGGGTAATGGAACACTAACCCAAGTCTTCTTTACCTTGTATATGCTTTTACTTGCTCAGATTTGAACAGCATGGGGCATTCAAGACAAAATCACCAGGATATTTTTTTTTTTTACTGCTCGAAAGAGTCAACACTGCAGAGATTCTGTTTGACAAAGCATCCCACTGTGAAACACACAATGTGTGCATTGTGCAAACTGATCTCCTGCCGGGCTAAGAAAACAAGGCAGGCTGGGGGAAAAAAAAAACAAGATAACTGTAGCCCTCAATACCTCCTGGTACTTTACTCTGCTCATGGTTTTTCTTCTATAGGTACCACATTTAGAGTCACGTTGAGAATGTCTCGATACAAATGCTTTTGTGAGTTCTGGACAACACAGTGCTGTTTTCTCTTGAATCAAAGGTACCAGCTCTACCCTCTCATTATGGCAAGTATTTAAGCACAGCCGAGACAGTTGGTCCTGCCTTAAAACCTGAATTCTCAGGATAAATGAGATTCCAGAGGATAATGCACTTGGAACTTACAAGCAGAAACATTTTCCACTATTTCTAACATCGTATCAAAAGATACCCAACACCTCCTAAAAAGCAGCATTTACCTCCTTCCTCTGAGTTTACAGAGCTCATCAGCCAGGGAGACGAATTGTACTGAAGAAGAAAACAATAATCTCCTTACGTTTTGGGTGTTCATTTCCCCTTCCAAGATTTTTACCCCTCACTCATCTCTGAGGCAGTTTTTCTTCGCTTTGCTTGCTTAAAACATTCATTATAAGTCATCTAGGCCAGGAAAGGATTAGAGAAGCACTGGCAGAAGTTGCAAAATGCAAGGCTGTTAGGTCGGATAAATGAGACTTTCAGAGGCATAAACAACAATCCAGCACTGAACTACCACTTCTGCTTCAGAAAAAAATTCCTCTCTATATAAATATTAAGCAGGTACATACTAAGAAAAACAAATCATGCACAGCCATGCAAAACAGCACCTCTTCGTAACAAAGTAATGAAGCCTACCTGTCCACTTCCACAAAAGGTGTAATCTGTGCTTTACAGATGAGACGTGTTAACCACAGTGACATTAACTGACTTACCCCAGGTACAAGGAGGAGCGGCTTCAACAGCAGAACTAGATTGCTTCCGAAAATGAGGTCCCAGTCCTGTGCTCTGGCCATGCTTCACCTCTAAACGCGGCAGCAGATGCACTGATACTGGAACTAATTAAAGGCAACTCGGTAGAGCTAGGAGCCATGACGCAAGAAAATGTCCTGCGTAGCATCCAAGAAAGCCACCAGATAATCCAAAAGGCTGTTTAAGAGCCTGGCTGTCAGAGATCCTGGGATCCATCATGTCCATTGTAAGCATTTGCTTGTTCCCTCATCCCCTATTTCTTCACACCAATTAGCTACAGCATTTCATAACTAGAGCCCAAGTCCAAACAACCATCTTTGAAACCCTTACTTTCACATAAGGATCAAAAACTACAGATCCTGAACGATTTATTAAATCTACTAGATGGCTGACATTTAAAATGCCTGGTTTTCTTCAAAGGTGGCAAAGCCAGAATGCTTTCACAGCAATTAAAGTGGTACCTCAAGAAGCACAACTACTAAGAGTTTGTGCAGTTGCAGCATTTCCAAAGGTCAGGTATTTATTCTCTGTTCCCTCAGCCCATCAGAAAACGTACACTTGTTTTACACCTGGAAATCTCTTTCATCCACGGACAGCACTACAGGAAGCGGCAGTAGGAAGAAGGCAAAAGAGATGTTTGAAGAGCAGGGACTTATTGACCAGATGAGCTGAAGCTGTGGACTACACGGATAGACTTACTTTCTCTCCCTGCTGATACAAACGTGTTCTGGAACCAGATCCAACACAGAAGAGAATTATATGACTTCAGGTTGCATTGGTTGCCAAACACATCAAAATCCAGGTGGCTCATATGTACCAAAAGAACAACGTTAACTGCCACCAATCCTGGGCCACCCCCAAAAGCATATGTCTACCTGTGGATTAGTAAATGATTATTTTTTTTAAAAAGACATGTTTGTTGCATACAACATCCATTAATGCTGTAATTAGACTCCGTGTTCAGAAACATCACATGAGTTTCCATCAGCCAATCAGAAAAAGAGCAGCTTTGCTGAAAGCCTCTTCATACATTTCATGAAGGAACTGGGCCGACGTGCAGACACAAGGCAAGGGAAGAGGCCCTCCTTCCAGCAGCTCCAGGAAGCCCAGCACACACCACATGCTGTTTTACAGGCACAACCAACAGTCTCAGAGGCAGTCGCTGCTGTCCTTACCCACAGTCACACTCCTCACCAAGCACACCTTAGGCAGCCCCTCCAACTTCACCAACAGTGAAACGTCATCTTCTTTATGCACTTTGGGCCACCTGCTCTTCCACAGCAGTGCACAGGCATGGGGGCACATGCGTCAACAATCCTTCTACCAAAAAGGCCAGGCTGGCTCTAGTTCTCCTCACAATTTACTCTTCAGGCAGCAGAAACTGAGATTGCAAAGGTTCAGCTGAAACCTCAACGTTCAAAGTTATAACTTCCCATTTTCCAACAATCCTTCTAGAAAACATCGCACTTCGCTGTTGCAGTTGCTCCCCCCACCTCCCCACACATAACACAATAATTCATTTTCACCTCAACAGCAGATGCAGTTGCTTTCTTGTAAAAAACCAGAGTTTAAAGATGACTTCTTCCACTTGCCATAATCCCTTGTGTGGGAGAAACAGACATACAATATCATATTGTTCCCTGTACAACACTTTGAGCTGTACTTTCTGCTCTGAACACACTGAAACTCCACTTGAGGCTACAGTAATTTCTATGCAGGAGGCAAAGGAGAATCTTGTGTCTGATCTAATACAGGATAAATCAATGTGCACTCATTTATTGCTTATAGTTCCCATCAGCTCAAGGAGAGACACTGTCCTAGAGTTTCAAGGCTATCCACGCTGCCTTTGTATATGGAAAACATACCTTGCACTTTGAGATATTTTGAGAACATAATTCCAGCACTTCCCAGGAGTTTGGGTGAGGGACAAGAAATCACTAAACCCCAGCTGCTTCTCACCATTTTCAGTACGCGATTTTAGGAAAGGTCAAGGAAGGATTGCATCCCTGCTTTTGCCTTCTACAGAAATTCAGTTAATATTAGTCATTCACCTCAGATAGCTGCTGGGAAGCTTAATTAGAGTGTGTACAGCACTCAGAGATTCTCAGATAAGATGTACTAGGGAAGGGCAGCATCATATTAATTAGCGTGGATTCAAGTGATGAAAGCGCTTCTCTCTGTCTCCTTCAGCTGTTGGGGCTTGAAAGAAAAATTACACAGCACCACGGTCTTACATGTTTTAGTCAGAAAACCATCAGCACCACAGAGACCACATTTTTCAGGATGTGGTCTGAATTCCCATCAACTTTGCAGGATTCTGACCTTTTGCTGTGGCTGTAAACAGGAGATCCCTGGAAGACGTGTATTCCCAGCCCAAGCCAAGGCAGGCAGAGTTTTAATATTCCTTCCCATGCAAGCATTTTCTCCCATTAAGGGCTTAAGAGCTGTACGATTAGGGAGATTAATTTTTGCAGCTGGACATTTTCTTTAAGAATGTAATTTTCCACACAGTTTTCTCATTTAGCTTGGTTTCGTTCTAACCCCAAGACATTCACTTCCCCAGAATAGGACTCTCCTGCGAGGTTCGGAAAGGAATACACTCTTACATTTTAGTCCTTTCTTTCTACATCTGCCACAGGCTTGCTTTCAGAAAACCCTATTACTATGTATTTCAAGCCAGTAACTTGTCTGCACTTCCAGACAATCAACACCAAGAGTCCAAAACTACAAATTAATTTATCCAAGGACCTGATTGTAACAAAGCTACATCATGGATCAAGTGTTTTTTTAAAAAGCACAAGAAGTTCCTTAAAAAACATGAGAGTTGATATACTGAAATCACACAGATACACAGCACTTAGCAAGATGGTTGTGACAGGCTGGAGTATGGATTAAAATTTAGAGAGGTGCTTTGACACGGCGACACAAAACAAGAGTGCAACTTAATTATTATCAATCTTGGACACATGATTTAATATAAGGGTGGTTACACCCACTTTGTCTTTCCCTCGGTGTCACCTGGGAAGAGGATGATGGGTCCTTCACTGCAAAAAGTCCCAGCTGGTATCTGGGGACACACTTAAATAAAAGCTTTGTGTTTAACCTTCCACCAAACCCCTAGGAGCCGATGGTCAGGCAGAGTAACAAGTGAGCTACTCCTCCAAATTCTGGCTGAATATTCTATTATGAGAGGTTAGGCACAAGGAAGACAAAACCAGAAGGAAACAGCCTCCTGACCTTCCCTGTTCCCATGCCCTCATCATCACCCTAGCAGGCTCTCCCTCTCCTGGAAAGGACTTCTCACATATTCTTTTTCCCTGAAAAAGACAAGCCTCTGAATAAAAATGTGAAATTATACAGTTCTGTTAATGTCATTTCAGTCCTCAGCAGAAAAGTGTAGGCAGAGCAGAGGGGAAATATTTTAATTCCTCACAGCCTCCGTAAGACACAACTTTTCGGCATTTCACAGTAGATTTTCTTTGCAGGCAAAGAGGAAAGCTGGACTACATGTTCTGTTTATTAAACAAGCTTACTTTTGCAAGTGATGGCATTAGGCTGCTCACTCACTAATTTAAGCTTCCCGCTTCTCAGAGATAGATATGCCTTCCAAGTTGTTTATGCTAGCCTTCCTCTTCTAATCTTTCATCCCACTCTCGCAGCACCCACTGACTTCAGAAGGCTCCGTATGATTCAGCATCACTTGCATAGAATAAGCTTTATGTTTTTTCAGCAAATTCAACTTTAAGAGTGATTAAAACATATAGCAAAATAACGGTTCTTTAATACCAAGAGACATTTCATTCAAAGAATTCCAGGAAATGAATTCTCAAAAACCACACAGCAATCTTTTCAAGAAGCACAAAATTGGTCCCTAAACAATCTCCCTGTATTTCAAGGGAAGCAGATTGTGGAATATTTTTATTTATTAATACATTCATTCTCATGCCTGTGCTTTAGCACAGTCATGTTGGCTTTAACCAAATGATAAGCCTCACACAACTTCTTCTTTAAAGGGATGGGAGGCAGGTGGAAGAAAAAGATGAGAGAAGAGTGATTAAAATCAGTCACAAGAAAGCCTATAAATACACCAGTGGACAGAGGAAGCACTCTCTCTTCTATTTAATTTAAAAATAGAGAGCTAAACTTTAAGAGACAAACAGATGCAACAGAGCAGACGCGATGGAGCAACAATGCAGCAGAGCTTAGAGAAAGTCAACTGGGCGATTTAGCCAGGGATATGTATTGCAGGGGTGGGAGAGGAGAAGGAGGAGGGAGGAGGAATCTTGATTGTCAGAAATCCTACTGGCTCACGAAGTCACAAAAGGAGAAAGTTAAGGGAACCCATACGATTGCAAGAGAGAAATCAAATCACAGAGTCACAGAGGCAGTATGGAATAGAGGTATAATGTAGAAAAAAGGAATGCCAGGCCAGGAAATGATTTATTTGTTACAAATGTTAAGCTTGTGGCAGCAAGGGCTTGAACAGGATCACAAGACCTGTGCATACACCTGCAATGTCAACTGGAAGTCAAAGGGATGTGTTGAGTAAAACTGCTGAAATACATTCAGTGAGGTGTAAAACAGAAACTCACTGACCATGCTCAAACACATCTGCTGTTCCCATCTCACTTACTGCAGGGCGATGGCTCTACCAAAGATATACCTAGGAAAAAGCAATGCTTCTAAGAGATGGTGGCTTTTCTTTTCCCCCTCTCAACGCTCATAGGCTGGCTCTGTCCCACTAAATACCTGGGGCTAAGAGGAGTATGAATGTATTGTCTAAGAGTACTCCAGGTTCTTTGATAAGAATACAATAAAGATGTTAAAGGGATTTAGCAACATGTATCACTTTCCTTATTGCAAAAATCAGAAATAGGCAAAACAACAGTTGCAAAGAACAGACGCTTTATGGTGCTAGGAAAATACTACATGACATAATTGCAGCTGCTGCACCTGACAGCTCGGGCCAGTGGTACGGCACGGCGGGTTAGTGCCAAGAAAAGGAGACGCTTAGGGCCAATGTGCAGGAAAGGAGAGTTGAGCTTAAGGACAACGAGGTCACAGGTTATTGCACAGAAACCACAAAAAATGTGTGTTAGAAACAGCATCGGTAGGACCCGTCCATCCAGTGTCCTCCTCCCTCTCGGTGTAACACAGGTACTATGAGCAAACAAGCAACACAATAAGCAACTTCCTGATCTGATTTTCTCAGGCAGCTGCCGGGACACTGAACGAGAGCTCTGAGAGTTTCAGGTCCTGGCAAGCACAAGAAAAAGCAGCCACCGCAAAGAGAAAAACAAGTGAGGCCACCACAGCAGGCAGGAAACAACAACAAAGTGATCTTACTTTCGTTAGGCAGCTCCTCCCGATCCAGGTCATCAAGAGGGGCTGAGGCGCTGCTTCCACTGTCATCCAGGGTGAGGATGAGAGGAACATCATCATCCATGCTCACAGCCATCCTGTCCCTTCAGAGGCTCCTACTCCAAGAGCTTTAATAACAGCCTTTTCAGTTCCACTTGTAAAACGCTTATGTCAAAAACTCTCCCCAGAAAGTCTTCCATCAGGGGTATCTTCTAGACATAAGAATATAAAGGTATGCGTACCCATCTCCAGAGACCACAGTTCAAAAAAGGATCTAGTTACTTGCTTCTGAAAAGCAGCGCAGGATGCTAGACTCAACGGCAGAATTTATGCAAAAGCTAAACGCAAAAAGTTAGGTCTGGGCTGCCTATTCCAGTCAATGCAGGGCTCATAGTACAGCACGGAGGCAAAAGAAAGTGCTTCTTGACAAACTCCTGACCACTCAGCACAAGAAACAAGGGGGCGTGACGCATCTGGAGCCAGCATGATGCTAAGTGTCACCGACACACAGGGCTCTTTCCCCTGTCATGCCAGAATGCCTCGATTTCAAGTGGGGAGGGGAAAGAGAGAGAAAAAGAAGCCAGTTTGAGTCTGCACACATGAAGTTCCCGTACGCTATTTTACTGGGTGATGTCACTGTCACAAAGTCATGGATTTCTTTAAGAGGTGGAGGAAAAGAAAAATCACGCAGGCCCTGGACAGCGTTACAGGGACGCTCCACAACTGGTGCCGCCACGCAGCTGTTACTCTCCCCGTCTCCTTCCTCGCAGGCCGTGGCGAGGGCAGGAAGAAGTCACGGCGGAGGCCGCATCAACCACAGCAACAGGCCGACCGCACCGCTGCTGAGCACGGGCACCGGGCCGAGTCGCCCCGCGCCCGCAGGGCTGGCACCGAGGGCCGGGCCGGGAGCCTTCGCGGTGGACACTCACGGCTGGGCAGCAGGCAGAGCGGCCGGGACCAGGCTCCTCCCGCGGCCTAGGAGAGAGTGACACCGAGACGGGGCTGTCACCGCGCTGTGGAGGTCCCGGCCTGGGCCCCGGTCCGGGCCCCTCCCCGGGCTCCCCACCCCCCCCGCCCCCGGCCCTGACGTCCCCGACCCGCGCAAACCGGCCCCGCCGCCCGTCCTCCCTCTCTCCCTCTTCCCCCCGGCTTCTGTGGAGCCCTCGGGCAGCCCGCAGGTGAGCCTGCCCCCCCGCCAGCCCCTCATGCCTGCGGACCCCCAGGGACCTCCCCGCCACCGGCACCCGGACACGGCCCGGCCCCGCCGAACCGGCGCCCGCGGCCGCTGCGACACCTCTCCTCAGCGCCCTGCGCGCGTGGCCCCACCCCGCCGCCTCTCATTGGCCGCGGCGGCGCGGGCCTCTCCCGGAGAGGCCGAGCCCCCTTCCCTTCCGCCAATCCACGCTCCGTGCCCGCCCCGCCCCGCCCGCCACCGGCCCTCGGCCCCTGCGAGAGGATCCGGATTATTCCCGCCTCCGCCTCCTCCTCCCTCCCGCACTTAGTCTCGTCATTCGGTAGCGGTGCTGCCTTTCCGGCCAGGCGGGGATGCTGATTGGCCCGAGGTGGTGGTGGTGGGCTAATAACATCACGCTTCAATCACGGGAAGGAGAGGTCGGGCTTTCGAGGACACGGGGCGCGGGCTGCCATTGGCTGTGTTGAGGCCCCGCCCTCGGGGTCAGAGGTGAGAGGAGCGGTCACCTAGCAACCACGGGACGCAGGCGGGAGCTCAGGGCCCGCCAAGGCCCACCCCGAGGGGAGCCCCCGGCCCGGCCCGGCCCCGCCCCCGCGCTCCCGGGCTGGGCCTCGCCTCGATGAGGAAATGTTTCTGTTCCCAGGCCCCGGTCCGAAGGCGTCGGCGCCTGCAGGGAAGAGATGGGCCCTGAGGGAGAGCAGCCCAGCCCGAAGTTGGCAGCAGGTACAGCAGGTGCCATGAAGGCCCCCCGCCCCCGTCAGTGAAACATGATGCCCCCAAGACCCCAGGATTACGTCCATCTCTGACGAGGTGAGGATTCTCAAGCCGGAAGCAAGCAGCCTGGTGTGTAATGAATACATCTGTTCCACTGGTCCAGGCCGAGCATTTCTCTCACAGGCAGCCCACTGAGCAGAGTCCCCAGGACAGTCCCTCAGCCCAATCCAGCCCGATAAAGCCACTAGGCTCTGTCCAGCAGCTCTGATTGATTTTGCCACCGGCAGGACTCCTGTCAGTGTTAAAAATGGGAACACAACGCCTCTGTCCAGCTGGAGCATCTCCCTTGCTACCAGAGCAGACGTGTCCAGTCTTAAATTACCAACATCTTTGCAAATAAACCTTTCCTCTGCCCACCTGATGCCTCACCATACCCTCCCCTTTTCAGTGGTATTTTGTGTCATCCTCCAGGACTGGATTTAGGAGGAGGACAATGTGATGAGAGATCTCAACAGCAGCTTGTAAGAGCTGGCCAGAAGACTTCAAGATCCACAGACCAAACAGGAAGTGGTGAAACACCAGAAATAGGAGCTGCAGGCTTCTCTTCTCCGATTAAGCGTACTGAGCTACAGCAGGACACTCGACACCCAAGGACACAACTCAATACGCTTGTATTGGAGCACTGAGAATCAGCGCTGGCTCTCAGAAACATACTGCAGGACGAGATTAAACCTGTCATAGTGCTGTTGGGTCAGGCTGCTGCCTCTTTCAGGTCATTACTTGGCTCCTGCCAGCTGCTGGCAGGATGCATATGCTGTTTTTCAGAGTATACCTGCTCCATCACAATGCTCCGCTGATTTCAGTGGAAAGCAGCCGTGTAGCGACACAATTGCAACCACCAAGCAAGTAGCTTACTCGGAGGACCGCCTTTTCTCCCCATCCACTGACTCTGCTCTGAAACCTCCTCTGCAAAGCGCCGTGCCGGTTTGGAGAGGCTGCACACTAGTCAGAACGCAGAGCAGTGAGGCTACCACAGATCAGGCGAGGCATGTGTTGAGAAACAAGGACGCTGGTACAGGCTAAGCAGAGCAATCGTAATACTGCCCACACATAAAACCATCTTTTATAGTTGTTTATAGCACCTAGGGCTGGGCACAGCTTATTTTGGAAGCTAAGCAGTTCCTGGCTGGTACTTTGCTGAGAGACACAAGACAAGGAGTCTGGGTGGAGTCAAAGGTGGAGAGCTGTGATTAATTGCATTGCTGAGCAGATAGAAAAAATGAGAAATAAGAGCAGCAGCAGGAGTCCCAGCTGCGATTCAGGCCTCTCTATCAACAACTCTTGCCTGAGCCGAGCATCAGCGATACCGGACAGGGTGAATCTGGAGCTAGGAAACAACAGAACATTTCCCCCGCCTCATTTTATTCAGACTTGGTGTTTGCTCCGCACAAGCACCAGCCCCCTACAGGCAGGGCAGCCCACAGCAGTAATGGAGCATCTTTCACTCTTGTGCTGGACTGCACAGCTCTGGTAGAACAAGAAGACAGGCCAGTAGTAAAGCATCAAATGTGAGTGAGAACCGCAGTATGAACTCCAAGCAACCCATTTATATTTTTAACAACATTGTCCTTGTGGTGTAAATAGTGAGGAAGTGCCAGTTCTGGCCTCCTGACGGCCTGGAAGCCCTCGGTGACAACCTGGGCCAGTGTGGGACAGGAAAGCATGTGGCTGATGTGATGGGCTCTAGTTTCCTCCCTTGATTCCTTGGAGCCTGAACACAGCAGTGGGGGTAAACTGGCCACCCCTGGCCATACAAGCCACTGTCAACTTCTTTTTCAGATAAAATCTGTCTTCATTTCAAGAGGCTTCGTCTCTCAAGTACTCCAGCACTCCAATATTACACCTTGTGTCCTGCTTTTGGGTTCAGCAGTTCTCTGCTGCTTTTGGGACAGTTACCCCAGTTTGCTGACGACTTGCCTTACTGGATCTGACTCATCCACCTGCTGCTAGGGAACAGGGCTCTCGCTTTTGTGTGAATCCTTAACCCTCTTGTCTCCATCTAGTGTCCAAATCACACTTCGGTTTCTCTCCCAGCCCACTGAGAGACCTGCAGGCTTAACAGCTTACGTGTCACTGTGCCGACATCCAATTAAGCTGAACAGGCTCAAATTCATGTCAGCACCCCCAACGCCTCTTCTGAGAAGGCCCTAATTGCTTTCATGTCCCATGTTTTTACCCAGGTGGAGAAGAGCTGCTGGAGTGCCGCAATGCAAAGTGTAGGGAAAGACCTGAAAGCTCAGTGCTAATCATAAGGATCCTCACCTTCTCAGGTTTTTAATAACACCAGGTTATTCTTGCTTCCTATCTGCCAGGGTGGCTGGAGCACCGAGCCCCAGAACTGCTGGCTCCCTTAGCCTTCCTCCTCCTCCTCCGCGTGGCTCACTAGTGCAATGGGCACGGAATAAATCATTGCCGAGTGCCACCAAAACTACCTGTCCTCGGCCTTCTGCAGGCAGACACGTCCTGTCTCCTCCCACGCTCCCAACAGCTCACAGCGTATTACCGAGGTTACAGCACCGCTGATACAACCTGCTCCTCGGCAAAGCTCTCGGCTCGGGCTCAGCCCCAGCCAGACCACACAGATGTAGCCTTTTCTTCAGAGCGGTGGCAAAGCAGGCTCTGACCTGCATATGCAGTGCTCAGTCAGAGTCCCCGTCAGTGGACAGAGGCTGTCTGCAATGTAGGGAAGCTGCGGGGGGCGGTTCAAAGGAGCATGAAGGTATTTGGACCTGGCACCTCTTGAAAAGTCCCATCAGGCACGTTTCCTTTTTTGGTCCCTTTGGGAAGGCTCAGTACAGCAGCCAGGGGCAATTCTACCCAGATTTCAGACAGGTAAAAGGAACCCTCCACAGGGACGTGCAGGGAAAACCTGCTGAAGGCCCTCAAGCTTGCAGTAACTGGCGTCTGCTGCCTTGCCAGGCTGAGCGAGAGGCACTTCACGCTGTCTGCACCAAGGAAAAGGCTTGGCCCTGAAAGAGAAACACACTGTGCTTACCTACTGTTCCTGGTCTGAGGCGGCGCGTGAATGAGGCGGGCCACAACCTGTGCTGCCACCCACATCCGGGAAAAGCTGCTTGTTCCAGACACTCCTCACGTCAAAGGTGAAGAAAAAGGGAGAGGGAAAGAAGGCCAAGAAATAAGTACAGAATCCATCCTTTGTCCTCCATTCTTTTCTCCCAGCAATGCTGCTTGCTCCCCTGGGGCTCAGCTCTCCCAGATTACAAGTATTAACTGAGATAGCACTTGCACTAAGGCCTAAGCCTGCCACAGCTGGCTGTCGCAGACAGACAACATCAGAGCAGTGGCATGACAACACGTCTCGCCGTTTTAGGTTGAGCTCTGTTACCTTTCAAAAGCAAGAATAACCTTTCTTGCCAACAGGACTGGACCAGGAGCGCAGGCTCCTGGCTAGCCTTCCTAGCTTCAGTGCCCTTCATGTGCTGGAGTGGGTCAAGGCCCAAACATTAGGCCCCAGCAGATTTACCTTGGATCATTTATTTGATGATGAGCATGGCGTTGCTGTGACAGTACCTCACAACCCGCAGTACAAACCATGGGATTACGTGTCCACTCAGCACGTCCTCATCACCAGAAGCTGCTGAAATCCCTGCGGCAGATTCTTCTCTGTCACAAACCCCATTCAGCTTGGGGGCACCCCACCACGAGCAGGACGCAGGGTGACGCCGTTCCTCACCTCTCTGCTCGTCTTCCCTTCTCCTTCCTTGCCAAAGGAGATCATTAAAGCATTGATGAAATGGAGCAAGGCCAGCAGAGAGCCACCAAGATGATCAGGGCTGGAGCACACGTCCTGTGTGCAGAGGCGGAGGGAATGGGGCTTGTTCAGCCTGTAGAAGAGAAGGTTTTGGGGGGCCTCAGAGCAGCTTCCCAGTACCCGCGAAGAGGAGGTGACCGTGAGGATTGAGCCAAGCTTTGTACTCAGGCACAGAGCAGAATGAAGGACTAGACACAAACTGAAACAAGAAAGGCTCTGACTGGATATAAAGGGAAACTTTTCACCCCAAAGACAGTCAAGCAGTGGGAGGGAGTGCCAGAGAGGTTGTGCAGCCTCTGCCCTCGAGGCTTTCCACCACCCGACTGGATAAAGCCCTGCGCAGCCTTGCCTGAGCCCACAGCTCACCCGCCTTGAGCAGGAGGTTGGGCTAGAGATCTCCTGCAGTCCCATCAAGCACGAGCGATCCTGTGCTAGTATGCGACAGGCAGGACGAAGACGGACTCCTCTCCCCAGAAGCGGTCCGCAGAGGTCCCAGTCAGGGGCCTCAGACCTCAGCTGCCCTGGCCAGCCTCGCCTGGGACCTCCACCCCAGCAGCACCCTCTGCTCCCTGGTCTGGGAGCTCCACCCGACCTCAGTGCCTGCCTGTCCCCACCAAGCTACACTGTAGGTGTACCTGTGCCTGGTCCTCCTCCTGGATGGGCCCTGGACCTACGCTGTAGGCAGCCCTGTGTCCTGCTGTTCCGACTTCCTGGCTGGACTTCTTGGACAGAAGGAACCCGACTCGTTACCGCACCTCATCTGACGACCACCGGACAGTCAACGGAAGCTGCTGTTACTGCCACGGCTGTCCCGCTCGGGTGCTGCGGGACTGTGCCTTGCTCAGGGAGATCACTGCCCCGTCAGCGCTGCAGTCACCCTTGGCTCCTGGCTCGTCCTCCAGCAGAGCAGCTCCGTCCTTCGTTTCCAGCCACGGGAAGGCCTAGGGTCCTCATAGACATGGTCACCGGGAAGTCTCGGGTAGGCTAAGGCTGTATTTACATCCAGAGGGACATGCGGTTTCACTTCCAGGGAGGCCTGGCTTTGCAGCCACCCACTGCCGTGGAGCTTCTGGCCAAAGCTGGTCCGGACACGCTTTTTGACCGACCCCTCATCAGAGGGCCTTGGGGGGTCGCAGGGCTCTGGTTTTTACACCTTTCTCGCTTGAGGTTGTCTGAAGTCAGGCGGAGCCCCTCTGAGGGGGTGTTCAGCTGGCTGAGAGATTGGGAACGTCCTCTGCCAGGAGCACCCCGGCCTTTGGAGCAAGAATCACTCTTGGGACGCTTCCAGACATCGGACTCGCCCTTACGGCCTGCCCCAAAGACTGCTGTTGCGGGAGGCGGCGGGTCTCGCGGGTGGACGGCTCTCAAGGGCGTCTCCCCGGAGTGGGGGCAAAGGCTGGGCTGGTGTCGGGGGGCCGGTGGAGGGCTCCAGAGCAGCGGATGGAGCTTGGCTACGTCTTCCTTCCTCATCCACGGAGCTGCGCAGGCCGGACCCTCGGGCTTGGCACCAAAGAGGGACTCGTCGCAGAAGGACGGAGTGTGACCCCTCCGCCTGCGCGGGGCAGCAAGGAGAGAAAGCCGCGTGTTTATCACAGCGGGCAAGGGCAGCACAGAGACCCGGCCGCGGCGTGGAGGGGGAGCTCCCGGGGGACAGACCCTCGCGGGTCCCCGCGGGGAGGCTGAGATTCGCCCCAGACCCCCCCGAGGGCCCCCCGGGGCCGGCCGAGCACCCGGCCCGGCCCGGCGGAACCCGACGGGCGCTGCCGGGCCGCCCTCCCCAGGCACCCTAGGTCGCCCCGGGGCCACCGACGCTTAAAGGCGAGCCCCGAAGGGCCGGGGGCTGCGGACCGGGCCGCGAAAGGGCTGCCGGGAGCGCCCCGCGCCGCCGCTCACCTGCACTGACTCCTCGGCCGGGGGCCGCCGCCGCCGCCAACGGGAGACGCTGCCACCGCCCAGGGAGGCGCGAAGCCGGGCGGGGCCGGGCGGGCCCCCGCGGGGCTGCCGAAGAGCGACTC
>JAVKLA010000088.1:3684405-3697991 GCA_034782735.1 Sagittarius serpentarius
AAGCCGGGGGGTCCCCGGCCCGGGGGGCGGGGGGGGGGGGGGGGCAGCTGTCCAGGGGTGGGGACCGTCCCCTCCTGCCCGCGTCCCCTCACCTGTCCCCCTGCCCACAGGCCTCAGCTACCCCGTCTTCAAGGGCATAATGAAGAAGGGCTACAAGGTGCCCACCCCCATCCAGAGGAAGGTGAGTGTGGGGGGTGGAGGCTCCCCCCCCCCGCCATCCCAGGGTGGTGGCAGTGGGATGGGGACAATGACGGCGGGGCGGTGTCTCACAGAGCATCCCCGCCATCCTGCGTGGCCGGGACGTGGTGGCGATGGCGCGGACGGGCAGCGGGAAGACGGCCTGCTTCCTCATCCCCATGTTCGAGCGGCTGAAGGCGCCCAGCCAGGCCGGGGCGCGCGCCCTCGTCCTCTCGCCCACCCGCGAGCTGGCCCTGCAGACCCTGAAGTTCACCAAGGAGGTACGGGGGACAACGGGGGCGAGTGGGGACAAGGGGTTTGGTTTTAACACCTCCCCCCCACCGACATATTTCTTTCTCACCCCACAGCTGGGCAAGTTCACAGGCCTGAAGACAGCCCTGATCCTGGGAGGAGACAAGTAAGCCGTCCCCCTGTCCCTACCGGTCCCCACTTCCCTAAAGCCTCCCCAAAACCTGGTGAGGGGCAGAGCTGCCCCGTGCCGCCCAGCGCCGCCCCAGCCTCTCTCCCCTCTGGCAGGATGGAGGACCAGTTCGCTGCCCTGCACGAGAACCCCGACATGTGAGTGGGGCGCGGGGAGGGGACCTGGTGGGGAAATGGCCCCCAAGAGCCACCTGCCATCCGGGGACATCACTGGTGCTTAACTGTCAGTGTGCCTGATGGATGTGTCCTGGTGTTCCCTTGGAGCGTCTTCCCATGCTCCCCATGGGGGCCAAGGGGGTCTCTGTCGGGTCTTCTTTGGGTCAGATTTGGGACCCACACCTGGGATGGTGTGGGCATGCTGCCCCCCCGCCCCGGTCCCATCACCAGCCCTGTCCCCGCAGAATCATCGCCACCCCTGGGCGCCTGGTACACGTGGCGGTGGAGATGAAGCTGAAGCTGCACACCGTGGAGTACGTGGTGTTCGACGAGGCTGACAGGTCAGCGGGGTGCAGGGGGGTCCCTGGGGCTGGCAGTGTCCCCACACGTGGGGCGAGCGATGTCGGGAGTGAGGTGCCCTAAGGGGTGGCTGGGTTGGGCACGGAGGGACCGAACAGGCGCTGCCATGTCCTGTGTCCCCTCCCCTGCAGGCTCTTCGAGATGGGCTTCGCCGAGCAGCTCCAGGAGATCATCGCCCGGCTCCCGGACTGCCACCAGACCGTCCTCTTCTCCGCCACGCTGCCCAAGCTGCTCGTTGAGTTCGCCCGGGCCGGTGAGGAGCGTGGGGCAGATGGCAGCTGGGGAGGGCTGGACCTGGGGGGAGCCTGGGGACGGGGATACGGCGCAGCCCTACAGTGGGGCTGGGCCCAGGACTGGTAAAACCGGGCGGGGTCGAGGCTGGGCCAAGCGGGTGTCCCCAAGCCAAGGGGCGGGTCATCCCACATCCGACCCGTGTCCCGCGTGTCATCATCCCACAGGTCTCACCGAGCCGATGCTGATCCGTCTGGATGTGGAATCCAAGCTCAGTGAGCAGCTTAAGGTGAGAGGGGCCGGGGCGGGTCTCGAGATGGGCTTTGTGCCCCCCACCCCCTGCAAGCCACTCTGCGGTGGCTCCAGGCTTGCAAGGAGGGGACAGGAGGGGTGACGGCCTCTGGCATGGGGACACAGAGGGGCTGAGCTCTGCCCTCCCTTTGCAGCTGGCTTTCTTCCACGTGCGCGGGGACGACAAACCGGCCGTGCTGCTCCACCTCCTCCGGAGCGTGGTGAAGCCCCAGGACCAGACAGTCATCTTTGTGGCCACCAAGCACCACACGGAGTATCTCAAGGAGGCAAGTGGCATTTGGGGTTGCCCGAGGTGTACCCCTGTTAAAGGGCAGGCTGCCGGGGGTGCCTCGGACTCCTTTCGAGACCCACGTTGGGTCTGCATCTGTGATCATGTCCCTGCTGGAATCTGCCTCTCTTTCGCTGGGTTGAAGGAGAAATCCCAGAGTATGTCATTGTGGAGGTGCTGCATCCACCTACACCGTGGGGAGAGGGGGGGAGCGCAGTGGAATTTAGGGGTCTGGGTGGGCCCTGGGGGGCCCTGCCTCTTGGCTGAGGATGTTTGCCCTCAGGTGGGATCTGATCTCTCTTCCTCCCTCCCCAGCTGCTGATGGCCCAGGGCATCCGCTGCACACACATCTACAGCTCGCTGGACCAGACCGCCCGCAAGATCAACATCGCCAAGTTTGCCCAGGGCAAGTGCCCAGTGCTGCTGGTCACCGACGTGGCCGCCCGTGGGCTTGACATCCCCATGCTGGACAACGTCATCAACTACAGCTTCCCCGCCAAGGCCAAGCTGTTCCTGCATCGTGTCGGTGGGTGCCGGTGCCCCTCGTGGGGGTCCTTGCAACCTGAGGGGTACCTCAGGGTGACAGGGTGTGAGTGGGCTGTCCCTTGTCCTCTGCTTTTTCTATCCCTGTGCCCTGCTGGGCTGGCACTGCTGCCCCTGACTTGGTGGTGATATCTTTGGCATGTCGTGATGTCAGGAGACAGTCTGGGGACAAAACAGTGTCAGGAATATCCCTGATCTCCCAGCTGGACTGTAGGGGCTCTTGGGGGCAGGGCTGGCGCCTTCCCTTTAGGATGGCACCGTGGTGGGCTCCTCTTTGCCCCTTTCCCCAGCGACCCACAGCCCCTTGCCAGCCATGCCCACCTGATAAATGTCACGTGCGTGGGCTCCCAGGGGCAGCAGCGGGTCCCTGCCCGGGTCGGGGCAGGCTGGGCTGGCACTGGGTCTGGTTTCCCACTTTCCTCCTCCCCTTGCCAGGTCGCGTGGCCCGAGCTGGCCGGAGCGGCACTGCCTACTCGCTGGTGGCTCCCGATGAGATGCCCTACGTCTTCGACCTCCACCTCTTCCTGGGGCGCCCGCTCGTCCTTGCTGGTGCCCAGGAGATGCCCGCTGGTGAGGCAGGCCTGGTTGCAGGCATCAGGGTGGCTGCACGTCCAGGCTGGGACACTGGCCACGTGGCCGCTGTGATTTTGTTCTTGGCCAGTGCTGGAGTTCGTGGTCTTGTGGTTGGCATTCGTGCAGAGGGGCAATATGCTCTCATTACGGGGGTGCAGCTGGGGAAAATGGGGTGCTGGGGGCTCCAACACACCCCACGTGTCGGTGATGCTGATTTAACACCACTGAGCTCCCCGCAGCTGTTAGCTCTGCTTCCTGAAATCCTGGATTGCTGCCATGCCCGCTGCAACAATCCCAGGGTGGGTGCCAGCGAGGTGACATGGCATCGCCTGGGCTGCAGATGCCGGTGGGGTCCTGGGCCGCGTCCCCCAGAGCCTGGTGGACGACGAGGAGTGCCTGCTGCTGACGGACCACGAGGGCTCGCTGGAGCTGCGGAGCCTGCGCCGCATCGCCGAGAACGCCCAGAAGCAGTACCTGCGGTCCCGGCCCGGCCCCTCGCCCGAGTCCATCAAGAGGGCGAAGGAGCTGGACGTGTCCCAGCTGGGCATCCACCCGCTCTTCAGTGAGTGCTTCGGGGATGCCGAGGGAGGGGACCCCATCCCCCTCACCAAGGAGCTGATCTGTCCCCCTATCCGTGCCCACATTGCCCAGGCGCTCGCTTCGAAGACACCGAGCTGGAGAGGCTGAAGTTGGTGGACAGCATTAAAGCCTACAAGGCCAAGGCGGTGAGTTGAGATCCTTCCTCAGGCACGAAGTGCCTGGGTTGGGGTGGGAGGGACGGTCCGTGTGGCCAGCCACGCAGCTCACCGGGACGTGCGCTTCCACCCCGGGAGCAGACCATCTTTGAGATCAATGCCACGTCACGGACGCTGGCCAGCACCGTGATGCGGTCGAAGCGGCGCCACGACCATGCCCTCATCGAGAAGTACCAGCGCGGGCAGCAGGAGAAGCGGGCAGCGGCTCTCAAAGGGCAGGGGCTGTGCCCGGCCCCCGCCGGGCCCGAGGAGGGAGAAGGAGAAGGAGAGGAGGAAAACCTCCAGGTAACGGGGCAGGGATGAGGAGTTTGCCATGGCCACCAGAGCTGCTGCAAGGTGGCCTTGGCTGGGTGCTGGCAGTACTGGGGCCCCTGGGCTGTGCCAGGGCTTGGGCCAGTGCAGGGACTGGTGGGGGGACATGGCTCCTCCAGCCTGTCCACTATCCCCTTCCAGGATGTGTTCTCCACTGTGGTAGGCCAGAAGCGAAAAAGGGGCCGCGGGGGAGAAGACGGCACCAGGAAAAAGCCGCAGCGGCCGGCGCAGCGGGATGAGGACTTCTACATCCCGTACCGGCCCAAGGACTTTGAGAGCGAGAGGGGGTGAGTCCAGGAGGGCTCCCGCCACAGTCCTGCCCTGGCCTGTGCAGGGGGGCTGTTCTCATCGCTCACCCTTTGCAGGCTGAGCGTGGGCGGCGAGGGCAGCCCCTTTGAGCAGCAGGCAGCTGGAGCCGTCCTGGATCTCATGGGTGATGAAAACCACAACCTCAACAAGAGCAAGCAACTGCTGAAGTGGTGAGTGGGGTCTGGCCATGGGCTGGGGGGTGGAATCGAGGCTGGGGGTTGGAATCGGGGGTGCGGGTCCCACCACCCAGTCCCACCGCCCTCTCCTGTCTTGCAGGGACCGCAAGAAGAAGCGGTTCGTGGGGCAGACAGGCCAGGAGGACAAGAAGAAGGTGCGGACGGAGAGCGGGCGCTACATCAGCAGCTCCTACAAGAACAACCTGTATCCTGCCTGCGGGTGCTGGGGGGAAGCGGGGCTGGACCCGCTGGCAGCCACGCGGCATTGTGGCTTGTGCCCGGGGATCCATCCCGCACCGCAGCAGTGGCCTGGGAGGGGAGGCTGGTCAGACACTGCGGTGGGTCGAGCAATGGGGAGTCGGACGATGGGGAGTCACCGCACGTTCCCTTAACCCACCCCGGCCCAGCTATGAAAAGTGGAAGCAGAAGTACAAGGTGGACGAGCGGGACGAGGACGAGGAAGATGACCGAGGCAGGGAGCAGTTCAGAGGGAAGCACCGGCGCGGGCACGGTGAGTACATGGAGCAAGCGACAGAGCCCCACGTTGTCCCCCGGCCACCTTGCTCTGGCCTCTGAGCTGATCTTGGCTGTGTCCCCCCTCCAGGGCCTGGACAGGCCCCTGCCCAGGGCAGGGTGCGCTCGGAGCTGAGGAACAAGCAGCAGATCCTGAAGCAGCGCAAGAAGGCGGCCAAGCAGCGCTTCCTGCAGAGCGGGGGGCTGAAGCGCCTGAAGGCCAGGAACCGGCAGCGGGTGCAGGAGCTGCGGCAGATGGCCTTCGGGCGCCGGGTGGGGGCCGCCAAGAAGGGCAAGCTGCGGAAGAGGGTCTAGGAGAGGGGGCCGTGCCCCAGCAGCTCCCCTCCCAGGCCTGGGTTGGGTGCTGGGGAAGGAGACATTAAATACTTGGCTGGTTTTGCATCCTGACTCCTCTTTGTCCCTGACCTGAGAATCGTGCCTGGGGTAATTCCTCCCCCCTTAGGCCACCCCCAGGCGCAGTCCTAAAACAACCAGGTGCTGCGGGTCCACGGTTAGGTTGTATTTTGACGGGAGACACCTGCGATACCCAACAGCCTGAACATGAGCGACAGCTCCCCCTTCCTCCGCGGCAGCTGGGTCCTGCTACCTGGGGTGCCCCTTGCAGGAGGGTACGTCGGGGTGCGGTGTGGTGCCGTCCCGGTGTGCCTGTGCCGCTGCCACCTGCATCGCCGCTGGTCGTCGGGGTTCCCAGACTTGTCAGGGAGCGACCTCCATCCCCAGGGGGGTGCTGGGGGTCCAGTGTCTCCGTGCTGGCCATGGCAGGCTCTCCCCAGCCCCGGGAGGGGGCGGTTGTCCCCAGGGGCTAGTCCTGGCTTGGAGGCACTCTGGCACCCCCACGGCGCAGAGGACGCATGCGGGTGGCAACGGGCAAGGGTGGGGGACACGGCCCCGGCTGCCTGGGGCGCAGCTCAGCACAAATGGCAGCCAGGTCCTGCATGCAGAGCAGCACCTGTGGAGACGGGGACCACGATGCCACAGCCATCCAAGGACGTGAGTGTCCCCATGTCCCCCCCAGCCCCGATGCCCAGGGGAGAGGGCTGCACTGACCGTGTCCAGCTGGGCCTCGGTGTCCTCCAGGGCCACATCCGTGGGGACCTTGAGCCGCGCGGTGGCAAGCTGGAAGAGGTTCAGTACGGCCAGCTTGATCTGCCCCAGCAGCAGGGTCTTCTGGGCGGCCGTGCTCTGGATGTGGGCCCAGTGGGACTCCTGGGGGACAGAGCGACAGGGAGTCCTGGGCCCCCCACCCCAGCCACTGCCCCATGTCCCCAGCCACTGCCCCGTGCCCCCTGCACCCCCCGGCTGGGACAAGGGGACCCGGGAGCCCTGGCTGGGTATCCCCCCACGCACAGTTGTTGATGATGCTTTCTGGGCACGTGGCAACCTCCAGCTCAGCCCAGGGGATGCAGCCCAGCTTCCCGCCGCCACCGTGTTGGGCACCTCCCCTCTGCAGCACACTTGGGGTTCATACTGCTGCCCCTCTCCCTGGGGGGGGTGGTCCTTGGGCACCCCACAGTCCCCCCCTTACCCCCTGGAGCACCTCATGGCGGGTGGCCTCCAGGCGTGCATGGAGCTGGGCCAGCTCGTTGTTGGTGCACAGGAGCTTGCTGCCGGCCTCCTCGCGGTACTGCCGGAGCCGTGCCCAGCCCTGAGCCAGCTGCTCCTGCCCGGCTTCTGCCTGTTGTGCCAGGGCTGCCCGCGCCCCCACCAGTGCCTCAAAATGGGCCAGCATGGTTGGGATGTCCTGAAACTGGGCACCAGGAGGGGGTTGGGGAGGGGGGGCTGCTGCCCTGGATGGGGCTGACCCCCCTGAAAGGGGCTTGGGGACATGCAGGTGGCACTACAGGACAGGGACCCCCACGCTCACCTGCCCCATCCTGGCCAGCACACCCCGCAGGTAGTTGCCGAAGCCACGGAGGCTCCGTAGGCGTCGGGCCAGGCGCTCCCTGCGCCCCAACAGCCCTGTGAGCTCCTGGCGCAGGCGGGTGGCTTTGGCATCCTGTCCCACCGCCCGCGCCCGCTCCTCATCTGCCCGCCGCAGCGCCCGCTCCTGCCTCACTGCCGAAGCCTGCGGTGTGGGGACGGGGTCAGCAGGGCCCCAACAGCCAGCCCAGCCCTGGCCCCTGCCCTGGCACCTTGAGGAAGGTGTCGAATTTGAGGACAACGCCCCGGAGCTGCTCTTCCCTCTGGCCCAGCTGCTGCCGGCGCTGCACCAGGCGCTCCATCCTCTGCCGAAACTCCTGCAGGACCACCGGGTGCCGAGAGCATCGCCCCACGCCGGCACACCCGAGGTGGGGACAGTCGCCAGCCCTTGAATGGCTGGGGACGTGCCCGCTGGCTGCTTGTCTCCTGTGGCATGTCGCAGCCAGGGCTGCGGCCCCCAGGGAGGGGGAACACGGAGGTGCCGGGGACTGCCCTTACCTCCCGCTGGCTCTGCAGCGCCCGCTCCACCTCCACCACCTCCTGCCTCTTCAGCAGCAAGCGCGTGGAGGGCAGCAGCGTGGCAGCATCCCACGTCGGCACCGTCCTGCCGTGGGTCGCGTGGAGCTCATCGTGGCTGGGGGGGGAGAGCCCGGGCAGGGGCACCCACCGCTGTAGCGTGGCCGGGGACCCCCTAGGGACCACTGCTGCCTGCTGGGGCTCAGAGCGGGGGGCCTGGCCCACTCTCCCCTCTCCTGCCCTCCCTCCTGCCCATCCCCCCCTCTTCGGCCTCTCTCTGCTCGGAGACCCCCAGCGCCCGTGTAGCATCCCAGGGAAGGACGAGTCAGGGCACAACCTCAGCTTTCTGAGTAGACCCTGGGAAATCCCCCTGCCTCCCCCCAGCCCGCAGCAGGCTCAGCAGCTCTCCATTTCCAAGGGTGGCACAGGAGCTCTGCTGCTGGGGTGGCGGGGGGGACAACACACCCATGTGAAAGCCACCCAGGAGCGTGTCAGGCAGCACATGGGTGCCCAAGTGTCCTGGCACCTCTGGATGGGTGCAGGCAGAAAAGGAGCCCAGATACTTACCAGGGTGCCCTCTGCTCCCTGGGTGCCCCCGCTGGGGACACACCACAGCCCCCTGCCTGGGCACCCAGCACCCACCCAGTGACACCCACCCTGCCAGTGGCACCCTGGGGACCCAGCGATAGGAACATAAACCAACAGACCACTGGGGACAGAAGACATGCTGGCCCTGTTGCCGAGCCCTTGCGTCCCTCCAGCCAGCAGCACCCACCACAGGAGCAGGGCAGGCAGCTGCCGGTCCCGCGGGGAGGATGGGGGGGGGGATCTCACTCACGGCAGCTGCAGCTTGTCCCGGAAAGCCGTGCGCAAACACTCCTCCAGGTCGAAGGCCATCTCGCCGGTGCGGAGGAGCTGGGACGCGGGGCAGCCGAGATGGCGGCAGCACAACGCTGTTGCCAGGGGCAGCCGGAGGCTCCCGCAGCTCCCTGGGATTTTCCCGGCATGGCTCCGAGCATCGCCCGCGAGGGCGGGGTGCTGGGCACGGGGACCGCACCAAGGCTCCTCGGGGACAGCTCGCAGGTCAGTCCCACTTGCAGCCCTCCAACCACGCGCCGTCCTCCAGCCCCCCCAGCCCTCAGACCCCGCTCCACGCCCCTTCAGAGACCACCGTGCACAACCGGACCCCAACCACTGCCCCGCCAAGTGCTCAAGTCCCCCCCCACCCCGTACTCCCTCAGCTCTCCTCCGTCTCACACGGTTCTTACCCACATCCCCTCCGCGCGCCCCAGGAGTGCCTCCTTTCCCCTCCACGTGCCCTCAGGTCCCCTTCCTTCCCCCTGTGTGTGGGCTCACGTCCCCCCCATCACCCTCCACACGCACTCAGATCCCTTGTGCGCTCACTTCTCCATCACCCTCTTTCACTCCCCACTTTACGCAGTTTATTCCTGTTCCCCTCCACCCTCCTCCAACCTCCGTTCCACCCTGATCCCATCCTGCTCTGTTTGGCCATTCCCACGCGTACGTGCTGATCCCCTCCCTCACCCTCCATCAACACGCAGATCCCTCCCCTGCTCCCCTCTGAACACAGGGCTCCTCTCCGTTGTTGCCCGTAGTGTGCCTTTTCAGTCCCTCCCTTTAACCCCGCAGGGTGCTCAGACTTGACCTCTCCCTCCATCCCCTCCTGCACGTTCTGGCCCCCGTTACCCACCCTACAGTTCTCCTCCACGGCTGCCCTGACCCCCTCCCTGTGGATTCTGCTCCCCTCGTCCCCTCCCTGTATAAGTTCCCTCCACGCTTTCCATCATGGCCAGGCTTCCCCCTTAAAACCACACCACAAGGTACAGATTAACCCCCAACTTAGTTATGGAGCAACATTTCAGAAGGACTTGGGGAAAAAATATTTATAACAAAAAAAAAAACAACCCGACAATTAAGCCTCCCTAGAGTCAGCATCACCCGTGTCCTGCCCATGCACCAGTTGTTTCTTCTGTTATCCCGGGACCACCGCAGCCCCACAGCGGCTTTCTCCATCACGCTCCCCGCAACCCCAGCACTGCTCATGCCGACTGAGCCAGAATCCTGTACTGGTATTTGAGTCCGCCACAGGCACCAAGATGAGCGGGCTACTGGGACCCACTTCCCACGCTCTGCCTGTGCTGGGTGCCACCTTGTTAAAAAGGACATCTGAGATAAAGAGAAACGTGAAGAGAGGGGGAAAAGAAATGGAGAAACGAGGCTGGGGAAGGACAGAATGAAAGCTGGGGAAGGGGCGAGTGGAGATGGAAGCGGGGATGCCCCAACCAAACCAGCCCGCTGCAGGACACCTAACGGCCTTGCTCTCAGCCATGCGGCAACGAGGACATGCTTGACGCTGGGCGTCCAGCTAGAGTTCTGCCTGTTTCCGCAAGAAGGGATGGAAACTATGAGCCTCGCGTCTCTTCTCCCCTTGTTGCCTGCGGAGAGACCCCGCCGTGCTGCTCGCCATCGTCACCTACGCAGGGCACAGAGCAACAGCATCTCAGCAAGAGCCAACAAGCCGGACAGCAGGAATTCCTCCCTCCCAGCTGCTCCTGGAAGACCCACAGCTTAGCAGGAGAGCAGGCAGCCCCTGCCCCAAAACTCGGCCAGCAGGCATCAGGGCTCACCTTCCGCAAGGCAGTTGAGGTAAGCAGCCTGGATGCTGTTCCCATTGACCAGTGCCATCGCCTCGTGCTTGGTGGAGCTGCTCATGGTCTCCTCTTCCCTCTTCCCCTCATCGTCATCTTCTGAGTCCACCAGCACTAAGACATCACCCGAGTCCTGACTCCTGTGAACAGCAGAACAAGCAAAGGTGGGCTGGAAGGCTGAGGACGGTTTGTCCTGACCCCTCCCTCAAGCCTGTGCCTCCCCTGGCTTTAACAACCCTCTACACCAAAACGACCAATCCTGATGGACTCTCCCAATCCTGCACTGACTGTGTTCAAAGCACAGCTGGTTTCAGACCCTGCTGGCAGCAGCACCACCAACGGCATTCTGCACTGCTTCCCATTCATCTTCCAAAGTCCTCCAACCACTTCACGAATATTCATGTACTAAACTGCATGAGCCCCTCCCAGGCGGGGTTATGAGCCCCTCCCGTACAGATGGGGACATGAAGGCACTCAGAAAAGAGCCTTCCCATGCCGCAGCAGCACAGCTGTGGGAACAGAACCAACAGGGGCAAGGGAAGGGAGCGGGGCCAGGAGGGGTGTAAGCAAGGAACAAGAGAAGAAATTTGGTGCACCTGAACCCCAAGAAGGCACCTGTTCACATGCAGTTATCAGACATCCCTCCTGACAGGGGAAGGACACAGGCAAACACCCACACAGAGCAGCAGAAGATCGCCATTTCTATTTACTCTCTAAGTCTTCAGGCTCACCTGCACCAAGGAGCAGCTCTCCTGCACAGCCTCCTCCCACACTAACGGGTGCCTTGCCAGCACCATCCCTGCGCATCCCAAAGCGACGCCACTCCTGCTCTGATGCCAAGTGCTCTCTTCTCCCCGCATCCTCCTGCTTCCACACCCACGCTGAGTCTCACCCAGCCCCACCACCCCCTTCCCGTGGGAAGCACAGCTTCCACGTAAGAAAAGCTCCGCTCTGGGGATGGCTCCTGCCTCAGAGGTGGATTCCCGACCGTACAGGGAGATCACCTCTGTCAGGAGGTGGACTAGCGAGGCCACACAGGACTGGGCTGAGGAAAATCAACACTCACCTGAATGCAGCACCTGAATGGGAGAGAAGGAAAGGGAAAAGACAGCATTAGAAACCGGCCCCAGAGCAGTCCCTCGGGCAGTGCACTGCTGGTTTTACTGTACTACCCCTGCCAGTCCTGCCTGAGGTCAGATGGTCTCTGGTAGCCACAACGAGAACATCAGAGAGGTCACAAGGAAAGGGGAGAAGGCCCAGCACAGCCCAGCTCCCCGGAGAAGGCGAGGGGAAGGGCCTTGTGTTTCCAGCCCATCTGCCTCCACGGTTTTGACCAGGAGCAGGAGGAGGCCCAAGGGCTGGGGTGATTGTCACCACACACCAGAAGGGACAAGCTGGTTAGGGATAAAACCAGGCCACCCAAGGAAGGAGTAACCTCCTCCCTGTCTTGTGCAGAGAAGAGAGCTCCTACCTCTCAGGCACAAGAGGGGATTGTAGTACAAGACGATCCCGGTGATGGTGAGAACAGCCAGCAGGGACAAGACCACCACTGCACCCACAACCCCAACGATATTCACCGGCTCTGTGGAGAGAAGAGGAGACACAGGAGGCCAGCTTGTCACCGGGACACGGATGGATGAGGAAATCCCAGTGCAAGCAACAGAGAAGGTCCTGGTGTTGTCTCAGCTCCCATTTCCCATCATTCCAACAGTCTCACCAGCAAAAGGGGTGAGGGTTTCAGGCACTCATACTTCATTGATATAGAAAGCACCACAGTAAGGCCCCTATTTTCATACCCACGTGCATTTAGTGAAAGCAAATCAACCCCTGCCCATTGCACCTTGAGCAGCTTGGCCCTTGGAGGTGCTCCTCTGCACTCACAACCCCTAGGAGGGACCAAGGATGCTCCTCTCTCAGGCCCATTATGCTGAGGAGAAGGGAATCCGGCCTTTTCCCCCTGGGATGGAGGGAGCCAGTCCTGCATTTACACTTGCCGCAAGGGTATGGAAAGTGTCAACAGGCAAAGAAGGGTCTTAGTGGCAAATGGAGTCCCTTTGGGGCTCGCCAACGGCTCCAGTGAGCTGTGTCCCTGGCTCCTCCTCAATCCCTGCTGCAGCAACCCCAGGCAGCCCCACTCACGCTTCACTGTCAGGCAGACGAACAACTCCCTCAGCCCCACGGGGTTCTGTGCCTTGCAGACGTAACAGCCCCCGTCGGTGCCCTGGGAGCAGTTCCGGATGGTGAGCCGGGACACATTGCCCTCCTGGGCAATGAGGTACCTCCCCCCGGGTTGGATCTCCACCTCTGGCTGGGTGACGCCCCGCAGCCAGGTGAGCCTCGGTGCCGGGGTGCTCTCGGTCACACGGCACATCAGGGTCACGTTGTCACCCACAAAGCAGGTCTTTGGGGGCTCCGATTCCAGTGAAGGGATTTCTGAACAGCCCAAGGGGGAAAAAAAAAAAAGGAAAAGAGTTAAGAAGGGAACAGAGGAGTTTAACATAACAAGCAATCAGCCATCTGACTGATTAATAATCATTAACAGAGGGAAGCCAAACAGGAGTCTGGGACTTGAGAACTATGGGTTTGGCATTCAGCTCACTCACAAGACTTCAGCAGCCTTCCAAAGAGCAATCTGAGCAACTTTCACATTGCTCAGTCCCTTTTTCGACACCTGTCTTTATATCCTCAGGAAGGAACAGTCGGAGGGTAGCCAGTGGGAAGATGGCAGAGAGGAGAAAGGCAGCCCAGGAATTTTCCTTGGGATCAGCAGAGCTCTCGTGTAGCCCTGACAGCCCTTGGAGGATAAATACAGCTCAGATTTACGAAAGCCACTTTAGTCAGACCCCTTAGATGCTTGAAGCAGGCCTGAGGACACGCACAACCCTTCTGCTATAAACCCAGCCCTGCCAAACTTAATCTCAAGATGAGCAAGGGACTAAAACCACCTCTCACTTTCACACAGGCACGAGTGCTTGCACAGGTGAAAAGCTTGGTGCAGGGAGGTTTGTCAGCCCCTGAAGATGTACCCAAAACACAACTCACCTGCAACTGCGCCGTGATGGATCTCAGCTGCAGGACTTCTGTGCCTTGTGCAGTCACTTCTGCACAAGCCAAACCCTGCCACACTGCCTCATTAGCACCTCCCCCTGCAGCAAGCGCCTGCAAGCCTGGCTTGCCTGATCACTGCCTTCATGCTCTGGAGGGCAGAGAATGACTGGGGTACCTGTGTGCCCCACCATTAGCAGGCTTATTAATAGTTAATAAGGTAGGCAAGTCAACTCACTTATCTCCACAGAGCATGCAGGCTCCTCCTGCTTGACGACATGGCTCCCAA
>JAVKLA010000088.1:3698001-3732200 GCA_034782735.1 Sagittarius serpentarius
ACTTTGCGGTGGGAGAGGTGGGAGCTGTTCAGCATTTCCATGTGGGTGTCCGAGGAGCTCGTGGAGCTGATGACCCAGCTTGAGTTCTCCAGATCGTGCCCCTCTTCTCTCCAGTGCAGGGTGGGGTGGGGGTACCCCCCAGGCCAGCTGCAAAACAGCTGCAGCATCAGCCCCGACGAGGAAGTCGCAGCCCAGCACTTTGGGGTTGAGTGCGGTGGATCTATCAGCAAGAACGGCACATAGTTAGAAACATTTCCAAGTCACAGCTCTCGGCATCCCAGGGCTGGAACCCCCGCAAGTGCTCGTTTTTGCCATCGCTCCCCTTGAAAGTCTTCCTGGTTTCCCTGCCTATCTTGCTCCCTGACCTGTGTCCCACAGCCCCAGGGGAGCACGAGTCTGAATGACAGTCAACATGGACCAAGCAGGAGGCTGTCCTCCAAAAGCCGAAACAGCAACCACAGCCAAGCCTCGAGGGACTAATGCACAGGGAGGAAAAAAATTATTGCCACAGCTTTATCCAATGGAGACAAGGTAAGCACCTAAAAACACCGCAGGAGAACAAAATCTCCATGCTGCCCTTGGCAATTCATCACAGCACAGGTCCTCATGCCTCAGACACAAGGGGGTGACACTGATTCACGCTACTTAAGAACAAGGCTCTGCCTCTCCACGTCACTGATGCAAGCACTCGGATTTCCCAAGGGAACACGGAAAGCATGAGGGCTCTTGCCAATGGACAAGCAACCAGCTTCTCAGAGCCACCACCTCAAAGCTGGAGCACTTCCCCGGCAAGCCCAGCACATTGTTGAAGGAGGAGGCTGTTCCTAGCGTACAAGATGCTCTCTCCACAGGGAGTCCTGGTGACTCCAGCTCGCAGGGTCAGGGCCACGGACACATGCCACTGAAGCCAAACCAGGCATGCTCTGCTCCTTCCTGGCACCACTGTCACTGCCGTGTGGGGCCAGACAGTATCGCTCAACCACACACCATGTTCTGCGTCCACACCACACCGCAGTAGCGGGGACAAACTCCAGCAAAGAACACAGGCAGGGTAAGTCACCGCTGGCCTCATGCCAGGGCCGATCACTTGGTAACCACCACGACTATGTTTGTTATTTAATACAGAAACAACTACGTGATGGCAGGAGGGGGTCAGAAGCCAATAGAAACCCGAGAGCAATCCCCTTGGGCAGAGGAGGTCTCACGTTTCATGCAGGATGAGTTCCTGCCTCTCCCATCAGCTGGTTTCACACACACACACCCATGCACAGATACACACACGTGTTCGTTTAACAGCCAGAGGGATTCTGGACTCTGATCCAGGTGGAATTAACGCACTGTGCCCCTGTGGCTGGCTTACCTAATCCAACACTGAACAAGACCCCACCAAGAGATCAGACGCTGCCCAAGCAAGTCCCGCACCAGGGGTGTCAGAGGGATAGCCTGATGTTTATTTTGCAGAGCATTTATTCAAGTGACTTTCAAATGACACGAACTAAAAAAAACCCCACATCATGGCAAAACCCCATGTGAGCTACAAGAACATACCTTCTTGGGGCTTGGCTTTCCAGGAACTACATACACGCATCTCTTATGATCTTTGAAACCATCTAGCTCTGGCAAGAAAGTTGTCTACACCACTTCCTCTGTCCCAGCTCTGGGGAAGTCTTGTAACTGAACCCGAATCCTGGCTGTGGTTAATAAGAGCAACCTGTCAGCCTGAATCACCAGAAACTGCCCCGCTTCGAGAGGTGGACACAGCCCTTCCAGGACGTCCAGCCAGAGAGCTGCACTTTCTGTGCTGGTTCCAGGAACCTGCCTTCTGAAGCCATCAGCTTTAAATCCTCAACTCCCAGGCTCTCCCAGCACAACTCTACTCTTCCATCTAAATGCTAACAGACATCTGTTCCCAAAATGTTAACACACCAAAACCCTAAAGACCTCCAACTCTGCCCAACCAAAAAAAGACTCACAAAACACCAGCAAAAAGGACCTCATGCCCACAGACGAGCCAACAGCAGCTTATATCAAATTGCACACAAACATACCAAGGAATCCCTTGGAGGTGTACAATTGCACGTTTCTTCACACCATGTGCTTCCTATCCAAAACAAACGCAGAACAGCAGCTCAAGGCAGGGATGTACCTTTGTCGTGTTGCCAGAATGTTTACTCTACTGCTTGTAGTTTTTTTAAATGCAGTTTTAAGCAAAAAGAGAACTTTTTGGTACAACCCATGAGGTGGGTTGAAGACTGTCAACTGGTAACTCCCACATGAAGCCTACAGATCCTGGGTGGCTCTTTTACAGCGGTGCCAAACCTGTGTCTGACAGGTTCACTCCAGCCCAGGCTAAGTTGCTCCAGTAACTGTGAATGTGAAAAATCAGAGCCTGTGCTTCTAAGCCTGAGGTTGAGAAGCTTCAACTTCTGGCCTTTGCTGATGTCTCCTCTGCTGATGTAAAGCACCATCAGAAATACCTCTCTCACCTATTTAAGGGCACACCACTGTCCCATATCACCTTTGTAACCTTTGGAAATTAATTGACACATTATTTCCATGCTAATAAATGAAGTTCAGAGTGCAGCACCAACACTTGGCATGCCATAGATATCTTTTGCTCATGAGTGTTTTGCACCGACACTCCAGATTTAGGGCTTCCACCTCCTAAGCCCCATGCCTACATATATATTCTCTGAAGCAGCCTGGAGTTTGATTCCTTCACTCCAGCCCTCCGTGACCCTCCAAACCCCATCTACAGGTTCCTTGCCCCAGGAAGGGAATTTTTACTCGTGTGAACTTACAGAGACTTAATCTGTACAAAACAGGTACAACTTTTACAACACGCATTCTTCACCAAACACTGAGGAGGAAGGAACACCCTGAATGCAAACAGAAAACAGGTCTCACGCATGGTAGGTGTTGACGGAAAGACCAGCAGGAAAGGAAGGGTCCAACAGAGCACAGACTATCACTGAAACAGGCAAACTGGCAGCAGTCTTTCCCTCTTCTCAACCCTATAATATGGGCTTGGCTGGCATAAAGGACAGCAGGTCACAGCCCAGGTGCAAGGGGCCAGAGCCTAGGTCACGTCTGATCCGACTCGGTGAAGGGGCCAAGAGTGGTACCAGCCATAGGACCTGCACTCCCTGCTAATCTGGAGGTGGCTGTTCCCACAGAACAGATGAGGCATCTGGGCAAGATAAAGGTTCCCCAGCAGAAGCAGGAAGGACCTGCGCCAGCGGTGTGCAAAGTAATCGACTTGAGCGCCCTCCAGCCTGATCTTCCACCCATGCTGTGAAGATTTCTAAGAAAATGAATGAATGAATGAATGAATGAATGAAATAGGGATGGAAACGGGAGAGAGCACCAAAAGACACAACAAGACAAAAAGGCTGAAAGAGTGGCCTGTGCTGATAACAACTGGCATGCTCCCAGGACAGTGCTCCTAGCAGTAAATTTGAGGAACGTGGCGTTTCCATCAAAATTGGAAGGCTGCGCTGTAAGACTCGGCACAGACAACTCATCAGTTGAGGACCCTCCATCCTCACATCAAAACGATGGCAACAAGGAATGGCAGAGCACATCTATTTCAAACGTGTATTTCAATCAAGGGGAAAAAAGACAGTGGGCAGCAGCCCCCGCCCTAAGATTTATGGAGGCTCAAGTCAGCCAGATTCTGAGGCGAAGGGCCACCCTGGAACAGCTACAGGATATGAAAGACCTGTCCAAAAACTAGTTTATCATCCCCAGTGAGGAAGGAATTAGAGAGACATAGCAAGGACTTAACAGTTTGCATTTCGTCCTCTGCATCGCACACAACTGATCCTTGACAGACCATTTACACACAGGTCTCGGTGCTTGTATGTGAATGTGTAATTGAGTAGCATCAGCCTGCTCACAGATTTTGCATGGTAAGACCACCTTGCCCTTTTTTACATTATTTTTTCGCCAGTGCCAGATGAATCTGGGGACCTGCGAGACTGAGGGGAGGAAATCCGCAGACACAGGACAGACTTACTGGCCACCAGGAGCCGGATCCTGTGCTCGTGGTCCGTCTTGTTCAGCACTTCCTTGCAAGTGTAGTTGCCTTCATCCTGCAAACGCAGCTCTGTGATGCGGAGAGAGCTGTTGTCAACCAGGGAGAAACGGACGTCCGGGGGGAAGGCGACCCTTGAGGAGAAGAGTGGGGGGAAAGAGTGCGGATCCCCTTGAAACCAGACCACCTCGGTTGCTTCCTTGGAGACATTTCGGCACAAAAGGAGGACGCTTCCTCCAACCTTCCCAAAGACAACTTCCTCTGTTTCTGCAAAACAGAAGGGTCAGTGTTAAGGTCGTAGGGAACCGGCAAAGCCCTCTTCTGTCAGCAAAGACCTGGACGTCTGATACATATCAGCCCTCTGGGGAGCTCGTTAGCAGGCAGTCCAAGACATATTTGGCAAATAAAAACCGTTCAGTGCAGACACATGATCAGGAAGAGGGACACAGCTTAAAAGGCTCAACAGGAAAGCAAGGACAGGCCATTTGTGCCCGAGAGAGGAGGGCAATAAAGAAGTGACCTGAAGGAGCCCGAGGAGAGCGGTGTTAGAGCACTAACGACGTTGGGTCACAGCAATGCCCACGCTCAGCCAACATTTTGCTGGACCACTTGCCCAAGTAGCCTTATCCCTGCACCGCTCAGGAGGGTGCACGGTACCGAAAAAGGAGACAAAAACCACCCCGGTATCGGTGGTGGAAGATGACATTGAGGAAGATGACACAACTGTTGATAACCTCCTTTCGCCTTTCCTACTTTCCCTTTCCCCTGCCAAATGGCACCCGGACCCTACAGCCAGCTCGAGGGTCTGCAGGAGCCCCTGCTGCCACCAGGCCCCTCAGCGTCTGCCCCACTTGTTTTCAAAGGGGAATCTTGTTACTTTCAGCACAAAAAAATTACTTTTTAAAAACCTAAAACCGTGTTAGGGCCCGCGGGGGAGCTCCCCTCAGGAGCACGGCAGCCTGAGGTACCGCTTGAACAGTCGCCCACACACGGTCGCCGCTCCCCTCCCCTCAGCCCCCCGCTACCTGCGGCGTCCCGGCGCTGCACCAGCCTCCAGACGCAGAGGGCGAGGAAGAACCGGGCTGGCGGCGTCCCGCCGGGGAGCCGCATTGCCGTGTGCCGCCGCCAGAGCCCCCCGCCCCGGGGAGGCGGCGCTGCCGGGCCTCCGCCCCGGCGAGGGGGCAGGGGAGGGCAGACGGGACCATCCGCCCTCCCCTGCCCGCTCGCCGGGCCCCGTGAAGGGGGCCGTGTATCCGTCTCCGCCGCCCGCCATCTTGGGCGCCCCCCCCCCCCACGACCCCGCCCGCCATCTTGGGGGCAACTCCTCTCCCCCCGCCATCTTGGGCAGCCCCCTCAGAGCGGCCCGAAGCCGGTTTCTCGGCCCGGGGAGCCAGGCACTGACCTCGGGTGCAGTCCAAGGCTCGGGAACGTTTAATGCAAGGAGGATGATGTTTCCAGAAGGCAAAACTAAATGAAGGTAGTAAACGAACCCCCTCCGCCCTGCCCAGAGGATCTTCCATAATTCAACCACTTAGAGACACCCCAAAAGCAGTGGGAGTGGGAAGGTCGGTGATAAATAGCTATGAACGGTGGCACGAACTCTATGATTCTTGGCTATGGGGGGAAAAAAAAGCAAGAAAAAAGCAGGCAGCAGCATAAACCAAGGCTGGAAAGGAAAGAAGCAGAGCACAAATGGAAGAGGGACTGGCAGGAGGAAGCAGGTGGAAAGGGTAAAGGACGAGCTTCACAGCTGGAGGGGTCCCAAGGAAACAGGCAACAAAGAAAGAGAAAGGCACCAATGTTTTCGGTTTCTTTAAAGGTGTCTCTCGGATTCCCCTGGGTGAACGTAACAAAGCCCAGCCAGCGTGCTGTTAAATTTCTGCAGATGCATTAGGAGAAATTGTCCCAACGACAGGATTTTCTGCTGACTGATGCCAAGCGGACCCAATGATCCTGCATTGTCCACCATTGCAGACAGCAACTTCCAGGCTGGTCCATTATATGTAGTAATAAATGGATTACGTCTCTGCATAACTTCACAACAAGGGCTGTAAAGCATGTAGGTTTCCTCCGGTTCCTCCAGGACACCTTACCACTTGGGGAAGACACAACAAGGCCAGCTCTCCATCAGCCACCACACACTGGGCTAAGGTGTACGTGAAGCAGAGTGCCGAGATCCACGGGGCTGCACCTACTGGGCCCTGACGCATGAATTATAACCTAATTAACGGCAGAGCCAAGGCCGTTAGGCAGGGGTTTAAGTAATCGCTCTGCAGTGCTCGCCCTCTCCCGCGCCCTGGGCCCAGAGCGGGCGGCACCGCCGGCCGGGAAACGCCCGTCCCGGCTGCCAGCCCCAGCGCCGCGGCCCCCCGGCTGGGGGCGCCCCAACGGCGGGAGCCGGGGGAAGGCTAGCGGCGCGCCGCCGCCAATGGGAGCGGGGGCGGGCCGAGAGGGGCGGCGATTGGGCGGCGCGGGCGCAGTGCGGGGAGTGGAGGGCAGCAGCAGCAGCCATGCCGGTGGATCTGGGGCTGTGGAGCGGGCCGCTGAGCCTCACCGAGGTGGAGCAGAAGCCGGCGCACCCTCTGCGGGTCAAGTATGGCTCCGTGGAGATAGACGAGCTGGGCAAGGTGCTCACGCCCACTCAGGTGAGGAGGGCTGGGCCCCGCGCTCGGGGGTGTGTCGCGGGGGGGGGGGCGCGGCAAAATGGCGGGAGGTGGCCGGGCTTCTTGAGCCTTTGCTGTGGCAGCCCCCATCGGAGCCTCACCGGGTGCGGGGGGAAGAGGGAGGTGCCCTGCCGTCCTCTCGACTCTCGTACGGGGGCGGCGTGGTCGGGCCTGGCTCCGTGCTGCAGGAGAGGTCCCGGGGGCTGTCGCCGGCTGGGTGCGAGCTGGCACGAATGGCCTTGAACTCCTCGGGTGCTGGTGCCTCCGCGGCTCACAGGTGGCCTCCATGTGCAGCGCAGTGCAGTGCGGCTGGCGCAGGCTGGCTGCTGCAGGCAGCAGGGCTGGCTGCTTAGGCTAACGCTGTCGTCCCTCCAGGTCCAGCATCGCCCCACCAGCATTGAGTGGGATGGTTGTGATCCCCAGAAGCTTTACACCCTGGTTCTCACAGACCCAGATGCTCCCAGTAGGAAGGACCCAAAGTTCAGGTAATGGCGGTGGGCAACTCCCTCTTGCCTGGGGAAAATGGAGCATCCCTCTTGGTCAGAGCAGAGGCTCAGAAGGAGGTCGGGAATGTGCTCCGCCAAAGCTGCAGCAGTGAGAAACGGTGCCCTTGCATCTCTCCTTGAGACAAGGACAGCATGGGGAGGAGCAGCTGCTTTTGCCAGGGGTGTTTGGAGGTCTGTTGTAGCTTGGAGAAGTACAGCATCTGCCGCTTGCTCTAACTTGGCATGTGTGCGAGTTGGAATTAGGTCTGTCTGTGCTAGCAGGGGAGTCTTAAAACTGGGACCAGCTCACCTTTCTCAAATCAGGCTCAGGTGCCTGTGGAATACCCACTCAGGCTCTGGGTTTCCCGGAGCCACGAGGCAGGATGACAGAGCTGGTTTTGACAGGCTCTGCTGCCTCAAGGAGGCATTACCTGCTCTAGGACTGCTGCTCTTTGGGTTTGGCAAAGCAGGAGAGGCAGCTGTTAGCTTCAGTTACCCTACACTGACAGCCTGATGGAAAAGCAGCAGCTTAGAGTAATGAAGAGTCTTAGCTGGAGCTGCGATGCAGTCTGATTGGGGTTTTTTTGCCTTCTCCTTCCAGGGAATGGCATCACTTCCTGGTGACCAACATGAAAGGCAACAATGTGGGGAGTGGGACTGTGCTGTCAGATTACGTTGGCTCTGGCCCTCCCAAGGGAACAGGTCGGTACCTGGCTGCAGCAGTTCCCCAGCTCTGAGCATAGCAGTGCCGTGTGGATCAAATGTGGTGTGTGGCAGGGGTGGGGAGGCCTGCAGAAAACTGGCTGCCCACTTGGCATGTGCTGGGGAATGCAGTGTCTGCTTCCCTGTGCTCTGGGGGTCACTTCAGAGCAAACCTGAAACCCGGGAATTGCAGATGACTGGCACTTGTAATGCTGTCTCCTCCCTGCAGGGCTGCATCGCTATGTGTGGCTGGTGTATGAGCAGCCAAAGCAGCTGACCTGCAACGAGCCCATCCTCTCTAATCGCTCTGGTGACAAACGAGGGAAGTTCAAGGTGGCTTCTTTCCGCAGCAAGTATGAGTTGGGGGTGCCGGTGGCTGGAACTTGCTACCAGGCAGAGTGGGATGACTATGTGCCGAAGCTCTATGAGCAGCTGTCAGGGAAGTAGGGCGAGGGGCCCTGAAGAAGCACTGTGCAGCACCCCCTGCGCCCCTGGAGACCAGGCTGGTTAGAGCACATTGCTGTAAGTTTGTTTGATTAGTGAGTTGACCCCAACTGCTCCCACGCTGACTGCTGGAACTGTAACCCTGTTGCTGTCCCTGGCCTGAACCTGCTTCCGTGTCGGTGTGGTCCAGACCTGTGCTGTGCTTCAGCTGACTGCTAGCTAGATGAGCTTCTGACAAGGTGTCCCTCTAAGGGCCACCCCCTCCAGGCTGACCTGCTTAAGGGAAACCAAGGCCTCTGTGAATTGGTGTCACTCAGTGTCTCTGCTATACTGAAATGGTATTGTGTGGCAGTGGTGCGGGTACAGAACCTCTTCTGGGTTGGTGTTGTCCATGTAGCCTCCCCTTTCCAGGAGAGCAAATGACAGTCTTAAGAGAAACTACCATTCTTTTGGTTTTGTTTGTTATTTTTACCCTCAAGTATTTGGCCAGTGCCTCCACCACACTGAAGTGAACCACTAAAGCAGCGAAGGTATAGCTTGGTAGGAGGAGGCAGGGAAGCTGGTTTATAGCACTACCTTCTGTTCTCTGTTGCCACTCAAAGCTGAGAGACCACTTAATTTTGTTCAAGTTCTGTTGTGACCTGATGTTAATGTGCTGTTTGCTCACAGTGCAATTAAAAACTTACCAAGGTGGATGGTGTGCTTGTCTTCCTGGGGGAAGAGGGCAGGGCTTATCGGAGCAGCTTGGTGTCAACAGGTTCCTTTCCATCTCCTGATGTAAAAAGGCTGGACCCTGTGAGGGGAGCCCCACCCTCCTGGTGGTGCCACCTCCAACAAGTGCTGATGGTGGAGGAACGCAGCTCAAAGCAGTCATGTCCTTCTATCCAACAACCTACCTTGTGCAAACTTAAATCTACTTGCCTCGAGGTGCAGCTTGCCATCGCTGTAAAGGCTCATGGCAAAGGGAATGGTGGCAGGCTGGCTTTAGAAATGCAGAGAGGATGCTGCTTTTTCCAGGGTGTTTCTGAAGCCACTGCCTGAGCAGCAGCAGGGTAACAGCCCTGGAAAACCTCCCATTACCAACCTTGACATTCCTTGCAGCTGATGGGGCAGCCTGTGCTCACAGCTCTGTCCTGTGCCTGTTAAGGAGCCCTTCCACCCCCTCCAGCAGCCTCCCTGGGGCTCAGGGAGCCCAGTGCCTTTAGCCCATGTTTGGTCCCTGCCTTCCCCGTGGGATCTCCTCGCAGCCCATGCCTCAGGTGTGGTGCTCCCTGGCAGCCTCCTGCCTTCCACCCAGCAGCTGCTGCTCTGCAGGAGCTCACACCACCACACCTGAACCCCAGTTGCAGATTTCAGCTCCTGTCAGAAGCACCACCAGCTTTACTGACCTGAAGCCCCTTCCCAGCTAAGCTGCAGGGTACCAGTTGTGGGATCCTCCAACAGCTTGCAGCAAGGCCTGGTGGCATCTCCCAAGCACTTAAAGCAGAAAATGAACCTTTGGTCCAATCTGACATCTTTAAAACAGTAAAAAAAGAAAAACCCAATGTAATTCAACTTCTTAGCACTAGAAGCATTCCCCCTTTTTTAAACTGCTTCCTTTCTCAAAGGTCTGCACCTAAGTGGTCTGAGAAACAGGTATCAAAAACCTCAATGTGCTGCAGCAAGGCCCTGTAAAAATCAGTGTGACTCAAATAACAAAGAAAGGTGGTTGGTTTCTGCCCCAAGATAGTTTTTCAGCTCAACCATTAAAACATTTAAACATAAAACAGGATTAATGGTTTTTCAGAACATCCCCACCTAACTCAAGACCAAGATCCACAAGACAAAACACATCAGGTGGGTGGAGACACACTGGAACAGCTGTACTTCACTGTGGTCCGCAAGGGCTGATCCATCTTGGGCCTTCTCAGGCTGGAAGTAGGACATAAAAAAAATGAACCACAATCCATTAGCCTAAAAACCTCCACGGTCAAGAAAACCAGGTTTGGAACAAAGCCCAAGAGGTGCGCCAGTGGGAGGGGAATGGGTCACCTCCCCTGTTCCCAACTGCAGACTGGGCCCGGGCCGGGCCACGAGCCGCTCTTCCCACAATGAGACAGCGAGGCATTGTGATGAACACTTTTATTTACAAATATAATTAAAAGCTCTGACAGTTATTCATGCTCTTCCTTGGAACCTGAAAAAGGTTTTTGTTGTTTTGTTGGGTTTTTTTGTTTTTGTTTTGTTTTTTTTTTTTTTTAAAGTGCATGCAAAAGAAGTAAAGCCTTTTTTTTTTATCTTTTTATTGTAAGAAAATACACAGTTTGAAAGTGTGAATAATGCAATATTTATGACCAAGATCATGGGGTTGGGGGTGGACTTGGGAGAGGAACAAAGCAAAACAAAACAAAAAAAAAAAAGGGCTAGGGATGATCTAACAGACAGTGTTGAACTCCAAGTACTGAACTGGAGGTGGGCGGGGTGGCTGGGAGCAGGAGGGAAGGGGGGAAAGAAGTAAAAAAATTTTTGATCAGAGAAACAGTTAAAATACAATATGAAAATAAGTAAAAGCTCTCCTTAAATTCCTTCTATACACAAAATACACGATTTGACAAAGCCCAATTTGTGCTACTGGGATCCTGTGGGCTCATTTAAGTGTATTCACATTCTCTGCGACAGCAGAAAATGATTATGATACAATCAAGAATATGCCGAGGACCGAGGTCTCATCCCCGCCTCGCCTGGCATGGTTCTTCTAAAAATCAGATCTTCGCCCCGCCCCTCCCCACCCCCAAAAAAGTAATAATATGTCACCACTGATATGTACATCACGATTAAGTTTTTTTCTGTAAAATGTATCAAATTTTTCAATCTTTAATAAAATTTTTTATTATTTAATTATTCCTGATGAATAAATACCAAAAAAATAAAAATAAAATAAAATTATGCAGCAGCTAGTTAAGGTAAGGCTGCGGATTTAGTCTCTCTCCCCCTGGGTTTGTATATATCTTTTGATTATTATTATTTTTTTGCTTGTACTTTCATTGATTGGTGGTAAAATGAGTGATTGCTCAAAAGCAACATACATCCACTTTTTTTTTTTCTCCATTAAAATTGTCTCCAAAGTTTTCACTGAAACATTTTTAATCATTGCACAGAGACATCAATACTGTGACATACTATGGAAAAGACTGCCAGGAGCTGTCCTGCACCGGGACTTGAACACAGGGGGAAAGGGGGCCCCTGATGGAGTAAGAATATACAGGCACTAGTCCGACACGATGTCAGTAAGAGAGACAGAAAGAGAGAGAGCACGCCCGTTAACATGGGGAATGTTGGGTTTGCAAGTTTTATCATTTTGTTTGCTTTTTGTCTTTTTTTGTTTTTAAATGGCAAAGAAATTTAATCTCATCTGTAGTCCTCCTTGGGATATTCTAATGTGACCAAATTCCCAAAGCCCATTCGCAAGCTCTCCATGTCAAACGTTTCAATCTCTCGCTCCTGCCTTTCCAACAGAAACTTTATCCTCTCGCTGCGTTCCTTCTGGAGGGCGGCTAGCTCCTCTTCAATCTGAAAGAAGCAGTCAGCAGCCCCTTAGCAGAGCACGACCGTCCCGGGTACAGCAGCTCCTGACACACGGTGCCGACCCCGTGTCTGAGGCGAGATCGACACGTCTAACCCCAGAACCCCCTGGCACCCCACCCAAAACATACCTTTTGTTCAAGATGTGCCCTGCGCAGTGACACCCGTTGCTCCAGCTTCTGGAGTTCTCTTTCATGCTGTGCTTCTGTTTGCATCTTAATTTTGCTCTGGTATGCGTTGAGCAGCTCCATCTCCTGCTGGAGTTGCAGTCTCAGGGCTTGGCATTCTGCTTCTTGGGCCTCATCCAGCCGTAGCTGTAAGATCGTTGGGAAAACAACATTCAAACCTCCACTAGTAATTTCTCTGCTCTGATGCTAGCGACGCACCCCTCTTCCTTCTCAAAGCCAGGGAGCCTCTGGTGTTGGTGGCAGAATGAGAAAGCAGGAAGAGCTTCATAAACAGCTGCTTCCACACTCACACAGAGGCAGAAGCCTCAGAGAAGATCCAATTCTAAACCCCAGCATGCAAGGGGCAGCAGGGAAAGGGTGTGTGTTCTGCAGCATGCTTATTACAAGAGGGAAAGCCCTGCCTGATGTGTTACTTGAAACAGTTGTTACAAATACAACCAAATTGCTCCCCATCCAGCAGCTAGGACAGGAAGAACACAATGCAAGGACTGATGGCCCGACTGTACCCCACAACTCCACACACCTTGGCCAGAGACCCCCTGCCCAGGGACAGGAGGTGTCGGACGCTGCACCTACCGCTTGTGAGGCCATCATCTCGTTGATGCTCTGCTCATACTGCTCTGCCAGGATGGCGAGCTTCCTTGTCTGCTCATCCTTCAGACTCTTCAAAATTGTCTTGTGCTCACTCTTTGGAGTTACTTCCAGCTGGTGATTCTTCAGTGCTTTGTACTGCTTAGTTTGCACTTTGCATGTGTCCTGGAACTGCTTTTTGATCTGCATTTCCATAGCCTGCCAAGGAAGGAACAATGTGAGGAGCACGAAGAGCTTTGGGAATGGAGAGGTGGTAGGACATCCAAATGGGCAGGCTGGTGAGAGACAGCCACAGTTCTCCTGTGCTCTGCACTGTCTCCTGCCCCTGCACCCGGGTGAGCAGGGTGTGCTCTGCATACACAGTGATCTAACAAGTGGCATCGACTCAGGCGCTGCTTCAGCACTGACCACAGGCCTGGGCCAGGAACAGGATCCACAAAGCCCTCCTCAGCCCAGCGCATCTTCATCTCCTACCCCTGCTTCCTGCAGGTCACCAGCCCGTCACCCTGCCCCCTGCCTCCCAAAAAGCATTTGCTATTTCAAGGCCTCCCATTTTGCTACCTCACCAAGGCCTCTACAAGCTGCCTCCCTCACCTCAACCATGCGCTACACAGAGACTGCAGATCTGAGAACCAGCAAGGGTGTGACAAAGTGAATAAAAGCAATGTGCTTTTTTGGACGTTCAGAGGAGGAACAGAGATCTCCCACAGCAAGGTCAGAGGTTTCTAATCAACCTGCAGCCGAACTGGGACAGAGCACAGCGCTCAGCACACCCATGTTCGTTCTCTCTGTTGACTTTGAAAGCAAGGAAGCGTCACCCAACCCCTTTCCATATCAAGGTTTATAGGCTGACACCAGCAAGGGCTGCAGAAAGCACAGCTCATCAGAAGAAAATTCTGTAATTCTTTGCTAAGGACTAACCTATTTTTACCCAGCAGCCTCAATTAGCATGGCACTTAAAAAATCCTCAGGGAGCTCTCTGCCGTAATAGCCCGCAACTTTCTTATACCAGAGCAGCCCTGCCCAAAGGAAAAGGATGCAAGGGAGAACACACAGTGCTAGTGGAGAACGGTGCTTCTGTGGCATGGATGCTGCACAGAGGAGGCAGCAAGCACACAGACCAGCCTGCCTGGCAGGACAAAGTTTGGAACGGGAGGAAGGAAAGCTTCCAGCACCTTCAGGTTCTTTGGTTGCTGCCGGAGCTCCATGAAATGCTTCCTGTGCAGCTCCCGCTCTCGCCGCTTGTTGTATTCCAGCTGGTTCTCAAGCTCAGTCTGGTGCTGCAACCGGATCAGGTCCATTCGCAGCTTCTGCAGCGTGTGCAGCTGCCTGTACTCCAGCTCACGCGTCGACTCGTCGTGCCGGATCAGCATGGCATGCTCCATTTCCTTCTGGGTCCGCTTCTTGTTTAACTCCTGCACAAGAGGACAGCAGAGCACAAGACAAGAGCTGAGGGGTGCTTCTCTCGCCCCTGAGATGCAGTAGTTGAGTTTGTGAGGCCAGGCATCCTGTCACTTGTCTAGACAACATCAAGGACTTCCATGTGCCACAGGGAAACACAAACCCAGCAGCATGATGGGAACGCTAATAAAGCAGCCACCTAGCATCCATCCATCCCCCTGTAACCTGCTCCTCTGGCAGCTCCTGGATCACCCAGGGAGTCTCCAGCAGGTGGCACTGGGACCACACGCAAGCCCTCTGCGACTGCTGCAAATCACAGAAGTTACAATACATACATCCCGGGCTGCTCAGAGCTGGGGTGACTGACAGAATCGGGGTCTCTTATTTGTGTGTTTTAAACTACCCTGAGCCCCTGCTAGGCGCTGGGACATGAGGCTTCTCTCATACTGCTTATATTAGAATGGCCAAAGCAGAGGTGAACAGCTCCAACACACCACGCTTGGTAAGAAAAAGAATTTAATCTACCACTGTGTACAGGTGGTTTTTGGCCCCAGGCACAGCACGTTTTTTGAAGTGAGGACAAAGCCCAAGCCTCACACAATTTTGCAATGTGCACATAAGAGTTCCTGCACATGGTGCACTGCAGTCTAGGAAAACCTTCACTGAGTTAAAAGCCAAGGGGAAGAGGAAGATACCGGATTCTCTCCCTGATTACTGCTAGTATTTCTGGCTTAAGGTATCAGCAACAACCTGTAGAGCATGGAGCTGAATCCAGCTCAGTCAAGCAGTGATTACAGCTGTACCCCTTGCTGATATTTGGTGACCTTCACAGATGGTCTGCTAGTACATCTCAGTTTCAGCTCTCAGGTTTACAAACTCATCACTGTGCTCCATGCTAGACTAAGGCACAGTGGGGGCTGCCTAGCACTATGCACCTGCACAGGGCCCAGCACAGGGAGGGCCCGGTGCTGGCTCAGTCTAATGAGTTTCTGCAGTAAAAGCAAAAAAAAAAAAAAATCAAATTATTCTGAGTTGTTGCTTGCATGTTGTAATCCTGTTTTAATTCTCAACATTAGCACCGTCAAACAGGCACTTCAGCCGCTTTGGCTGTTACAACTGTGACAGGTTTAAGCTAGGAGGATGGGGAAGGAAACAGGGCCAGGTCTTGTCTCTGCATTCTTGGCCATGAGGATGTTTGCATGTTTACATTTAAGCAAAACTTGAACCTTGACAGCCAAGATCAAAAATTAGATCTACTGGTGGGCTGAAATCATCTCCCACTTGTGCAAAGCAGGTAGCGCACTGAACAGGCAGTATGTCAGCCCACGCAGTGAGCTGTGGCACTTCTGCCTTCATCTTCGGACAGTACAGGCAGCCTCTCATGCCTATTCCACATCTGATTTCAGTTGACACAGCACGAACAAACAGAGGCACTCTACTTCCCTCAAACACTTTCCCACTTGCACAAAAAGAACCTCTGTGGTTACTTAAAATATCAATAAAAAACCATTTTGAATGTGTTACTTCAGCTGAATCTGATCCAGTGAATTTGAACTACTTAGTAGGGACATTATTTTCAGGAAATGAACACATCATTCTGAAAATTAGGTATCTCTATATTTTCAGGAAATAAACACATCATTCTGAAAATTAGGTATCTCTTAAAAGCTTAAATGCAGGAGCTCAGAGGAGTGTTTTCTGGTTAAAATACCATGCTAGGTAACTGAATTCCATTCTCATCCCTGCCACAGAATTTATGTGCTGTGATAAGGGTGCCCAAATCTGATTTTTCACAGTCATTCATTTTCAGGGTGTCCAAGTTGACATGTCTGGATGTGATTTGCAAAGCAGCCCCAGGCACGTCTGAAGTCAAGGGCAGCAAAGCTCTAAACAGGTAAAATACAGGGCAATGTTAAACATGCTGGAAAATTTGATGGTAGCAGACTAAGTACATGATTATTAGAAATTTTTGACCACTCACTCTCAGCCTTTACTAAAATGCCTTCTCATCTGATAGTCTTTATCCAAAAATAACATTAACGAAGAATTCAGATACTATAGCGATGACCACAGAAAAATCTAGAAGTAATAATTCTTTCTCCAAAGAGGTATTTGACTACAGGCAGCTTGTAAGGCAAGGGTTAATAACTAATGAGGAAAAGCAAGATGTTGAATAGCTTCTCATTAACAAACTATTGCCCGTTCTGTGCACTAACTTGAGCAGAGCCCAATGGAAAAGCAACATCTGATTATTTGTTGACAACCGGAATGCAGACACAAAAGACAACTGAATTTTTGGTATTTCACACATTTGTAGCGTTTCATTCTGCAACCTTAATATTGTTCTTTTAAGGTCATTGCTGGTTTATTACACAAATTTCAACTGTGTAAGTTTTCTTTAGCCAACAAGTAGAACTCCTCATGTGATGCCCTTTGAACCGTCCCACAGATCTCCCACAGGTGGCCCTGGCACTCAACATGGCACAAACTGTTCTGTGCTGCAAAAGAAGCCTTGCAGGATCCCCCAAAATCTACTGCCCAGAAGCTCAGATCTGACACATCTGACTCAGAGTGGGTGGCCCACATAATGTTTCTGTCTGCAAGTCAACGATGCCACCTCTCCTCAGTTAATAAAAGCAGCTCAGGCTGTGTGGAAAACCATTTCCCAAAATACATTTCCTACATTTTTCTCAGTTCTGTTTAGCAACTGGAAACATGAAGATCTAATGTCAGTCAGCAAACTGTTTTACAAACATGAAGCTAAAACAGTTATAGAAATGCTTGGGAAAGGAAGTGAAGAGTGCCATACTTCCCGAATGTTCTGCTGCTCCATCTCGTGCCTCTTGATCATCGTTTTTCTCTTGAAGAAACGGCAGTTTTTATCGTAGTAGAGTCTCTGCTGGCTGAGAAGATGGGCCTCCTCTTCAGCCTGTGTGTGCTGCAGGTTCTCTTTATGTTTGGATATTCTTTCTTGCTTCTCTTTCTTCGGCGTGCTGTGGTCCTCATTCATTTCCTGCATGCATACATGGTCAAAAACAAGACTTCCCTTAGGATTACAGTGACACAGAACTTGGAGGACCTTCAGTCACTTGCAGTACTCTGCCATTCAGTTCACAAAAAGACACAAAAATCCTGACTACAACACCAGGTACCAGCAGAACCAGACTCGTCACCTGGCCCTGCCCAGCCCTACTGCCTCCCGAGTTGTATTATGACCCACCAAGAGGAGGAGGAAAAAGTGGCCATTAAACATAAACACCTCAGGGGCTGAACAGTGCTGCAATGAAAAGACAGTAACACACCACTGCAGAGGATGCTCTGGCTGTCCTGGAAAGATACTGGGTCAAACCCCTCGGCTCCCTTCCCAGCTCTGCACCTGTTTTACAAAGGAGACCAGCTTGGGCTTAAGTTTTATTTCAACAAGACTCATGCTCGATTCTCTGTCGAATCAGATACCTAACAGGGCTCCTTGCTATTCATTTTCTCACCTCGACATTCTTAACAGCAAATGATTTTTGTGATCTGGTGGGGACACTATTTAAGTAATGCAATTTGGGATAGATAAGCTATATGCTAAGTTACTACTTTTTCTAATTCATATAAAGCGATCACAGGGCTTTTAGTCAAGTGACATCTAAATGGCTGCTCTGATTACTTGCAGCTTAAGGAAAAAAAACAAACCAAAACACACCCAAAAAACAAACCAGGTGAGGAAAAAGGGGAAGAATAATTCTCTCTGAAGTCCCATTTTCCCTCATCACCCTTAGTTTCAAGGATTCTTCTCTACAGCAAATTGTGAAAGCACCTCTAGCACCCTTATAGATTATTCTAGAAATGCTGCCAGATGCTTCCAGTTCCTGAAAGTTTACTTGCTGAGAATCTAAATGTGCTTCCAAGCATGACAGTATCCCTTAAACCACTGGGCTGGCCTAGGTTTATCAAAACGAAAGTCTAGTTCATGTTCATTCCACACCCCTTCAGCCCTGAAAATGATGGTTCCTTGCCTCTTTAATCTTTTCCTTGCAAAGCTTGTATTGTTTCTTCTGACTTTCTAAAAAGGTCGCCAGGTCTTTCTTTTGCTGAGCCAAAATCTGTTGCTGGAATTTCTTTTCATCTGCTGCAGCTGCCTTTGCCTGCAAGGCACAGAGAGGAAAAAAGAAAAAAGAAAAAAAAGGGGGGTGAGGGAGCAGGTACTGAATCCAGCACAAATCACTCTTGTGTTGTGTATTTTTCAGTCTGTCATTCTCCCATCGCTGTGCTAGACAAAGCCATGAGTATTCAGCCACACGAAAGCTGCTTGCACAAAAAAACCACAATGCCCACATACATTTAAGAGTTCCCTCACGCTTCTTACCTCTTCCACCAAAACCAACCCAAAGGGTAAAACCCCACTTAATTTACCATACAGATTAATATGTTAATTTTTAAACAGACCGAGTAACAGCAGCAAGCTCTGTCATCCCCTCAGCCATGAGGCAGAAGCTCCCTCCAGGGTCTCCACAGAATTTGTCAGTCTTTTTTAGCCAGCTGTCACTAGCTACAGTATTGGTCGATGCCAACTGAGTGCCCATCATCCAGAAGGTTGACTTGTAGCTGTGAAGCCATTTCACAAAACTAGCCAGGGCAGCTTTGGACAGTAACCGCACAGTGCACTTAAGAACACAGGTTTTAAGCAGTACTTCCACAGCCTTCTCTTAGAGATCTGGTACGCACCTCTCCCTCCCATCTTCACATACAGCTAGGGAGCCTGTAACTCTACTCACCTCTTTCTCCATCACAGCCACTTGCTTCTTGGCCAGCTTCTCCAGCTCAATGGACGAGTTGTTGGCATGTGTCTCCACCTCCTTCTGCAGCTTGAGGCGGTGCTCGTCCATCTCGGCCTTCAACTTGTTTTCCAGGGCGATCAGCTGCTTCTGGTGCTGGCGCCGCATCCGCTTATATCCTGACATCTGTTCCCGCAACTCGTTCTCCTGCTCATGCTCATGGATCTGTCTTGTAACCTGATGTCAGGAAAACGGGAAGAAGTGCTACACGGCCTCCTTCACAGACAAGCTGTCTCCATATTAGCTGCTTACCTGTAAACCAGACCCTGCTTTGCTATACTCTTGGAAATCAACTTTCAGGGAATGCTGTTGCAAGTTTCAGAAGGTGCTGCTGTTTAATATCAAGAATAAGGCCATAAGGTTTCTCTCTCCTGATTTTTACCTCCCATTTTTTCCCGGAGAATTTCATGTGCATTTTCAGTAACACAGCAGAAAATGTCATGTTACGAATAAAAGCAACAGCAGGTTACTAATCACTCCATGAAACACTAGAGGAGATCTGGAAACAAAGGTGGCTGCTGGACAACCTTCTTCAGACACAAGACTCAAATCTTGAGGGTGACATGGACTTACCAGACTGGCAGCCATTTTAAGAACCCCCTAACCCACCCACTCTTTCCTTCCTTCTCAAGTCACCACAGTTCCAATTCAGTCCCTCAATACCTATTTCCTGCAACAAGAAGCCTCCTTCAAAACTTCTTCTTAAAATTTGAGAGGATGGCAGCCTGAGCTCATTCCCTACCAGAACTGAAAGTTTTCTAACAAGGGAACACTGTTCTGGAACTGTGTGCTCTTAACAAGATTGATCAGATGGTCTAAGCAGATTTTAAACCCTGCTCAGCTGAAACAAACTCACAAGTTCCATATTCATTTCCATGCCCAAATGTATCCATGTGAAAGGAAAAAAAAAAAAAAAAAAACACCAAACCAAAAACCAGTAAATTGTGCCAAAAATTTTCAGAAGAAAATGCAAATGGTAATGCTTCCATTTCAAAAGAAGAGAAGTGTCCAAGACTGATTTTATTTTATTTTTTTTTAAATACAGTCACAGGAACTTAACAGATAAAGATCTGCTGATCTTTTATATGAGAGTCCTCTGGGAGCCAAAAGCTAGAGCCCTTAGTACATGTGTAGAGCTGCAATCCTTGATTCTGTACAAGGGGACCTCTCCTTTCACACTTGACAAATATGAAGCAAAGAGCTTTTAACTCTTTGAAGGTGATCATTGAAGCTTTATGAACCAACAGTCCTTCCTGCACTCTGCAAGAGCCCAGCCTTCCTGATGAGTTTCTCCATAGTGGCCAAGAGAAAGAACTGGCACCTACTGCAGTACTGCTGTAATTCAAAGGCTACTTTTCAGAGACCTTCAAGTAAGTTCAGATGTAGGATGGGATGCACTTACAGACCTGAGAAGGCTCAAGTTCAACAGAAGAAGAGGAGCTGTTTTATCAAGCAGCAAACCAAGCCTGCTTGCTGGCAGCCCTGTGCTTCAGGACCAGTAGCTGATAGGAAGCAGTGATCAAGTAAGAGCTCCAAAATCAACAAGCAAGTTTAACACCACAACTGATGCTGCCACCTGTCTCAGCTCAAATGACAACCAACACTTGGGAGAAGCGTGAAGAGGAGGTTAGGAAGAGCCTCCCAAAGCCTTCACCTTGAAACAGATTAACAACAATTTACAGTAAATAGTTATCAACCAAGAAAATTATACCCAGAGTCCCAGAATAGAAACAAGACATGAAAGGATGAAGCTACTGAAGTGGACAGCCTCTGTCTTCCCCCCATCCCTTCCAATGACAACCCCGGAGAGAAAAGGAAACATCCGATTGCAGAGAAAACAAAGAATTAGCCCGACTACAGTGCTGTGTCAGACTCCGTTACCGGGAAGTGATAATGGCGGGTTTACTACATTAGTGAAGTCAAACATCAACTACAAGGTAAGTGATGATGCATAAATCACATCCTCCTTGTGCAAGGAATTTTTGGATGTTATTTTGAAGCTGACTGGATTAAATATATACTTACACCTCAGCAGCTGGTGTAACACTGCAGCCTCCAAATGCTTGAGACTAAGTAATGAAACAGATCTAAGCCAGATACCAGGAATATGTGAGATTGTAGAAACTACTACAGAAGCACAAACACAGTATTAGCCCTGTGTATTGCTATAGTTCAAAAGGCTTTTTTTTTTTTTTTTTTTAAAGTGTAACAATGACAGCCATACTTTCCAGAAGTTGGTAAGTATTTGTAGGAATTTGCACATTTCAGTCAAGTTCAGCAGGAATAAGATCTCTGACATAAGCTTCCAGGTAATGGAAGTTCCTCTGAGAAGTCATCCAAGTTAATTGTAAGAGAGAGATGTCAGGTAAGACAGGCAAATCCCCAACATTTCACATATGCCATTGACTATGTTAAATGACATACGACTTGGAGAGAACAGACTTGGTCAGGGACTTGTGGAGACACAGAGATACGGTAACTACCATGCAGCAGTACAAGATCTCCCCGGATGTGCTATTTCTGAGGCACGGCCTTTTTGTGAGCAGTGGGACATTCTGCATGGCACACTCCATTCCAAGAAGTTGGCAGAACGAAACAAACAGCAAGAACATAAGAAAAAATGGATCTAAGAATCCGCTAGCAACTTTCCCAGTCTCCCCTTTGGTCTAATCTCTAATGAGATTTAGAACATGCACTTGTTTTATTTACAGAAAAATCATTAAACTTCTATCCTTATTGGTTTTGCTACTCCTCTGCACCCCATTTCCAGTTTTGCTCAGCTTGTCTCTCTTATGACAAGAATTCCATCTCTGAAAGATTTCACATTAGGTCTGGGATATTTATCCCCAACAACAGGATGCAATTACTAATTATAACACTAGCTGATAAAGCCTTCCAGTCACAGCAGAATATGAGACATTAAAAACTCAGAAAAATAAAAAAAGCATTTCATTCCTGAAGACAAGAGAGAAGGAGAACAGTAGACTTGGTGGACATCTCATAGATTTAATGTCTGCATACAGCATGCTCATGCTAAAGACCTAATTTATCACCATAATCTCTAATCAAGACCAACACTTCAGAACTCTGCCTTTGAAGACAAGCTCTCCAGATGGTGATCTCGGGAAATGGGTGAAATTGGAAGAAATTAATATTAGTTACTGAATATGACCAGTTAGTACCAGAGAAGTACTTCAGACTAAGCATGTCAACACATGAATGAATAAAGGATTATAGTTTTAAAGATTAAGCCCCTAACGAATGAACAGTTTGAGCAACCATTTTAAAAAGAAATTTTGGGGAAGTTCCAGTAAGCACCTTTCTGGTGTTCTTAGACAAAGGCACTTGGAACTTTACGAAGTATTTCACAAACATAATCCCACAGATTATTATGGGAAAAAAGATGACAACTGAACTGCTCATTGCAAAATTTGTTCTCCACATAACCAGAAAACGTCAGGATTCTTTACAGCAGAGCGCTTCAGGAAACTGCAGTTTTATCTGCAGTATGCAATAATCAAGCAGATCATCACCAGAACAAAAAAAAAAAAAAAGTAAAACAGAACAGCTTTTATTAAGGTATGACATTTTCTCAGTTTCTTGTCTCTCTCTCTTTGGCATACACAGAACTGAGAGATGTCTTTTTCAACCTACTCCCACAGGCAGTTCACTTGCCATAAAAATCCAAACTTTCTTTCACCCCTCCAAGATTTTTGCTTTACATAAGGAAGTTGGGCTCACAACTTCTCCAAACCAGCAGCTCTTTAGGGTTCCTTCTTCTGCATTGTTTAACCAAGATACTGAATGGTCTCCTAAAGGATACTTATTCTCACCCTGCAATAACCAAACAAAATACTGAACTCTTTGCTGGACAAAGCAGAGTACGGAGCAAGACACTGCCAGCAGCCTCTCACAGCAAGAAAAGAACTTTGAGATGAGAAAGCACAAGTTCAGTATTTTTAGAGCAAAGATCTATAAAGGCAGCAGCCAGATGAGTCCATTAGGAGAAACTCAACCATCTGGAATAAAATGTCATTGCTTCAGCAGAAGAGGGGGGCAAGGGAACAGCCACCATGTAAATGTACCTTGGTTTTGGAGTCAGACTGCCCTGGTGTCATTTTAATGGCCACATCCAGAGAAGCCTGCTCCCATGCACCCAGACATTTGGCTTTGCAGACCCTGGATTAGATCACATAATTCTTTTGCTGGCATTTGGATTTCAAAGAGAATGCCAAGGCCTTCGACAGAGTCCACACTGTCTGATCTTTCTATGAAATTTTAACTATTATGTCATTTCATTTGAAAACTGGAAAAGCAGCCATCAAGGAAATGCATGAGGCAGTGGGGAGTTAAGAGGTCAAGCATGAAAGACATCCAGAAATGCAGATCAATGCACCTCTGCACATATTTAAAACACACCTTTCACTTGAAAATGTTGATAGGTGTAGTCTTATCAACATGCAGAACCTCTACTCTTCTTTTTAAACAGCAGCCTTCTGAGCTTCAAGGCTTAGATTTCTAGTTGTAATTTTTAATGTATGGATCACTGATAGTCTGCAAAATAATACGGAAATGTAGTAGGTACCTGATCTCCATTTCAGATAGTAACTTCCACTGCAACAGCAGAAATATGCAGCATATTTTCCACCACTTTTCCAAGCAGGTAATGGTTACTGTTGTCACAAGAGCGTCATGGGAAAGACCAAAGGGGTGAGGGGTGTGGGAGGGTGGTGGGAGGTTGGTTGGTCTACACAACGACCAAAGAGAAAGGTCAACTAGGAAAGAGTGACTATTAAAATTGCTGCTTGAATTATGGCCAAAGGTAAGCTCCTTCAGTTTTCTGAACCACATTTGCTCATTTTTTTTTTTTTTTTTTTTTTTTTAACCTGAGTAGTATCAAAGCATCACTGAAAGACTAGAAAGGTATATTCACAGTCTGCTTCTTTGTGGATAGCCCATTTCACTATTTTATCTGGAAGTTTGTCCAGTTGCCTTCTTATTCACATGATGCTTTTGCAGAGCAACAGGGCAGAGCTGTTAAAATCACACTTAAGATCACTGGGAAATCTGGAGTATAGAGCCATGTAATGTAGTTCTCCTGCCACTCCTGTGCTCACTGAAGCTACTTGAGCTTGTTTTTGGAAAGAGATCCAACTTCCAAGTTGAGAGCATCCTTTTAGAAACGCCAGTCTTTCCAACATTTGCAATATCCTGACCTAAGGGTGAATAACAAGGACTTGAGGGCCCAAGACCCTGGACTCCACCAGCAGGAACAGCTGTGAAGCAACATGCACAGCCCCCAGCCCCCAGACTCAGTGCTTTACCTCTGTAACACTGCCCTGCTCTCATGTTGGGGGGCTGGGTCTTCAGCAAATCCCACAAGCAGAAGTTTTTACACCCAAATATCATCCCCTATTATTGAATTTGGGGTCAGAACCCCATTTTCTGATCCTCTGCAATACAGGCCACCTGATGCTCTCAACTGCATAACCTTTCTGTGCCCAGGAAGCGGTACCCAGCTGCTGAGAAACCAACTGATGGTCAGCAGCAACGATGTAGGGAGCCATCAAAGCATGCTGGTTTGCTTAGTTTTTAACACTGTGGGATCTTGAGCACCCATTCACACAGGATTCATTTTTTCAAGATGCTGTTGAAAGAATAAATTAACACAGAGATATGAAAAAGGTCTGAATTTCTGGTTTCACATTATAAATTCCAGACATGTTTAGGTCATTCTCTCCCTATCAGCTACATGGCTGATCTTGCCCTCCCCACGGATATTTAAGCAGAAGACAAGGGGGCAGGCATGAGAGAAGTTTTCCCTTGGCCAGAAGAGCAGCAGCGTTCAGCACCACTACTCACTGACATCATCCAGCCACTGAGCGGTGATCGAATGCATAGCGATAAAAAAGTGTGCCGACAGCCACGCTGGCACTTCAAACCCAAGCACGTACGCTGGCTTCTGTGCAATAGGTTTCAACTTAGCTTTTTTTTTTTTTCCCTAGATTTCCATTTCAGAACGTGAAGAGGTAGGAATGAAAGATTATTAAAGGGAGAGCCCATCACAAGGTTAACTGAAATTAAATATTTCTGTTGTAAACGCAGGGAAACTTCTCCCCCACCACATAACCTCAGAACCCAAGGACACAGTAACACCTCCTGTACTACCAAGGAGTTGCTTTGGGAACTTCCCTCTATACTGGGAAGGGGATATGTGTACATATGATGGGGACAACAAGGCTTTTGCATGACACATACTACCATGTGCTTTTCCAAAGGCCTGCTGGCTAACATTGTGAGCTAATGGATGGGATTTCCCTCTCCCTCAAAAGATACTGTGCTGTGCATGTACTGATCACCTTAAGTATGTACCCTAAGCCCTCCCAGCATGAGCCCAGACACGCTCAGTATCAGAGTGTGTGCCACAGGAAACAAACAAAAAAAAGTTCTCCAAAAAGCCTACCATCTTCCCCACCCAGTATTAATTTTATCTTTATCATCATTTGGTCACTGAAGCAGAGAGATTTAGCAAATCCAAGTGACTAAGGAATTAGGGTAGACACAGTCCCAGCCCCACAGGAGCCTGCCATGGGATTTAATGGACCTTGGCACATTAGCTCTCTTCCCCAGAGCTTAGAGGTCTGGGAAGACCTCACAGTCCATACCTTTATACCAACACCTTTCATCAGCTCCCAAGGGGGCCTTGCCATGAAATACCTTCAAGCCACCCAAGTAGCCCAGGGACGACCTATTCAAGGCAGACAGGAGTTACAGACTCTGCTGCTGAAGGCAGGACAGAAGGTGCAGCAGCTTTCTACAGGGAGTAAAAGAATATTAACATATTCAACACACTTATCTATTAATTAATCAAATTGTATATATGTTTGGAGTGTGATACTTGAGTCATTCATCATTTCTTCCCTCCAGCCAACCTAACTGGATCCTACTTTTATTTGCTCAGCTAAGGCAACAGTGTGGGCACTATACTGGGTGCATGCATGCACACACACACACACACAAGAAAAATTCACAAGGCAGAAGGTGTCCAGGAGTCCAGAGATCCTGCCTGTGTCAGGCGTGCTGCATGAAGTCCTCTAATGCACACATTTCTAGGTCACTCTTTAAATTGGGGGGGGAGGAGGGAGGGAAGGGGGAGAAGAGGACACCAGCCTGGGGAGCACTCAGGCTATGGCTATCCAGAAGCACACCTGCAAAAGATGGAACTCGGATGCTCCCCTCCAATGTCAGCCCATGAAGCATCTGGCCAGAAGTCTGAATGCTACAGCATCATTTTAGATTTTAACAGCAGCAGCAGCAGCAGCAACCACCACACAAAAAAATTTTGGCTACTGGCACTGCTGCTGCTTTTCCCTCCACTCACAACCTTTAGCTGTAGTCACACACACACACTCTGTCTTGTGCATATAGAAATGGGAAGTGATTCAGGGGATCAAGAAATGGTGGTACAGAAGGAAAAACCCCACCGTTCAGGCAGGGTAGAACAAGAAGGGGAGGGCTCACTGGTGTAATTTCAGGGTTGGTCTAGGATGATGTCATAGCACTGAGCAAGTGCCATGGCCAAACAGTGGGTGCTTTCTAATGCTCCCTGTCCATCTGACCTCTAATAACATCAGGCTGAAATATTTAAGATTACATTTATTTTAGCTTTAAAAGGCCATTTTTCACTCCTTTCCATCAAAAAGGTTGCTACCAACTGCAGCCCGTGCGGATTCGAGGTGGGGGAGGCAGCACGACAACTAACTCTTCCAGCACACACCCCTTTTCCTACTACAAAGGCATCCACAGCAATCACATTTGCAATAGTACAAACCTTGATGGATTCATCCCATCCCCCTCCTCTTTGTAAGCCCACAGCCCGCTGTAAGCCCTCTCCGTTATCGCAACCCAGCAATCCTTTCTAGGGATCAAGCTGAAAAATGCAGTCACGGTACAGTTGCTTGAAATAAATGAATGAATGAAAAAAAACCAGCCAGCAGCTCAGCCAGGAAGCAGCAATCTTATTGTTTCAAAACCCGTCTGCATCTGCATCTCCACAGCATTCAAGCATATTTCACACAAGCACATATACACACTTTATGCACATGCAAATAAACATATTAACAGAAGAGAGGGGTGGAAAAGGGGTGGGAGGGAAATCTGAGATGATTATCAACTTCACCCAGGAAAGTGTCTTATCTCACATATACTGGAAATACACAGAGAAATTAAATATATTCTGCATTTTACGTCTCACACACACAGAGCTAAAATATCTTTCAGTGCAATATCTAGTTGCTATGCCAACAACAAAAAAAAAATAATTAGGAGAGGAAAAAAAAATTCCTGACCCCTTTGCAGAGGGAGAGGGGATGAGAGGAGGTGGGGTGGGGTGGCTGCTTACCAAAGATGCTGATTTGATTGTGGCAAAGCGCTCTCGGTTCCGGTAGTGGAGGGCCTGATTCTGCACTGACTGGGTAGGCCGCACCTCAGGCCTGCGATCCCTGTGGCCCACCTCATCCCTTATAAATACATGATCCTGCAGAAATGGATAAAAACAAGGAGAAAGTCCGGCTGTGCTCTTCCCGCGGTGGCTGCCTCTCTCTCACCCCTCTGTCTGCACAAGCGCCGCTGTTTGAGAGGCATAGTTCAGCTCTCTGCTAGCCCCGGCAGCTCCCACGGTACAAAATGAATAAGCAACACATTGCAGGCTTGGGTTCGGCGTGTCAGCTGATCGCTAGCGGGATGCCTTCTGAATCCCTGGCTGGTGTTCTTTTTCTTTTTTTTTTTTTTTTTTAAACCTCCAGTATTACATATGTGCAAAAAAAAAAAAGACTCAAAAGCATAAAGCGATGCAGAGCAATCGGACTCCTCAGAAAGGTCAGGTTCAAGCACTGCAACCGAACAATCCCATTAAAAATGTGATTTCCATGTCTAGCAAAGATGATGCTTTTCCCTTTTAACGCAAGAGCAACATTTTGCCTCATTCCCTTTGCCGAGTGGTTCGTCCTCGATAGGGTTTCTTTGTCTCTTGTTTGCTATCTGCTGTGGAGGACAAGCATCCTGGCTAAAACCACGGCAGACTGGAAAGGACCAGGAAAGCCTCCGTGGCTGCCCAGGGATCCTGCTTTCCAGTCATGATCCTGCACGGTTCTAGCACTTTCTCTCCACAGCCCACAAAGGATTTTTTTTTTTTTCCCCCCTTTTAAAGCAACAGCTCACAGGTTTTAGCACGAATGGCTCCCGGCGCAACCTCCCTCTTGCTCGCTGGCCAGGCTTCGCGAGGAGCGGCTGTGCATCTGCAAAACGGCACGTGCAAATTTTGCAACAGAACAATGGTCTCATCAAGCGTATAGAGGAGACCCCCTAATCAGAAAGGCCGGTGAAAAACGCCACCACAACCTTGCTGACTGAAGTGGTGACTGCTTAAAGCCAGCGCACCCACAGGCTACAGCCTTCCGCATGGAACAGCCTTTGGACACCAGGCACGTCCCGCTGCCTCCCACCTCAGCCTGCCCTGTGGTGTGGGCTCCACGGGGCAGCAGTGATGGTAGCCAGCGTTGGCACATCTGCCATGCTGCCATCTACCACAGTTTCACGACTCCCATCCTTAAGCTCCAGCTCCTAAAAACTTTAAGGAAAACTGAGATTGTTCCTGAATTACACCAGCTGTCAGGGGTGCAAAATAAAGGCTGCAAATGTGAGCACACACCTACCAAAAGGCAAACAAAAGACTCCAAACCCTTGCAGAGAAGGCTGCTCCATCAGGGTGACTCGCTGCCTCTGTGTACCCGGTGTCTGCAGGCAAGCATAGGCAGCTTTGCCACCCTGCCATGCCAGAGCAGACACCAGTAAGGTCAGAAAGCCCTATGGTGAGAAACCAGCCGATTCGGAGTAGCATCTCCATCATGACATTGCTGTCGTACTGACGCTCCTTTCCACTCTGCAGGCACTTGTTTCCCTCTCTGCTGTCCTCAATTTCTAGCTGCTTTTAGTCTGGACCCATGTACATTCAGCTGCTTTCAATATGATTCTGTAAATGATTTCAAGAAAAAGCCAAACAGGTACAGAAATGCTGATATAAAGAGCTGAATGGTATGTTGATTTAAAGTGCTTTAAACCCAATACCTTTTCTGATACTCATTTTGAGCATTTACGCTCCATGGTCACCTTTCACTTGCCTTTGCATGGAGAGACAATAACAGCCAAAACAATCACAGAGCCAAGTCTGCACCGGCTCCTCTGTACCCACCCAAGGGAGACAGAACAAGCTGAAACAGTTAAAAAGGACAATCCTCCATAGAAGTAGCAGGACTACAGGGTATAATAAAAAGTTGCAGTTTCACTTCATATTGGCCATCCTTATACTGGACCTTTTGTTGCACTGTCTTAACATGGGAAGGCAGTGTTACAGAAGGGCAATTACCGGCAACTGGGCTGATCTTAGATTTTCAACTCATGCATGTTCATACATAAAATGACAAGTTGAAATTTTAATTACTTGTTACATGGGAAAATTAATCTGTGGGTTGCTTTCTGTTATCTAAGAGGTGGATTCTTAGAGGGCAGAATGTCATCCCAGTCTTGTTTTATGGGACTTATAGTAACTTCAGTGCACATAAGAAGCTCACAGAAGAATCTAACTGTGCTTCAGGAATGTGAATTAACTGCATTCTCCATTTCAAATTGAGCTGGGCAAGGAATGGCAAAATTCCTTTGCAACTGAGCAAAAGGACCAATTTTAAGTGGACAAAAAACTCAGTGGTTGTCTTTGGCACCCCTTAATCTGGGATGCGAGGCACCCCTTAATCTGGGATGTGACGCTTCTGCATCAGGCAGGTAACCACTATTAATTCTCAAATAAGCCCATGCAACCTTAATAGGCAAAACATTTTTCAGAAAAGCTGTCACACTACCAGAAATAAAATCACTTGACATGAAGAGTTATCAAATCTACAAAGTTGCACTACCACAGAGACTACTAGTAAACAAAGACCTGTAAAATAAACCTAAAGTAGCCATACCTGCACCAACCTTCCTCAGACAATGTGACTGTTGGCTGCTACAACAGACATCTGCGTACAAACCCAGAAAATAGATTTCTGCTCTTCTAATTTTATTTTCTTCTCCCAAAAGCTTGCTAAGAGACACTGCAATCCTATCTCCTTTCAGATGCTGGCACAAATCAAGAAATTTTGTTTCAAACTTCTAGCTCCAGATTTGTGGCGAACAAAGATACAAAACTGTCACCTCAGCTCAAGTGCTCAGTAAGTAAAATCTGATCAGAAGCACCCCAGAAACTCATCAGGTTTGGGTCAGGGTATCTCTCAGCCCTAAATCTGCAGTTCAAGCATTGGTTTGTTTTTAAAGTAATGTATCTTCCACGTATATTTCACTTTCCATCTGTTTTCTGTGGCTTTTTGCAATATTTGCCTTATGAATACAACTTCAGGCATGCTCAGATGACAACTCACATTAAACCATTAAAATCCTTCTATTTAAGGTCAACAATCTAGAATCTTCAACTTCCTACTAAAGAAATAATTTGTTCTTCTGACTATATTGTCTGCTACATAAACAGTTTTCAGGCTGATCACAACAAATGGAGGTATTTGGCTGAGTGTTGGCTTTGAAATTGCTGATCATATTCACCAGGACAGAAACTCTCAAACATTTCTACAGTATTATCTGATCAGAGAGCTGGTGGAGCTTCCAGTTACTTAACAGATGCTACAGAGCAAGTCTCTCAGAAACAATGATAACCCCAAAAGGCAAGGACTCCTACACATATTATGGATTAAAAAGTAACCTAAAAACCAACCAACCAAAAAATGTTCTTGTGGAAGTTAATCTCCGGATAAATAGAAATACAGAGAAGTTGTCAGAGCATTTGTTCAAACACAAATTGATTCAAGTGGGTTCCAGCTGGATATCTAAATGGTGTATTGTCTGAGCATCTTACAATATGCATGGGTTTCTGCTCAAACCAATGAGTCTTGCCCAAGGTCACCCTACAGAGCAAGGACTTGAATTTTGCTCTCTAGAGTCCCATGCCAGTTCTATCACACACTGTCTTTTCATCCTCCTCACTGGAAAAAGGGCTTTACCAACCACTGCCCCCAACACCAGCCCAGCATTTCAGGAATATCTGCTTCACACCGTTGCCACACATTTTTAAGAGCAACATTAACAGCACGTTGCTAACAGTATCTTCATTTTACGTTCAAGACATTCTGACTAGACTCCTTCCTGATAACAATAATTACACTGATCAGATAATATTTTATTTTGTTTTTAGAGAAAGACATAGCTTCTTCCAAGAAACGCTAGGGAAAAAAACCACACACAAACACACTGTTGCAACAAAACTTCCTAGGTGAATAAAATGCCTTCTCAGAAGACAACTGGGAGAAGCAAGCTATAGAAGCAAACAGAAAACAACCCAGTAGGTAGACAGGAGCTGATTTTTTTCCTACAGAAAAAGAAAAAAAATCAAATGAGAATTTCACCTCAGATTTTAAATCACAGCAAAACCAGGCAGACAGGTCTATAAATTGCATTTGATATTTACATTTTTTCAGTATATAACATTGTTATACGGCTGAAACAACCCTTCCACTGACAAAGAATCAAACACAAGAATTAACGAAATACAGAGAAAGGAGTCCCATCGTCTTCAGCAGCCAATTTAGAAACCAACATACACCCCAACTGCAAACTCTGATCACACTGGACTAGCCTAAAGCTGAAACATCTAAACTTTCACCTCAAAAGGAGCATTTACTTGCACACTGAATTTTCTGTTATGCACACCAAATAAAAACCTTCACAAACACTGTTTACACAAGAGGATTCACTAACTGGAAAGGAATGCCAGTCTCCTAGACAAATAAGAAAGGCAATTTCTGAGCCACAGTAAGGACTTCAACGGCATTGCAGCAAATCCCTTCCTTCTAAGGATTTAAAGAGCAAGGAAAACAGCGTGCCATCATTCATTTTAATACATTGTACTAAATGCCTCGATAAACTACAGAGAGGTTTAAGTACCAAAAGTCTTTCAAGAAAAGGCTTCATGTCACCAACCTGCTTGACATAACTCCAGAAGGTACCCAAGGGGTCACCACTGCCGGCACATGCAAGCCAAAACTCAGTAACTCATTACCTAAATATCCTTTAAATCTCATAAAAACAACATCTTTTCAAGTATGAATCATAAATTTTGACATATAGGAAAACACCCGCAGCTTTGCCTCAGCTGTAACCCATGTAGAACCGCCATGCCAGAGCACTCTCCATCCATAGAATTCAACAGCAATGCTGCATATTAATCATGGCAGTGATAGGTGACGCATAAAGGTTAATTTAATGGATTTGGAAAGTCACTCAAGTTACAACAGTTACTACAGAGGTATGTTTTTATTACAGACATTGGGCAAGAATTTGTGATGATCAACTATGAACATCCTCTTTTCATCCTGTCCTGGTTTCGGCTGGGATAGAGTTAATTGTCTTCCTAGCAGCTGGCACAGCGCTGTGTTTTGGGTTTAGTATGAGAAGAATGTTGATAACACCCTGATGTTTTTGGTTGTTGCTCAGTAGTGTTTAGACTCAGTCAAGGACTTTTTAGCTTCTCATGCCCTGCCAGCAAGGAGGCTGGAGGGGAACAGGAAAGTTGGGAGGGGAGACAGCCAGGACAGCTGATCCAAACTGGCCAAAGGGGTATTCCACACTATAGGACCTCATGCCCAGCTTGGCGGGGGGGGAGGAGCACGGCTCGGGCATCAGGCAAGTGGTGAGCAATTGCTTTGTGCATCACTTGTGTATTCCAATCCTTTTATTATTATTATCATCATCACTTTGTTGTTATTAGTGTCATTGCTAGTTTCTTCCTTTCTGTTCTATTGAACTGTTCTTATCTCAACCCACGAGCTTTACTTCATTTTTCGATTCTCCCCCCCATCCCACTGGGTGGGGGGGGAGTGAGTGAGCAGCTGTGTGGTGCTGAGTTGCTGGCTGGGGTTAAACCATGACACATCCTTTTGTTATAAACCAGACTTTAATCAGAAGATTTCCCTGACATTTTTATTGCCCAAGTTTCATCTTTGTAAGTACTGATGATTTTAAGGTTGAAGTAAGTAACAGCAACAACTCTGTATTGCAGCTGAACAAAACAATGCCGTACTGGCTTTTTGTTTAGATTAAAAGAGAACAACCTTTTTTACTATTATAAAGTTTTATGGAAATGATACCATGTGGGATCATTCTAAATCCTACCACTTGGCATATTCATTTAGGACAACAAAATAATATTTCTGGGAAGCCACCTGTACGTACACTGACATATACCCGCAGTTGAACAAAGCAGATGACAAACTACCTCTGATGCATCAACTGATGCCTGTATTCTTTGGGAGCCAAACACTTCATCCTCATTTTAAGATGAATTAACTGATACCTATCTGCTTTTAATATCTGGGTTACATGTCTTTGAAGCACAGTGTATTTGGAGTTTAACTCCCTGCCCCTTTTGTTGTGGGTTTTTTTTTTTTTCCCTCCTTCCCCCCCCCCCCCTTTTTCTTTTCTCCCTTCTCCCCCACCCCGTCTCCTCGACATCGCAAATTCGCCGGCGTTCCGGCAGGAGCAGCAGCCGAAGCGACCCCGCGGCAGGAGCCGCCGCCAGCCCCGCTCGCTCCGCTCCTCCGGGCGTCCAGCCTTGTTTTGAAGGGAGCTAACATGGCGACGGTGCCCGTCTATTGCATCTGTAGGCTGCCCTACGACGTAACCCGCTTCATGATCGAGTGCGATGCCTGCAAGGACTGGTTTCACGGCAGGTAACACAAAGAGATCGGGCCTTTCCCCCTCCTTTCGCCGCGGTCCCGCCGCCTTTTCTCCGCCGGGCAGCGCGGGGAGAGGCGCTGCCGGAGCCGCCGCCGTGTGCAGTTTTCCAACAGGCCTTTTTGGAGAGGAGGAGGAGGAGGAGCCACTCTGCCCCCGTCTCTCGCTCGCTCTCTCCCCGTTGTATTTTTTTTTTTTTTTGTGCGTGTGTTTTGTTTTGTAAATTTTGCTGGGTTCCCCGGACAAAGCTCTCCCCCCCCCCCCGCCGCCATCCCCGGGGCTCCGGTGTCACCGGGGTGGGGGGGGGCCATTGTGCTTTCCTCGGGGAGGGGATCGCTCCCGCCGGCCGGCTGGGCGACGGCAGGGCGGCGCGGCGGCGGGCTCTTACGGCCGGGGTGTTGTGTGTCCCGCGCCGCCCTCCCCTCGGCTCCACACCGCTTCCCTCACGGAGACGGGGCCCGGGGCGGCGGAGG
>JAVKLA010000088.1:3732300-3774189 GCA_034782735.1 Sagittarius serpentarius
TATTTGGAGTTTAACTCCCGGCCCCTTTTGTTGTGGTTTTTTTTTTTTTTCCCTCCTCCCCCCCCCCCCCAATTGGGTTTGCATTACAGCTGTGATTTACTCTCCAGTTCTCAACCTGTGCAGCTGAACAACTGAATTAGTTCCAACAGAAGATGGACACAAGAATGTGTATCCATAAGGAAGATGATCCTTGGATGGAGAAGCACAGTTATGTTAACTGTCTTCAAAAGAGAGACATTAGAAAGCCAGAACTCTTATGCTAATCATATTGCTACTTACATGGAAGAGGTCATCAATCTGAAACCTGCAAAGGGGCAAGGGAAAGTTCCTAACAGGACAGCTTATCCAAGCTGGACATCTGAATTTCCTGTAAAGAGTTTGCTGGTGATTAAGGCATCCTCCTGAGGAAGCAGTCTTTGACCCTAAGGACGGTCTGAGATCCCAGGAAGGGAGGATGCAGGCTTCCTGTCTGAGTAGCAGACATTATTGCAGTTTTTTTCCTCTGAGGAGTTTAGGACACAGCTATAAACTAAGTTATATAAAAAGCTACACATTCAATTATGGCTTTTTATTATCTTCTTCCTGTCCAGTGATTTCTCTTCCAATCTACAAGTTCTACTCTGCTGACAGGTGCAAGTCACCTTTGTTCTAAGCACAAGTTTAGCAACATGGAGCTCTACAGCTGCCCCAAATCTTTTATATTGTGGAAGGGGTGAGGTTGTGCCCGCTTTTCATGGAGGATTTATCACCACTGCTATTCTCCATCAGGCAAAACCCAAGCACCTTGGCTCTCATGAACTAGTATAGCCAGTAAAAATTAACCAGATCAGAAGCAGGTCATTTCACTTACCCTGTGACCACAAAACATTTTTGGAAGTTACAGCCAACTAGCAGCTGTTTAAAAAGAAAAAAAGAAAAAAGCTGTTTACAAATGCTTTTACTACATAAGCCTCTTTCTTATGCTTTGCCTCTGTCTCAGACTAGTTGGTCACAGTATAGATGCTAGGAGTGCTTGATGGGGATGCTCAAAGCTTCTCCCAGCCTAGCGCTACACAGGTGATGTAGCAAGAACCTGAGGTCTGCTCCTGATTTACACCAAGTAAATGCCACTCCAGACTGGCCCTTCACAGCAAGCAGCAGCCTGAAGCAGTGAAGGCTGGGAACTACATTTCTCCCATGACCACAGACTCTTTCATCCTACATTTTACAATTGCACATGACACTCTGGGGCTGTGGTCCAAAGAAATCAAAAGGACTCTGACACTTAAGAGCTTTGAGCCTTAGAAAATATCAACAGTTTAGGCAAATTTGCCATCTTGGTCACTTTACACAGTGTGGTACATCTGGAGGTTGTTAATTAAGTCATTTGTGGAATACCATAATTTTACACAACACTTTGATTTGACCCATGTCAAAACAATCTTGTATGTGACCCTATGCCCACATAATGGAGACAGCTGGCTAATTATGTTCATCAGTATTTTCTTTTTAGCCTTTAAAGGCTGATTAAATACAAAACAAAAGCTAAATTTAAACTTGAACCCCAGGTTCTTCCCATTTGGTTTGTGATTAGGCTACAGAGTGCTACCAAACTCAGCACTCCCTACTTCTCACCTGCTAGAACAAAAACAAGTTGTGTGGATCAGCTTCATCACAGTTTACAGAAACACGGTTAAACCAAGCACAAAGACAAACTGAAGTCTTTTCAGAATAAGGAACTTTACCTTGAAAACAGAGTGGGATGTATGTGTATATAAACCCCCTGAAGCATACTGTTCCAATTTTAGTCTTTTCACATGTGTTAATATATACATAATATACACATGAAGCAGTTTTCCATTTAAAATTGCATTCCCCGAAGTAACAGAGAATAAAAAAATCATGTACTAAATTAAAACAATGTATTTGCAGACTGGAATGTGTCCTGCTACACATAGTCTAAATTTGCCTTATGTGTACATACAGCAGAAGGTTAACATTCGCTAACTGAGAAGGTATCTACTCCATTGCAAGAATCAGTAATCACAGCCAGTTGTTAACTATTTTGCAAAGACCATCAGTGCAGACCTGGGGTTTGTGCTTCCAAAATTACCCTAAAACACCTGTGTTAAGTGATGTACAGGTGATTTCTTTTATAATACTTCAGTTACAAGTGTGGAAGAGACCCTATTTTTTCAAACCAGGTAACAAAAACTTCCATGTGGTGTCATGTTTATGCATTCTACTCAACTGAATGTCTTAATCTCAAGAAAAAAAAAAAAAAAACCAGTTATGAAGAAATCTAAGAGGACTGAATTCATAGCATCAGAAACCTTCCTGTGTTGGTACTTCAGAAGTGTCATACAATCACTATAAAATATTATTCTTAAACCAAGCAAGAACTCCACTTCTTTCACAAATGCAATTCATGTCTGATGGAAGTGGCTCACATTTTGTTTTCATCAACTGTAACAACACTGATCAGTCAGCAATATTATAACATATGACTACTGTGTACATCAGTCCCTCAAATTTCTATTCTAATGCATACATAAATAGGACTATATAACAATGTGAAATTAAAGTTAATACACATTTCTGAAGCCTATACAAAATGAGAAAGAGCTCCAGCTCCAACTATAACCACCCAAAACACATAATCAGTTGCGCCGCTCTTCATTCAGGACGGTTCTTCAGGCTGGCATTTTGTACCTAACACTGTTTTTTCAGAAAGGTGAAAACAAAGTCTTCTCTAAAGGTGCTATTGCAAATGTATTTCAGTAGGATGTAAACCCCTGAAACCTATGCAACTTATCTGCCAGTATCTTTAAATATGTAGGGCAATCTTTTGTTGAAGACAAAATTTCTTGAGAGCTCCCTTTTATAAGCTCTTCAATATTCAATTACACAAATACGGTATTTCAGGAGGAAAAATTGCTTACAAATATTTAGTTAGTTAAAACCAGGCTTTACTGTAGCCTTACAAATGAGAAATTCATAATTTTCATGCTGCTGTAATGTTTTAGCTCCTCTGGCAAAAAGCATATGTACACTTTGAAGCTCTTTGCAAATGCAGTCACACAAACAACGTACATTTTACTGCCCACTAGCAAATGACACTGCTACGGCCAAGCCAAAACTATTTTAGTCAAACAATCTTAGATTAGATGCTAGACAACTTTAGCTTAATATCTAGCACTAAGAAAACGAAAGGCAACAGATCACAACATGCAGCAAGAGAGCAGAAAAGCATTGAGTGGAACTTGACTCAAAACATACCTCGTGGGAAGGGTCCAAAGTTCTGCACACTTCCACTTCTCATGAGGGGAATCCAAGTGCAAGCAGATTTTAATCATACACTGTGACTGGTAAATGGTTAGCTTAGCTGCTACGACCACTTGTCACCATACTACATAATACAGTACAATCATTCACAAGGAAACAAGGACTGATGTTACAAGCAGAGATGAAGTGCACATGCAGGGCTGGGTAAGGAGGCATGCAGTAAGTCTGTGTGAACCTTGCCTAGATACTGACAGCACTACCTTTCATTAGCAGGCTCTTTTTATTTTCCGTGGTTAATTAAATGCAGTTTAGCTTTTAAAAGAAAAAACATAGAACTTGATTCTGGCAAGCCTAGCACCAGCTCCTGCTCTCAGCAGATGGCTCAGCACAAGACCACAGCACACTGATTGTTGGGCCCGACGCGGGTGAGCCAACGTGAGCAATAGCAGGGACTGCAGGAAGCTATGGAGAGCACCAGAGAACATACCTTCTTATGAACAACGGAGGAAGTGGAATTAATTGTGCTCTCGTCACTATGCATCATGACCAGTTCAGGGCTGCTCTCATCCAGGACCTCCTGCATGCTGCTCACACTGCTGCTCTGACTGCCTGTGCTCACAGACATACTTGGGATGGAATGGTTGCTGCCCAGACTGTCCATCTTCCTACTCAGGTTTGATCCATGCTCACTGTCCTATAAAACAAGGGGCATCAGTTACAAATACTGCAGGAGATCACCTGCCCAGCATGTGCCTGCAGTGCCCAAAGTTTGTTTTAAAGGCAGCCCTGCAGAGTTAAGGGTTCTTTGCTCATTATTTTAGCAACTGTTTCTCAAGGCTGCTTGGGTTATGAAATACTCCATATGGGGCACTTAGCTTTTGCTTTTTCCCCTGCAACCTTACTACATCAGGCTTCAAGCCAGTTTTTCCCCACATGTCACTAAGTCTGGGCATGGCTCTTGGCTTGAATAGGAGACATCCAGGAGTACTGGATGGCTGGTGGGAGGAGTCTCATAATTAAAAGGAGCAATCTAAGCTTGTACTAAAACAGTGTTCCAAGTCAGGCTATGCTACAACACATTTAGCGAATCAGAAAAGATGTAAGACAATGAACCCACTTGTTTATTATTTGATAAATATCACATGGTGCTCAACAGGTGTAGAGGTTTTAACCTCCATGTCCCAAGCAGTCAGCAATTACATTTTGTCAAGCTAAAAACCCCTTTAATCTTGTGTTTTCAGCCAAGGTAAATTCTTCATTCACCTTTAAACAGCTGATTCAGAAGAGCCTGCATTATTACAGTCATTAAAACTGCTGTAATCTGGACATACGTAAGGAAATATTCCTCATATAGGACATATTTTTGATTCTACAGACAAGTATTAGAAGTTAGCAGCCTTTTTTCTTGTTGCATGCTCATATGAGCACAGTAATCCCAGAGTATGTGCTTAATTTGGACTGATTTAGAGAATTCATGGAGTTCTCTGTAATTAACTAGTGGCACTGAAGAGGCCTGCAAGGAGTTCACAGAAAGGACCGAGAACTCCGAACATCCTTCATCTCCTGGTCCAAAATAGCCTCGATTCACCAAAATGAATGGCTTGCTACCGCATCCAGTTTGGCCTGGCCTCCAAAGTGAGCTTGGGGAGAATTACATCACAAATCAGTTAACAGGGTACTCATTTTGTTGGAAACTGACAGAAAGATAAAATTGACAGACCCGACAGATTTGTGTTTGATTGTGTGATTATTTTTTAAGCAATCAGATCATTCAGAGCCTGTGTGAGAGCACTTAAAATCCAAAATACAAAATAATACTCTCTTACAGAGAACATATGCACGAGAATGAAAATATTTCCAGGATGCTTATATAAAGTTGCAGAAGAAATAACATAATGAAGCATCTGAGATGAGGATATGGCTGTGTAATTAATGAATGTATATGCACAAAAGACAGAGATGAGATTGCATATCCAACCTTAACATTGATTTCCTGACTTGAATACTTTCCAAATGACCTTAAGTTCCTTGCAAGAGCTCTGAGGAAAGCATTAGTAATATTTTGAGTGTTAAAGACTTGTAATGCTCCTTTTCCACCTTTGAAAGCCTAAGGTAGAAAAAGGACCGGTTCTGTGGCATTTACAGTTGAGCAGCTTCTGTTAACCAGTTAAGTAGTAACTGAAGCACATGCTATGTTTTCCTTTCACTGCCAAGTTAGTGATATACACGAGCAATACAACCTCCTTTCGTAGTACACAAGCTCAGTGGTAAAACACAGTGCAGAGCATGCTGTGCACATGCAGAGTGTGAGCTTCATTAGTGTTAATCCCTGGAGATACAATATCTTTTTTTCCCACCTCTTCTGAGGAGTGGGGACAGGAAAAACAGAAGAAGATGCATCCTGGAATCAACTACTACTACATGTATCCCACTTAACTGTTAAGCTTGGATGTGCTGAACATTCAAGTGGGAAACCCGTTTCCTTGCGCTTTCCTACCCTGTCACTCTCCTAACAGCTTTTCACACATGGGCAGAGAAAGCTTGAAGGTTTCAGTGCAAAAGTCTGACAATCCCCCCACCCTCCAAACTAAGCTTGAGGTTTAGAAGTTGGCTAGCTGGAGGGTTAGAACAGAAGCACTTCGTAGCTTTAACCACAGTGTTTGCTGTTCTTGCTCCTTTCGTGCATCTCCTTCCAAGTGAAGGACAGTACCAAGTGCCAGTCTCCTCCTCCTTTATGCTTCTCCTACCTGACACCCAGGCTCACCCATTTCTTAAACCAGAGCTCTAGTTTAGCTTTAAAGGAACATTTGACATACGCAAACCTCAAAATCAAGTCCCTGAATATATGCTGAGCTTGGGCATTTCACTGCGTACTATCTAGCTATACTGCAGCAAAAAGGAATACAAACGTCAATTTGCCTGTCAATTTTTTTCGTTGAGAACCAGACATGGATTTATTTATCCAATGTGTCTGCACCAGATGACATTAATATCTCTAAGCTCATCAATTGAAAAATGACTGGTTTCCTTCTCTAAGCCACAGTTAGTGTCAATTATCCGACACTGATTAAGTGGCTTGTTTATTACAAGCTTTAAACTGAAGCTGAATTTTACATCTTTAATTTTTTTCTTCTTCAACGTTAAGGAATTTTAAAAAATAAGTCTTACTAATTTGATAATTTGCTTTTCAGCTCATGATAGGCTAACTACTTTAGAGTAAAGTTATGGTAACTGAAAAAATATTAACATTAATCAAGTGGTCTTGACTGTGCTTATGAGAAAGAAAAGCTCGGACTGTCAACAGACCCTCCTTCACACAGGCTGAGAGACACTTTCTTCTCACAGAGAATTTCCCTCCAAACAAGTTTCTTCCCTAATGCTTTCAGAAGAAAGGCCACCATTTGAAATAAATCCAAAGTTTTAAAGCTGCCAATAAATGCACATCTAACACTAAGTAAGGGCTACTACCGCTTGTTATTCTATCCTGTCTCTCTGCTGATCCAGATGACATTCCAACAACATGGATTGCATCCTCACCTAGGCTGTACTTGTTCTGCCCTCTTAAAGGCAGAAACACCTCACTTGCCCTAAAATTATTTATAACAGTGCAAATGAGGTAACAAAATAAAAGTACCTCCTCCTCTTCTTGAGACTCGGTCAGTGGGCCATTCCGTGTCTCTTGGAAAAGGATTTTCTTCATTTTCCGGTACTGAAGGTTATCCAATTCACGTACTGCATCTTTTGTCCTTTGTATGAGGTCTATTAGTACCCTTGGTGGTCGGTCTCGGCGAACAAAATCATGCTAAATTAAAGGAAACAAAACAGATGGTTTCAGATATGACACTAGTATATTTGATGTAAAAACAGGGACACAGTGACTTTTCTGAGACACCTGAAATGACAGTTCATATTCAGTAACTGCTCTGTTCATATTCAATAATTAGTAATACCCATTATCAAAGACTCCAAACACACTGAGCACTGAATACACTGACTGGGCTCACCATGACATCAAATAACCAAACTGATCATGCTACGCACTGAGTTCTGAAGCGTAGGGTGCAAAATGTTTTGTTCAGAAGTCAAAAGATCTGCTTAAGCACAGAACTCAATCAAATGTAGAGTACAGAGAATTGAGGCAAAATCACTTTGCTGCTTGAAACTGATGTCCATGCCTGTGCATGCGTATGCATGTGGACAGGCATAGCAGCAGCAGAAGCTGGGTAGTGGATGGAGAGGTGTGAGCCCTGGCTGACCCTTTGCAAACTCTATTTAGCCCCGACTCCCTGATTCACTTTTCTGTCTGAAGTGAAACAGTTTGGATCAGGGTCAGGTTCTCTGAGCTCTCCCGGCAGCACAGCTGATTTGTCCCTTCCTGAGCTCATTCACTTGAAGCACACTACGTACAAGACGGTGCCACTTCAAACCTTACAAAGGCATAGGACTTAGAATGAACAAAACACATAAAGGACAAAGAAGAATCAATCCTGATTATGCAAGACTACCTGCCTAAGCTTATCCTGCACCTATCTATTGCCACTCATACATAAAACCAGTAAGAAGACTGCAAGGGTTTTTTTATACTCAAAACATTTGTAGCTAAAGTAAAAATCACATTCTTACCAACTCCTGCTAAGGAGGTACTAGAAGCGCAGGTTTTAACTGCAGGCTTCACAATAAATTCTTCAATAGAATTTAAGTATAGGATTAAAAGCTCTTCTCTGACTTAACAGATACATTCTCCTGAACTGTACAACTGGCAGTAGAATATGAAAGCGTTGCAGCTTTCCCATTAACCTTTGACTAAAGTAGACAGCCTGAGCATACACTAGCCAATATTCTATATGGTATCACTACAGCTGGGTATGTTGCTTAGTATGTGCCATGGGAGATGGCCTGAGGGCACCAACATCTTCTAGACGTTTCTGGAAACATTAGCAATGAAAGACAGAAATGGGGAAAAACTTGTTCTCTACCCTCTATTGCAAATGCCATGATGGCCTTTTGTTAGAGAGCCTCAACAGCTGGACCCCACCTGCCAAGAAATTCTCAGGAGGGTCACATCTGCCCACTTGGCTTCACAGCTCTTTCCACACCTGCTGAACTCAGGGTCCCACAGGACAGGGAAAAGCATCTCCACTCTAGACACGGTGCCTTTCGTCAAGAACTAACACATCCAGCTGTAGCTGAAGTAACGGATACATGAAACCCAGTCCTCCTTAAAACAGGAGTCTTAACATACAAAAAAGCTGAAAGGATGAGCTGATCATCTTTTAATGATTTGTAAATAAACATGGACAGTATCATGCCACAGGCTTATTTCTTGTTTTTAATTGAATTCAAACTGTTGTGCATTTGAGTTTTGCTAATGGGGATGGCTAGTCATTTCACTATCAATTTTTTGCTAGTAGCGATGGTATTTATTTTTGAATTATAGCTAAAAGTTCTAAACAGCATTTCACACAGAAGCAAAATGAATCATTTCTGTTCCTCAACACAGATAACCACCATTTATTTCTCTATAAACAGCAACAATCTGCAGCTTATCTATGATTAGAAAAAAGGTAACCATTTTTATCTCGTAGATAATTTTTAGAAAGCAGTAATGCACTTGGAACAACAATCCTGAACTTAAATCCATCCTATATGTCCAGTGTCTACTTGTTTATGTATATTCTTTAGCAGTGCAAATACTTGTATCACTGGAAAGACCATGTGCTTCATATTCAAGTGCTACTCGTATCAGAATACGACCACATGGAAACCATAGGGCAGATGCACAAAAGTGAAAACCAAACGGCTCTTGCATAACGAGAATATAATCCTGACTGGTTAATCGCATTATCTAATTGTCTAAACTGCACATAAGATGTAGGCACCCCTCTGCTAGGTACTCTGCAACTCTAAGAAATGATGGCTGAAAGGACTTAATTTGTCTACTTTCTCCAAAAGGCAAAAAAAAAAAAACCCAAGCAAACAACAAAACCAAAATGTACTTAAAGGGAGGAAGAGGTTATTCTAAAGGCATGTACCAAGTTGGCTAGAAGAGTGACTAACGGAACTTAAGTCTCCTGGGAATGTCATGCAAGCTGAGAAAAATAGGGAAAAAAGTGTTTAAAGCAAGTTTTATAATTGCTTTTCATTTTAAAAGTGAAAAATACTAGTGAGATAGTTTTAGAAGTTGGGGGGGGAGTATTTTTTTGTTTTTGTCAACTGCGTTTTAATATCGCTACAGTCATTTGACAATTTTCATCTGGGATAGTGAATGGAAACTGAATTCATTCTCAAATACCTCATTTAAAATTTAGTTCTGTAAGAAAATGTGGCCAGAAAAAATTTGCTCTATCCCTATTTACCACAGACAAGTGAAAAACCCTCAAAAGACAAAAAAATCTTCAGTCTTATAATCTAACAAGCTTTAGGGAGAGCTACTGCAGGAGGGGACATCTAGGGTACTGTTCTGAAAGTCTAAAACCAAATAAAAAGACTGAATATACATGATGTAAGAATAAGGTATCAGATCCAATTGTTTGCACAGACGCCAACCTAAGGTACTCATGAAACCATATCCTTCAGTGAACTTACACTATTCCTAGAGAGCAGAAAGGCTGCCAATCCACATGAATGAATCATTCTGAAACCCACAACATAAACCTATTAGCTGGTCAAAGGATTGTCAGGGTGCTGCAAGCAGAACCAGAGAACAAAACAACGGTTATGTGCCACAGCACAGATGTATCACCGGAAAAAAAATATATACCAGGCACCGAACAGAAAGTACAAACAAGCTCATTCATCAGCCTTTACCTGGAGACTGAAGGCATAAGAGTTAAATATTCTATATGGTCCAGGCTTAAGGCAAGGACAGAAGCAAGCACAAAGCTAGCTGTCCAGTAAAGAGCGCAGGGTTTCGATTTCTCTCTTCAAGAACCAAGAGGCTCAGAAACATCCATGAAAATGCATTTTACTGAGCTGAAAGAGCAACAAGAGAAGCCATAAAACAAAGGCTGAATGGTAGCCTTAGAACAAAAATCAGCATGAAAAGGCTGTCAGGTAGACACAGAGCAGCAATCTAACCTAGTGTGGAAATTAAGCAAAACACTCAATGGAGCTAGCAATTCCTCTGCTCAAACATTTAAGGAAAAACTGAGTCCTGTTTACCTGGTGTGGAACAGCAGCATGCCATGCAATTCTCACCAGCAGCTATGTACGGCAACCAGAGGAACAGCAGGGCCACTAATCAATTTTAAAGAAAAGAAATACTTAAAAAAAAAAAATCTGATGGAAAAGGGTCTTGACAGGATTTCACATATCCCTGCCTTCTAATGGAAGGCTGCTCCTGAATTTCCCAAACACAAAGCCCTTGGAGTTATAAGCAGTTACTATACATCTCAGGTAAACTGAAACCTGAGACTTAAACTGGAACTGATCTACGATTCACTGACAAAACTTTTGCAAACTCTGGACACATCGCTCCCAGCACAGGTCCCTCTCCTACATGCTCTTGGCAATTATGAACCTGTACAAGACACTTTCCAAAACAATACAGTTATTTCTAAACCAAGTTCTAATTAATGGGGTTCAGTATAGAAACTATTAAAGGGATATAAACAAGTTTTGATTTTAGTGGTTTGATTAGGGGAAGAAGTTAACCTAGGTCTATCCTGTTAGTGCTACTTTTAATGGTGAAGTATGACGCATGAATATAGAAAAGAAGCAAACACGTTACAAGATGTTAATAAATCAAGAACAATTACTCAAAACCCATCTAGGACAAAGAAATGATTGGAAAACGGAGATCAGAAACACAGACAGAAATACAACATTGCATGACTAGAGAGAGACATTGAAAAAAAAAAACATGATGTCTGGAAACAGACCATTTTAAAAAAAAACCATATGCAGCGTATGTTTGGTAAGTAATAATATGAGGAGGAATCTACAGTTGGCACTAATCATAGAATGGTTTGGGCTGGAAGGGACCTTAAACATCAACTGGTTCTAACCCTGCTGCCTTGGGCCGGGATGCTGTCATGGTTTAACCCCAGCCAGCAACTCAGCACCACACAGCCGCTCACTCACTTCCCCCCCACCCAGTGGGATGGGGGAGAGAATCGGAACATTAAGTAAAGCTCGTGGGTTGAGATAAGAACAGTTCAATAGAACAGAAAGGAAGAAACTAGCAATGACACTAATAACAACAATAAAGTGACAGTAATAATAAAGGATTGGAATACACCAGACAAGTGATGCACAACGCAATCGCTCACCACTCACTGACCGACACCCAAGCCGTGCTCCTCCTTGCCCCCCAAGCTAGGCAGGATGTCCCATGGTATGGAATACCCCTTTGGCCAGTTTGGATCAGCTGTCCTGGCTGTCTCCCCTCCCAGCTTCCCTGTTCCCCTCCAGCCTCCTTGCTGGCAGGGCATGAGAAGCTGACAAGTCCTTGACTTAGTCTAAAGACTACTGAGCAACAACCGAAAACATCAGGGTGTTATCAACATTCTTCTCGTACTAAACCCAAAACACAGCGCTGTGCCAGCTGCTAGGAAGACAATTAACTCTATCCCAGCCGAAACCAGGACAGACACCTTCTGCTAGGCCAGGCTGCTCAAAGCCCCGTCCAACCTGGCCTTGAACACTTCCAGGGATGGAGCATCCACAGCTGCTCTGGGCAACCTGTGCCAGTGCCTCGCCACCCTCACAGTGAAGAACTTCTTCCTTACCTCTCATCTAAATCTATGCTCTTTCAGTTTAAAGCCATTACCCCTTGTCTTGTCAGTAAATTTGTCAGGACTTCTGCACCAGACAGCAGTCAAAAGAACACAGCATCAAACCTCCTATTGTAACACCACACAACAGAGCAGAGCCAGCCTTTCCCAGCTCCCATGTACCCATATCGGGAATAACATTTTGTGATATGTTAGTGCCAGAAATGCCTGTCCAGCCAGAGGAACTTCAACAAAAAAACCCTTGTACTGGGTTTGCGTGGCAAGGTTTTGCTAGTGGGGTGGGGGGGGCTACGGGGTGGCTTCTGCGAGAAGCTGCTGGAAGCTTCCCCCATGGCCAACAGAGCCAATGCCAGCCAGCTCCAAGATGGACCCGCCACTGGCCAAGGCCGAGCCCATCAGTGATGGTGGCAGTGCCTCTGGGATAACAGATTTAAGAAGGGGGAAAACAAGTTGCTGCAGAACAGAAACTGCAGCCAGCGAGGAGTGAGAACAAGTGAGAGCAACAGCCCTGCAGACCCCCAGGTCAGTGCAGAAGGAGGGGCAGGAGGTGCTCCAGGCGCCGGAGCAGAGATTCCCCTGCAGCCTGTAGGGAAGACCCCGGTGAGGCAGGCTGTGCTCCTGCAGCCCAGGGAGGCCCACGCTGGAGCAGATCTCCACCTGCAGCCTGGGGAGGACCCCAGGCCGGAGCAGAGGAAGAGTGAAGAGTCCTGCCGCTGAGTTGGAAGGAGCAGCAGAGATAACGCGTGACGAACTGACCGCAACTCCTATTCCCTGTACCCCTGTGCTGCTGTGCGGGGGTAGCTAGAGATTTTGGGAGTGAAGCTGTGCCTGGGAAGAAAGGAGGGGTGGGGGGAAGGTGTTTTAAGATTTGGTTTTATTTCTCATTACTCTACTTTGGTTTGATTGGTAAAAAATTAAGTTAATTTTCCCCAAGTCGAGTCTGGTTTGCCTGTGATGGTAATTGGTGAGTGATCTCTCCCTGTCCTTATCTCAACCCATGAGCCTTTTATTATATTTTCTCTCCCCTGTCCAGCTGAGGTGGGGAGTGATAAAGTAGCTTTGGTGGGCACCTTGCATCCAGCCAGGGTTAACCCACCACAAAACCAAACAAGAAGTGGATTAGAAAGGCCCAAATGAATGATTTACACAAATAGAGCAAAAACAAGAGCTGAACTGAGATCAAGCAGAAAGATCATGAAAAGATACATATTCAAAAGGTATGAACAGATAAAGAATTACGTTCACATTACCATTACTAAAGAAAAAAGGTCAAGATAACCTTCCTGAACTTCAGCAGGAAGTCAAAAAAACAAGACAGGACAGTTCAGAGCACCCCAAACAGAACCATCCTGCGCTGGCCAGGAGATAAATGTAAGTCATCCAGTCTCTTTCCATCTCTAATACCCATGCTCCTTTAAATAATCAGCCACTACTTGTAAATCTTTATTACGAGCTCAATCCTCTGATCATGTGGAGCACAGTTCTCAAAGTACCAGTAGCTCTGCAAAAGAATTGCTATTGCCTATGCATCTTATGAAGACTGGTTAAGTCTAGATTTTTGAGTAGCAGTTAAAATGGCTTTTTAGATTTTCTGTCACTTCCACAGTGAAAAGCCTGTAGCAAATTAAAAGCCTTAAATCTCACTGAAATTGCATATATGCTTGGTAGCAAGTACTGCCTGTTACAGAAAGAAAAATAACATTTTTCCTTACTGGAGAAGGTAAGCAGGAAAAAAAAAGGAGCATCAGCAAGTTAACAGTTACATTATTTTACGCAAAACTGCGTAACTACTCCAAAAAGGTTTTTGCTTTCGCACAAGCTGCACCACGTTATAGTTTCCCTGCCCCCACTTAGAGGGCAAACAGAGTTGCCCCCAGTTTCCTCCTTCATTTCTGTCTGCTTTTTCAGAGACCACATAGTACAGCTTGGTCATAACTTGATGCATCCTACTGACAGCACAGTATAGCAGAAAGGCTGGTGAAAATTCCTTCTTCATCAAAGCAGTAGCATACAGCCTCCTAAGTCCTGCCTACACAGAAAACCATTGGTTGGAATTCACTTCTGCAGCACAGATTTAACTAACCCAGCTCTGGACCTGTTTGTCCTTGATAATACTTTCAGTTAAAGTATGTATAGCATTACCTTAGAAAAAAAAATATTAAAAAAATAAAAACCAATATTAAATCCTTCTGTCCCCCTCCTCCTGACAGGTCCTTCCTTCAGCTAAAAAACCTGTTACTCACACTAATATCCCATGAAGCTTGCAAGTTCTCCAACACAAATGTAACCTCTGCAGAGCTCTGGGGTGTAAGAGGAACAGGGTGCTAGGCTGCTCCCCCAAATAATTCCTCACTCAACAGTATAACTGTTTTACCACAAAGCCTAGCTCTACTTTCTCCAGTAGTTTGACTCTTGAGCATCATGTTGTGATATGAATTGTGACTGACATAACAGGCAAAGTCAGGAAACAAAGTTAAACAGCCTAAAATATTGTTTAGAAGACCCCAAAACTCTATTGATTCAGATGAGAGCAAAACCAACAACTTTTTTTTTTGAGAGGTTAAATATTTGTTCACCATCTTTAGAGTTATTTTGGTACACAAACAGATTCTTCCCAAATTTCTGGAAAAGATGTGAAAAATTACCCGTAACAGATCCGTTGATGATGGCCTTTCCTGAGGTATTTTCTGTAAGCAGTAATCAACAAATCCCCTAAAGAAGTCTGACCTGTAAATAAAAAAAAAGTTCTAAATGAAAAAGCAGCTTAGGATCTGGAATATGCGCAAACTTATTAGTGCAGAGCAAAAGAAAAACCTTGACTAATTTGTTCTTAACTTCTAGGGCCCAGAAATTAACTGGACTTTTCAAATTCTGAGTAAGTTGATCCCATCAGTTCCTTCAACAGTTAAAGACTGTTGAAACAAACATGGGACACACAGTTATCCCCAACCACAAACTGAAAACCAAGGAAGAACCATGTGTCCCAGTCACTATTTTCAATTTTACTTCAACTACTTAAAAATAGATGACAATGAAATTATTGGTGACTCCAGAAATGCACTTGTTAAGTTAGCTGATGAAATGGCTCTCTATTCTCCAGAAGCTTCCCACCCTTTGTAACACTGACTCAGTGAAGTGCCTTGATACAACGCCTAGTTCGACAAAACTTCAGGCTATATACAAGGCTGTATTACAACTGGAAGGAAGAAAACTGATCTTCTAGGTGCCATTGAACTCGAAAGCAGCATAAAAGGCACCTTGCTTACTCCCTTTGTTCTCAAAGCCACAGAGAGCAAACAGGTGACTATAAACAAACGGCTTGCAATCAAGAATACTGATTCTTATACAGTATTCACAAGTTGTCTCTACTCTGCATTGCAAATTCTGCACAGAACAACGGGTATCAGTGTGCAGATATGAGACCAAGTTCTTTGAATCTTGAAAAACAGACAAAAAGAAGATGATGAAAAAAGGAAACTGAAGTAGAGTGGTCTTGATAAAATGATTAGCAATGAAATAATTACGCTGCTTAAATGCCTAGCAGTGTAACTGAGGGAACTTCACACCTCTCCAGGAGCTATCGTTTCAAGCCATCTGCAGACTGTGCCAAGCATCACTCGATAGCTACATTCCATTCTTGAGTACAGAGAACAGGAAATGGAGCAACCCCTTTGCTCCCACAGATTAACAAAGCATTCTTCTATGAAAGCTCCAATTCTAGAAAAAGCCTGTAGCATGGGGATATTTACTGGCCAGAGAGCTCTGATAACTTTTGAAGTCACTCAGTGAAAAAAAATCTCATTACCTCAATGTTCTGTGTACCTCTCCCCTCCCTTTTTCCACATTTCAGTTGCACTACAATGCTAATAATTCTTCTGCCAGGGATCTTCTGCAGCTGGAAACTTTGCTGAAGCTGAGCTATCGCTGGCTTAATACATCCAAGAATATTTTAATTCCTGCAGCATCTACAGCCCCGCAATTAACACCTCCACACATTTAGATTGTAGCATAGCCAAAGTGACAGAAGGTCAAAATTGAGCCTGCATACACAGAATTATTAAGGAATATTATTTGAGAATGCAGTCAAACCACTACACTGCAACAAACACTTTCCTTGTCAGACTTAAATCATGCAGAGAGTGTCACAGAGCATTTTCAGGGAAATAAAATGAAAAAATCTGGTAATAGCTCTCTTACCATTCACTTGACTGTAACGTAGGGGAGTCATTCTGGGCTATGTGATATAAGGCACTCATTGCATTCATGTTGAAAAGTGGAGGCTTCCTTTCAGCTAGAAAGAGAAGAGAAAGGTGTGATAAGGCAGTCTGGAAAGAAAAGGAGAAAGACAAGGAAGTATGAGCAGGGTATCACTGCTAAATCAGCGCATTACGGTCGTCATCACATTTAAGCTAAGTATTTTAATATTCTAGGTTAGACCAGGACAACCACTCAAAGAAAGCTGCTATTCACTTGAAGAGGGGATGACAAAATCCAAAGAGAACAGGATGCAAATTATAAGGAAAAGTTTCCAGTAAATTTTACCTTAACTGCAACATTTCACGCCTGACCTGCTATGCTAAAATCAGCAGAAGCTGACTAATGCAGAGCTTAGACATACAGCTTGTCAGGGCTAGGAAATTTACATATCAAGCTCTACAGATCTTTGATGCACTGCTGTAGCACCTGTATTAAGGGAAAAGAGTGGCTGCCCATTTCATTTGTCATTGGCAGTCACCCGCCAGTGGGACAGTTTGCCAAATTCACTTGCCAGATGTGTCGTTAACTCCCCGTAACTAAAATTCTTCCTAGTCCTTGCAGCAAGAGGACACCTACCTACCAGCCCCTGACCTTTCAGGAGTGCAGCACATCTCACACAGAAATTGAGAAAAGCTATTTTTCACCACCATCTAAGGTCAGTCATGCCAATCAGCCAATGATGCCAGGATTTTTAAGTCTGTGTCAGGTCAGAGCAATCACTTGTCCTTGACATGCAGCATGCATGCAAGCCACCACATTTTCTTTTCTTTAAGTACTATTTACTTTCGGCTACACAAGAAATTAAGACATCAGCATTCAAAGAAAGCCAAGTGGTGCTCAACAAGACATTTCCTCCCGCTGCTACCTGACCCCATATTCAGATATGGAATCATGCAAAGGCAAAGTTCAAAGTCTTTTTTTTTAAAAAAAAGTTTAATACTTCTCAAAAGGGTAATATTAAAAAAAAGCAAACCCATCAACTATATAAAGTTGCTTTGAGGTTCTTGACTGAAAAGCTCCATAGAAATTGTAGTATCAAGACTCAGTGCCTACACAGGGTAGCATAACTCTATTCTACTACTGTGACTGACTCCTTGAGAGGCTGTAACATACCTAAATTCCACAAGGATAAAAAAAAAAAAAAATCAGGGACCATGCGGAAGAACAGAAGTCTAAAACTTCTTATTTTGGCATTCTTGATATCAAAACACAGACTGTGTCAGCAAGGCATTAGTGCTAGCACATGAAATGCAACACTGGAAATTACTAGTCATCTACACCATTACCGTCTCCATACTGGAGCCAACATTTCTTCCCATTCTGTACGTCCCCCTCTGTTATTACATATATATTTCTGCTGATTAAACATTTATAAATAACATTTTCAGTGAACTTGTCCTCAGAATAAGTTCTTGATGTACTGCTGTTGAAGTAAGTATAATCCATATCAAGACTAACTTTGAAAATATCTACTCAGCACATGCAATGTCAATATTCAAACTCAAAATGCACACATCTGCTCTGTATACCTGCTATCACATCTACATCTGCTTCAGGTTGTGTGGATGCATATCATTTGCCCTTTGCAGTGCAAACCCTTTTCTTCTTATGTAAAGAACCTGTCCACGTTGATTCATGTCACAAACTTTCAGCTGAGATTGAAGATTTTTGTTTCAGAGAGTGGGGAAGTAAGAAGAATTGAAAATTAAATGTAGGTCCCTCCTGACACACAATTCTTAGGACACCAGTTCCCTTGACATAATAGCTGGAACAACTTTTTCAAAATCCAGCTTGAAAAATATAGACTACAAACCATAGTTTCCTCTCATACAAGACTAGAATCCTCTAGTTATTAAGGGAATAACTGAGCACATCAGATTAACATTAAAGCACAACAGCATTAGTGGCTTGCTTTTGATTTGCCAGTGAGTAAAAGATTTAACTCAACTGTCTGTGCTTTCCAAGACAGGCTTTTTAAAGAAAAAAAAAAAAAACCCACACCAAAACAAACCAACTTATGAGGAATAAGAATCTTCCATTTTTTCAGGACTTCCTAATAAATATTGCAGACAGTTAATTATTCATCTCAGCTGCCAAATATTTACTCACCTAACTCAATACACGTGATCCCAAGAGACCAGACATCCACCTTTCCATCATACTGTCCCTCGTCCATAGCAAGGATCACCTCTGGTGCCATCCTACCAACCACAGTGCAAAACGTGGGTTAGAGGATACAAACTGTGACTCCCAGCACGTAACTTAAAATAAGATGGTTTCATCATCTTCAGCAGCGCAGTGGACCAGAACTTAAAAAGCCAGCATGGAGCTGAGTAAAGCCATGCTGAAATGAAACAATGCTTGCCTGCACTAGCAACTCTTCCAAGAGGCAGTTTAAGAAAGGAAAGTAAATAAGAGGCCAACCTGATCATCTTGTTGTTAGCGCAACATGCTGTCACATGGGAGACCCACACCACTCTCAAAGGCATTGTACCTGCAGGCAGACACCAAGGGCTGGGAGAGTCCTAAAGGCATCACTTTCACTCTCACCAGAGATGGTGGGTTTTCCATTGGCACACCAGGACAGTTTTCCAGCAGATATATGCAGCCTGTGAGTGTAGCTATGAAAGGAACAGGGAAATCCGGAACAGTGGGGAAATACGGTGGTCCAGGACAAAGAGTTGAGTGGGGGGGAAAAGAAGCAGCGGGCCCAGCCTGCAAATATTCAGCCTCTTAACTCTTGTTCTTCAAAGACGAAGCAGGCTTCCAGCCAAATGGACTTGTTCGAGGTTGGGTGATAGGTGACCTCCCGTCAATGCCTGGGGCGTCTGCCACAAAATAAGTGGAGCATAAAGCTATTCTGGTCCACTATGTTAGGAATGCCAAGCAACTCAAGTGACCCTTAAGCAAGTTTCTTCAAAACAGGATTTAAGTAGCTGTGTGAATTCTAGTCTGCATGGCCAGATTAACAGGATTCCCCTTCTCCATGTGGTTGTCTTAGTTCCATTACCTATGACAAGTGTTAATAATTTCTAAGCCAATGGCATTACAACAGTCGAAACATTAACTGGTGCCATTTCAAAGTGTGGCACAGGCTACCTCTACTCATGGGCACTGAGGAAGAATACATTTCCTGAAGAGCTGGACACAGGGGTTTTAAGAAAACTGCTTGGTTAATAAAGTTTTTATGTCAGATATTATTTTCAGATTGTGAAACACTGAAAATGGAGGAAAGCAGTCTTATAAAGGACTGAAATATTGCAGGCTTTACTCACCAGTAAGGCGTTCCCACAAAAGAATTGGCAGGGGAGACTATAGATGCAGACCCAAAATCAGCTAGTTTCACTTGACCTGGTTCTGTTAGAAGAATATTTCCAGCTTTAATATCCCTTTAAAAGAAAAAAAGAGAAGTATACTTCCAGCTACAGTAGAAAAACTTCCAAAATTTACAAACACACAAAAGTCCACTAACTTTTCCTCAATTAAACATTCATAAAAACCTAAGAAAATTTAGAAGTCTAGTATTACAGGAAGCTAGAGAAATCAGATATGTGGTTTTTTTGGGGAATGGAAACCTGGCTGTGCCCAAAAAGGGCAGGGGGTGAGAGAAGAAAAGATGAGCCATGGTGGCAAGGTTGAGGCCCCAGACTGAGATCCAGGAGAGATGTATCCTAATACCCAGCAGTGACACCCTTACACAATACCAGCCATGTCATTTTCATCTTTCAAATGCCCTAGTCTCCCTTATCTAATCCTTCCTACAACTCTCAGATAATTCACACATTTAAGAGATTAACAATGACATTACTGAAATATTAAAGGCACAAGATATACTAAACACCTTTGGCATCATAAGTTTCTAAATTCCAGCAGTAAGTGGGATAATTTCAAATTAACTGCCCGTGAAATGCTGAGAAAGGTTAACTCAGTTTGCATACCTTCCAAGACACTTGGCAATGACCCTGTTCAAAGTTTGAGACAGACTTGTCAGTTACATCCGAAATATTTTTTTCTTCCACTCATCTGACATAAAAGGAGGATTGCTTTAAGACATTCAAGTCTGCTTACACATTGCCAGCTGAAAATCACAATATAGTGAGAGTTCCTTAAAACCCCGATATAGCACTTCAATAACAAAGGGAAAATTGGACACAAGGTATGCCACAGATGCCTCTACATGGCAAAGCTATTTGCTTTTGCACAAGCAGACCCTCAACATAAATGGAGTACATGTAAGGAATCCCTGTCAGCCAGGCAGTATACACCACATGGTCTGGAATGTTTCTTTGCCATCTCTTCAAAAACTATAATGTATCTTTATACAAAAAATGCATCAAGAAAAATATTGGCTTTTCTTATCTAGTGTTCAACTGTAAGTCCTTAAAGACCAAAGCCACTTAGCAGTACTTGTAGACCTCCAACACAAACAAGTTACTATGTATTGCCAAATGCACTCATACTCTGACCCTGTGAAAACAGAGCTAATTAGATAAATGGGAAGGGAAACAAAGCTATCTGGTATTTGCTGCAGAGGAAGAACTACACTGAATTATCATACAACAGTTGAAGCATAATGATTTGTGCATCAAACACAAATCCAGTATCACTGTAGACCCGGTGAACAGCTAAGCTGAAAGACCCTTTTAAATTTAGCATGATAAACACTGGTGAGATGCCTTTGTCTCCAAAGGGCAGCGCACAGGATAGGCAAAGCTGGTATAAAAAGAGCCACAGAGATAGGAATTTACTTACAGTATTTCAGCAGCAGAACCAGAGAAAGAATGTCTATTCCCCCATTCCCAGGACAGTACTGCTTCAAAACTAGTATTACAAAATTTTTCGCACACATGTGCTACTCAAATACATCCTGATGTGTCTTCATGTTTTGGGTCTATGCATCCATCACCTCTGCTGGAGGACAAGTGCTAAAGATGCCTTGTATGTGCCAGAATGAACCCTCAAAAGTACAAAAGAGACAGCACATGCTGTCCCCTTTGCTATCATCTTCACTGCTATCTTCACCATACAACAATCAACAGAGGACTCAGCAGCCACATTAGCTATCAGCAAACACATCTGCTAACTTAGGTTTGCCTTGTGCCTGCAATTAAACAGAAAATAATCTCATCCTTTGCCATTCCATAGCGTGACATTAGAACTAACTGGTAGCAGAGATGCTGAGGGAGCTCAGGAGGCGAGATTAGAGACTTGCTTTGTTCCTGCATCTCCACAAGGTGTCCCTCCATTCTAGGTCACGCTCATTTTGCCTTCCTTGCCATGGGGCAGGGAAACCAAAGCTGTCCCACCTGCCAGGTTTGGTCCCTTCTCATTCAGCATTTGCTTTACTGTTCTCGGTACTACTGGAACCTGCCACAGCAGAGGCAAGTACGGCGTTTTCCTCCAGGTGTGCCCACTCTTTCACCTCTCCTTTTTAAAATACATCTCTCTCGATGGTCCTCTTTTCTGAGAGAGAAGACTTGCCTTCCCATCTGACAAGTTAAAAGGCAGAATACCCCCCTTGGAAGGAAACTGGCTAGATAGGAAAGACTTGGGTGGTACTTCTAGCAGTAACTTTCCTTATGGCTGCTCTCAGCATGCTGCAACAACAAAGTAACTTTTTCCAGTTCGAAACAGAAATAACCAGCTTTGTTCTTGATATGCAATAAGCATGCTAATGGGAAGTTCACACAAAGCAGCTAGTGTTCAGTATGTGTTGTAAATTCAGCAATTTCACATTAACTGCACCACGTTAGAAAGTCCTAATGAGCTGAGAAAAACTAATTCTCAACAGTGTCCATGCAGGGAGTCATTTACTATAAATAAGAATTCAATGCACTTTGAAGGCACGTAAAATATATCAGAACAGGTATTTTTATGCTCAAATAAGGGCACATATGCAAAGGGCTGATAAAAAATAATCTGAATTTCATGAACTGACATTCATGTTTAAATTAATATTTCACTTAAATATGATTTAATAATCATGTGTAGATAATGCCCCAAATAGTTATTCTAACAAGTGACAAATAATTCCTGGCTCTGAAAAATCCTTGTCTCAGCCTCAGATATACCAATTTTCCGTCTCAAGCTTGCCAGTAAACTACAAAGAGGCTTTTAGCCCCATAAATCAGTCTCAAGTTGCCTCCTTCTGATGACTCCCCACTCATTACACTAATCTATTTCTCACCCATTTCACAAGTCCCTGACATAACAGTAGCATACAAAATTAGACAAAAAAAACATGCATAAAATGAGAACATGCAACATTGTTGACAAATGAGTTAAAAAAATCCAAACTCCTGAAAAATATCACGTTATGAAAGACAGATCTAGGAGCTGCATCCACAAGCAACCTGTTGTAACATCTTCCTCTGCCTGTGTGCTCCAATTTCTCCTAAGGTAGTTTTACCCTTGACTTACGCTTTCATCGACTGATTTCTGAAAGCATAAAGTTTTACTTACTCACATGTAAAAAATTCTCACAATGTCTAATCTTAAAAATAGTCTAGCTCTATCACTCCACTTTATTTATTCTTTGTTATCAGGGTCTGCAGAGAAAAATTGCTAACATGGAAGAGAATTCAGCACAGCATATAGCCACATGAAATCACTTCAACCAAAAAAAAAATGCACTCAACAGCCAACAGCTTTTATTTATACATCCACCCTGGCGTTAGGAGTACTGTCACGTCCATTCAGGAAAATTTTGGTAGAACAACCTTTACCAAAGTTGCTTAAACACAGCAAAGCAATTTTCAGACTACAGAGAGTGGAAGATGGAAGGGCATCTAGCAGCACCGAACTCTAGCCTTACCTATGAATCTTACAGTGAGAGTGCAGGTAGGCCAGCCCCTGCAAGGCACCGTGGGTGATGGCAGCAATCTCCACTTCCTGAAGTGGTTTCTTGTGAACTACAGAAAAAATTGAAGAAAAACCGTAAGAAAGTAAGTGAGATCTTTTCCTGAGACAGTTTTTTTGAAAGAGAAGGAACCCCACCAATTTTGCCAGCTATGAGGTGAACATCATCTTCATCGTACTAGTTTCCTATGGCCTGATGGCCATGAGGAGCTCTGAGTCTATGCACAGCCTGTGCATGTATTTCACATCATAGAAAACCACATTTTTCTTCACATTCCTGCTAGGGCTAACAGTTACTGTTAACACCAGGAGATACGTCTGAGTGCAGCTTGCGAAGCATATTTGAAATACTCATTTGGTCCTTAGCAAGGAAAACTTCCCACTTTTTTTCCCCAACAGCCAAAAAACAAGAAAATGAGGAATACCAGCTACAAAGAGATGCCTCAAAGCACTTTCCATATGTCCCTAAATATGACCAGCATGTGCCTTTGGCTGACCATATCTTAGATACAAAAGATATGGCCCACAAAAAGTACTAGTTTTTGCAAACTTCAGCTTAGATTCCCTATTTCTCTGCAGGTGCTGCTGTTCTAGTTTTGAGGTTACATCAGTCTCTTGTTCTATAAAACCATCTGTAATTATTCCTACAAACTGCAAGGCGAGGACAAAGGCAGTCTCTGCAGGTTTTCGTTATGGAAATTCAAGAAAACAGGTAGTCTGCTTCAGTCATCAAGAAGGTACAAATTACAGGAACATAGCTATATACATTTATACCTGCAGTTTACAACACAAACGTGCATGCCAACTATATGCAGCACCGGCCTCGTGGAAAAGTCTCAGCTTACCCTTGGCATCACAAACACAGGTATTCTAGCTATAGAATAGAGTAGTATAGACAGACCACCTCTACCATCTGCGAAATACCCGTCTGTGAAAAAACAGCCTCCCACTATACTCTCAGAAGGGGCACTAGCAAAAAGAAAAATCAAAGACTATATGAAACTTACCTTCCAGCAAATCAGAAGCTGATCCTAAACAGTACTCCATAACCAACTGCAAGAAAAAAAGCATGCTTTTAAATAACAGGGTAGACACTCAGCCACAAAGAGTTACTACCCGAATGGCTAAGAAACAATAGAGACAAATAAAACCTAAAGTTGCAAGAAATGCAGTAAGCGATGAACAAAATAAAACGCTCCAAATATTCCAGCTATGTCAAGATATCTTTCACTGTTGTAAAGAAGGTTTAGGCACAGAGAAGTTTGTGGGGACATACTGTAGAGGATGTTCCATAAAAATAATCTGGTAACACAGAGGCCTGCCTCAGAGAAGCAGGCATTTGTTCCAATATCCTAAACATGTTTTCCCTTAAAATTACCTGAAAGCTTCTTCAGATTAAAGGGACTACAGGCAGCATGGGATGAATACTGCTGCATGTAGACACTGTGTGTACTGAATATTTGATTGCTGTACTGTACATTCTGCTCCTGAAGACCTCTAAATGCCCCATCACTCACCCATGCCGTATGCTCTTTCAGGTAACAGCCCTTATACTCTATCGTGTTGGGGTGCTTCAGCTGTTGTAGAAACTTGACTTCTTTGATGATATCCTGCCATTTCTAATTTAAAAAAAAATCAAAAAGGTATAAATACATTTCTCTGTGTAATCCCCTACATACTCTCATACACCACACACTGTAGTGCAGTCTGAAAAGCAACCATAAAACTGTATTACAATGTGAAGATGGTAAAAGTCATAGTTGCAAAAGCACAACTGTACGTCAGTTGTCTGGATCCCTGTTGCACTGAGACTCCCCAAGACATATTTAAACAGCTTGAGGATTGCAAAAATTTTTTTTTCCTCGTTTTAACTGCAATACATTTTACTTAAAACATTGCTACTGTTTTGCATATTGAACCATCCAGTGGTCTCAAACTTAGTAACAAACTCACCTGCCCCGAGAGACACCACCACCTGTAATACATGCTAGAGATAGTAACAGCTAGCTGTTCTCTTCTTTCTGCAACTTAGCACAAAGCCACTGACATTTGGAAGACCTCAGCACGTGTGGGAGACCAACAGGTAAGCGAGGAAAAATGAGTTTAAAACATTCCTGTTTGCTCTTAACAGACATTCTCCACTGCATGTCAACACACCAATCCAAATGAACAGAGTTAATTCAAGTTCAAAGCACCGCAACACAAAAATAAGAGAAGCAACTAACAAGCAACAGTTGAAGTGAGACTGATATTCTGAATACAGGTTCTATGCAATTTTAGATTATAGATCCTGAAAAGTGTTTCAAGTCAGCTATACATTTCAGTCAACACCTCAAAGAGTTGTGATTATGGCTCCAGTAGCCAGTGTGCTCTTAATGCCATTATTACTGAAATTATTACTGAAATAACTGCCATACAAGCATTCTGAATTCCCATTCACTTCCTTAAACTGAACTATTTGTCAAAATTTGCATAAACTCATTTTCCTTCCACAAACCTCCTTGCTTCCTATGGAAGCCAGCAACAGCTACTGCATTAAAAAGCTGGTCTGCTAGGGTCAAATGAAATATGCAGCTAATTCCACTGTTCAGATTTACATTATGGTTGCAACAGCTTCAGCATGCAGAATTGTTTTTATTCATCTTACCTCATTCGTTTGCTTTCCACTATAGGACATTTTCTTGACTGCCACCACCTCATTAGTGTGGGAATTTGTAGCCTGGAGTAGGGAGAAAGAAATAAATTGAAAAAAGTTTCATTTTTTCCCTCGCCATGGAGTGAGCTGTGCCTTTGGCAAATGCAAGCTTTTTTTTCCTATATCGCATCCTTGCAAGCTCCTACACTTCAGGGACATCTTCCTTGTGATAAGATTTACCAGGCAACTCTTACGACACTTTTTCCTGATTTTAATCTACCTGTTCATATCCACTGTTCCTCTCACAGCCCTTACTGCCCTTGCTACCTCTCTATTGATATGCAAACCAAGGCCCAATATTGCACCTACTGAGAACACACAAAATCCAGTTTTATTGGAAATGCATTAAAAAGTTTTAGATAAACCATTGAAAAAAATATTTTCCAAATAAATAGAGAGGTGTGTCAAAATCTCTGTAATTGCATCCAAAACCCCCATACAACATTGGTATTCTTAAACAGCTATTTCAACTTCCAGTTTCAAGAAGATACTTCATTCTGAAATTTATCTCAATTAAAAAAAACCAACCTTCCTTTCACTGCACCAGATCTCAGTTTTGCAATTAATATTACTCAGTCATCAAAATTCTACTTTTCTGCAGCCTGGACGATACAGGGATGGCAACCGGAGGCTGAAAACTGTTTTAGAAAGAGCTCTACTTGCCTGGATTGGCACTGCCCTCATTTCCCCATGTTAAGGACAGAAAACTTGAAGGTTTTAGTCTTTATAGAGTTGTTGAAATCCCTGTACCTCCAACCATTTACCATTTTTGGGACAAAAATTAGCGACGGTTAAAAGCTTAGAATACAATAGAAGCTAAATGTGATAAATCCTTCTTTCAGCTGCTTGAGCGGATAAGTACTATACTTTCAAGTAACATATTAATGAAAGACATTTCATGATGCATACAGTGACTTCAAAGAAAAGTGATGTTGCGGGAACCAACAGAGAACAGGAATTACTAAAGGGAGTTGACACACTTAGACTCTTCACAGCACACACGCCTCCTCAAATAAGTCAGAGAAAGCTGAAAACAAGCAACTATTTGGATAAGGCAAAACCCTTCCTAACCACTTAGCATCCTGATTCAGCACATAAAAGATTAGGAGTATTTTACTCAAATAGATGAATTAATGCTGGTGTTCTAAAGAAATTTCCAAGTATTTCTGTCTGCTACGTTAATTCCAAGTATCTTCATGCAAACATGGTATCTCTCATTTCAGCCATAATCTTTTGCTGACTGGCACACTGCCATGTTCTCGCAGTTGAGGGTGAAGTTCTTGCTGTACCAAGCACTTGGGATCCTCCTGGCTGAAGTAACTTAAAGGGCTGTACAAGCACACTTGACAGAAATATCCACTTGCTGAAGTGGTTTTGGCGATACTTGTAGATCTTGGCAGAAAACAAGCACATTTTGCTTGCAAAACCTCCTTTACACTGCCCTCATCTGCTTTATCACTTTTCATATTTCTAACATGGATACAAGTAGGTTGGTTTTGATGAAAACTATTCTTCTGAAGTCAAATGCAAAATCAACTTAGTTGATTTCAAGTCAAGTTAGCATCAACTTTAACACCCTATGAGAAATGATGTATTTTTCTTAGCCTTCTGATACACGAAGTATCATTTCTTTCAAGCAAGAAAAGAAATTTCAAATTATCTTGCCAAGCCTTGACAATAGTATAATGGAAAACAAAACAGCTTGCAAAAACTAAGTTTAAATTGAAGTTTATATTACAGTAATCATATTAATCCACAATAACAACAGTGACAAGATACAGATCAATGTATCTGCTGTTTGTAGTAGTGTCAGTACCAATTTAAATAAAAAGGTCAAAGAGATGCAGCAACAGCATAACAATCCATGCCCTGCACCTTTTTATGTATCTGAAGTCTCTTCCCCATTCTGTTGGATGATTTAGAAAGCCCTGTTCCTTCAGAGTTTTTTTGACCTATTCTCTTTTGATACCAAGCATGTCAGGGTGCCTGGAATCTCGCCATGATGTTCCGAGACCTTATTCTCGGCCTCTACCTTACTCCAAGATGCATAAGAATCAATATGTAAGACAGGCTACAAAAGCTTTTAAAAAGGAGGAAAAACAAAACAAAGATGCACAGCATCCCCTGTGTGGTAAGGAAAAGCTCCAGCACGACCCATACAAAGCAGGGTACAGCTAGTGGCCTTCCTCAGGTGAACGGATGGATCCTGGGCTACTGTGCACTGAGAACTGCAAACAGGCGAGTTCCTGCTTATGACTCACGTACACAGCAGCACAGGTCAAAGACTCCGAACAATTTACTGGATGCCAAGTGCTTCACGCAACAGGAAGGAAAGCTTAAGTTTCAAACAGTGGCTAAGAAGTACGGACGTACCACAGAAAAGTGGTGATGCATCTAATTACTATGTTACTACAGTAATATTACTACAGGCATGACTGCAATACCATCAAGCTTAGAGAACGCAGCTGCTGCTAGGAAACTGCAAGAAGCTGCAGTCTGGCTAAACTCTCCAATGTTTTTAACGCACAGACCAGTTAAATAAAGCACGCAGAGAAAGAAGGAAAAGAAGCACTGGGGAATCACAAGTCTTTTACCCAACCATAGTGACATCTCAGTTGCGAGCCTGCTTGGTACATTAGATCTCTAACACACCTCACGCTCTTCCCCTGGAAGTATGAGGAACTTCTGAACACCAGCACTGAACGATAAAGGTGGCACCTTCACTACTTCATCTTTATCCTGAAGTATACCATGCATCCTTTCCCTTTGGTTTTGAAAAGCACTCGGTAGGACCTCCCTACTCCCATCTAAAACATGCTTGCTCTTCTTCTGGAGTGGATCAACATGTATTGTAAGTTTTACAGCCTCATCCTCTTACACGTGTAGTACATTTAATATTATACTTCCACCAACCTGTCACTCCAACATCTAAAAGTGCCTGCCTCACTGTTGACAAGCCCCATGGCAGAAACCCTCCCCGCCCCGTACCATTACGACCAGATTATACATTGAGGAATTATATCATTATCCCTCAAAACACACGTGCACTGCTTATTTGACACAAAATACCAGGCTCCTCTCCTGTTCTAACAACAGCTCCACAACTTCATCACTGTACACAACTATGAAGAGTGAACTGGAGTGCTTGCAAGTAATTCCCGCTAGCTACTGCCAGGTTCTGGAGTTACAGTTGTAAGGGTACTTATCTAAATACTTTAATGTCTGATATTCAGAAATCTCAACTCTAGTGAACTTGATTTTCTGGAGTGGCAGGCCATGCTACGAAGCAGCTTTAATTTCTCTTTGATTTTTTTCATAGTGAATTCTATTTTAGTTTCACTGATAACGACTGGATTATAATTATTTCCAAATGCAGTATTTTGGATTTGGCTTTGATACTAGTTGTAAAAGCACTATTCTTCTCACTTTCCAGATTAAATTCTCTTGACTCTATCAATTAATGCAAGACATCCTTTTCGCTTGAATTCTCATTCCTCTTAAGACTTTCTCTTTGCTTTGCTATGTAAGCATTTGCTATTGAAGATAGTATGTTGTGAGATGAACATGGGGACAAGGAGGGTGGCAAAACAAAATGGTATTTCAAAGCTATCTCTAACTCTTAACTTATCAGAGCAGCAGAGAAATCATTCAAAAGCCTGAATGCAATTTGATGGGACTTCCATGTTATCTTTATCCAAGCAGCCACAATACCAATTCATTAACAAAAATAGCTTAACTCCAAATGCGTTTTGAATCGTTAATTCACTACATCTATTAATTTGCAATGATTTACAGGCACATGAGCACCAAGTAGGGTAACTTGAAATTCCAGTTTGGCAAATTAATTTCCAACTGCTTAAATTCAACTTTCAGCATCAGACAGCACAAGATACCATATACTTAACCTGAATGGTTGGGTGCACTATTAAGACTACAGTCAACTGCTACAATAAATACAGCTGTAACACTAAAGAGCTCAGGAGTGCTCTGGAAATACTTATTTTTGGAGATGTGTTATGAGAAAGCTAATACACAGAAAGCACTAAGAGCTCAAAGGACGCTCCCTTTTACAAATGCTGAAAATCTCTAAAATGTCACTCTTAATGGTTCTGTTTTTCAAAAAGGAGGTAAAGAACTATACTTACAAAGTAAACTGCTCCAAAACTTCCATGTCCAATTTCATGTAAACCCACAAATATTTCTTCAGGATCATCTTTGTAGAATAGATCAGCGATTTCTGGGTCCTTTGGCACCCCTTTGCGCATGTTGAACAGTATTACGAACTAGTTCGCGCTTTCAATTTCCGATCAATTTCTTCCTTCATCGACAAAGTAGTTTGTAACCAGCATTCAGCACCTGGTGAAAAAGTTCATCTTTAATCTGTTTCCTTTACACACATTTCTGTTCTCACTTCTCTGGCAGCAAAATAAGAGGAAACACTTTCAGGAGCAATAGACTTCACTATCGTTTCCTTCAGCTAATTCTTTTTAATTATTAGTCCAATTTAGATATAGAGATTAAAATGCATTCAGAGTACAACAGCTCTTTATCTCATACAGGAAGCAAGTGCTGCAGTTACACTAAAGTCCACTTGAAGACAAGAGTCCTGTTGCTATGCAAAACATCCTGTGATATGAGTTTGTTATTCTTCATGCTGGTCTCCTAATGTGTCAGGTTTTAGACTATCTCTATTGTTCCTCCTACTTTTCTCTGCTGTCTGTTTGCTTTTTTTCCTCTACTCCCACTTGCCTGCTGGTGCTAGTAGAAAAGTTAGCTTCTATTCCACAGAAACACTTCACAATGTATGATTTTCTATTTATTTATTTATTTTTCAGAGCTATAAGACAGCTAGTGCTGTTGGATTGCGATGGCTCCCAGGTCACACAATTGCTTTTGAAAGATCTTGGACTCCATCATGTAAGGCAGATCTTTACCTCCTTAACATCTTTCTTTAGCATAAGCATATAATTAGCACAGAACTGAGCTGCATTTAAATGAAGATTTTAAATATTCATCCTCAAAATCTAAAAAAAAAACAAAACAAAACAAAACAAAAAAAACAAACAAACCCCCAAAAACCCACCATCAGAAAGTTTCACATTTCCTATCAAAACATCCTGAAAAAATTCCACTGTTTCATTAGACACTGGTGTGCAAAGCAATGACAGATGCCCCTACCCATCTGCTTTTGACTTCTGAAACCCAGCAGATTATCTGCAGGTGAGTCAACTGGAGCAGTTTCTAACAGTCTGGAACAAGTCTCAAAACTACTTCCATATTCGTAGTTCAGCACCTCATTTATTGAGACCACATCTTCCCTGTGCATAAAAGAAAAAGACTTCTGAAGACATACACTAAAATGTTCAGCCTACCTCATGATATAAAGCAGTGTAACAGTGAAAGAGAGACCAGCTGAAATATAGCAATCGTATAAAGTTAAAACTAAAACACACATAAAAGGCTTTCAGACTGCAAGTGCCGTCCAGATGGAATGATGAAAGAAGAGCATAATTTAGGTCTGGGGCTGAGAAAGCCTCCTTGGCTCAGCAGCAACAAGCACAACAAACTGCGGTTCGTTAGAGGTGCACAAAGTACTCTGCTGGAGCCTACCTGGGTAACTGTGGCACAAAGCATGCTCTGTGGCTCAGATTCCTTTCAGCAGCATCGTCCTGTGCTCTCGTCCCCCCAGACTATGTGCTCTCTTATTCTGCAAAGAAAACCAAATACCAGTATTTTAAGTTTTATACCTTATTCTAAAGCACAAAAATACTACATCTAGAAAAGATCATGGACTATCAAGGAAAGCATAGTTAAAAGGAGTACTGGCTGTAAATGCTAATGGTGTATCTTCAGGTGAAGGTATGCACTTCCTGTGTTCTATGGCCTTTGGCCTTGCTATATATCATTATAAGATAGGAAACCAGGAAAAGAGGTTAAATGCCAAGTTCTTTGACTTTTTATAAAGACTCTTAAGCTTGCTGGGACACAGGAGAAGCATAGAAGTTTGCTCTCAGACTGCACTTTTTAGATTGCCTATAAAAAGGACAAAGCTCGCAAAGCTCAGTCTATTATTTAGCTCAGTATGTTATACACGATGACATACAAGACTTCAAAGAAAGTCCTCGGCATTAATAAGTCAAACCTTGTTGGATTCCACGGGGGAGAGAATGAGCAATGAAAAGATGAAAAAAGGAGGGCAACCAGTTAGACCCATCAGCTGAAATCAGCTCTAGATTGCTCACAGTTAAGGATGCAACTCACTGCAGTCACTCATTCCTACCAGCGTATAGCCACATCCACAGTAGAAACACTTCCAAGTAAAGCATACTGCAACAGTTACATTGCCAAGATCTGAATTAATATACACCTGAATTAATGACAGACAAGCTAACTCATCTTCTTATTTATTAGGAAAAAAATATATGAGCAGAAGTCTTCCTGCTAGTAGCTAACATTACCAAAAAATGATATTTTTGTCTACTGTTCTCAACACAGGGCAATACTACTGAGCTGTTAAAAAGCTATTTGAAGAGCTCCAGAAAAAAGTTCTGCAATATTTAGTTTAAAACAAAAAATCTCAACTATAAACAAATGACAAAAGCCAGATGAATGAAATGATTATTTATTCTCAGCTGATTGGCCTCACCCAAAGGTGCTATATTTATTTACTACATGCCTGCAGACAGGGGCAAAGAATGCAGTATTTCAGGTCTGGCATTCTTCAGCCAAGTGAAAAATACATTTGGCTTTAGAACAACAAAAACAAACTGATGAAGAAAACAATTTATCCATCTCTAGTCAAATGAACTTCTCTGCTGTGCAGCTCTAATATTCAAGGATAAACTAGTGTTTAAAATAGGAAACTAGATGTCAATACTTAAAGTTAAGCCCTAAGTAATAACATCATTCTCAAATTAGGACACGTATAGTGAGGCCATACAATAAGAAAATTTTCTCAGCAGGACTATTATTTTCCAGTAATGATTATCAGAAAAACTTAGGATGGGAAGCGTATCAGGAGTAACTTGAGTCCTGTTGATTTGAACACGATCACCAACTGCTCCATACAATCTCATAGTGCCTGCAGTGCCTCTTGGTACAAACACAGGGAATCCTTTGCATGACCACATTACAGCACGAGATACGTAATTCAGGCACAGGACAGCGTAAAACGGAAAAGATACAAATCACGCCACTTTGAGGCAAGCTGGCAAGGTCACAAATTCTCGGTATTGCAACTCTCTTCCAGACACATAAAGACTGAAATAAAGATGGTTTAAACAATGGCAGAGCCATTAGCATTCTGCCATTAGCATAAAAGCTCAAGTTCAAGGTATGGTCAATTTAAGCAAGTTCTTTCAGTTACCAAAATACTGATTTAACACATCAAGAAACGATTTCTACTAGAAGCGCAATTTCTACTGTTCATCCTTCAAAAAGCACACCTAAAGTGGCATTTGAGACTCTGCATGTTCCGAAGACCTCAAATGAAAACAGCCTTAATCACGCTGGCGGTGACTTACGGAAGTGACTCAAGATTTTCAGCGCTTGTGAGACCAGCATTTTGTGCAGACAAGGCCATTTGGAGATGCCTCAAACTGCCTACCTAGAAATTAAAGCTCTCAACAGTTACTAGCGAGAAATCCCTGCCTTGGAGGAAAAACTGCTTGTGCCCCATTTCTGAAATACTGTAAGGGGCTAGAAAAATAGGATGAATTCTTGAGAGTAAATTCAGCAACAGAAATGATACTAACAAAAATATTTAAAAGATTCTCTCAGAAAAAATTCTCCAATGAAAATTACAGAACTTATTATGAAAACTAGAAAGAAAATTGTTTTTTAAAGGCCTGTGACTATTCCAGCTATAATTGGGAAACCAGTGTTACAGTGGACATGTCTCCATGGCAATGTCTGTTTCTCAGTCATGTCACAGGCAGAGGAAAGCAAAGTCACTAGTTACTTTAAAATTCAGTTCTTTTTGGGAAATGCGCCATGCAACCTGTGGCCTGCCCAGCACAGAAGTGCCCAAAGCAAGAGCGAAATGCTGAAGAACTGCATTGAAAACTCTCAGTGCAAGACGATTATGTTCTTAAACCAACGAAGCAATTCTGCTTCAAGCAGTTTGCTGTACTACTCCCCTCCTCTCCCACCCTTCAAACAAACTCAGGAATGCAATCCAGACTAAGTGAACCCTCTGATGGAGTGGGTAGTTATTGCTGTAGTTCTGGCCCACTGCCATCTTATCATAGTGTTTCAAGGATTCTCTGCTCCTCTCTTACACTAAATGGCCCAATAACCTGCTGCTTTTAGTGGGCAGGGCAAGATGACAGCAGGTCTCCTCATGGAGTTTCACCAGAAAATGATGGTAGAGAGTATGGGAACAGTCAGGCCAGGAAGCAGACAGCAGCATGCTACTGCCTATGAACAAGGAACGATAAACTAGTGACACATCCTGCAGACTACTCATAGACTGGACCCTGGATAATGCTACAACACGTCTCACTACTACAGCAAACAAGTGTTTTTTTTCCCCCAACAGTTTAAAGAAAGGCCAAGTTTCCTCAACCCTAAGCAACCCTCAGCAACCCTCACATTTAAAAAGCATACTGCTTTTGCTACATGTATTTGCACAAAACTTCCCTTGCTACCAATTATGGCCACCAGGTGTTACATTAGTAACAACAGAAAAGACCTTGACCTGAATATAAAAGGAAGCAACAAAACAGGATTGGAAGTGCCTGTAAGAAGGGCTAAACTACTCACATTTCCAAGCGTTCCATGGATCTAAAACTACATCCATGTATAAGAAGATAGTTATACTTGAGAACAAGTTCTGTAACTGCTAATGAGAAGTCTTCACAGAGCCTGGTATCAGAAGAGTTAAGATATTTACTTCTTCCTTTTGCTAAACAACCAGCAACCTGCCCAGCATCCTTAGCTCACAGCACATTCAATACACACTGCACGGTTTCCACACCCTACAAGCATCTGAATTTCACTCCCATAAAGTGCAAGTGTGTGGCTTGTAAAACACAGCTTGACTTGTGCCTCACAACACTACAGGCCCCTTTCAAATGTGTACAGAAATATACAAAATTAATTTTAGTTCCTAACTACACCACGGTACTTCCCAAAACAAGGACAAAGTTTTCCACTTCACGCAGAAAAACAAACTACAGGAAACTGGGTGTAACAGCAGCAGATTCCACTCATAGGAGGAGCAATGTGACATGGCTCATGCATTCATTTTTAGATGAGTATTTCTGGGGGAATAATTTTACACTAGAATTATTTTTCCAAGAATGACCAACACAGAGTCCCCTTTCTTCATTTCAGTCTTTACAAAATCTCCAAAAATCTGGAAGACAACATTAAGAAGGAAATTCTCAGTTAAATTCAGCCGATAAAAACCTGTCCTGAATAAGAAAACTTTTGAGCTCAAAGTAGGCACATGCTCAATTTCCACTGCAGTCCTCACACGTAAATGTATATTGTTTTGTTTGTTTGATTTTGGGTTTGGGTTTTTTGTTTGTTTGTTTTTAAGAAGTAGGAGCTTTTTTTCTTCCCTTTAATTGCTACATATGGTCATACACAAACACTTCATGCAGTGCTTTTGCAGCTAATTCCCTCACATGCAGACCACAATCTAGGATGAACAGTCTACCACTTTGCAGAAGCAGGTGCTTTGGCTTTTGGAGAAAGACATATTTTAAGCTTTACAAGTGTCATTTCTTTGATTGTCAAGAATTACTTTTCCAGCTAACATTATGTAACTGAACGTAACACACGTGGTTTTTCCTAGTATTATCAGCACTTAGTTTATTTTAATGCTTAAACCAGCCAGATAGACATACCTGGTACACAAGTATACAAGTTTACTGACAGCGTATACAAAAAGCAATGCTACTACAGCCTTTTTTTGTTTAAATTAATCACCTATTCCAAGATAACTCAGAAAAGATTTCACTTTGGTCTAGAAGCAGCAAGTCCTCTCATGTCCTTTCTGCAAATTTCTAAGCAGCAAAATGATCCAGTCTGTACGTAACAGAAATGGAAGGTACCCAGTGACCTTCAGTAGCAAAGAAAAAAATATTTTTGAGTATTTGAAAATGCTTTGCAGACACCAGGATCGCACTCCCTAAGGGCACACAGCGGGAGGACAAGGTTCAGGAATCAGAACACAGTCTGCTAGGAAAGCTGGATAATGTAACCAGAACATCAGCACAAAAGGTGCCTAGTCATATAGTTAGCAGCAGAGACTCATATGCTAGTTCCTCAAACATTACCTTTTTTGCCCTGCTTTTCAAAGAAACAACTTCCCAGAACATTCAAGTCAATTACACACACCATTTTAATTAACATTTGCATAATATTTGGATGTAATCACTGCTCTTCACTACCTACAAGTTCTAAAAAGAACTTCAAGAATTTTTCTTTGCCAAGTATTCAGCTCAGCAATCCACTCTGAATATCATCCTGACACATACATGCTTTGATTCAGTACTCTCCAGTGTTCATGCATGCGCGTCAGGTCACTTAGAGTTAACAAGATTACTCACACTAATAAAACCCCCTGAATCAGAACTTTACTGACTAAGGTGATCACTGTGCACAGTGCCCCTGGGATATGAAATTAAACTAATAACTTGCAGGTCTTATTGTAGGTACATACCTTCACTGAAGCAACTTTTTTTCCTGATTAGGAGCAGTAGTTTTAAAGGAAACATTGTTCCATTTGCAACTCCTCTATGACTAGTATTTATGTGTCAAGAACAGACAACACACTTCTTGAAAAAAATGAAAACATAAACCCAGTGGGCTTCAAGTCAAGAAACAAACAATTAGTTTCAGTCATAGGAAACGTTTCAACAAGTAGGAAGCAACACACCAGCCTTCCAAAGGAATCAGTATCACTTGCATTCACTGCAAGTCCTCCTGGCAAAGACACACCAGCTGCTGCAGGAAGTTTAGGGATATTATAAAACACGGCAGAATGTAAATGCATCAGAAAACATCTATACACTGTCTTCCTCCTTGTTCTCCAAAAAAACCTTCTGGCTGAGGTATTAAGTTTCAGTAATTGCAGAATGATGATTAGGCACCAAAATGAGAAACTAGTGGCACCTACGGTACTGACCTATCTTTACCTGCAGCCAGATAGTAACTACAATCCTCAAAAAAAAAAAAAAAAAAGTTTATGTTCTTGTTTATGAACAACCTATGGAAATGCGTGATATACAAGGTAAAAATTACACTGATCCTCTAATTTTCCTAAAAGTAACATTACTCTGAATCGTGCTGTAGAGATACACTGGGAGCTAACCACAACACACAGGAATCCAGTGATCAGACAAATGCACGCAGCAGCGTGCACCAGAAACAGTTGCAACCATTGACACCCCAAATTCTGACACCATGCTTATGTTCCAGGAAGTTTAGTCATCCTTTCTGGACATAAGATGTATCACAGGTTAGCAGAAAATAGAGGTAACGGTTATCCTGACAGCAACAGCCTCTTCCAAACCTACCGTTCAAAGGCAAAGTGCCATCTTTTCTCTTCACCTGACCCAAAGCTCATGACTCAATGAATGTTTCCATGAAGACCAGCACTATTAGCCCTACTGCAATTTGCTTCATGAAACTCCACAGAATTTTAAAACCTGCGATATAGCATGCTTAATTTTAGTTTTGGTTTTTACATTTTCATTGAAAGGTTCTTTAAAAAAAGCAGGAACAGAATGAGGATGCATACATCTGAGATACTTCTGATACACTCATTTAGGTCAATACAAACATAGCCCTTAATCTCACACCTACTTTTGAGCACTGTGTAGCCCTTCTGAAGTATTAAACCCAGCTTATAAAGGGTTTATAATCTGTAATTTTTCTTTTTCTCTATAGTAACCACCCCTTTACACCCACAAACCTCTATGAAGCAGGTAAAGAAACATGACAACCAAGGTGGTCTTCCCCAATAACATGTTCCTATAGACCATTTTGTGACAATGGAGCCTTTTTCCCCCCCTGGATGCATGACAAAGAACACTGCTTATTATTAAGGACTTTATACAACTCTAGTATTTTCATTACCTATGAAGCAGAAATAATTACAACATTATCTGCTATATTCACAGTATGGGAACAACACAAACAGAAGGAAATGTAGTGTCAGATAGTATTCCAGCCCAAAATTCAGGTGCCTCTTTTTAGACAGGTTCCCCAACAGAGCCTCAAAACTACTGCCAGGAACAGCCCTGCTTTGCTATTGCCCATAAAGCAAAAGCTGAGGTTTTTGTTTGTGTGGGTTTGTTTTTTTTTTTTTTTTTTTTCTCTTCAAGGAACCTAGGAACATCTGTAACAACAAAGTTAATATCAGGTAGCCTTTCCCTAATATCCACATAGCTCAAAATTCAGCAAATGACTTTAAAAGACATACGCTTGTGACTATCCTGCTGCAGATGTTTTAGTGTTTTGAAAATTTTGCAGCTGTCAAAAAAAAAATTAATCACATAATGTTTTAATGACAAAATTGTGAGGAAACTATGAATGAGTTAAAAACTCAGGTGATCAGCCCAACTGGGAGAGTCATCAAAAGTAGCACACAAGCTGGTACCTCCCAAATCTTATCTGCGAGTGGCATTTTAACAATGAACTGAAATAAAAGGTATGATAGCATTTCTTAGTACCTGGATGCTTGTGTCCTAGAGGCAAGCTCTTTACCTTCACTCTGCTTTGCTAAATATGTGTAATTGTAGCTACCCAAGATCATGGGGTAAAGTCTGGGCTTTATTTAAAAAGTCAAACAGCATCATTCTTCGTAACAGGTATGTAATGAAAAAGCAAAACTTCACAACAAGAGACACTGGGTGATGCGTCCCAATAATCTTCCAGTTAAATTTAAAACAATTCAGTGAAAATAGGTATGCCCTTGTTTTGTTTTAGGGTAATTAACACTATTACATTTCTTGGACCAGAACCCATATTTTATCATAAAATCTAAAGTGCATTATTAGGGTTTTGCAGGTTTATTTGACGAGATTAAAAACTTTGAGTCATGAAATAAACCTTGTATAGTTAAAAAAAGGAAAGAAAAAGGCTTCTTGCTCTGAACAACAACATTTCATAGTATTCCATCATAGCACACTTGAAATAATTCAGTAGTACATCTGGAAGGGAGGAAAGATATGAATGATTTTAAATCCTAATGTACATAAGCCCAAAGAGCATCATATAAAGAAATATAAATTTAATCAGATCTTTTCATCAAAACATCTCTAAAATATCACATATGGGTCACAAAATTGAGAAAATTGCCTCCCTATTTTCATCAGATTTTTTCTGTAGCATTTTTATCAGACTCTTCATCATGTTGTTTAAAAGACAGTGAACTCTAGACAATTATAAATTCACATGTATTATGCTGTGTGCTACTCGCAGGCAAAAATAAGTCATCTAATTTGTTTATGAAAGCCTGAAGAGACACCAGCACACTCAGAGTTTCCTACCTATTAATGTAATGGCTTCCAAAGAGCCATTTTGTGGTTTAAAGCTATTTTTAGCTATATTTAAAGAGTTTATATTTTGACCATCACACAATCAAACAAAAAAAAGACAGCAACTGGATAAATCTATTCCCACAGCTCTCCAGACTGTCCAGGACGATGCTGCAGTGAAAGCTGACCTACTCACCTGCATCACAAGTCAAAACTGTAGGATCAACACTGCTGACACTGAAGCAATCACAGCGGCCACCAGATCTACATGCCACCAGATCATTTAAATAGCAAACACATAATGGGGCTGCAAGCATATCTCCATCTGCACGTCAAGCTCAGTTTTCCAGAAATGTAGGAAGTGACTGTTACAATAACCCTGAACACAAAAAAAAATTCTATGAGTTTCAAAATTTTTCATATTGTTAGCTTAGATGGCATGACTTTTGATTTGTCCCTTAGAGTAAGTCAGAAACTGCACAGAACAATTAGATTTACTTAACTGAGGTTAACGTATGACTACGCTACTGAGCAGTTACTTTGTGCTACCCAAGGAAAAGGTGTGTTTTAGTGGAGGGACACGTATATATTTACATATGAAAAGCCTGTGCTATCACTTGGGCCAAACAGTGATTTCATTATGTAAGTGTGAGACAATGAATAAGATCCTCTAATGTAACAGTGTCCTAGCGTAGCTACATAGCTTTTGTCACAACACTAGCTGACTTTGAAAAAGTAGGTTTCTATTTAAAAAACTATTTCTTCTCTTTTTGCAAGAAAAATGTAACTCAGATACTGATTTTTCTGGAAGCTATATCACAGTAAAACTGGCCAAAAAGAGAGTCATGCAGTAGGTCCTTAAAAAGCAAGAAAAGAGATGCAGACCGCACTCACGAGGCAGGGGGTAGGGGGAAGACATTCCTTGGTCATGGAGGGTCAAAGTACCTCTCACAACAAACCAAATTGTGATTTTTAAATTTTTTTTTCCTTTTGTTTGAAGCAACAGGGGAAGGTAAGTGTGAAGTATGTTCTTCATGATTCTAAGAAAATCCATGGATCTTCATTATGAGCGTACTATCAATAAAAATCCCAAACCTCTTAATTTCTAAAGAGAGTTGCACAGTGCAGCACATGTTGTTCGTCCTCTCCATTGACAGGGTTTAGAGAGAAAGGCTTCTGAACCCTAACCTCGTACTGCTGCTGGTTTAAGAAACAGCAGAGAAAGCCACAGCACTCCAATATATTTCCCCCAAGACGTCTAGTCTTCATTGAGTTACATTTCCTCTTCACACACACACACCCTTTTTCTGCCCCATGAATCTCTCCCTACCACACACTTCTCCTTTTATAGATCTCCTTCCTTCCTGCCTCCTCTGTGCCAGCCAGAGATAACACTTTAGGAAATAGCCTTTTTGACTACTTCAGTTTATCATTTTAGCTCGGTCCACCCTCAGTGACTCTGTTTGACTCCGACACATCCAGCTCTCTTCCTGACCTACTTACAGGCACCACTGCAACCATTAACGCATGTAACAGGAATTTTTTCCACACTCGTATCATTAAAAATGGCTACATCTGTTTCATTCAGGTGTTCGAAGTCTGCTTCTGGAGTGGAATTAAACATGAAAAAGCTTATTTAAAAAAAATCCACAAGAATTCAATTTCATGTGGGAATACTATTATTAAAAGATGACAAACTTAATCTAGCACATACCAGCCAAGACAGAATCAGTCATTAATATTACACAACTTACCCACTAGCTTTCTAAGTTTATTCTTTCATAGCACATGTATTTTTTATGGCTAGTAATAAAAGACACACATAGAAGTGAAATACGGATGTCTAATATTTGAAACATCATTATTATCACCTAATAATCATGTACGAGGGTGTTTATCCTCTATGAAAAGAGCACTGGATGGCTGAAAATCTGGAAAGAAAAAAAGATAGTGCACTGCTTTTATTCAACACCCAGAAAGATCTGAAAGTTTGCTATACAAGCCATCATATGTGCTTATAAGATGGCACTCTTGCATATACCTCTTCTACAGAATCATTTTAACATTCTTATGAAAATTACAGCAATTATTTACATGCAGCTGTTATCACAGGATCATGAAAGTACCAAATATATTTCTGCCTGCCATAATACAGTAAACCATCCATAAGCAACACCACGAGAGCATCCAGCTTTACACAATACACAGCCTGTTTTACAACCGTAGACATTTCATTTACCAGGCAGCCTCAGTGAAGCTAAGTTAGTTGGTGCGTAAGGCAGGGATAAAGCTCTGCAGGGCAGAAGGACACATCAGGGAGGACCAGACAGCAGGGGCAGGGGTTGTCATTACCTGGAACCCTCTAAGGGTGTCCAGGTACTTTTGTCCCTCAGAGGTTTTGAGGCCAGTACTGTCAATGCTTCACAAAACACAGAAGCTGATAAAATGAGAAACAAAACCTGTTCGGGGCTACCCAAATAATACAGCAACTACAAATAAAATTGAGGTTTCCAGACTAGAGTGGGGGTGGCAATCTTGCTGAATAATCACTTGCTGCATTTTTTGGGGGGGGGGGGGGGGGGGGGGG
>JAVKLA010000088.1:3774289-3805207 GCA_034782735.1 Sagittarius serpentarius
TTTGTTTTTTGTGGTTTTTTTTTTGTTTGTTTGGTTGGTTTTTTTTTTGGGGGGCTGATTTACCTATCACACACACTGACATAAGCAGCTGGTTTTTTGGCTGACTGAACATTCTTAAAATAAATCACCCAAGATCACTTAAGGATGTGAATAAAAGCAAGTAAGTGTATGAAATTTATAAATATATGCAACCTTTCCAAGGTATTAATTTCTGCAGTACCTCAACACTACAAGTAGGAAAGATTTCCTCATCGCTAAGTACCCTCAGCATCACACAAATGCTAAAGTAACTCCTTCACTCTGCAAGCACGTTCTCAGCCACTCTCCAATAGGGTTCGCACAGACCAGTGCTGCACTAAGCTCTTGGGAAAGGACTATGCACAAAAGAAAAAGCCTCACTGCTTGCAAAATCCTCTCCTATCTTGCAGGGTCACAAGCTAATCACTAAGCAACACAAATAATAAAGCTTGGGCACATAAACTGAAGTACTTCAACAGCTGTTTACTCCTCTTCCTGCCCTATGCCTGAGTCCTCCCACTGTACTGGCGGGCATGGGGCCTGAACCATGGCACTATCAGCAAAAACCACTGGGCACCTCTATTCGTTACTGCTGCTCTGTTTTTCCTTTGGCAAGTTGTTCCGTGACAGTTCCAGATCTCCAGGGATTTTTTTCATAGCTTTTTCTATTTTAGGAGCAAATATACAGACACAAGTTTCCCCCGTTTTCTCACAAGTTCACTTAAGGAAAAGCACAAATACTGTCGTTACCTCACAGCTTGGTTTTGGCAATTATATTTTCTAGAGAGCTGGACCACAAATACTACTACTGCACTTGGAGAAACATGTATATTATTAGGGTTACATTCATATTTGCAACTCTCTGCCACCTCCAGCAGCTCTTTTCTGAGTGTAGTTTAATACAGGGAAAAAATATGTTCCATTTTAAAACACACATGCACAAATATACTTGTTAAAATAAAAAGAAAAATCCTAGCATTTGAGGAAAGGTTAAAAAGGACATCATTTGATTCAGCCCCTCCCTCAGTAACTCCAGTAAAAAAAAAAAAAAAGACATACAAGTAATTTAGATTTTGGATATAGAGAAGGCGGGAATGTTGTTTCACTTTCACTGTTTATTCTGAGAAAAACAGGCATTTCTTTCATCACCTGAAGAGGTTCGGGAAAAGGTTTCACATTTGTCTTACATTCTTTACAAAAGCAGCCATCAGGATATCAGCTCAAAGAAACAAAGAACATGTCTAGTGATCTGATACTTACTAGTTTAAGAGAAAAAAAATTAACATTAAGGAAATTTACTATGTACAGCATGCTTCACCTAGATTATCTTGCTACCCCTTCAAAAATCGAGCACTGTACACAGATTATTTCAAGAAGGGGCAGGAATAAAATGTAATACTGACTGGATGAATGGAGAAACAGCACAGATACTGTCATAGGTGCAGGAGGCTGTCCTTATTTCCTTCAACTCCTTTTCAGGACTTTAAAATGCTACAGAAACTGTTTCCACTGCCATTTCATTATGCAATGAGTGTGCTAATATGCGTATCAATCCAGATCGGAGGGGCTTCTTGCATCACTAATGCACATTTCTGACCACCACTCCCACTCCTCCCTTTCCTGGAACTGCTTGAGACCTCCTGCAAAGCCTGGCAAGCATCACCGCATCAGATTACTCCAGTGTTCTAGAGTAGTATTTTGGTATGGCCCCAGGAGTTCTCCTGTATTTACACTCCCCAAACTGAAGTTTGGGATTCTAGAGTACAGGTCTGCAGCAACTTAAGCAGTTTTGACTAATTCAGATATAACTTAACTTGTAACCTAACTGTATTATACAGCCATGCTTGTCTATGCTGCCTTGGGTAACTCCATCTTAATTTAGCAAGGCATGAAAAACATCTAGGACTTCAAGAGACAAAATTTCTATCTGCATTTCATAAATTATTTTCAGCAGCAGCCTCCCTCTCCATCATGCTAGCACAGCCACTTGTACAACCCCACACTCTCTCCGTCAAGAAGCTGATCCAGACAAGTAACAACCCAGCAAAAACGGTTTGTTTTCTGACCAGATTTGTTCCCCATCCCCACTCCACATCTATCCACACAAACAGGAATAAACAGCCAGGGGCAAGAACTGCTTATGAGCTGCCAAAACCCTCAAATGAGGCTATCGGAACATCTCCATTGGAGTTTCAGTCACTAAGATTTTCAAGAAAAGTGGTAATTTTGGGCCACCCATTTATCAAAATACAATGAATTTAATACTTCATCCTGAAGCCCACAGACCCTTATTTTCCCTCCACAAGGAGGTTCCTGGGTGGTTATTGAAGACTTGCAGCTCACCAGAGCTCCCACAAGTGGACTGCTGCAGTCGTCCCGTCAGGAGACTACATTTTCCTATAATTCCTATACTGTTATCACCTTTTGCTAATTCATTGCACTTGACAAGTAAGCTAAGAAAATAATTGTGTTGCTAATATGCTAGTGTATAAGACACCAGGACAGAGTAATCGTCCCAAAGACAACACTGAAGTCAGAAATCCTGTATTCTCCTAACTCGCAGAGCAGTTTGTTGAGACAAAGAAAATCCACAGTGAATGATGGTAGTTTTCAGCCAGGGGTATAATCAGGAATAATGAATGGCTCCTTACCAGGAAGGAGAGCAAAATGGAGACCACACAAATTAGGGGGCGGGGGGGAAGAAAAAAAGAAAACCTCAATATATTCTCAAGCATATCCATTACAAGTTCCCGAGTAAAACTGGAAACAAACAAAAGAAGTCTGCTGAACTGAAACAACTATTTTGCTTTAGCTGACAAAAAATTCTCAGTGAAGACTGAAATTACATCCCACCATACCGTGCCATTACTCCCATTACATAAGAATATGCAGCACTCAAAGACTCTTCCAATAACTGGGTAACACAGAGGTTCAGGTCTGTGATTTCAGCCTTAAGTCTTATTTTCTTGGGATTTACCAGGTCAGAACAGGCCCTTAACATTGCCTTAATGCAGATTTTTAGCAGCTTTAACAAAAAAAGTTTTAAATTAGAACTGAGGGGGGAGGGTTTGCTTCACAGAGTACTGGAATCAGATGTTTAAGATTAACTCAGCTCGTGAACAGCCAGCACTCTGCACGGTCAGCTCAGAGCCTTCTTCAGACATAGTTCTGGTTCCAGCCAAAGGGAGATCAGCAGAGGCAGGCAGTGAAGAAGAGAAATAGCCACCTGGGTTAGGATATGCAAACTGGCAAGCACCTGTCCCCTCAGCATACTCCTTTTTTTTTTTTTCAATTTTTTATTTTTTATTAGCATTACACTCACAAAGAATCAATACACAGTTTTAACTGACATTAATTCTCATTTTAAATAATCTATTCTTAAATTTCATTTTTCCACTTGAAATTCAAAATGCAGGTTTCAGTACTGCATCCTTAAGTACAGGCATATCCTCAGATGAGTTTTAAAGTACTAAGATTTAATATTTCAGAATGTTAAATCCAGAGAGGAAAAAAATTATCAGTAAACAAAACCTACTTGGTGTCCTCAAGAAAACAAGACAGAAATAAGGGTAAAATAAGGGATGAGACTAATCTTCTCACAGGCAAAGAAAGTAGACTCAGTCTCCCAGGACCTAGTGGGTCCTTTTAGGAAAAGGGGAAGGTAGATCACCATGGCAACAGAGTATTTTACGAGATACTTTAGTAGTGCAATATGCTATGCTATGAACATAATAGATAAGGCGAGAAGCAGTCCTCTTCCAACCAAATAGAAAAGCTTTTAGCGAAAACATGGAGTGCATTTCTGTTTGCTGTAATTTCCAAAAATGAAAAACTGATGTTGCAAAAGACACCACAGATATTGGTAACAGAAATTATTATCAAAGCTTCAATCAAAATCTCTGGTCGCTGGGTGACCTGATGAAAAAACACCTAAAGACTTACACAGTCAATGAAAGAAAGCTGTTATGAGGGGAGGGTTAAACTTATTAACTGCCAGCCCAAAGTCTATGCAAAGTACCTAAATCACATCAGATTATTGCACATCTGCACAAAAATAAAAGGTGACAGAATTTGGGAGGGTGGCTGCAGGGCCAAAGGAGCGCTTGATAAAGGTGTCTTTTGTGGGAGGCAGATGTTTACACCAGCATTTGAGGGCAGGAGGGAACAGGCAACAGAAATTCAGATCACAGACATCACTAAACCAAGAAAATAAAACAAAAGGGATGTCAAAGAGAATGAAAGATGACCATACCCTAAAGAATGATTCAGAAATATCTATATTTCTGTCTGAGCAGCAGCCGAGGAACTGGCAGCTGATGTTGGAATGTGTGCATTCAATGGCTAAGCAGCAACAAAATCCAGGCTTATTAGTAAACGCTGCATGGGAAGAAGAGACCATTTAGAGACTGCTATAAGATATGATTGAATTTTATTTTTGCTATAATGATAATTTACTATTTTGAATCATCGCCAAGATAGCCATTTAGTTGTTTGCTATTTTTGAGAAGGCATCTAGAGTAATGACGAAGATTTGTATATATTAAATTTAACACCACCAAACAGGTTTCAGTCACTTATCTTGTAGATAACATTAATTCATAGCAGAGGTGATGAAATCATTATGTTAAAAACAAACACAGCTATGTCCACCTTGAGTGGCTCAGACCTGAGGGGAGTCAGAAGCAGAGTAGTGGCTGATGAAATGCATTTGTTACAGAAGTAGGGTAGCATGCAGTAAGTAGCAATATTTTCAGCTACTCACACACACTGCTGAATTTTAAATTAATTGTAACCACACAGGAAAAAGACCTGGGGGTTGCTGTAGACAGCTCTCTGAAAACATCTGCTAAGCGTACAGTGGCAGTCAAAAAGGCAAATGGAGTGTTGGGATGTATAAATACAATGACAGAAAGCCATGCCAAAAGTACTAATGTCACAACAGAAATTAAAGATCAAAGATATTGTATTATCCAAATACAATATCCCACATCAGATGCATGAAAAAGGCTGCAAGAAATAAAGCAGAAAAAGAAATAAAAGCATCAGACGTAGGGGAAGACATCAACATGAAGGTAAACTGAAAATAAAGCCAGCTTACACAGGAGATAAATAGAAGGGGTATGATGCATTAAACAAAATGGGAAAAAGAGCACACGACAAGCCTGTCCTTTCCTCTCCCCTCTGAGAAGAGGTAGAGCAAGGAATGTAGCCAAAAGGTAAAAAGTTTCAACTTAGAAATATAACAGCTAACACAGATAGATGGACATAAAAATATTTTGTGTTTCTATACTGAATACAGAAACAAAACATTCTCAATTAATGAATTCACTGATTTGTAGCTCTGAGCCTTGCATTCAGTATTAAAAGCTCAGAAAATTGCAGTGGAAAAGAGAGAACACTTCCACCTCAGCCAGAAGACAACCGCTGACTGCCCGAGAGCAGTATCAAAGCAAAAACCCAGAAGTACCTCCTTTGCAGGTAGGTTATCTGCTTTTGCCCACTCAATGGGCTTTTGTTCTCATCTCCAAGATGATCTAGTTCAGCATCTTTCACAGTCAGATTCAAGTTCATCACACACACACACACCCCCCTCAATCACCTTGCTCCTAGCACCCACACACTCTAACCATTTCCCTATAGGTTTACTTCAGGAATTCTCTTTTCCTGATCCCGAGTTTGACAACAAATCCCTGTCAGACTCCCACTGCAATCCAGCACGTTTACTCTTCATATCATCTCCTCAGTTCATTCTTTTCTTTCCTTGAAAAAAATATAAATATACCTGCTCATACGATCTGACTCCAAACTCATTGTTAACCTGACTAGTAATGAAAACTGTTTTAAGCCACTTTTATTGTTCCTGATAAGAAATTATCCTTGCCAAATACTATAGTTCTATTTGATATGTTACTTCAGTGTATTCCAACAATGTTGAGATTGAATAGTCACTGAAGACAGGAAATAGATCAAGAGTCTTTTTATTCATTATTTCTGTGGCAAATTCCTGGGGCAACAGCTTTTACATATGCAAGAAAAGGAAAAGTCACTTTTTCCTTCTGTAGATTTGTTTTGTCTGTTTGTAACAGACAAATTCCAGTTACACTTTCTAAAGCTCCTTGGGGCTGTCAAATTTATTCCAAGGATGTTTTGGGAATAAGAGTTAGTATTTGAAGTTTGGTTACTTCGGATAATACACTAATCAAAATACTGAGAAAAAGCGTAACACACAAGCCAGCATTCCACAGATCCCATCATCTACAAGGCTGCAGCTTAGTACTGGTCCTTATTTACTGGTCCCTACTGGCAAACAGTGACATTTGACCATCGCCAAAACTAAAACAATAGAAATACTGCCATTTAGCATCCCAGTGCTCCATGATTTCCTAATTTGATATAAACAACTTTCTTCCAACTGATGCTTGGTTTGGAGCAGAGCAGAGGAGCTGCAGCGCAGCACTGACGGCGAGCGGCAGAGGCACGTTGGAGCAGCTACACCCAGCAGGGACAGGTCCGCACTGCAGCACCCTGTTTCTCCTCATTCTCCAGCATTAGCTTCGCTAGGCTAAGGGCAGACAGGCTGCAAGTTTCCCACATATACAAACCAAACAGATCTAGCTCTGCCCTTCTGGATTAAAACACAGCCACTTGAGTAGCTAAGGACTATTGTTTTCAAGAGACACATGTTTAGGCATCACTTGACCACTTGAAGCTTTGTTTATTTGTACAGATACCGAGATAAAATAGCTAAAAGTTAACATTACTGTATGAGCAAGGCCCTAGTTATGCAGTTGCTTATTTACATCCTCTGCTGTAGCAAGGCTGTCTTTGCAGGAGAAAAAAAAAAAAAAGAAAAAAAGAAAGAGATCAAGACCACCAGATATGGCTGGACATCCTTAATTTTAAGTCTACACTATAGAGCTTGATTTTTGACAAAAACTCTCAATTTTCTACTAAAAATTCCTCCACTACATTTTTCTGCAAACCTTGCCTTGGCAGCAACAGTAAACAAAGCAGTCTTTGAAGACCGTAGTAGAATTTCAGTATCATAAAATAATCTTAAATCTCTCTCACAATTAAGCCATTAAACTTTTCTAACAGAAACCAGAATGGTCTTTTTGCTGAATAAAACATATAAAGTTCATTCACTGATATGATCTTGATGCCCTACTTGTCACCTTTTTAACCAGATGAAAAAAAAAAAAAAAAAGGCCTGAATGGAGATTAAATAATACATGAGGTTTTTATCTAAAGACAACTAAGCTTAACTGCTACAGTAAAGCTTTCATCACTAGTAACGTCTTTGCCAAGAGTATTTCACCCTGCAGGCAATGTTGTCGGATTTAAAACCAGAAAGTCAGTCGTTTATGTCAGTCTATTCCAGTTCAGCTTTCTGTTAAGACAGACTGAAGACCTTTTCCCACCTTGAGTGCTGGGTAAAATGCCTGTTTTCCCACATTTCATTCTCCTCTCTGTTCACGATGCCAGACCTTCACCTGTTTGGGTATGGATACTCAGTTTAAATTCCTCTAAGAAATGTATCTTTGTGAGATACAGGGATCTAAGACAACCACAAAAATATACCCTTCATTATATTAAGGCAAATTCTTCAGAAATAATCCAATTTTTTTTGCCCAGGTAAGTTTATACAAATGTCTATGCATACATTCCTATCTTGTGATTACAGTTTCTTTTCCACTTAATATTTTACCATTAATAACTTAGGCTTTGGGGAAGTATGTATTAAGAAGGAAGAGCAGGGAAACGAGGTTTGAGGTTTTTTTAATACATTTGTTAAGCAAGTTTTCAATAGGCGAAAACAATCTTCTACTGATAAAGAATATCATACAACCTTACTACAGCAGCAGAAGCGCTGAACATGCCCACAGGATAAAAGTTTTCTGCTGCTTGATCATGTCCTGCATTTGTGCAGGAAAATGTCAGTGTTCATGGGTTCCTGGGAAAAATCAGGTATTTTCCTAAATGTGGATTTTTCCTAAATCCTAAAAATGTGAATTTTAAGATCCACAACAGCTTTATGCACAAGATGCTCAGCTTCCCAGAGAAAGGGTCCCCACACTTGACCCCTGAGAGAATATATTATTTTGTTTTGCAGGTAGGAGAAATTGAAATGTTTTGACTGTGAACATTTTCATGACCATTTTATCAGGCTTAGCCACACTCACATCACAGGAAAGAAACTACTTTTTTTTTTTTGTGAGGGATACAGACTTTTAACAAGGCCATTCTATTTTTTATGACTAGAATTGCCTTTAGATATTTAAAAGAAAGTCCACGTGAAAGATCCTGCACACATGCCTGTCAATTCAACACATCAAATAACAGTAATTCTCTAAAAAAAACACAAACAGGGTATTTTTAAGTAAGAGAATAGACACAAACTTACTCAAACGCTGATACATCCGATGTCTTCCCATTCCCTGAAGCAGAACTGCCTGCCTCCCTATGCTCCCTTAGAAAAGCTTCCCTTTTCATGACATGTTCTGTTCAAGAGTCTTAAACATTAATTAAGCCTAACAGTCTTCAGAGATGTTAGCATAGCTATTAAAAGTTTTCTGAATTGAGTGGCTACTGAAGGAACTGGCATCTGATCAAATTTTCAAGAGTTATGCTCCCTGCTTTATGAATAAATCAAGGTATTATCAGTTTTTGAAAGTCTCCAGCACTATTTTAGCTCTTAGTGCCTCACGTACATATTAACAGCCCTATTTTATGGATTCAGTATTTAAGGCATAATGAACCTAAGGGGATACTAGTAGCAAAACTATGAAAGAATCCAGTCCCTTAACTTAGCCAGAAGATTAGAGTTGTTTTTTTTTTTACCATACATATTTATATATTTGACAAGATATTAAAAACTGACTGAAATACTAAAAGATAATTCTATATTTTCTACACACTACAGTGTCTAAGTGATGAATATTTTTATCAGGGACAGCTTCTCAATCACAGGTTAGCTTGGAAGACCCATTATTTAGTTCTGGTTAATTTTAAGAACAGCTTTCCGAGACGCTCTATGAATGAAGTACATTTTTCTGCAGACTGGGGCTTATTACCACTAATTGAAAGAAAGAAAAATTCTACCATTAACTAATACATTCATGATAGTTCAATATTTTACTGTATGGTCACATCAGCCCAAAATCCTAAAGGAACTTGGGGGCTTCTGAAAGTCAGCTGTACCAGGGTCACTACTGTACAGGAGCGTTTAGTCACTCCTGCAATTAGAAGAGGATACTCCAGGCAGGAAGACTGGGGAAAAACTTTCTGGGTCTTCCTAACTAATCTATGCATAGTATAAATATATAACTAGATCTAATATGACAAGAACGAAGGCTTATAAGGATTACTAGAGCTACCATGGATTTTACACATATATCCTACAATTTTAAAGCAGTTGCTCCAAGAAGAGAAACCCTTCAGGGGAAGCCGCACTGAACTCTTCCGATCAGCCCTTTTGTATCAAATAACCATACAGTTTTGTGATTTTCTCTTCATAATACTGAAAAAATTAACACTTTTGGAAGTGCAACTACAGGAGAAAAACACCAAATACTCGCATACAAACAACACACATCAGAGCTAAATATTTCTAACCTACCCAAATTTCAGCATCCTGCGACTTGAAAAAAAAAAAAAATCCCACTGAAATAAATAACCACAGAAGTTACCTTGCAAACTAACACAGAATCTTCAAACCATTTGAAATTATGCTGCATGCAGACACTGCTGAAAAGACACAATTACTACTTTCCTTGGTCAGAAGCAAACTTTTGCAGAGAATATGAAAGAGTACAAAGAGGTTACAGAGCAAACCCTACACTGTGCTTAAACTCTCTATGAAACATACATGAAGACAAACAGAGGAACTGCCTTCTCCCCATCTTGCTCTTCTAAGGAAGTGCAATGCAGCAGCAAGGTTCAGCTCCAGGCTTCCCCTTTTCCACGGCACAGCAGGGACGAAGCACCCCTCCCTGCTCCACTTAACACAGCAATAATGGGCCAGGAACTGCAAATTATGTCTAGCTTTTCGAAATTGGCTTCTTGTTACAAATGCAACACTGCAGTTTTCCACTGAGAACTGTTGCTTGCTCACTCTACCGTAACTACAGGAAAAGCCCATTTCTGCAATCTAGGAGACACCAGCCAGTATGATTGGTAGTAGGAAAGGCACTTAAAGGACTTGCCCTTTTCCCATGAAAACCTCAAGTAACAATGTAATTCCATCCTTCCTTAGATATTTCACTGTGCTCAAGAAGATAAGGTACCCACTGTTCATTTAGTGGTTTTAAACAAAAGAGCTGCCCTCCTAACAACGCTGCACCTAGTATGAGTGGCTGAGAAAGCCCAGCCACTATTCTTCTGTTCACTTCCGCACTAGCTACCAACACAAGGATGGGCAACCTTCCTAACCTGACAGGCCGCATATTAAAATATATTCATAAGACACGGCAGGAAGACAAATACCACATGTCCTGGACAACAAAGGGAGCAAATTCAGAGAATATTCCCCAAGCATGAAATGACCACAGCTTCTACTACACAAAGGAGCTGAGTAACGGCATCACCACAGAACCCTACACCCTAACAGCCCAGCTGCCTGCCGTTCAGCTGCTTCCCAGAGTTTTGTATTTTACCCTCAGCAAGCCAACCCTCACGTAACTGTGGAACAGGGCAAGCCTTATGGCTCTTGGATCTGAAAGTGGGTCTGGACATGACAGCAACCCACTGACACTCTGGGGCTTTTCTGGAGCACCCCATGTGCCTCCAGGCAAGATCTCCCCCTGCATGGGAATCCAGACCGCCACACTGCAAGAAACAGGCGTGTCAGCTTCTGAAGCCATAGGTTGGTTTTATTTGGACAATGCTGGAACAAGAACTGATTCTTAGACTGCAAGCCAGAGCTCCTTATCTTGCACGTTCAGCTTGCAGGACAGCCACTCCCTTAGATATTCTTTCAAACCATCTCTGTCCTCTCCCCCTCCACCCTCCTCTCTCTCTGCCTCTTCAGATGGCAGAGCAGCGGGAGCTGTGTTCCAGGGCAGGCATCCCCATCATCATCAGCCCAAGCAGCTCCTTGTCTCTTCGATTCCCAGTTTGCAGAGAAATGCCAGTTACAGGCAGACATCCCAGCTGGGTGCAGTTCCATGGCACCTTTAACCCCATCCCCCTTGTGCGGCTGCACACCCTAACGGGACCACACTGAACGCGAAGCTGCACCATAACGTACTCTTCAGCCCTTCAGAGGCACTTGAGTCTGCTGGCAGTTGCACAGAACTTGCAGACTTACTTCTCCTGTATCTAAGATTTGCAGCTACCCAGAAACTTCACAGCAGCACAGACCCATTGCCAGTGACATGATCTACTTCCGGTAAGGGACTTGTGCTTCAATTGCTTTTGAGTGGCACATGGCTCAAGAGACACTTTAACCCCCGGGGTTTAACACAAACCCCGGGGGTTAAAGAGTGATAAAAAAAAGACAAAAAGAAAAAGATGGAGAAGGTCTCTCAGACCTATTACATACCAACACTAGAGCCATTCCCTGGTGACAGCAGGGTGAAAACAAAATTTCAAAGTGGAAACTCATTTTCACAGTAGTGCTAAAAAACAGAAATGGAAGAAAGCACCCTTCAAAAAGATTTCACTTAAATGTCCTCATTAGAAAGGGAGAAACAGTAGCAGTGTGTAATCGTTAAGGTCATTCAATATATTTTTAAGTCCCCAACACTCAAGTGTATTTATTGAAACTCCAGAAACTACCATAAACAGTTTGAGAGCAGGTAGCATCTGCTACTTCCAAGATGAGTCACGGCAGGAAATTCCCCTATATTTTCTAGGAACCAACTAGGCAGCCAATGATTGAAGCAGTGATCTGACCATGTATGCACCCGCACAAATGAGAAGAAATAACTTCTATCAATAAAATGCACATTATATTTAACATACTGTCTGCAGATTTCAAATAAGAGATTACAATTAGAAAAAAATATTTTTGGAAAACCTTCCCCAGTTTAATTTCAATGCAACATAAATTTTGTCAAGATACCTTAAAGGACAGAAGAGACTGGAAGAAAGAAAAGCTAATTTAAATAAACTGAATGAATTTGAGGACATCTTGAAGGAAAGTAAATACACAACAGAACTTCAACACCCCACAGCAATTGCCGGCATTTTCAAGGGCTGCATCATTAATTGTATAATCTCTTACACCATCTGTCCCTCCCCAAACTTCAAATAATCTCAGCTCCCTACCCCAGCTTCTGTCTTACCTAAAACTATGAAGGATCAAACTCCTCACCTTCCCATTTCTCTCCACTCCAAAATACTACACTAGAAATGCCTCATTTTCAACAGGCGTACTCCTTCCACCTGTCCCCAGATGGCCCCTATCATGGAGACACCCCATTTACTCTGCTGACAGCTAGATCCTTCACACTAGAGCCGGTTCATTCTGTTCCTCCCCTCAGATGCCTGACAGTCCCACGAAAACGTCTCAGAGGATACATCCACAGCAGCAGCAGCCGCCTCTAGATTGGCCTCAGGAGTAAACCCCGATCTGTCCTGAACTTAAAAGCATCCTGGTTATGCTCGCCTCTCTTACTTTCCAGACAGTCTGACACTACCTTCTGTAAGAGAAGGACTGCGATGTGCAAAATCTAAATTTAACTAAGTTCTAGGTTCGAGGTAAGTCACTTGGAACAATACAGATTTTAAAAGTCAGGTCAAATTACCAGATGACCTTCTAATGAAGGAATGCAACTTCACTGACAACATAAAATTAGTTTTTACTTTAGTAGGTACTGAGGAGACGTGTCTTTTGCTAGGCACAAATTCAAGATCCAAGTCAAACTTTTATGAAGTTATATTCTTTTGACCAATTTCAACATTTTTACTCCGTGGTCAATACAGTTGCAAGGAAACTGGGAGTATACAGGATTTCTATGAAGATTCATCCAGTCTTGGCGCATTGGTTGTGTACTTCTAGCTATGATACATTTTTGGGTTTGACTTCTAATCTGATAACAAGAGCTCAAACATTTGTGTGCAAGTAGCAAACTAATAACACTTCCAGATAAGCCCTCAGCCTCCTAGAATTACTGAATAGTAGTAGTCTCACCTTCAGATAGTACAAGATGGCCTTCTTGAATTACCAGGACTCTTGATAAAAATCCAGTAGGACAAAAGAGAAATTCCACCTCACTTTTGAATACCTGAAAGTTACATTCTCATCTATTAATGGAGTGAACTTAAAACAAATCCACCACAAACCAGCAACACCCTATCCCATTAGGCTGAACTACCTGGAAGGACAGTTAGTTACACACCCCCACTGACACAGAATAAGATTCACTGTTTTCCACCATGAAAGTGACTGCAAAGAGAGTTACGAGCCCTAGCATGTACGAGCCTGAGTACAAAAAAACCTATTTGCTATCCCAGTAACAGTCCAAAAGAGGGAGCTTGGTCTTACTGAGAATTAGTTCCCAGACTCATCCCTGTACAACCACAGACCAGGCATTAGCTCTCTTAAGACAAGACACTTTCTGTAAAATGGGACACTACCCCATTTATGTGCAATATTTATACTGACAATTAATTTCTCCAAGCATGAACTTAACTATATATTCCTACATAGCTTAGCTAAATGGGGCAATACATTTGAATAGTCTTTAATGCTATTGTAATAAATTAGCAGTAGTATGTCAACAAGGACAAAGATAACTACTGATACTTAGTACTTGCCTGTTGACAAGTGGTTAATTACTACAGCAGCATTGTAACGAGACATGTAAGAGCAAGTTCAAAGAAGCAACTGGAAACTTTCACTCCATTATGAAAGTTGCTTATTCTGAAATCAGTAGCATAAGCAAGTTTTCTGTATAAAACTGACGACAACAATACACAATACAAGTTTCCCCCAGCACTCACAGAACCCTCTTGCCAGCATCAGACGTAGCTTAAGATGATTTTTTTCCCAGCTGTTGAATTGTCTTTAAAAGATTCCCAATCAGGGAATTTTCAGGTATCACCTGAATATTTGCAAATATTTACAATAAATTAAATTAAGGGTTTGTGCCAAAGTACCAGATCACTACAGCTGGGAGCAGCAAAGTAGGGCATAGACCTGCACTGTAGCAATCTATAGCTGGTTTTAGTTCTGAAGGAGAATATCAATTTTGTCAGTATTTCTTCTCTTTTCAGACATCACGTGGCCTTCAATTGCAAAGCTGCATTCATTCAACGCCAAAGCAGAATCAAAAGATGTCAACATAATCATATTAATACATCCAATATTTTGTTTCTAGCTGCAATCACAGTGCTACATAGATGAGATGACGGTATAAAATATGAATATTGTAACCAAAACTTCTAAAAATGTAAATACATTTAAATCCCAGGTCCCTCCTGCTTTCCAAAAAATGCAAATCCAAATTCCCTGAAGCAACAGGAAAGTGCATTAGATGGGGAGGCCTATGCATACAATGGAAAAAATCTGCCCTAACGTATTTTAAATTATGCTACAGGAAGTACTATTGAAACACAAAACAAAACAAATCTGTCAAACGGATCTCTGGGAGTCTGAAGAAAAGCTCACAAGTAGCTGTTCCAGGAAACCTGCTCAGCAAAATGGCCATCACACATTCGTCATGTTTCACCTTTCTAGTAAAGTGTCAACTGTATGCATAAGAGTTTGTATAAGAAGTGTGTATAATGTAAGCAGAATTATATATATGACATAATGTATGCTTGCATCACTCTGCCTTATTTCTCTCTCTATAAAGAATAAAACTGTGGCTTCTAAGTAGCTTAACTGTTTGATGGAGGAAAGTACACCACTGCTGCTCCCCTCCCTCACAAGAACTACAAGAACCGATTTTCCAGAACTGAGAATGTTTAAGATTCAGCAGTATCTCCAAACAGTAAGGACTGCTGGGCACATGATGTCAGTCATCGCCAGAAGTTCCACCTGAAGAACATCTGCAGAATGCATGCAGTGATCTGGTTGCCCCAATTTAATTTTCAAGCTGACAGCGCTCACAAAGCACAGCACCCCTGAGATGCACTTACAGGATGCAGAGAGAGCTCGGCGTTAAACTGGTTTCAATACAACACCGCGCACCCATAATTCTAAGCTAAATTACAGTAAAAGGCATCAGGAATCTTACACTGCAGCTCTACATTCACCTAGTCTGGATGAAGGGAGGATCCAAAGATTTTACCTGTGCTGGTGCTGATCAGTAAGTAGATTTAAACTGGCCTTTTCCACAGAGTATGATTCAGCTACCCTACCATACATAGAACATGTATAGCTTCAAAATGCTTCTTAGAAGAGCCCCTGAAGTACATTTGCATAAATTCTTCATATAAAGACCACTAACTCTCAGCATTGCATCATTCATACCTCTGGTCAACAGCTGAATAGGAGCACTGGCATTTTAAAATAGTGTTTTAGAAAACGTTTCACGTACATTACTGCTAGATGAGTGTTACTCAGGAAGACAGAACCATTTCCATGGCAAGTTAAGAATAACACAGTAGGCAATCATCCCACAGCTTGCCATGTGTATATTTATTAACCAACCAACATACTGTGAATATGACCAGTGACATTTATGTCTGCAGAATGTAAAATAGTTCCTAAACCTGCAACTGAAATGTCAGTATCAAGCTTAAAAATTAATACATGAGCTGAGCAGAGGAAGCCCCACCACTACGCAAGAGTAGAGCTATTATTTTGTCACCAAAGATGGGCCAATACCCTAGAAGCACTAAGGGAAGTACAAGCAGCAAGGCCATTTCATGTCTGAATGATTAAGACATTTAACCATTTATTTAATGTCTATCATCACATTAATTTTACAGCCCTTTCAATCATACAGTCAACACAAAGACTAAGTGAAAAAGAATCCAAGTGTGCACCCTGAAGTGCAGCACTCCAAACACAGGCTCCAAGAGCATCCTAATCCTCCCATCCTACCACCACCCACCACCAGAAGAGACTGGACTTACTGAGAAAGTGAGATAAATTAACAGTCAAAACAAACACAAGATGTTCCGTAAATCTCAAACCCAAGACAAATGCTACACAAACCTGGTAGATTTTAAAGACTACACAGAAACCAAAGTGTCCTTCAAAAGGCGGTACTATCTTCCAAAACAGGGACAGAGCACAAGCACTTTAAGGATAAGGAACAAGATGACCAGCACAAAAAAGAGAAGTGCATCAAATTCATCTGAAGTACATTTTTGACAGCCAAGCAAAATATACCATAATTGAAATTAATTACGGGCCAGCAAATGTTCTAATGCTCAGAAGCTATTCAAACATATTCCACAGCAAAATTTTGTTTTTTTTCTGGTATTGCATTTGTCCCTGGAAGTTTTGGGGGTTTGGGATCTGGGTTTAAGTCAGTCCCAACCCAGCTTCTTAACTACCTGCCCTAAGTTACACACTTCAGCAGATAGATTTGGCAGCCTTACTTATAGGTTCATGATTTCCATTTGAACCACCAGAGGTTTCTTGATTCAGTTCAGTAAATGTACCATTTGGCATGTAATTTAGAAGGGAGGACAGAATTTTAAAAGTGCTGCTGAAAACAGTGGAATATGCCCAGATTACTACATAAAGATTCTGGAAAAGCTACAAGGAATTTAGCTTCTGTTACATATAATTCTGCCTCTATTGGCCTGGAAATGCCTCATAGCCCAGTACTTCCTTCCAGAGTTGGTTTATGCAACCAGTAATTGAAAGCATTTACCATCAGGTCTTTCTTATTCAATATCAGACACTGTAGATTTCAATGCAGCTTCTTAAGCAGAAAATGTGAAAAAAAACACTACAAACATAATTGCAAAGGTAGACTGAGCCTAACATGAGCTTGGTGAATGAAACGGTCTTTGGAGAAAGAAAAAACACTGACAGCAGCAGATCTTTCAAGATCAACATAAGAGATGTTTTGGTAATAGTGGAAAAACTGATATCTAGGATACACCTGTTCTGCTGACAGAGGAAACCTTGCTCTAGATTTTAAGTCTGCAGACTTTCATAGCCAAACTGAGTCAGCATAAGACAGTTTAAAGCAGTATAAAAATCATTTCTAAACACATTAAGAGTAAATGAGGACAGAAACCATACACCTTGGTACCCCAATATGGCAGCATTCCCCTGCCATGTCAGTGCCACACTGTTTACTAAAGGTTACCATGAGCCATATCTACCTCTATTCCACTCCCAAAATTATAGCAGGGTACCTTCCCCTGCACACAGAAAGCTTTTCATCTCTTCTGATCATCACTGGTTTAAAGGGCTGTTGTGACAGGTCAGCAGATAGGGACAGTACTTAAACCCCAAATGCTGTTTACTAGCTTTTCTGAAATGAGCTGATGGTTTCACAGCTATTCCTGACAAAGGGCAGCAACACAATTTGTGTAGCTGGCAGTCTAATCAAAGACCAGGAGACAACTTAAGATCCCCAGGCGCTCTCTTGTTATCAGAGACTGAAGGATACTATCTGATGCAGAAAAAGCATGTGTGCACTACTGCTGCTACCATGGCAGGCAGAGGGCTTCCTTCTATGAAAAATATTCTTAATTTTCTTTAAGAAAGCTTGCAATAAAGACTATTAATGCTGCAGCAAATGCACATGGCTATGCACTTAGTGTGGGGATTGCTGAGTTTTGGTAGCCTTTAATGGCATGTAATATGGGGGGGGAAGAGGCAGGGAGCCAGGAAAACATTGCTGTATGCGTTTAGAAAACTTGTTATTTTTAACAGTGCATTTTAAATATCAGCAACCCTGAAGCAAAATGGTTAGAACATTTTCTTCCATCGGTGTTCTGATAGCACACACTGAGCTTTCAGAGGGTGGATATTTTGGGCCAGTGCAGCCAAACAGACTGATCCCAGGAAGGAAAGCTCACCCACTGTGGCAAAAATCAACATAGGAAGGGTGAGTTTATTCATCCATTAAGCTGAAGAGCTTGAAATGGAAACATTCTGTATGTCTCTTCAGGCCAGGATGAACAACCAAACAAAAAATGAATTACTACTACAGCAAGTGACTGAAAACACACTGATGGAAACTGATGGTATCTTTTGCCTTTCCCTCCTACCCATTAAGAAGTCCTTATGAACAAATAGCATGTTTTTGCAAGGAGGGAGCAAAATCAGATCCACTATTTTTACTTTATTCCTTTAACAAAGCTTCTGTGTTTCTCCAGGTACAAAGGCTGACCTATAAGGTCTCACTTCTTGCAATCCCTACTATGCTTATATTCTTAGCTATGGAGGCACAATTGCAAAAAAATCAACAGCAGATAGAGATACTTGCAAAATACACCACACCCAGTCCTGCAGCTCTGAAGGTTTAAAAAGACTTAAAGGTTTAATGAATAAAACTGGGGTGAAGAAGTCATCTATGCTTAGTGCATTTTGGTATGAAAAAAATTCTTCAAAACAACAACTGACAGCTTCATTTGCCAAACATTCTGATTAAAAAGAAAAAAAAAAAGAAAGAAAAGAAAGATTCACATTCACAATGAGAGAGTTAGAAGCTAAAAATAACTGGCCAGCTGCAATTCCCACCTTATGTGGCTAGGCAGAAGTGCTTTATTCTCCCCCTCCCCAAGCACACACATGCTCACTTCCTTCTTCATTGCAACATCAGAAGCTGAACTTGATGCTAACAAGCCACAAAGTCCTGCCCAGAATTTAAAGTCACACCCCAGTAATTACATAAAATAAGCTCTTAGTACAAGTGGTTAAAAAAAAATTAAAAAATCAATTTACTCAACTTCAATTTTGCTTTTAATTCCAAAATATTTTGACTGGTCATAAAATAAAAAAGCAATTTTCATTTCTGAGGTTTGCTCCCTCCACCCAGATGTCTCATTAAAAATTTTTTTTTTTTAATCTCACTGTATAACATCAGCATGTTCATTTATCTTGCCACTATGCCAATACAGGGATCAAACCCCTTGAACATGCAACTGTTTAAGGAGAACAGCTTAGATGTATTTGATCTTCACTTTTTGTACAGAAAACATAAAGGAGGATAGTGACAGTGGGTGAAGGAGGAAAAAAAAACAACCAAAAGAAAACTAGGATTAAGTGAAAGTAAAACGCAGTTGTGCAGATGTCCCACTCAAAAGGTGGTCCTAGATATTGGAGCAATATAAAAAAGCAGCAAAAACCCTCCAAAAATCTTTGCAAGCTTCCAGTAAAAAGGCAATGCGTTCTCCTCTGACCTGCCCTCTCTAACAAAGAGGCAGCACACACAAAGTCATGAACAGAAAAACCCCTCTACATTGCATACAGTTTTTCTCCTGAGAAGACAAGAGTAAATCACATGACAGTTATTCATAAAATTTTGTGCTCTATTGGTACACTGACACTAAAAAGACCAATTAAAAACCCACTTAGACCAGGAGATGGCTCCAGATCATACAGCTCATATTAACCCACCCCCAGAGGTAACACTACCTGTTGGACACAGCAGCCTGGGCAGGGTGTGCCTCATACCCAAACTGTAACCAAAATCTTCCCTGTTGCATATAAATGCAGCTCCCTGACCACCACTTAACCACTGAAGTGCAAAAGTCCAGTTTTAAACACCCTGTTTTTTAAAAACCAAAACAAACCAACCACCACAACTCCTCCTAGTTGCTTGCCCCAACCAGGACAGACATCTGGTGACCATTAGGAAAGCCATCCATTTCATTAAGTCAGCCTGAGCTTTGCAACAGTTTTCTTAAATCAATCCTCAGCTGGGGGGAGGTAGATTCCGCCCTACATCCCCCTTCTACTAATAGCAGTAGCAAACACTTCTGGTTCTGCAACATTAGCCGTCAGCACTAGGAAGTTCTTCTGCCAGGCACCCAAGATGAGAGCAATAACTTCATGTACAGTTTCACCATCTCCTACACAGCTTTCGAGCTGCAGGAGTACAAAAGCACAGGATACAGAGGGAGTTCCATCCAGACACTCAGCGTTCAGCAGAACTTTGCAAGAGTTCTTAATTTATGAATGATGACACAAATTAAGCTGTCCTTTCTGTTTAAGGCAACTGGGAAGACAGAGATCATAAATACGAAAGTTCTTTGACTTCCTCTCTATACACCCTTGAGACTCTTAGCCACAACTTCACTGACAACAGCTGCAAATGCTCTTTGGATGGGGAGGCCCTGCCACCAGAAGCCAAGTGTTCTTTAACGGGGATGTTTTATCCTTTACGCATTCACCACAAATTCCCTGGATGGCTTTGGAAGCCAGGTGGGCTTAGCAGTGCTGAGAAAGATTTCTGTTGTGCTATACTGCTTACCTAAACTAAAGAACTTCCTAAACAAAAAGGCAAACAAACAGAAACTATCCTCATTTGTATTAATGAAACAGTCTATTTGAAGAAAATTAATATGCATTGGTGCTTCCTTTTCTAATTATAAGTTCTTGGTTATATACTGCAAGTAATTCTCACACTTCAGGAACAAATAGCACTTAATATCAAGAAATAACTTTTCACCTTCACTTGATTCCTGTCATATGGTGCCACGACTTGACATTTTAAAAAGCCATTGTATACCTGAAGTATGAAATAAAATTTTGTGTTTGGCAACACCTGTTTGCTCACATGTCATCATCTTCTAGTCAATATTCTCAGAGCTTATGAGAGAAGCATTCTCCTTGGGGTTTTCCCCCACTTCTTAAGGCAGGATATTTTTCTATGTAGGCTATAAAACACTGATCAACTAACACCAAAATACATCAGCCTTTCAAAAAAAGCCTTTCCTTGTTTTTATCACATATCTGAACACAAAACCATTTTTTAAATAAAGCAGGTACAAGTAATACAAAGTACCAAACTTGAGTTTCCTAAAAAAGTGCTTCAGAAAACAAGGTAAAACACAGTGAAAGGAGGGTGTGTTAATTCTGATTCAAGTCTTCCCCTGCAGTTTGCAGCCAAGACAACACAAATGCTGCTAGACCCAGCTAATGCCTACAAAACAGAAAGTGAAACTCACTAATCTACTCATTAACTTAAACTCAACAGTGGTATGGTTTGTTTGTTTTGTTTTTTTTTTTTTTTAAAGAAAGGTAACTCACAGTGTAATTTAGCAGTACTGCCCCTACTTCCCAAGGGAGAATTTTCTACCTTCCAGCCCCATCCTCATTCCCCATCTGTCTGTTCCTACCCCCAGACCACTGGCTTTCCTACACATAGTTACTTTGCAGCTGGATCAGTTTCCTAATCTGTATCACACAGGTTTGTGCCAACACCACTCAGTGGGAGAAAGGAGAGGCTACAGTAACAGCTGATTTTAATTTTAAGCTGATGTTACTGCTGAATTAATGTTACTTTACAGACTCATGATTTTAAAATTCACAATCAATTGCATGCTCCCAAACCCCTGATCCCTACCTCCTCAAGCCCTGTGTTTCAATAGGAATCCGACTTCGTATTCTTCTTTCAGTCAATACATTTCAAATCTGTCAAGACACAGAAAACTTATATATAATCATGAAGAGATGAAACTCCAAAGACAAATAAAAATGTATGGATTTAGACCTCAGTTGTCAAGGCTCTATCTTGACTTTCAAGTACGTTAAGTGTGGCACTACTGAATTTTAAGATAGTTAAAGTTTAATAAGATACCATTACTACTGACTGACAAGATTATTTGTTTTGAAAAAAAACCACCTGATATCCAGTCTTTCCTAAAACGCATTTTCCTCCTTTCTTGCATAGTGGCTTATTATAATGCTGGCCAGAAGGGGTAAAATTCACACAGATATTCTATAAATATACTCTCAAACGAATTTTTAAAAACCATAACGTAAGCATTCACACAAAAGTTTCACAGGTTGTCAAAAGACAACCTGAGCTTGAAGACTGTCAACTCTTAAGAGGTTTTTAGTATTTCGTTTATACCTTTTAATACTAAGTACTAAAATTTCTGTTGCCTAGTACTTTTTTTAATGTTTTGTTCAATTTACAAAGTGAAAACATGGCAGATTAAAAGACTTAGGCAGATACACAGGAAAAATTCAGCTGAATATATAGTATTTCTTTTGGCAAGAAGGTGCTAAGGGCTCACTAGTGGCAGAATAAGTAATCATCACAATGTTAAACTGCCAAAATTCACTTAGGCTACGGCATGACCTGCATGCAAAACCAGCCGTGAAATAGAAAAGAAACGCTCAAGGCGGACTCGAACATTAATGCATATGCTCTAGTTTAACTGCAGACCACTGCAGCGCTCTGGTATTGCAGCAGTCTGTATCTACCCAGGGTAATTGAAGGTGAAGCCAGGAACAGCTACTATCATAGCTTCAGCTATTAAGACTCCTTAATGAATGGTCTAACAATAACCCAGGCTTAACCAGTTCTCTCATTGCGAGGGCCTTAACCATAATAAGCCCCTTGAACATTCCTACAGTGTTTTCCAAAGATCTCACAGCATGACGCTACTAACTGCTCTCAGAGCGTCGCAAGGTAGGGGTTAGTCAACTTTTTTTTTTTTTTTTCATTTAACTACAGATAAAAAACTGAGGCAGAAAGCTAGCAAATGACTTCCCTGTGGATACACAGCTGACTAGTGGCATACAGAATCCAGATCTTCCAGATTCCAACCCTGTCATCAGCCAAAAGGCCATCATTATGAAGAAAGAAATTAGTCTGGTCTTATAAATAACATTTGAATATAAGCCTTCCTAAAAGTATTTGCAAGGAGTTGACCTTAAACACCAGCAGAGCTGCATTGGTAGCCTGGGGCTCCAGTCACCAGCTTGCATGTCAGTAGACTGGGGTTCTTGCCCCTTTGCGTCTCTGGGTGTCTCCAGAGCCTGGATCCAATAGAAACTGCGTAACGGATCAGACCACAATCACATTTGACCACCTCTGGCTGGTTTGGGCTCAGCGTATCAAGAAACAGTAAAGGCTGCTCAAAAATATAAACAATGTTGTTCTAAAATACTCAGGTGGCCAGGAAAAAGAAAATAAACGACAAGCCTTAGTCAGCAACTTTCTGCTACTTTATTCTAAGGCACTAAATGATCATGGTCAGACCAGCAGAAATCTCACTACAACATACAGCTGGAAACCTTAAACAGAAAAGGTCCCCAACACACCCAAAATTTGGACCACTTGTCCAAGTTAATATTGAGTCAGCCTTTAGGATTTGAACTGCTCCTATTGTATATCACTCATTTACTTGCAATTTCTGCAGCTCCCAAACACATAAGTACACCTGCAGCAGGTCTAATTCCTCGACTACATTTCCTGCAGCAAAATACTAAGCCCAATACTGATTTTGTAACAAAAAAACCCACTTCACTTGAGATGACGTACTTTCTGGTAAGGCAACCCTGAAATACAGAGTTGAAAACTGCAAAAGCAGAGTTAAAGTAAAAAAAGTAAAAATAGGACTTTGTGTAGTAAACAAGTAATTCCAGTAGTTGCTCATTTATTCTGGTTTTGGATACCTGCATTACTACCTCCCACCCACCTGGGCCATCATCAAGTGCTGAACACACACAACCTTTACAACTGTAACAGGAGCTTGCAGTCTAGGGGAAGAGCTGAAAATGGAAAGCTTATCTTCTGTGGGGATCCTCCACAGAGAAAAGACACCGTGCAGAAACACACACAAGAAATTTTGAGAAACAACTGCCCAAGTGGAACAACAAGTTGGAACATTTTTAATTTCTATTCCTCACTTTAGGACCAAAATGTGGTTACAGGCAAGAGAGCCTTAAAATACTCCTATTTTTGGCTCTCTGCTTCCCAAATGACAAAAGACTCATGACTATGAAAACATGAGCCTCTAACACTTCAGCTAAAGGCTCACGTCTCTTAATGCAAAAGCAGTAGCAGAGTCAAAATTCACTGCATTCTTCACAGGATGACAAAACTCATTGCATTAGTATGCATTAAAGCACCGCCTGACTGTGGCAAAGCGGATGAGACCTGACTCTTAACAGAGACTGTTTCCATCCCAGCTCACATTTAGGTCTCAATTATCTTATCTGCTCTGCCACTCGCATACTTTCCAGATAAGAAGTGTTTTTCCCCTCTTTTGAAAGACACTTAGCATTAAAACTGAAACCACAACCAATGTTAAGATTTAAAATGTTATAAATTAAAATTCATTTAAGACTAATACTTTTAAAAAAATATTCTGTGTACAGGTTAAAACTGGGAACTAAGTTAATTGACATGCTACATAAGTTTTAGTAACAGCAGTACATTCTACAAATGGAAAGGGAGTACTTTCTTGACTTCCAGTTTATTCACATGGTTTAGGTCAACGATCAGTTCATCTGAAGTTGAGAAACTGCTTAAGAGTTGGGAGGGGGGAAAAAAAAGCCTATTTTACTTTTCCAATCTATGACTAAGAATGAGGCAAGCGAAGGGAGGATCCAAGATCCTGAAGGCGATGGTAACAAGAGGTCATTAGTTAATTCCCTCAACGACAGATACTACTTCCTTTTATTAAATAACATCAGGTTTTAATGATGTCAAATCTTTTTTTTTTTTCCTCTTAAGGACACATAATGCTTAAACTTTACCTGAACCAGTCAAAATAAGCAGAAAGAAATACAAAAGAAACCCTGAACTGAAAGGCAGATTGTCATAAACCAAGTAAGAAGTAAATAAGACTCATCTGATTTTGATGCAAAAATGTACAAAGCTGAGAGAGCATATATATTCTTTCTTACAGATATTCTGTATCTTTGGCCTAACAAAAGCAGTACCAAATTCAGCATAAAGTCTGTTTAACCAGTACTTTAATGTTTACAAATAAATTAGAGTCAAGTTTTTCATTAGAAAAAAAACCAAGCGCAAATACCATTCTAACATTTAAATGAAGGTTCCTGCTTATTGCTTAAATAATTTTTGAAAAAGCTTAATCAATGTACTCTTATGACCAACTATTTATTATCTATATTACTACAGCACCTGTGAGCTTCAGTTACACTGTAGTAAGACCTGCAAAGCCACAGCAGAAGTGATGTCTGCTCTGAATAGATTATAATCATGTAAAAGGGGAATAGTTAAGAAACACAGGAGAGCACAAGGAAATAGAAGATTGGAATTTATGTTCTCTGTAACTGCACTTCAGTACACTTACCCTTGTACACTGGAAGGATCAAGGTGCACCTTTACTTCCTCCACCTGCCTCACCAAAAAAACCTCCAGAAGCCATGTAAAGACAAAACCAAGCCCAAAACACAGAAGGAAGATGTTTTGCCTAGTAAGGCTGGAAGAAAACTATATATTTACACATTCTTAATACCTCTGCTTCCCATACAAGACGGAAAGGATTTCAGTTTTTAAGTTGTCATCCCATAGAGCGAGACCAAACCATAAGAAAACAAACATCCCTCTGGATGGCTAAAAGGCTAGCTGAACTGCCAAGGCAGAGCTGCTGAGGCAATACCGACCTCCTTTAATGAAACATCCAGTGAGTTTGTATAGTCACTCCAGTGCAACGGGTACATACACAGCTTTTGGGAGAATGCTGTTTTCATTTAAAGGAATTCTTTGAAAAGTTACCACTACAATACGGTACTGCATCCAACACAAACCAGCAACCAGAGCAGCTTACAAAGCTTTCTGCTCAGCATTAGACTAAAAATCCAAACCCTTTTTGCTGTGTAATAAATCAGTGCTCTGCGTTTAATAATTTTCAGCAGTACCATATGCTACGTAGTCCCATATGTTCCATTACAGGGAAGAAAAACATCATCTCAACATGAATCATTAGTGACTATATTCCTGTAAATCTGGCTTAAACACTCACAATGTTCAAGGGCAAACCTAAATAAATCTGCTCAATTTTATGCCAGATTCTGTGCAACAGAATCGCAGATCACTTATTTAAAATTAAGGGGAAAAAAAGAGTTTTAATGTAGGAAGCAAGCACACTATTTGCATCTCTGCAGAAGCAGACTCACTACGCACAAAATCTGGCACACATTCATCAGTTCCAGTCCAATAAAGACATCCTACCCATAAAATGATGATAGTATATGGTAATCATAACACCTTTCATCCTAAACTGCTTAATGTACTTGAAAATATGTACACTACATACAAGATTCATTCCTCCCAGTGTTGAAAAGCAGCTACTCTGGAACATGGCATCTGCCACATTCTGCATCACAGTAATTCTGGAGAGTAGTTTATGAAAAAAGTTAAAAAAAAAAACAAAAAAACAACAACAAAAAAAAACAAACACCAAAACAAACTCAGGTATGCATTTTAGGCTATGGGAAAATGCAGTAGGCATTGTATAGTTTCCTAGATGGGAGTTTATCCAGGACTTTGGGGTCAACACCTCCACTCTTAAAGTGACAATTTCTTAGATGAAGTACGAAGTATGAACAGCTTTCTCTCTCTTCCCAAAGACAGTGCAACCTGCAGCATAAAAGCTGCTTGTACCAAAGTAAAGTCATGAAGGCCTGAAAACATGGCACACCAAGGTCACCATTTGCCCTTCTTTTGAGGAATTACTTGGGTCTGTCAGGTAACCCTGCACCATAATTAACAGTGACAGCAGAAGAGGGTGCAAATAGGGGGGAACTCACTGGTTGAAAACTTTAAAAGCAACCTGATGAAGACTAGTTCATCTGAATGAGCTATGTTCTCTAGCTTTGCCCAACTAACCCCCACGATCCAACCATACCTAATTAGACTAATATTGAGAAAGACAGACTGAAATTAGTATGCCAAACAAACTGTGAGAATGTCTTTATTTGAAAGCCTTGTGTAGCTAAGTAGGAAGGCATGCAACTGTGGCATTCCCACGTAACTATTGGTTTCATTAAATTCGAAATAAACCAGAGTCCATTTTGACCTAATATTCAGGGTGGGGAAAAAAATAGTAATTACATCAACATCAAGCTATTACCTGTTCAAGGGCATAAGTGCTTACTTCATTAACAACTCAGACAAACTTGTTTTGTAAGCTCCCTATATTAAATTTGAAATTTCCCTGCCCTTACAAATTAAGCTAACAATTTCTTACACAAAGGGAAAGTCCAATAAGACAACACAAACACAAGGATGAGTATATAAACATGAAAACTTCCAAACTGCCCAAATCAAATGCATTCTTTGCCATCCTCAATAAGAATAAGCTTACCCAAGCCACCTAGACAACCTAATTTCAACAATTTCTTTGAATTCACTTAAACAACTTATTTAAAAAAAAAAAAAACAAACACTAGCAGTACTCCCAGTTTCTTCAGTCTGAGAGCAAAACCTACTGACCTTTACAAACACGTATTTTTCACATTCCCAACAAGAAGTAAAAATTAAATACTCATGATATAGTTCTACAGAATAAGGACAACATGCCACATTAGAAGCATCGCTCTTGAATGCTGTGAAGTGGGGCTTTATGAAGATTCAACAGAAGCTACCACAGTATCATAAATAACTAGGAGGGCACTCCGATTTCCAGCATCCTTTAGTAGCTCAGGAGATGGATGACCACACCCAATTAATTTACTTTAACTTCTATTTCAACTTTCCTCCTCCTTAATTAGGAACTGAGGTTCACATAGATTACAGTTCCTGGCATGCAATACTGATAATGATTTTAAGTAGTGCACACTACATGATCATGCTTCATGTGCTGTAATACAGCCAGCAGATCAAAATGAAAAGTCAGAACATGTGCTGCCTATGTAAAAATAGGATAAGAGATTTCCTTCTTTTTACTCAAAATACCTAAGGAACCCTAGATTTATCAGATTGATACTTTCTAAAATATGTTTCACTCAATAAATTAAAACAAACCTACCACAGTGATTTCAGAGAGTGATAAGACAGTGTCAGGAAAACTCACTGAGCTACCCTTGAAAGGACTAATGAACAAGCAGGCGCAATGCAATTGCATAATGTTTCTTACATAGCACTAAGCCAAAGGCAATAAAATCATTTTGGTTTAATCAATGGCCTTCAAATAAGGAAGTAGTTTGAAAATAATAAGCATAAAATAAAGCACTCTTTTGGATTTACTACTATGATTTTTTTTTTCCGCTTTTGTGTAAAAGCACATCTATTTTAAAAGCTGAACATGCACGGAAATGTAATTTTATAAAAATCTACTTCTTGAATATCTTTGATACCAAAACTGCACTTTTATTCAAACTCAAGTTTGCTGTAAATGCTGTGACTGAACCATAGAGAGGTTCTGTTAAAAGACTCTGAACTCTGTCTGAAAACAAAAGGCTTTCTATTTAAAAACATTAACCTTACACTAAGGTTTTTTTCTTGTAAAATCAACAAATAAATAAAATTGAAAGTGTTTCATGAACACCTTCTCCTCTGCCATTTCTCACAACCTGAATGTTGCAGCATTTCACGAGGCTGCAGAACAACCTGGAACAAAAACCTTCAAATGGAGAAAACAACCAGTCTGTGTTCCTGGTCCAAACTCACTGACCCCACCCTTTGTGCAGCAAACTTCACTGTGCTGCTACCCCTCTCCTCCCCAGCCACAGGGTTTACTGAACAGCCTGTGTCAGCCCAGCAAACTCCAGGCTAGCTACATACAAACAGGGTTTTCTCTTGCAGGCAGGACAGCTGATCAGTCAGAAGAGACAGAGCCCAGTTCTTTTGAAAGACCACCCCATCCTGCAGCACATTAGGAAAAACAAATTTAACAGCAAAAGTCTGTTAATACAAGATCTATATTTAGAATGCACATAAGTAGAAACATCTCTTCTTTAAAAGGTCTGACTTGCAAGGATCCTTTTTAACGGATAATGAATGTAACAAAGCAAAAGGGAAGTACACACAGAGAACCACCATAAGTAATATGCATACAGAAGAATTAGTTTGCAATCTGAAAACCCTCGTAGTGGGAAGGGAAGATGGAACCAACCTAGCTCAAGTTTTCCCCAAATCAGATGCCAGAGGAAGTTATATGGTGAGTTATAAGGTGAGTAAGAAATCTTGATTTGACAAAACCTGAAAAAAACCTATACATTAACGTAGATATGAACAGTTTGCAGCCTCACTGTGAGTGCATAAAAGAATTAAGTTGTCAGATATTTGTAGAATTTCAATGTTAAACGAGAATTTGTGAACAGGTATTTACATTTAAAACACTCCCTATATTGTTACATTACTACCTGGGAACCCAGAATTAGCTAGGTACCAGAAGTAATACAGTTTTAAAGACGTAAACAGAGAGGAATAAGCATGGTGTATCATTTCTCTCCACAAACAATCCATTGTCAATGTAGAAATACCAACACATATACTCCAATAAGTGTAGTACAAGATACATTAAATTAATGACCACCAGCAAAATAAGCTACATCACTCTAAGCATTGTAGCATTCCAAACTTTTTTGAAAATATGTAAGCAGACCTTGAAGAACAAATTGGAGCCCACCTAGCCTCACCCAAACATGAGCACCATAAACTGCCGCAACCCAAAGTGTCATACCCCCGTTACACTCTTACCCAGTTAACTTTTAATCACACTGTGTACTGTGGAACAGCTTCCGCAGGAGAGGTGAGGAGTGTCCCCCATTGATCCATAACCCTGAACTGCTTTCTTCTTCTTATTTTGATCGCTATCCTGTAAAGTGGGCAATGTGATTTGAAATCATCTTCGACAGAAAGGGGAACTGAGCACAGCTCTCCCACAGCCTGGGTAAGTCTTTCTGCTAGGAGGCTTTTGCACAACAGGGAGGCCATACCAGCACCACCTGTTTTGCTGTTTTTAAACAAACATGGCAGCTGCCACTAGACTGTGTGCTGAGCCCGAGTACTCCACACACCTACGAGATCAGTGTTCAACTGCTAGAGCACAACTCTGAGGAGAACACCCTGGTTGCAGAGAGCAAATCCGGCACCGAGATGCTCAATTCTGTCCAGGCTGAGTAAGTGACCAGGGAAAACCTGGATGCTACCAGGGCTACTCAGTGGCTACTAAATTTTAATAGTATCATAGTTATAAGATTAGGGAATTAATTCCGCTTACTTTCCCAGGGGGGCGGAAAAAAGACATTCGGAGATATATGTAAAGCAAAATTCTAAGGGCTTAGTACTTGCCTCGTGTCCTCCTCCTTTCTCCTTCCCACACAAATATGAGTACTGCTAGATGACATTCAGCACCTACAGTAAATCATTTCTTCATGTCATTAAAAGGACAGATACATCTGCTAAGACCAGACCTACGTAATTACTTCCAACTCAGTTTAAAGAAAGCTGACAGTAACCAAGCTCCCCTTTTCACTTTAATTTCACTAGGCCAATACTAATGCTGTTCAAATTGCTTGCTCACAAACAGATCTGAGGGGTAATCTTAATGGACAAACGCCGTTTATCCGAGCCGTGACAGTGTCCCTAGCTTCCAGATGAAGGAAGCGCAGTCGCTTTCCCTCCTCTCTTCACGCCCACCCTCCCACCGAGGCACTTCCCCCTCCGCACAGGTTACTCCAATGCGCCGTAGCTGCTGCCCTGTAGCTCTAACTTCCCCCGGAGCTCCTCGGCCACGGCCGGCAAACTCGGGACAGCTCACCGCACCAGGCAGCCGCACATCAGAAGTCCTACAAAAACGAGCACGAGCTGCTGGGAAGCTGCACCCCCGCCCCCCACTCCATCCCGGCACTCCCAGCACCAGAGCCGCCGCAGGAAGAGCCCAGCTGGCCGGGGGGCTCGCACGCTCCCCCCGCTCCCGCCCAAGACGCCCTCACTCGAAGCCCAGAGGCAGCTACCCCGGCCCCCGAGCAGCTCCGGGGGAGCGGGCGGGCGAGCCCCGCCGCGGGCGCGCCCCTGGGGAGCTTCGCCGTGAGGCGCCCGCGGGACACCCGGCACCCCCCCGGTCCGGCAGCGGGCGACCCGCGCCGCGGGGGCAGCG
>JAVKLA010000088.1:3809185-3826446 GCA_034782735.1 Sagittarius serpentarius
GCCGGGTGGGTGTCTGCCACGCCGCCAGCCCCCGCGCCGCCTGGGGCGCCCGCCACCGCCCTGCCCCCCGGCCCCGAGTACTACGAGGAGGAGGAGCTGGAGAGCGCCGAGGAGGAGGACGGCGAGCGGAGCGCTCGGGCCCGCGACTCCGAGGAGGGTTGGTAGCGTGGCGGGCTGGGCCGGAACGGGGCGGAGAGGGGCGCGGGGGTGGGGGGGCTGGGGCGAGGGGGAAGGGGAGGCGCCTGGGGCTCGTGGGGGGCGGGAGGGGGCTCTCTGGGATGGCGGGTTGAGGAAGGGGACCACTCCGCAGAGGTGCGGTGAGGAGGTGGAGGAGAGTGTTTGGGGCAGAAAGGCTTGGGTCAGGTTCGAGGGAGAAGTGGTCTGGAGTAGCAAGAAAACGCGAAGAAGAGAAGGGCGTGTTAGATTGTTGGGGTTCCCTGTGGAAGAGTAGAAAAGTAAAGCCAATGGAGATGTGGAATTGAAGTGGTTTCCCAGGTGAAGAAGAGTCAGAGAGCGAGCTGGGATTTAGCGTATGGGACAACAGGGTAAAAGCGGCAGAGAAATCCGGTGTATGAAGCTTAGTTATATTTCTGTGGTGTGATGGGGGAAGGAGGCAGTTAAGGTAGAAGAAAGTGTGGAACGAAGTAAGGGAATGCAAGAGGAAAGGGGGGTTTGTAGAAGAACCAGGAAAGCAGTGGAGAAGAGGAGATGGAAGTAAAATCCAGGGTATCCTGGGGTGTACGAGGCATAAAATAACAAGGGAGATGAAGAATGACCCTTTGACAGTGCCTGTTGCTCTGTCAGCCAGTCCTCCATCACATCTGGTATGTTCACGAATGAGGTGCCAGAGCCAAACCTGTAGATCCTTACAAAGGATAACAGTGTACTGGTCAGTGGGGGGGCTCTCTGTGGCTGCACACAGGTAAACTGAATATGGAAGTCCTTTATGGTGACCTAGACATCAAAGTATTTTTCTTGCAGTTTAAAATTTTGGTGTGTTGAATTTTACCTTATTACATGTAAGCTTAAACCTTTTGTTCATAGTTTAAGAAAAATCTGAGAAAGGTTTGATTTAAGGGGCTGGTGCCCCCAGCAATATGTAGGGAACGTAGCTGTAGTTTAGTCTTTACAGCTGTACTCTGCCTACCAGAACTCCAGCCTGCAGACACTGACCTCCTCTTGGGGAGGAAAGGTAATTCATTCTTGGCTAGTCACGTCTTATAAATAGAAGCCTGAAAAGGCATTGCAGAAAACCAGCAGTTCCATACTGGTTTAATTTGTTTATAGTTTATATTATCTATTCATAAAATTGGGTCTATCTTTATGGTAGTGCTGGTCTTTGTTATGTATAAATGTTGAAGCACTTCTGTGCCATCCGTAGCTGAGAAGTCTATTTCAGATCACAGCAAGTAACTTTATCTTTAGCAAGACCTTTGTGGTTAACCCTAACAGCATCTAGTCATAGTATTTTTGTTCAGATCAAGATGCAGAATCAGTTACAGCTGTTTCAGTTATTGTCTTCCATACATATTATGTCATGGGTGAAACTATAGGAAGAAGTCTGTGAAACGTTTTTCAGGGTCTTTAGACTGTTTCTGTCTCACCTTTGTATGTGCGAGCGTTAATGTAGAACCTGTTGTCTTAAACTGGGAAGAAATTACAAGAGTATCTTAAGTTGAAGTTGTTTAGACTTGATGTAAGCTTCATTGCAAAACTACCAGAGGATGTACATAGGTTAACTTGCAGTTGCAGGAAAGAGATGAGATGGTTCATTTCACTTCTGAATTCCTCTCTCCAGAGGCCTGTCTGGTTGTGTATGTGAGGTTAAATTGCCTGAGGTTTGGAAATTTTTGTTGTTTGCTTGTTTTTAAATGATTTACTACTTTTTTTTTTTTTTTTAAATACTTCTTTAGTTTTAACAAGTCATTCTTTACCTCATTTAGACACGGAGGATGCCAGTGAAACTGACCTGGCAAAACATGAGGAAGAGGACTTTGTAGAAATGAAAGAACAGTAAGTAACCCGTTCTAATCAAAACTAAGGTAATGTTCTATTTATTTGGGTTTGTTTTAGTTTGTTTGGGGGTTTTGTTTGGTTGGGTTTTTTGCATAAAACTTTGCAATGTTTTGGGCCAAGATTGGGGTTTTTTAAGTGCCTAAAAAAAGCCCAGTAAAAATCCTGTTTTACCCTGAACTGTTCCCAAAACAATTGGTTTAGGTGCATTGTAAAACCAATGGGGTGGCAGGGTTTTTAGACAGAACAGTAACCTTTCATTTGAACAATATTCTTCTAGCTGTCATTTGTTTGTTTCCTGAAGTTCTTTTGAAGACTTTCTAATTCTGTGTAAACATGTTGTAACCTAAACAGATGGTGAAATAAACTATGTATGCTTGTTTTTCAAAGTAAAGTTGCACGCTTTCTATCTTTGCAGGATGTATCAGGACAAACTGGCATCTCTTAAGAGGCAATTACAACAATTGCAGGAAGGTAAGCTTTGAAGGTGGTGGCTTTTTTTTTCTAAACAATTCTCAGCACTTTTCAAAGGTCATAGAAGGATGAGGGTTTTGAAATATGTAAGCAGCATCCTTCACTCAGTATTGGCTCTCAGTCATGCTGCTGAGTGAAAAATGTCAGGCACTTTCCATCATTGTTCCCTCTAAACACTCGTACTTAAGCCTCTGTATACTAAATCATTTCTTAAAAGTAGTAGTCCACTTTCTGAAAAAATGGGGAATGTGCTTATCAAAATAAGCAAACTAGAACTGTAGTTTTCTGATTTCAGATACTGGTGTTTGTGTTTCAAGTGGTGTATGGCTCCTTGAGAAAATTTAACACATGGGGGGGGAAATCCAGTGGGAACCTGCAATTTATTTCAACTAGGTACTCTTCAGGAATATCAGAAAAGAATGAAAAAGTTGGACCAGCAGTACAAAGAAAGGATACGAAATGCAGGTAAGCTGAATTTCTTTCTAAGACATTGCATGCAATTTGAATTTGTTTTTTATAACACCTGAAGAAAAATAGTGGTAATTCTGTCATTTAAAAAGGAACTTGCTGGAGCAAAGGGTTCTTCTACTTCCAAGGGTATAGTGTCGGGTTTTTTTGAGAGTCCGTGAAGTGTGATGGGATCTATCTTGATTCCGCACCCCCCCATCAACATTGTTTGCTGGCTGTTTGCTAAACACCAGTAAACAGTTCTAGTCTTCATTTGTGTGAAACAGCGCAAGTAAAAAAATTATTTTTATCTGGTACCGTGCCTAACCTACAGTCTTTCACTTTAGCTTATTCTTCTGTGCAACTTCTCTGAAACTTTCAGGTGTGCTGTTTCTTTCAGTTTGCAGGAATGGCAAGTTAGGACTACATGCTTTCCCAAAGATCCGGTTTGTGCCCTGGAAAAATGAATAGAGGGTTTGCTGCTGAAACTGTTACTCTTTGACATTGAATGGGCTGCCTGTACTTTGTGTTCTGCTCTCTGTTCTGTTTGTTTCAGGAGCGAAGGCCCAAGTTAATTTTTGAAGTGCCTAGCTCTCAGCCCTTCTGGGTAGCTTTATTGTGTTACTGCAGAGAAATGACTTGGAAATCAGATCTGTTTGCTTGCCCTCCCTCTTTCTTGTTCGTTCCCTTTCCAGTAGGTTCTTATGTTGGATACTGAAGCAGGGCCTTTTATAGAAGCTATTATGTGGAAATAAGAAATGTAGCTGTTCTTCCTTTAGAAAAATTGGATGAATCCTGTAATGCCTGGGCCATTACTCTGGAAAATATGACAGAGAGGCATGGCAGTTGTGCGATGGCTAACGTACTCCAACCTTTGAATAGTATAAATTATGTCTTTCTAAAAGTGCTTGGGACGGTAAAGGATTTGCTTGAGGAATTTAAGTGAGTTGAACTACTTGTTAATAGGAATCTGTACTCTGACATGAATTTCATGTACACTAGAGCTGCATTCTAGCAATATTGGGTTGTTTTGATAAAATTAAGACTAACTGCAAACTTGTGTTTCTGGCTGGTAAAGACCAGTACTGCAGCAACATATTTCTTCCACAGGAGGGCAGGTGGTGATAACTTTCAATTTTATGATAAGAAAACCAACATCCAACTGCCTAGTACTACAGGAAGAATGGTCTTTTATGTTTATCCTTCCCATGTTGAGGTTTTGGGGTTGTAGGGTTTTTTTTTTTTTTTGAGAATTTACAGATATTAAAGCAACGATTTAGATTTGCGTGTATTTGATTACCTCCATAATACTGCTTCCAGGCTCAATTGGTAGAGCCCTTTGCAAACAACAGGTTTGAGATTTTTTTTTTTTGTTATTGGGCCATTATCGTCTTTGGTATCTATTTTCTTGGATTTTAAAATTGTTAAAAAAAAAAAAAGGCACAGTAGTACAATGTGGCTCCTGCAGTCTTCTCCAGAACATATTTGAAGCCTGTGATCTTTACAGAAGTTTTTACGATTTCAGGTATTGCCAAAGCTTAATATGCTAGTAAAATATGGTGACTTGAGGACTGATCAGGTGCCTTAGTTTGCTTTTTTTTTGCCACTATCTTGAGTGAAAACTTTGTGGTTTTTTTTGGCATCATGTCCTCCAGGAAACACAAGAAGGGTCCCATCCAGCTTAGTTTGAAGTTGTTAGGAATTGCACGAACATCAGTAGCAGGGCTATTTCCCACCCGGAAATCCGTTTGCCTCATCCATAGGTCTGACTTAAACTAATCATTGCCGTGTGTTAGAACTTAACCTTCAGTGATACATAACAATTTCCTTACTTGTTTTCTGAGGCATAAACAGCCTGAAATCAGACCCATGTGAGTTGAGTAGATGAATCTTCTAACAGCTGCAGAATTATTTCTGAACCAGTCATTGCTGAAATTCATGAAGTTGGCTTAAAATGTGAATTTTTGCCAGCCATACACTTAGCTACATGTTTCAAGCTTCTGTCTGGGTAGTTTGTATCTAGTATTAATTGATAGTAATTAAACTGGAAGAAAGGGGGACTACATGCTTAGTAATGCTGGGAATAGTAGCTAAACTGAATAATATGGAATACTGCTGTGTAAGCTTTGCAAATGTGCTTGACAGTCTGTCAAAAACTTCAATTAACAATGTGGTTTTGTGGGATTTTTTCATAGTTACTTTATTTTCAGTGTAAAACTGCTAAGTGTGAGTAGAGGTTGGATGAGTACGTACACTATTTGGTTCACTGCCTCTCCTGGCTGCAATATTCAATGACCTAAAATGTTAGGGAAGGAATCTTGTGCATCTTGGAAGATAATAAATTAAGTCTTTCTTGTCTTTCAGAACTGTTCCTCCAGCTGGAGGTAAGTACTCTTTAATTTATCAAAATATGTATTAACTAGATAGAAGAGGTATAAACCTCCTTTTTCATCAACTAGTGCTTGTGCTTGTCCCAGAAGGCTTAAAGAAATTTTTTCCCTCTAGCTAGCATTGTTACACTTGAGATGTAGTACAGCCTACTGTTGGTATTACTTCAAGTAACTTCTGGACTGTGTCATTAGAGTTAAAAGAAGTATTTGCTCTTGGGCTGTTGTATGCTGGCTGGCATGTGGCTTGTTTAAAAAGGTTAAGGTGATAAATGATAGCTCTGTTTACAAATCTGAAGAGCTCTGTGCTAGACACTTGATATGTTTTGCAATGTTGAAATGTTTTTTAAAAGTAATTATTTTGCGAATATAGTACTGCTTACTTGGTAGTCTTTAGATGGTTTTCTGTTGATTATGGATATTGATAATCTTTAGAACTGGCTACGGTTTTGAACTGAAAAGCTGATCAATACAGCAGTTGAAAGAAGCTGTTGTGATATCATGAACTTGAGTCATTGGTTCCTTAGTTAACCTTTTTGTTCTTTTTGGTTTGCATTAGACAGATCAGGTGGAAAAAAATTACGTCAAGGAAAAGAAGGCAGCGGCAAAGGAGTTTGAAGATAAGAAAATTGAACTTAAGGAAAATTTGATTGCAGAGTTGGAAGAGAAGAAGAAGATGATTGAGAATGAAAAGCTAACCATGGAATTAACAGGAGGTAAAAACAAGATAGGCAACTGTCATTTGTCTTATCCACTCTGCTACTGCTTAGGAAAAAAGATATAAAGGTAGCAATGCTGGTTTATACAGACAGCTAGTGTGAAGGCTTTAAAGCTTTCCAAATGCTGAGAGATATAGAACACAAGTCGGTGGTCTTTTAATGGAGAAAGCAGTTCATAATAAAATTCAGTGACCTGAATTACTAACAGGTAAAGCAGCAGAGCAGATAAACTTTCTTGTATGCAGGGAGAGGGGCTTCTTTATTTCCTGTGATCTGGCAATAAAACTATTGAGATAAGCCACAGTGTTGACCTAACTGGCAGTGCCAGGTTGTAAACTGTGTCCTTTTTTCCTCCAGTAATAGGTGATCAAGATGTTGATGAAAGGCAAACAGTAAAGGTTGAAATATGGTACTTAAAGCCAGAAAAATAGATTTGTGAGCTACATTTGTGTCCAGACTCTGGAAAATGGACATTAAATGGACAGATTTCTTTCATGAGAACAGTTGGTGCCTTCGGAATGCTCATTGCAGTAATTGGCACAGTGGAGCTAAGTAGAGGGGTAGTTAGCCTCCTTCACAAATTGTGTTGCTGTGATACTGAACTAAAAGTCTGATCTGATTCTCTTTTTAAGAGCAACTCTCTCGCTTCATGGACGGATAATGTTGGTTGTGTTGCTGAGGACTGTCCATGAGTTACAACTTTTTATGTCTTTCTTGCATAGTATCTTCAGAAGTTAGGTAAACTGATAGTTTAATTAGTGTTCAGAAGTGAGAATTAAAACCTTTTTGGACATATTCAAGAGTACTCTTGGCTTTGTACAAACTGTTAGGGCTAATGTGGTGTGGAACACAGCTTGAGCTATGCTGTTTCCCTGATTTCTTTTTTTGTTTGTTTTTTTTTTAGCTATGAAATGTCTGATCTTACAAACCGTGCCTTAGCCTTAACTTTCCTATTGTTACCTTATGCCTGTGTCTGTTCACTACTAAGTTGAGATACAGTACTAATCTTGTAAGATTTTTCATTAGTGGATCAGGGTCCGACTAGATCATACGTTTGGAAATCTGCATACCAATGTTCTAGGAGTCTGAAGGAATCCAATTTCTCTATCAGTGGGACAGCTGTTACCGTCAGGGTTTGGATTTGCAGAGTTAAAGACAGACTGGGGAGGGGTAAAAAGTATTTAGTAGTCTGATTGGGAACCAGATTAATCCTCTTCTGGGAAGTGTGTCCCCCCATTGTTGTGTGTCCTGAAGAGCTGAGCTGTTTCATCAAATACAAGCCTAGGAAAAGGCATGTAAGTAACTGCAGAGAAGAGATCCGTTCTGTGTGTGTTGGTTAGCTCTCCCTTATCTCCTTCCTTCCAGACCAGCAGAAGTGCCATGTGATTTCTTTAGAAGTGACAGGTTTTGTTGTGAACATGCGCTGGAGGCTAAGAAATAAGAATACTGAATGTGATGTGGACCCAATGGTTTTTAAAACCTAGGGAAGTTCAGTGTATACAAGGATGCAAGTTAGCAACCTGATGAATAGGCTTGTCTGAGAGTGTTGGGAGCATTGCAGTTTCATTAGGTTGCAATAGTTGCCTCCTGTTCTGGAGCATTGTATAGTGTGGTTCTTGACTATTAAGCCTCATGCAAGACTGTTTCAGGTTAAATCTGTTGGTGTTTTAGCAGCTCCTCAAAACTTCCTTGATAAAGTTTTCATGAATCTCTCGAAAATCTCAAAGTTCTTCAAATGGTTAACAGTAAATGTAAGACTCAAACTTTTTTTTTTTCTTCTGAAAACTTGTTTGGTGCTGACATTCAGCTCACTTGTCACAATTTTATGGTACAGGATGCTAAGATAAAGAGAGAAGAAAAGTGATCTCTCTGCATTACTCACATTTTAAGCAATATAGATGACAGCTCTGTGACAACTCATTTGAAACATTTTTAAAGAGGAGAAAAAGCCGCCTTGACTTGGCTGTGTATTGCCTTGAGTAAGTGCTTCAGACCCCTCTTCTGAGGCTTTTGTAAATCAGTCTTAACAAATTGGTCTTAACAAATTGGCTTACATTCAACACAGTAAGTTACGCTTTTAGTGTCTGCAGGGCTATTAATCTTTAGTGTTTTTCAAATGCAACTTTGAATCCTAGAGATAAGGTTTCCTTTGGTATAAACTCTGAGTGGCACTTCATGGTTTTTTTTCAAAGCTTTTATCATAATATTTGTTCCCTTGATGTGTAGCATGGTCATCCTTGTTCACCCTTGAGATAAGGAGAAAAGTAATTTGGTGTATTTTGAACATGCATAGCTGCTCAAGGTTTTAGCGTCTAGAGGGAGCCAAAGAGGCTTCATAGACTTAAGTGCTACCTAGGATGTGATTCAGGTGTACTTAAAGATGAGTGAATAATTCTTGGCACATAGAAGGCGAGGTGAGATGATGTGTTTAGCATTTAAGATGTGGTCTCTTAGTTGCCAGTTCAAGGTATCTTCATAAATTAAGGAACGATTTGTGAGAGTTTGAGTAAAGTAGTTCAGTTAAGACTACCTGTAGGCATTCGGACAAACTGCAATGTCAGATAATCACTTAGTGATGAGACTTGTGTTTCAGTTTTAAACACATTTTTTCTTTTTCCTCGGTGCATATGCTACAGTTTACTTCCTGTCAACTGCTGCTCTGCATGTTATTAATTAGGTTCATTTTATTAACCATAATTTGAAACATTTTCAGATAATCTGAATTTAAATATTATTTGTGTTTAAAATTACTCCAGCAGGCTTGGATCAGTCTTGAATGCAGTAATTATCTGTATTCCTTTGACAAAGCTATTTTTCCAGCTTCAAGACAAGAGAAAGAGCAATTGATTTTTAGCTGATGTTTTCCATGCTATTAACTATCCAAGCTTTGTTAGCAAAGAACTCCGTGAACTTTGCCTTTTAAATGATCTGTTCCAAAGCAGATAGCATTAGCATTAAAGAAATTTGCCCTGAATCCTTGTAGCATCATTGTGCTTGTTATCTGTACCTGAAACAGCTGTAAAATGCCCCCAAACCAACTGTGCCACTTGCAGCCAAGGAAAGCTGTAACCATGGCATTGCAACACCGTTACTGAACCTGGTATAAAAGAGAACTTGTATTCACTGTCAGCGGTTCCAGCTTGGATGCTGGAAGCTATCACCAAAAAAAAAATCCAATTTTCTATATGAAAGAGGAAAGATTATTTTCCTTGTCCCCTGTGTAGAAAGCTGCTGCTTCTTACTCCTTTCCCTCTGGTCTTATCAGCTCTCCAACTTCATTACTCTACAGATTCAATGGAAGTGAAGCCTATTATGACAAGGAAACTGAGGCGACGACCAAATGATCCTGTTCCTATCCCAGACAAGAGGAGGAAACCTGCCCCTGATATCCTTTTACAGAGTCATTGGAGGGCTATTGTATTTGAAGCCAGCATGCTACCTGCATCTATGCTGTTTTGTACAGGAAGGAAAATGAAATGAGGTGCTAGGATCAGATTTTAATCCAGGAAATACCGAAGCACAATTTGTCATGTATAATGTGTGATAAAGTAATGTAACACAACCAGTCTTTGGAGATCCCGCAGTGTCCTAACTTAAATTTCACAGTATCATGAGATAACTTACTTGTTTGGGTTTTTTTTGTCAGTGAGAATAGTTTATGTTCTTCAGGCAATTTTTTTCACAAAGGAAAAACTTTAAAAGAACATTAAATATAAATGCTGAGGTAATTGATTCCATAGATAGTAAATGGCTTTTTACATGAGCCAAAGCTTTTCTCATTTCAAGATGTGACAAAACATTTGCCAGAAAGATCATATTTGTCATATCAAACTAGTTTTTCCATTTCTGATAAAGGCTTCAGATCTCTGATCCAGAGAGGTGCATAGAAAAGCAAGGAGTGCTAGATTTGTTCTTTGAATAAAAAAAGATGAAAATCCATCTTCTTTTTATATATCACCAGAGAGAGGAAAAACATGTATATGTAATCCTTCTCTTCTACCTTGTTGCATATTTCTCATAATTAAAATGTTCCTTGGCTTCTGGAAATATGTTTTTAGCTTCTCTGTGATGATAGGCACTTTTTCTATTTGTATATTAAATTCACCTGGAAAGGAAGGCAATGATATTTGCTTTGCAGAGGCTTATTAGATTCCAAACTTGTATGGCTTAAATCAGATTAAAAAAAACTTATCTGACGACTTCTGACTCACATTCTCTGAAGGCAATATCAAACCTTGAACTTACAGAGTTCATGCAGGATGGTCACAAGCATCTCCAGTTTTAATTAACCTCTTTCTGCTTGCAGATTCTGCTCACTCTTTCAGGAAAAAAAAATCTATTTATTAGTGCCCCTATCTCACCCAAAATAAATGAGTTTCATAGTGAACACGGCCTACTAATTGAGCATGCTATGGCGGCCACAGTATGAAAGTCTGTCTACCTTTCCCCTCTGGGGAGAGGATTAAAGTCCATCAGAACCAAAATCCTTAAAATGCAGCCTAGCAATTGTTAACTTCAGTTTAATATTTTGAATACTTTTGACTTAACAGCTGTTTTGAAGAAACACTGTAGATTAAAGCTGGAGAGAGGGTCCACTGCTTTGCCTGGGTATTGTTTTCCTTCTGTGTATTTAGATTTTTCTTGTGTGGAAGTGACAGAGGAGCACTAGAAAAGGGAAGTGGGAAGATGTGATTGTGAAACTACACAAAATGACAGCGGAGCTCTAATAAGGCTATAATACACTACAGTGTTCTGAGATTTTGGTTTTGTTTTCAGGTGAATGGTAGGCTCTTATTTATCCTCATCCCCACAAGGATGTGTTTTGTACCTCTGGCTTTATTTTCTGGTTCTTTTTTGAGGTGTGGGGGTTTTTTTTGTGGGGCTTTCCCCTCTTCTCCCTGTCTCTCTATTCCTGCTTCCTGAGTTGCAAAATGATGCATTTCTTTTCCTAGGTTTGGGCAGGATTCAGCTTCATTGTACAGAATCTGAAGAGAGTCTGTTGTGTTTCAGCTCCCAGATGGTTCTCTACAGAAATGCAAAATGAAAGACACTGAAAACACTAGTGCTTGATGCCTTCGTGAAGTAAATGTCAATGCGCTGAAGGTTTTTCATTGATGGTTATGTCTGAATAAGTTAAAACGATTTTGCACTGTTTGCTGCTAAATATGAGGCTCTGTGGAGATGGACTTAATTCATATGACAAAAAAGCTCATGTATGACACTTATTAAAATCTTATGCAACTTTACAGAAACCTTTTGGCTTATGTTTAGTCAAGTGAAATGTCATTGACTTTTAATTTTTACCCTTGCTTTTCACGATTTTATGGGAACCTTAATTCTGGATACCTCAGCTAAATTATTTGTTGACTGATGAGCAAATAATGGAGGACCTGAGAACGCTGAATAAGGTAGGGATTATTGCTTGATTTGTATTTCTTTGTTTTAAAAAGAAAGCTAATGCCTTCCCCTGAAGAGAACAGAGCTCTCTGTTCTATGTTCCTTTTTGAGATGTTGGACTGTTTTATCCCAGTAGGCTTTCTGAAGTAATACAATAAAAGATTTAGTAAGATATCTCCTCCCTTTTATTTTAATAGGTTTAATTAACATTTTTAGATGACAGTCATTTTAATTAGGTTACCTTTTGTCTGAACCAAGTGATGAGCTATCTTAAGGAATTTCTTCCCCCGCATGGCTGAACAGATGTTAACGTGTTTTTCTGTGAGGTCAGAGGCTGCCTTAGGATGGGGTCGGGTTTTTAGGGTTTGGTTGGTTGGGTTTTTTTTCTTCCCACTGTTGCAATACTTCAGCAAACTGGATAGGGTGCAGTGTGTACGCTTATAGTTTTTCTAGATTTAACGTATTGCTTTCTTGCTAAATGCTTTAAGGCTTATCTAATTTCTTATAATAGAAGCTGCTCATTAAGGCATTTGAGGATGGTAGTGGAGTGTGTTTTTTGTGCCAGCTGTTGAGGTGTGTCTAATGATTTATCTTCTGTATTTTGCGTACCCTGAGAAATGTTAGATCATGTTCAAAAATATAGTGTGTTAGATGGGTTTGGTTTTGACTTGGTTTAGTGGATTATCTGAATGCTGTGAAGTTCAGTTTGTAGACCTTTTGTATCGTCATACTGATTATCTACACCTTTGACTATTTATAGCATGCTGTTCTGGTTGTGTTATGCCACGTAACAGTACATTTAAAAAAAAGAAGCGTTTAGAGTATGGAAACTGAGACTATCTGAAATTATTACTGCAGGCTTCTATGGCTTATGTCAGGTCTCTAATGCTTCTTTGCTCTCTTTCCATGTAGCTTAAGTCACCCAAGAGACCAGGTGAGTTAACAGTTGCATTGGAAATTGCTCACAGTCATGCTGTTTTGAACACAGAATTATGTTGTAGACTGGCTGTATAATTGCTGACTGTGTAATTTGACTGTGTAATTGTTTTGACTCTGTAATTGCTCTTCTTTCTGTAGCTATTGTGGTGAATGGGTACTGTGTGAAGTCTCTTCATCTGTTCTGAAGTTTGTCGGGGATGGGAAGGGAGGCATATCCATCTTTGGTGGCTGAAACATTTGCGCATGGGACAATCTTAACTGTAAAGAGGTTTTTCCGTCCTATTCAGATGCACCTGGGCAGTTTGCCTGCTTGTCAGGTGGATGGAGGGATTGAGAACGCAGGGGTTTATGCCGTCAGCAATCTAGATCTATCTGTACACTTTATTTCAAGACAGACTGCTACTAACTTGCCTGTTTAACTACTACTGATTAGAATTAATGCAAAATCAAGGACATACTGTCTATCACCTACCTATCGACATTTTTTCAGATAAATGTTATGTTTCAGTGAATATTATCATTTGTATATTCAAGGCAGAGGTTGAATTATTCGTCCCAATAGAGAATATTTTTGTGATGGAAATTTGAGTTTGTAGCTTTCTGTGCTTATTATTTCTGCTTAATACGACCTTATTAATTGCAGTTCTGCAGTCAGATGTGCGGCTGTGTGGTAGACACATGCTGTTCTTTAAACACTCTCTCTCTCCTGTTCTCAGCTTCTCCCTCCTCGCCCGAACACCTCCCAGCTACACCAGCAGAGTCTCCAGCACAGCGGTTTGAAGCCCGGATAGAAGATGGAAAACTCTACTATGATAAGAGATGGTAAGTCCTGGTAAACTTCTATTTTAATCAGTCTCAGTGTTGTGTAGTGAGGAGGCAAAGACTGCAGAGAGAAACTGCTTTGGTAAAAGAATTTGAGGACAAAATGTTTTGGGGCAGATGTTAGCCACTGTCTCCAAGGGCTAATCATTGCAACTTTGATAAATCAGAAGTGATAATGGAGTGTTTAGACTTCATAGACTTTCAGAACTAACTACTGCCTTGAATAAAAGGAGACTTAAATCTTTCCCATGGAGTCAGTGGTGCACGCTGTGACGACATTTGAGTAACGTTTTTGTCAAACCTAATGTTAAGTAAGAGAGCCACCAGCCAACGCAGTGTGAAGCTGGTCAGCTAGGATACAGACGCTTTGTGATTGCAGGTACATTGGTGTTGGCAGTATTCACAGTCCTGGTGTTCAGTTTTGTAGAACACTAGCCCACCGTTCCACAAGGTGGCAGAAGAAATGTTGTGCACTAGATGAGCAGAATGAAAAATGTTTCTAATAAATCCAAATAACCTTTAAAGATCAAACCCACATGGGAAAAGCAACTTCGGAACTGCTGATTGGATTTAGCTCTGTTAAGTTTTATGGGCATATAGCTGTGCAAGCCTCAAAATGCAAGAAAAATATTAAATTCTGCAGAGAAAACTTAGTAGGTCTTAATCCATGAGACATGCAAAACTGGATAATCAAGGGGGCAATCTAGTACTCCTTGAACAGAAAGCAATTTGCAAGTCGTATGCTTATTTGTAGCCTACATTAGTGTTCTGGTGGCTCAAAATAACAAGTGACAAGGTCGTAATTTTGTCATGGAAAATGATAGGTGTGAAGCTTGTTTTCTACATAACAGCCATCTTGTACAGTTGGTCAGTTTTTCCTTCTGCTAGTCTTCTGACAGTGAAGTTTCATCAAGGGTTCAGTGTATATGATTCTGATAAGCTCCAGGCAGCAGCTTTTAAACTTCCATGAAACATAAGGCAGACATGAACTGAACAGGCTACTTATGTCACAAATTCATGAAGTTCTTTTTTTGCTTTCGTAATTTTTTTTTGTGTAAAGTAACTGTCTTCTGGGATACATTTGGGTCAATAAACTGTTCTTCAGAATTTTTAAGCATGTGGAGTACTGAAATGTTGCATAAGTAAAAAAAAAAAAAAAAAAAAAAGACGGCATGATGGCACCTAGAGTAATTGGTCAGTAAAGCTCCCCAAGCTCCCACCAACTTTAAACCTGGGAGAGCTTCCGTGAGCCCAGATGAATCTCTCAAGCACCAGCGCTCTCTGAAAGGTATCTAGTTGGAACATAAAACATGAGCAGATATTTTCATCTTGCTGAATTCAATTGTCATGGAGGTTTCACTGTCAGGTATTCCAGCTGTTGCCTTTCCTTGTTCTTATGCTGTTTTAAGATAATTATTTTACATTTTTTTGGCTGTAATAATCCTGCTCTAGATTTTTTTGATTGATAGTAATAGTACTTGTGCAAAGGAGCTGGTATTTTGAAATAATGAAGTAACTCTTGATAATGGGAGGGTAATTTTTTCTAAGGTGTATTAAGGCTGTAGCTGCTGGCATGCACCAGAAATAATAAAACTGACAGCTCGGGAGCGACTACTTTCTCTTTCCTGATGGCAGCCATGAAGCACCATTATCTCAAAATAATGAATGTTTAAGGCTAGTAATGGACTCCCTAAGGTCTTGCAGAGACATTTCACAAACATGTCTCCAAAGTAGAGACTTTGTATAGGGAGTTTCAGATGGATGCGAAATTACACTTCAGTTTTTTATCCTCAGTCAATTTGCTCCATACCCCCGCCATCAGATAGTAAAATACAGTTCACTGTAAAACCACCATCTTTTCAGTTTTAGCTTTGTCTTCATACAGTAATGCAGAGTGTTTTCTTTCAATCTGCTGATGGAGATGCAGTTGAAAATATTGGCCTTTCAGCAAAATATTTTGTAGCAGGAAGTTAAATTATTTCTGCTTGCCTCACTTGTCATTATTGTGGTGTATTTTACCTACTGCAAAAGCAAGAGTTGTTTGGCACTTTCCTTCTCTTGAAAGCCAACTTCAATTCCATTGCATTTTTCATCTGAAGTATTTTCCTCAGTTCTACCCCTCTGTTCCCCTGTGGGTATATAAACTCGGCAAAAGGCTGAGACATGAACGTGTAACGGAGATGTACCAGGGTACTGTGCCTTCAGCTGGCCTGTCTCTCTTGCATGCATGGAGAATGAGACAGCTGAGACAACTCTTCAGTGAAAAAGTGCTGAACTAACTTGTTACCTTGCCTTTTCTGTGCACAGTTAACACAGATTTATTGATGGACAGTAACTTGTGATGTGAAATCCAGGGGCTGAAGCCAGCTTCATGTCATTAGCTTTGGAGTTCACTGATAATCAAAACTTGGAAGAAACAGCTTTGAGTGGAAAAATTATTTCATTGTCTGTGCAGGCACAGATACCACTGGAGAATTGTCATTTGCAGTGGTACCTTCTGCACACGAAAGCTTGTGCACTGATTGTATCAAGATTGTCAGTTGTCTTTGCCTAAGCAGTCACCACGTGGCATGGTAGGACACCGCTGGACTGAGATTTTTGTCTTATCTTAGTGAGGTCTGGTTTGTAGTAGCTTATACTGTTTCTTTATATCAATTCACGATCATGTGGGCTCAGTAAACTGAGATATTTGGCTCAGATTGTTACTGCTGTTGCATTGCCCTGGAACCCACTGACATGCTTTCTGTTAAAATGAAGGAGAAAGAATTATGGTTGGGCACAAGTGTCTGTGAAGGTTGCAGGATTTGGTTTTGTTTTGTTGTTGTTGGTTGTTTTTTGTTGGTTTTTTTTTTTTATTACCTTGCCCAGGCCATTGGTAATGAGTATGTTTGGAAGGCTGAGAGCGGACACTATTATTACTGGCAAGCAGTGTGAAAATTCTGAGTGCGTGAGACAGTAGGAAGAAATTGTGGAATAAACTGTTGGAAGATTTCCATTTTTACAGTATGGTTATTGTAGAAATAACTGTAAAGATTATGCAAATCTATGCATTTTGATAAATGGCTGTCAGCCAATCAGACTGCCGGGAGTTGCATACTGAATAGTTACTGAGGGAATCTCTGTACATTGATTCTGCAACTCGGATTGCCCAGTTAAATGTGAAGTACATAATCATTAGAGTGTAAAGGTGGAAATATAGTTATGCTTTTATAACTGTAAAGCATTTTGGTGCTCTCTTGATTAAGATGACTTACAAATAATCTGTTTCAGTATAATTAGTTCAGCCTATGGCACTCTACTAGACAGAATAAACAAACTGGAGAGTTTTGTCTAGCACACTTTGCAGCGCTTACCAGAAATACAGTCTGTGAAGAAGGCAAGACCATGATATCAAGCAATTCAGAGTTAGGAATTCCGAAGTTTTTACTTTGTTTTATACAAAGTGCACTAAGAAAAATATATAGCACGACTAAAATATCATCTAAAAGGGGAAAAAAATGAATATGCTTAGACATGGCTATACGGCAGGTATATACAGTTTCTTACGGAGTTAGTTACCCATCACTTACCATTTTGTGTATTTTGACAAAGACAGATGGTATTAGAAATTTGAGGTGTCTGCTTAAACAATACACGGACTGCACTGACTTGAGTACAATTCACTTTGGTGGTGGTGCACTAGTAATTTTGTATTGGGGAATGTGAATAACTTTTGAGTATCTGTGATTTGCTCTGCCATATTTTATCAGGCGTAATATGGAGTTGCCTTCTAAAATCCGTCCTGTGTCTGAAATGTGAAAGGCTAGTTTGATTAACTCTTGAAACACGGGTTTACTGTCAATCAGTGTTCTCCTGTCTTGTGGCTTGGTGTTCTGCCCATCCCTCTTTCAGATGTGAAAACTGTTTTCAGTAATCTGCGTATAGAATTGAATGTGAATTGAGAGCTTCATGCATTTTGAAGTATCACTTAAATGTGAAGTGTGTGTGACCACCCGCTATGTTGCAAAGGTGGGGAAAGTCATGTGGAAAGACAGACAGACTTCATATTGACTCTATCCAAGTG
>JAVKLA010000088.1:3826546-3844769 GCA_034782735.1 Sagittarius serpentarius
TAATCTGCGTATAGAATTGAATGTGAATTGAGAGCTTCATGCATTTTGAAGTATCACTTAAATGTGAAGTGTGTGTGTAGAATCAGACCACCCGCTATGTTGCAAAGGTGGGGAAAGTCATGTGGAAAGACAGACAGACTTCATATTGACTCTATCCAAGTGGTTGTAGAAACCTAGCTTTATCATTTTTATTACTGTTTCTTTTCTCAGTCTTTGGACAGCTAATGGTTTAATATGTTTCCTTTTTCTTTTTTATTTTTGCAGGTACCACAAGAGCCAGGCTATTTACCTGGAGTCTAAAGAGAACACTAAGATCAGCTGTGTGATCAGTTCTGTGGGTGCCAATGAGGTAGTGTGCTGCTTTGTTTTTCATGGGAGTGGGGAAAGCTGTGGGTCAGCTTGGCAGGTAGACGGTTTTTTAGTAAGGACTAAGAGAAAATCAGTATTACTTTCAGAAAAAATGTAGTTGTCCGGTGTCTAAAGAAGCTGAATCCAAGATAAAACTGCATTGAGAGATCTCTTCTTGAGAAGGGAAGACGCTTTGTTTCTAAAGAATAATCTTATATTTTGCAAGCACTAGTTTGGCAGGCAGGAAAAATGGGGAGAACTGACATGTTGCATCTCGCTGGCACTACATTCGTAAGTTCAATTTCTGTTATTTCAAGAACACACATACAGTTGTTATTAATGCAGAGTTTAAAAAAATCCCATTGGGAATCCAGAAGAGGATGAGGAAAAATTTTGTCACCAAATTTAGTTGTTATAAGGGGAGCAAATTTTTCCTGCTAACCTAAGTACGTGTTGTGCATTCATCACCTGCTTGGGAGACAGGGCAGGTGAGTCACTTGTCTGAGACAATTTCCGTGTGGCTAATGATTAAGGCTTAGAGAAGCAGGTGAAGAGAGGTGTGTGCCTGAGATTGATGTGAATCTCGCTACCAAATAAGCTTAGTGCTTGAGCAGTGCATCAGTTGGGCAAAGGGAGCAGTTTATTCTTTGCTCGCAGATTCCAGACACTTCAAGGAAAGAAGACAGAGTTGAATGCACTTCTCTTCAATCAGCCAATAAAGTAACTTTGATTTGTTTTGGCAGCTAAGGGAAAATATTTTCTTTTCAACAAAATGAGTTGCATATGGGATGTGCTTTGTATCGCAACTGTTCCCCTTGTGATAACAGTTGTTATGCTTGACAGTTGGCTATTTAGATAAAGCAGCAGTAGCTTGCTAATGGATGTGTTAAAAATATACTGCTAATTTGACTAAAGTTATAACATTAAAACTCAATCTTTTGGGAGCATCTTACCCGAAACCTGGGGGAAATGCAATGCATTAATTATTATTGCATGAATTCTACTTTAAAGTGAGATTACAGGTTTAGTTTTGGTTTTGTGGGGTGTTTTTTTGAGAGAGGCTGGGGAGGAGGCATGGCACTTGTTTGCCCTGTGGTGGTTCATTACAACAATATAAAGGCAAGGGCGATAAATACTTAACAGAATACCGAAATGAGAAGGTGTTCTCTTAGGAGTACAACATGCACATCTCGATTTCATCACACATTCAAAAGTATGGTTGCCAAACTATGATCTTACTGTTTCCTGCTTGAATTTAGAAGCTAGAAGGCAGACTTAGATTTGAGGTCTCTAATTGTAGACTGGAGTCAAAAGTTGATAGCATTTCTAAAGGAAGTTGAGTTATTCAAAGGAACTTTACCAAAAATATTTGCACAGAGTGTCTCCTAGCATTTCCATTAATGCTCAAAGTGAAAAGACTTAACTAAGGAACATCAGAGATACGGCATACAGTTGCCTTCTTGTGGCTGGGGAAAGGAAGTGGTTAACAGTGTATCAGAGGCATCTTTGTTCATATGAAGGTCTAAATCAGTTTTCTTAAACTGGATTTGAATTTTGTAATTGGCTGTGGGCCTCTCCGACACAGAGTCTGAGCTATGGTGATCCCCTTTAAAAAACAGACCGAACATATCTTCCCAGGCCCAAATTCTTTAAAACTTGGTGATGCGTTTAGATCTAAACAGAATATATTTCTGTTACCTTTGATGTGATTTCCTGGGAAACTGTGAATCAAATAATGCATTGGTGGAAAACAATGGGCAAGCGCATGGAACCAATTCAGTCATTTGCCTTTTGACAACAATAAACTCTTCAGTACATGCAGAAAAACTGTTTGGTTGGGTTTGGGTTTTTTTATTCCCTTGAGTTTATTCAGCAATCTCAGTTTGGAAGCTGAAAAAAGGAGGAAGCTTATTTTCCTTTTACAGTGTAGGAGTAAAAGAAATTCAGAGATGGGTTTGGTTATTTCTATTCACCATCTCCTTCAGTTCTTTAGAATTAATAGATGTTGTCTTCTGATTGCAAAATACAGTGTACGTCTAAAACATCAGTTTTAAGTTCAGAATATGTCTTCATGCTTTTATTTTTCTGAACACTGTGGCACATTTTAGTGTTAATCAGTAATTTTGCTGCTGTGGTCACTTAAAACAGAATTTTCATTTTACTCCAAATGGAACTTAACAAAGCGGTTAACTTTAGCAAAACTAATGTACCATTCCATCGTGTTGTGATAGAATGTAAAACTGTACCTTTTTATTGTTCTGTACAGTTGCTCATAGTTTGTAGATTTTCGAATTCTTTTGACTAGTAAAATGTACCAAATTCTTGGAAACGTTGCAGTAGAGAGATGATTATCAGTGAATGTGGATTTTCGTTTCTCTGGGGAAATAACTGAAGTACAAAGGCAGGCAAATATTAAGTTTATTTTATATTGAGGGCTTCTGTTAGTGAAGTCAATTTATAATTAAAATAATAGAGTTAAATCAGTCTACCATGCCAAGCCTGTAGTTAATATGGTATCTGAAAAAAAGTTTTGGATAAATCACATGCCAGCACTAACTTTATAATCCTTTGCAGTAGGAAATATTGTACTTTTGTCCTAAAATACTGTAGTACTAAGAGCTGGATAACTCCTTATTTTCTGTGCATTTATTCAATATGTTTAAATGCGTTAGAACGATGAAATGCAGAGGAGATTTGCTCAGATCTGATTTTTAAAGTACAGGTACTTGGGTCTAAACTTCTTGACAGTGATTTGAAAAATTCTCTGAGTGGCTGCCTCCGTGGCAGCAATTTTTCCTTTGAAACATACTGTCTCTCTGCAAGTTATGTGAATTCTTCTATGCAGGTGTTTAAAAAAAGAGGCCCTTTTATCTTCAGATACAATTTATTTAATACATTGTGAGAAATGCTTCACTGAACAAAATCAGAATAAGCTTTTCATTTGACTAATAGTTACTTGTCTGGGCAAATCCCAGGACAGATAATTTTATGATCTGTGGATCTAGAGGGACTTATTCTTGATTAGGTAAAGCTTAATGCCAGAGTTCTGTTGCGAACTGTAGCAGAAGGGAACTTGCTTTCCTGATGATGCTTGGAAAGAGTAATTTTTCTTGATGACTGTTTTGAGCAGGAAGTTAAGGTGGTAAAGTTAGAAACCTTATTTAGTTTTCTACTCAGGTTGCAAATGCCTGATGCGGGAAGGGAGAAGGGATTAAGCTAAATCATCTGTGCACCCTGAGTAACAGAGGTGTTCAGATCTGTCAGTGAGAATACCTGGACTTACTTGTCTGTGTATTGCTTACTGTGGGTTTTCTCTTTTTCTCCCCAATATATCTCCCTGCCTTTTTTTTTTTTTCTTCTTTCATGCAGATCTGGGTGAGGAAAACCAGTGACAGCACAAAGATGAGAATCTATCTGGGACAGCTGCAGCGCGGTGTTTTTGTGATTCGTCGACGATCAGCTGCATGACTGTATGCTCTTCCTTGGGTTTTTTTGTTTGGTTTTTTTTTTTCCTCCCAACTGATAGACAAACCTCTAATGGGGAATGGCAATCTGTTCACTCATCTTAGCAGCAGAGAACACTGTCATGACCTCTTATGAGACAGTTTGTGGCTGGCCACATAATCCCCAGTAGTCCTTAAATCTTTAGTGATAGCCAAGCACTGCCCTGGACTATTTCTGGATTTTGCATCAAGCTTCTGTATGCTTTCTTTATATTTTGGGTGACTATTTAAGAAGACTTCGCATCGTACTTTTTTCATCATGGTTTCATGGTGTATAGATGGGACTCGTATGTGGAAAACAGTGCAACATTTATGTTTTGAATCAGACCAATGGAAGAAGCTTTGCTTGTCAAGACCCGAGATTATTCGTTCTTTTTGGTTTTGTTTTCCTGCAAGGCTCGGGATGTTGGACAAAAGGAGATTAATCTTGCCAGCTTTCAGCTGCAGCTGAGATGCATCTGTAATATCTGGTATACGACGTCAGCTTTAGTGGGCGAACTGTTTAAAGACTTGAGCACTGAGGCTTTTTTTTAGGAAAGTGTGAACATCTTAGAAACTGCTGAAAATCAGGTTGATTTTAATGTAGTTAAGCAGTCACATGTGGCTAATCAGAAGCTTCCGTTTCTCTTCACATTAAAAAAACCCTTCAATGAACAAGCAAACAGTATGTCTATTTGCTGAAGTAGTTTCCTGAAATAGGGGGATGCATGTAAACCAAAGGGTGGATTAACTGGACTTTGCAGATAGCAAGATTATGTGAACTGTATGTATGAGTGTAACCACTTGTGTAGAGAGACAAAAGGTAAATTTCACATTCTTTACTGATGCTTAGAGTAACAGGTCATGCTGGAATCCTGCTGACAGAAGATACTGGATCTGTTGTATCTTCCAAAGAAGCCTGGTACAGAGTAGAAAGTGGCATTGACGTGCTTTTAGTGTACAGCTGAAACCTTCATTCCCTAAAATGTCATGCAAAGGCTTCCCTTTGAAGGGTATTTTAATTTCTGGGGATAATGCTGGGTTTCTACGCTTGCCCCCCAATAGCACAAGTGAAAATGCTCAAGTGATGATATTAATGTACTCCCTTCCAAGATGTTTAAAGATCTGACTCTGGCATTCCTTTATTGTTCCCAGTCTTTTGCTGATGGCTAAAACCATCGATACCATGTGTGACTGCATTGGCATGAACTACACAGTGCACTGGCAATGCTGTCAGATCTTTGCCTTCTGCACAAAAGAACTTTGTGCTCCTTTTGATTACTGGACAAAAAGTTGTAATTTCTGCCTTTATCAGTATCTGTCACTTTGAGGCATCTTTTGTTTTTGCTTTTGAACTGCCTTCTTGTTCAGCATCAGCCTAGCCTTTCTTTCACATCTGGATAAATGGAGTATTTTAAATGACTGTTTCCATTTCTTTTGCTTACTGCAGTTGGGCGGCAGTCACATCCCAATAACTGATGTATGTATGTGATCTGGAGTGGAGTGTTACGGCTGAGTTTCTGATGTGTTGCCTTTGTGGCTGAGACGCCTTACCTATTTTTATGGTGTTTAGAGTTTCAACTGGATCTGAAGCTTTGGTGAGGAAAGGAGAGGGTGTCTGTTTCCCACCCCTTGAAAATGTGCCATCTTTGCTGCAGCCTTAGTCAGCTGGAAAGCAGCAGGCTGTATTTTGTCAAGTTAACAGCATACTTAATATAACTTAGCATTCTCTGCACGTGTGACAGGTTTTTAATAAGGTGATGATGTACCAAACAGGATTTGTCACTGAGCCTTAAAATGAACATCATAGTTCTGCTATTTACTTCGCACTTTTTTTATTATAAGGATTTATTTCCTACCTATATTGTTTTGTCAGTATATATGTTTGTGGAAATAGCTGGAAACTTTGGCTCAATTTTGGGGAGGTATCTTGCCGACCTGCTAACGGCAGGTGATCTCTCTGCTGCTGTGATGTTATCTGTTTTGGGGTAACTTTAAAGGTATTGATAGAAGTGGAAGCACAGCAGCTGTCTTAGAGCCAGGCACAGTATAGGTGCACATTGTGTGAGGTTAATTATATAGCTTTGATACCACCTCTTAATCTAAATCAACATCTGCTCGCCATCCCTATTGCTTGGCAGAAGCGGGGAAAGAATAGCTACTCTCACAGCCAAAGGCCTGTCTTCCCATCAGCTGTGGTCTTACATTGCGGGGCGGTAAGGAGGGGAGGGAGGGGGTGTGTGTGATGGGATGGGACACACATTTCTTATTCGCAACCTAATCAGAATTTGAAGAGTCTTCTGGAAGCGAATACCTGTGGGACTGTTGCACCATTTCCCTTTTCTGTACCCGCCCCCCCGCCCTGTGGACACTCAACTGTGCTGGGAAAGTTACTGTTATTGTAAGGAGTGTTGTTGCAGGTAATCAAGGAGTGTAGCCTTGGTCTGCAAGTTGGAGTGGTGATAAACTAAGAATGAGGACAGGGAGCAGTCAGGGTGGAAAGGAAGAAATTTAAGTGTACTGTTGTATTGACTGGAGAGATGGGTTACGTAAGCTGATACTGATTCAGGGCAGTGCTTCAGCATGGAAATTGTCAAAACTTGATCTCAAGCTCCTGCTCTACTCTTTCACGCCTATCTTGGGTCTCCAGGAAGGATGTGCGAGAGGTGTACAACTTCCTTCTGTCAGAGTTCCTTGCCCACTGCCAGTTTCCCCGGTGCCCCTGGATCAACGTGTGAGCTGCAGTTTCTGCTTTTGGCAGTCCTCAGTGTGGGCTTGTAGCCCTATTTGCTCAAATCTAACTACTACACTGAAGGTATTTTGTTTTAAGGCTACTTCATCCCTAGTTTCTTATTTTAATGAAATGAAAGTTTCTTGCCTTAGTTGATCACCATAAAATGCAGATCTGTCTCCTCTAACAAAGTACACGAATATCATATCCTGTTTTTTCAAGCAGGCTGTTTTGTGATGGCCTGTGCTGTTTAAAAGGCTAGAAATGATAAAAATGCAGTGCCTTGTTGTGCACTCAGGGAAGCAGTACATTTTTTAATCCTAGAAGGATGCTCAAAATGTGCTATGGCGAGGATGACGCATGTGGAGATCAAAAGTATAGACATCAGTTGTAGAAATGAAGATTTCCTGCCACTGGTAGGAAAAATAGAGACAAGTTACTCAAGGAGATGGACAAGGTCTTGCTTAAATTCTAAGAGAAAATTGGCTTTTCTGTCTGCTATTTGCCTAACATCAGTCTTTTGAAGAATTCAAACCCTCAGTGAATAGAAATGGCTTTACTACAGGTATGAAAAGATTTAATTCTCACAAACAGCAGTTAAAGTAAATTTAAGAAATGGTTTTAACTCCTAGTTATAGTAATTTTAAAGAAAGCTGAACCTTCTGCCAAAACCAGACTTTTATTGAGGGTTAACTTGTAGTTGGCTGTTGACTCATATTAAGCATTTTTTTCATTGCCTTGAGAAATGGACTGTGATGTTGATCAAATGCAAAACAAGATTCTCCCCCTGTTGTCCCGGCCCCCGCCATTAGATGTTGAAATGGACAGGAAGCTAGATCAGTGAACCAACTTCCAGTGTTTTTTTGACATCATACTTACTGAAAGGTTTCAAAAGAGGCTTTTTCCTAGGGTGAATGCTAATAAAAGAAATTGCCTTTTTTAGCTCATGTGCTTTGGAATTTTTTTGAAGAGACAAAGTGATTTAACAACAGAAGTCTTGATTGTTAGTAATTTTTTGTACATTCCTGGGCCACTTATGAAAATAAAGCCTAAAAGAGCAAGAAATTGCTGTGACCCTTGTGAATAACTGAGGTCCTTTCTCTTTCACAAAAAGAAAAACTAAAACACCTTGTCAGTTCTTGTTCCACAGAAGTAAACAGCAAATGCTAAATGGCTAAGAAAATCTGAATGGATGTTTAAGGTTTGCTGTTATCAGTTTTAGTTTGTCCAATTCTAAAAATAAAAGTTTAATATATTTTAAAGTATTTAGAAAACAGAAGAATTAGTATTTCCATTTTTTCTATGATTTATTGAAAACCCATTGTCGCTGGAACTTCACGTTTCATTCCGTTAAAGAATTCCACTATTTTAATGCTATGCTGAATTTGGGAAACGCCTTTAACATTTAACATCAGCTCAAATTTGGGATGCCAGAGTATCTTGTAAACACATTAAGTACCTATCTCTTTACAGTGGAGTCAGTGCTGGTGTTTAGATTCCTCCTTTTTATGCATGAATGCTTTTCTCGCAAATATTCTTGATTTCAGTTCAGTTAATAAATGTGTGTAAAGAACTGTTTGGATTTATATTACTTCACCGAGAGCCAAAAAAACCCCACAAAAGGCTTTGGGGTTTTTTTCCCCTCTGGTCAGAGGTTAGGAGTAGGTGGAGGGGAGAGTGGCTCAGACCTTGTATCCTGAGACCAAAGTTTAAATAACATTTAGGTGACAAAAGACATAAAGGTAAAATATTTTCAATGGTGTATATATAAGCAGGGTGGGTATCTAAACTCCCTTCATATAAATGAGACACTGAACAGCAATACAGGAAGAGTTATTTAATCCTTTGGTTCCAAAATAGCAATGCTTTGAGTAAAGCCAGTCATTTTTAGGGTTTTGGAACCAAGAGATCTAATCCCCTAGAAACAGCTACTGATTTATTTAATCAGTCTTAAATTTGAAACCTATCAGTTGTCCTGAATGCCTAAGGTGGCTTTGTCATTTTTCATTTAGTTATAATTTGCATCCACGTCTTCTGCCCCAAATCTTTTAATTTCATTTTATTAATGTTCCTTATTTTTATTGAGTTAGGATTCTTTTGACAGTGATGATTGCCTGCAGATCTCTGCTATTTTAATGGCTATTCCAGTTAATGAAATCTAATGATCTTTAATGAAAATAAATACAAATGCAGATCAAGCTTAAAATCAGTGTCTTAAGCTTTCTGTTTGATGGTTTAAATCCTGTTTGGAATCGGTGACTGAAAGGTGCCAAAGTGAGCAGACTGACTGCACTGACTGAACATGGGTTTGGAGAGTGGTTGGCTCAGGACACATGGATGTAGCTCCGTGTCTGCTTGCCTCATAAAATTAAAAGGTAGGTGGAGTAGTTTGTTGGTTTGGTGTGGGTTTTGTTTGGTTTGGTGTGGGTTTTGTTTGGTTTGGTGTGGGTTTTGTTTGGTTTTGTTTTTTTTTTTTTAGGGAAGTAGTGGATGTCTGACAAATAATTGATTTCTGTTGAAGCAAATAGTTGAAGGTAGCTGCTGATCACGTCTGAATACTGAAGCATTATTCAGTGGGGGGAAGAAATGTCCTTTTGCCCATGAACTAAATTTTAGTAACAGTACATAATAGTCACATGAATATTTTTTTTTCTAATGTGATCAGGGAGCAATGTTCCAAACCTCGTACATCATGAAGCATCGGGTAATGGGGAGAACTGAATACTAATGATACTAAGTCATGTATTATAGTTGCACAGAATTAGTATAAACACAGGAGGCAAATATTCTAATAAGGATTTCTGTGGTATTAAAAAAATCTCATCCATTGAAATTGGGAATTACTAGACCCCTTAGTTTTAAGACTGTCCTGAAGACTGTAAGACATGGCAGAAGAGTTTCACATGTAAGTCGGGACCCAGGGATGCGTGCTCTGTAATAGTATTTCAGCACTAAAGTATTGATTAGGGCTCATTTTGCACTAAATACGAAATCTTGCGGTTCAGGAAAGGGAAATGACGTGGTGAAGCTGGCAGGATAGTTACCAGCCCTGGCTCAGGCTATTGGTCTTGTTCTCCCCTAAGAGAATTCAAAACTATTGATCTCTTTCCTCTTTCATTGAAATGACTATTTTGAGGAGAGCTTTGAAAGTCTGGGTGAAATACAGAAATGAAGAGTCTGTCCCCTGGTCTCTGCCTGAAGATGGAAAAACATTGTCCCAAGGAAGGGACAATTGGCCGGCAACCCAATGAGTGGCTCTGCCACAACAGAGCTTTGCTCACTGAGGATTTCGTCTATATGAGGAGGTAATGGCTGTTTGCTTGTCCTTTCCAGGCGCTGTGAAGATGAGTATTTGGCAGATATTCTGGGATGCAAAGCTTCAGTGTTGGCGCTCTCTTCCCTGGACTGCTGCTGCGGTGTGTCTGGGCCAGGGAGGTGCGGCTTGTGGGAAGACTGATTGCTGAGCTGTTCTTGGAGGGAATGCCTGGGGTTAGTGTAGTGAGAAGTTTGTGGAGCATTTAGCAAGGTTTGGGACCTCTCTGTTCTGAGGCTGACTGTCTCAAGTCTACGGGTTTAACTAGCTCTGAAGTACTTTGAGAGCCATAGGGAGCACGAAAGATTCAGCAGCGCGTGTTCTGGACTGGCTTGTCGCAGTGTCTTCTGCATGTGGCTGCCCTCTGCTACCTGAGTGCTGGAAGACCTTGGGGAACATACCAGTAGACTTCCCTTGTAATGGATGGGAACAACCTTCAACGCTGGCTGTAGCCTTCACAAGGCATGCCAGTTGCTGTTTACCGTTTTGTGCAACTAAAGGTATTAATCTGCAAAGCCTTTGAGCTTTTTTTTTTGAGGCTTTCTCCCTTTCCATCAGAGCACCTGACAGATACTCCACCTCGATTATGCCTGAGCTCTTTGTTGTATGTGTCATATTCCTGGGCTGAACGACAGAGCAGTAAGGTGCTTCTGGTGGGTGCATTTCCCACCTGTGTAATGGGGATCTAATTAATGGATACAGCCTGTCAGCTGAGCAGAGGTACAAGCCCAGAAGACGTAGTCATCTTCTCGCTCTTTCAGCCAACAGACTGTGCCTTGTTACGACACCCTGTTTCAATGTTGTTTTTGCATATTAACTTAAATTCCAAGGCATTGCTAAATTTCTTTTTTTTTTTTCTTTTTAATTTATTATAGTGAGCATTTTCACTGCTTCTGCAACTTTTTATCACCAAATACCTTGTTGAATCAGCGCTGTGTGTCAGATGAAGAAGAAATGTGGTGTGTGGCCAGGCAGGTTCTGCATACTCGGTTTATCACTGGGGACTGCAGGATGTGATGCCTCTGACCAAGGAGGTGGTCTGGTCCTGTGACCCTATCTGTCGCTTGTGTCTTGCTATGGTATTTTCCAACAGAATCACAAAAATGCAGTTACTATTTATCTGAAAGTGCTTGTTTAACTCTCACCCCACTTGCCCCGTGTTCTTTTTTAGTGAACAGGTCTGTCTCCTGAACACCTGCTGATGCACCTGCTGGAATGGGGTGCTGTGAAGGATGGTGAGGGTGAGTTGTGCCTGCCTGCTTGCTCAGTCGGTGCTCAACTCCAAGAAGGGGGTTGTTACCTTCTGCCTTTTTTCAGGACGAGCTGCCCTCTCTAGCTCCTGACAAGGCTCACTCGATTGGGCTCTTGAGGTGCCACTTAGTGCTCAAGCTAAACACTCGAGTCTTTTGGGACATTGTTACAAAGGAAGCGAAAAACTACAGCGTGGTGTCAGTGTGCCGCTCCTGTGCTATTAACTGGTTTAATGAGCCTCTTAAATTGTTTCGGGGAAGACCGCAGTCTCCTAAATGACTTTACTGTCTCTGTTTACTGTCTCGTTACGTGGCTCGGTCGACGGAGCAGTGGTGGTGCTGGAAGCGGAGCAGCAGCCCGCTGTGAGCGCCGATGCTGTGGTCTTTCCCTTCGCGAGGGGAAAGCAGAAGGCTGCAGCTCAGCCACGTGGTGCCTGCGTGCAACGGTGGGCGTTCTGGAGGCAGAGGCTCCTCGGGCCCTGTGACAGCATGCAGGCAAGTAACCACGAAGCTGTTTGCGTTAGTGAAAAGGGTTTCCTTTGCTCAGTTGATGGAGTTGATTAGCGCTGAGATCCTGCGTTCTCCTATACGTCTCTCAATCTGCACCTTGCCTCAGGTGAACCTGCATGTTTAACTTCCTCACCCCATGTACTCTGCTCACCGTGCTGCCATCCACTCTCATTACCAATTTCACACCAACACACTCTTGATGTATTTATAAATGAGCTGTCTTAAGTCAATCCACTAAAAAGCAACCAAGTATGTTCTAGAGAAACGTTTTTGTCCCGTCTCCTGTTGCTGTGGCAATCTTGACTGCTGCCAAGCAGAACGGGTGGGAGAAGCCAGTGTCAGTGCAAGAGCATCCTGCTTTTCCCCCATGGTCAGTGCTGTGAAGGGCACCCAGTGCCTGCTGCTGCCTGTCTTGGCAGTGATTTTTACCCCTATATTGGTTTTGATATGCAAATCTCGAAGGTTTCTACAGAGAGAAGTAAATTGAGAACATACTTGATTACTCAGTTGGGGAGGCTGAGGAATAGGGGTGCAATGATCTGCCAAAGACCGAGAGCTGTGTCTGTTAATTCAGCTAGAAATGCCCTTCTTCTTCCTTAACTTAGCTTATACTCTGGACTTTAAGGCAACTTAATCTTCCTTAAGGCTTTGCTCTAGGGTTTCAGCTATGTCAGAACTTCATCTACACCTCTTGGCACATAATCTCTTCTTCAGTTGTTACCCTCTTGTCTCTTCTCCATCCAGCTGGACAGGCTAAGGCTCAGTCCAGAGCAGGTGACCAGATGATTTCTGGATAATGAGTTACTGCTAATGAGTTAGATTTAGTAGCTGACTCTGAGAAGCTGGTTGCAAATCCTAAGTAAAAATTTGTTAGCATGAACTATTGGAAGAGAGCATGTTTTCCTTTGCAGTAGGTGGAGAACATGGGGATGGTCTGTTAATCAGATCTGTCAGTGATCAGCTGACAAATGGCAACTCACTGGGGATAATGAATCATTTGCTCGTGCAGGATGTTGAGTATGCAGTGACGGTGTCTGTGAAGATTCTAGCAGAAGGGTTTTGTATGAGACAGCTCAGAGGACCTGAGCTCCCTGGAAAGGAGGATCTCTCTCTCTGAGGTGGAACTCTAGCTAGAGACAATTAAGTCCATCTGGCTGGGGATCGTGGGCTTTCTGCCTACCACCTTTGGCTTTCTGCCTACCACCTTTGGCTTTCCGAGGGCATCATGGAGCTAAAGGCTTGCAAAAGCAAGGAAGAAAATATGGTGGTGTCAGTGGGCTTTGATCTGCTGTGAAGGCTTTCTGCCCCCAGCTTGGGGAGAGGGGGAATGTGTTGCGGTGGGGAGGCAAATGCTTGTAGTTCTGGTCTGTCGGGAGCACTGAAGTAAGGAGCAACTCCCTCAATTGAATTTTCTCCTTAGGAAAGAATGAGCTGCTGTGAGTGAGCAGCAGCCGAATGATGTGACTCCGATGGCCGGTGTCACCGAGGAGCTGAGCATCCTCTCCGGGTCTGCGCTGCCTGCGGGGCTGCCTGCTATTTTGAGAGGAGACATGGCAAAGGTGGCGCTTACAGACAGCACTTGCTCTCCCAGCGCACCTCAGGCGCTGGCTGTGAGGGTAGAGGTAAAGCAACCTCTGTGTCTTTTTTGTAATTCTTTTCTCTATATATATTCTCAAAATCCTCCTTTCCAAAGGCAGCTCTCTCAGCAGGGAGGGTGAAGCACAAGTAGACATGATGGTGGCAGGATAAGGCTGATCAATCAATGGAAACTCCTCCCTTCCTCTAGACTTTGAGGACTCTGTGTACAATTTAAAGTGGGGGCAGAAAAGGCATCTGTACCAAGGATTTGTCAGGCTTGTTCCTGGCAGATAAGTTGGTTTTGTTAGTGGCTTGACATGCAGTTTCATGCAGCATATAGATGTTTGTCTAATGTTTACTTAGAAGGAGAGATTTTCTAGTCATCCTAAAAATTAAACTGTGTAATGGTACATTTGCTCGGGGAAAATGAGTGTGAAGGTGCTGTCAAAATGTCAGTCTTGTCTGGAACAAGGGTCTTGCAGAAGACAAGTGGCATTAGTGTGTTTGAGGACGTTTCATTTAGAAGTAATGAAGTCCTCAGCCTTTTGGGGACCCTGTTAATTGAACTGAAGAGGTACGAAGCCCAGAAGGGAGATGCTGTTCACAGCTAGACACTTGCAGAGGGAGAGGGTCACAATAGGTTATTTCTACTGTAAAATGATATCAGAAGGATGTGAAGAATTGTTCCGAAATTACATGCCTCCACCTGAATCATTTTAGGGAAGTTGGTTTTATATGGTAAGTCTAAGTGGTTTGCTTCTGGTGAGAAAGGGGCTTGGGTCTGAGTTTTAATTTGAAAGATACACAACTGTCCACAGAAATGAATAATGAAAAAAAAAAGTCAAGAGACTTCTTGCAGCTTCCAGATTTGTAAGGCTGCAAGTCAGCACACTCTCTCTCCTCTCTTAAGAAAAACTCTCACTGAGAAGATGTCTCCTTGCAGAACCTGAAACTGTAGTTCCTTTACACCATGTGTATTTTTCTTTTTTTTTTTTTTTTCCTTGCATGGACAGGGTATTTGAATGGAGATGCGTTTTCTGCATGAGACAGTGGGCGTGTTGTTCATCTTTTAACTTCATTTTGGTGTTAAAATAATTTTCCAGATAATGCTTTTTCTCTTCTGAAGGCTTCCAAGCTTTTACAACAGTGCAGTTATTATTCCATTTATGAGAAAATTGAGGCAGGGGACTGCGGTTGCTGCAGCCCGTGCTCAGCATTGCTGGCAGAAGCTTGCTGCTTGTCCCAACTTACCAGTAATCAAATAAAAATACATCTGTTAATCGCCCTTCCTTTGCAAAATCCACTCATTTCGTAAACACTAATGCTGAATTGTGTAACAACGGGCTAAGAGGGTGAGTCAATGTTGCTCACGTTGAGATTTGGCCTTGTAAATACAGATGGCTTGCTGGAGACCTGTTGTTGGTGTCAGGGGTCAGTATAAACAGTGTTTACAGTTTGCTTTTTCCGGGGGAGCTTTCTGTTGTAGGGATTTTTTTTCTTTTTGGCCTTGGACCCCTTCTTTTCTGCCACAAGCTTGACAAGATCCTTTGTCATTCTCCAGGGAAGCTTTCAAACTCACCACTGTGGTTTTGAATTGGCTTTAAAGACAGGGTGTTGTGCTTCTGAAGTGCCCTGCCCAAGGGCTCTAGAGCACTCCACACGCAATCCAAACAGCCAGCAGACAAAGCCATTAAATGTGAAGTGCCCATGTGTGATTACCTGGCGGAAAGCTGCAGGAAAGTGTTTGCAGCAGAGTCCCACAGGAATAGGCTTTGTCTGAAAAAACACTGTCAGCAGGTGGTAACTGTGTTGGAAAAAGTCAAGGTAAGTCTTGCTGATGCATCAAGGTGGGTGATTTAGTCCTTTGTTTCCGTGTAGAGCAAAAGAGGTAGGAACAAGCAGAAATGAGATTAGGGAGGTGGGAGGAAGACATTTTAAATGGGGTTCTGTGTTTTCCCCCTTTGCTAAGGCATTGTCTCCCTGCATGGTGGATCTAAGCCACTTGAATTTCCAGCTTGCATGACTAATGGCCTTGGTATCTTATATCCTGAAGGCAGATATATAGCCTTGAGAAGTCAGATCGAATTTCTTCAGTTACATTGGCAGAGTGGAAGCCCATAAGTGTAACTCCTATACTGCCTCTAAGCTCCTCCAGCCTCCATCTCCTGGCATCTCTTCAGGTCTGAACACATAGCTTCAGTTTACCTCTTAGTACCACACCAGCTGGAACAGCTTCTTCCAGGGTGGGGAGTCTTGTGTGCATGCTCTAGGGAGTGAGGATAGTGCTTGGAAATGAATGCGCAGTTCCCTCCTGTGGTTTAGAAGGCTATATCTATATTTTTAGGCTTTTTTCCTTTCCTCGTCTTATTGAGGTAGGAAGGGAAGATTATGGCACTTGATGATTTAATCAACATAATCCCCAGATAAAACATGCTTATGTTATACTACTGGGAGATATTAATTTATGCTGGCTTGCTTCTCCTAAGGTAAATTAAATCATTAGTTTTAAGACTGGGTTAGGTGCACAAGTCCCCTGCCTCTTAAAAAGGCGGTTCAGTAGTTCTTAAAAGCTTCTTGGCTTGGCATTTCTTGGGAGTCATCAAAAACCTTCAGCACAGGTGTCATGAAAAGTGGAACCCAGATGCAATGCTTAAAGGTGCAACCACCAGCTTGGGGGTAGCTAAATGCCTCCATGCTGACATAGGACCTGCTAATGCCTTGTTCTGCCTCCTTTACCTGATGGTGTTGTTTTACCAGCTCATTAATTCAGTGAGAAGATTTTGCCCCAGGTCTGGGGAACCAGCAATTGCTCCTTTGATCAAACCTGTATCTAGAGTATCTGTTCTCCGCTGGTGGACAGCTGAGCTGTTTGGTGTGTGTTGGAGGAGACTGGGCCAGAGCTAGGCGGTCAGTGTCCGCACGCCTCTCCCCCCAGAGACAGCATAAGGACATCCAGGATGATGCGTTGACTTGTGCTTGAAAATACGCCTGAGCATAGCTGTAGTCCAGATGTTGGGTGATGTTGGAAGTGCTGTCAGCACATCTGAACTGCCTGAAAATTCCCCCAAATATGTAGGTGAAGCTCTGAGTGCACAGCAAAAATCAAAAGCAAGATGTCTTTACTGAGCTGGGTGGGAGATGTTACAACTCTTTCATACAGGCAGGGAAACTGAGGCACGGTCTCCTTCTAGCTGGGGAGGGCAGTAGCAGGGTGTACAAGTAAAATTTGGGTGCCTGATGCCAGTGGCCCCTCCTGGAGTCACTTGATTTAGAGCAGATGTGCTGACCTGAGCCAGTGTGGCAGCTCCTCTGCAGTTCCTCGGAGGAAAGCCTGATGCAGAGATGCTGGCTGCCAGCGCTGAGGTGCCCTGTCTGCTTGGATGGCCGGCAGCTCTGGGGAGGAAACCAGGCCCTCCTGCTGGGACAGACAGGAATGGATCCTTATGACCCAGGGGGAGGAGAAATGACAGAGGCCCTTGTAGCAATTTCAGGACTATTAAGGATGGGATAATGAGGCATTGCCTGCATCATTTTTCAGCACTTCACTCCCCTGCCCCCAGTTCAGCCCATGTGTTAACACCCTGTGTCCCAGGAGGATGGTAAACACACAGCTGGTGCTGTAACTCCATTTATTATGCATCTGGGCATCAACAGGGCTGGTGCATGCACAGGTGGAGGGGGTGAGGAGAGAAGGTGCCTTCCCAGAAAACTGGCTCAGGTCCCTGTTGGCAGAGAGCAGATGCTCAAGATACAGGCTTGGATCAAAAGAGCAATGGATGGTCCCCCAAACCTAGGGTAAAACCTTCTTGCTGAATTAATGAGCTGGTAAAATAATACTATCAAGTAAAGGAGGAGACACAAGCTGCAACTTGCTGCTGTGGGGATTCTCTCCAGCTGGCTGTGGGCGTCAGGTTATGTGCTTGCAGAGGATCCTGTGGAAGATGATCTCAACGCACCTGGGGAAGGGCCCCTACCCATACCCTATTTCCTATACTTTCCTGGTGCTGTTTTCCTTGGTGCAGTCAGTCCTTTGGTCTGATTCTCCACGGCCCATCTCTTGGACGGTGAAATCTTCCACCGCCTTGCTTTGCCTCTCCCGATCCCTGGGCCATCTGCTGCGCCGCGGTTCCTGGCTGCGCGGTGGCGGACATGCTGGTGGCCGCTCCGGAGGAGCGGAGCGGCTTTGCTGGCTCTCGCACGGCCAGGATTGCACCCGCAGAAGCAGGCACGCAGGCAGGATTTTCCCTACAGGGCAGAGCCGGTTTGCTCCTGAGGCGGGTAGGTTTCAGATCGCTCTTGTGAGTGGGTTGATATCTCCATGGAGGTCAGAACAGGGATGAATCCACGAGGTTATAAATCATGTGGAGGGTGGGAAACGAGTGTGCAGTGGCCTGAGGCAGCTTGCTGTCTTGTGTAGCTCTTCCCGTTACTCTGCTAGATGGCGGTGCCTGTGCAAAGAGCAAGTCCTTGCTTCCTGATTTTGTTTTTGCTATTTAAATATATAGAGGCATTTTTCTGCTTTAATATTTAGAGGCAAGTGTGTGTCTCTCTCTGTATAGTACACTTACGGCTGGTTTACTGTGTGATGCTCTAGCACTGGGATTAAATGTTAATGCAGGTGTGCTGATACAGTCTGCTTTGAACTGGGCAGCTCCTGGAAGTCTGTAGGCATTTGGGGAATAAAATCAGCTGTGTAATGTGGCCCTTTGCCACCCTGTAGATGTGCCTGTTGGTGCATTCGGACTCTTCTCCATCCATAACTGTGGTGGGTTGACCCTGGCTAGATGCCAGGTGCCCACCAAATCACTCCCCCTCCTCGACGGGACAGAAGAGAGAATATAACGAAAGGCTTGTGGGTCAAGATAAGGACAGGGAGAGATCACTTAACCAATTACTGTCATGGGCAAAACAGACTCGATTTGGGGGAAAATGAACTTAATTTATTACCAATCAAACCAGAATAGGTAATGAGAAATAAAATCCAAATCTTAAAACACCTTCCCCCCCACCC
>JAVKLA010000088.1:3844869-3871344 GCA_034782735.1 Sagittarius serpentarius
CTCTGCTCCGGCGCCTGGAGCACCTCCTGCCCCTCCTTCTGCACTGACCTGGGGGTCTGCGGAGATGTTTCTCTTACGTGTTCTCATTCCTCTCCAGCTGCGGCTTCTGAGCCTCAGCAACTTTTTTTACCTTCTCAAATCTGTTATCCCAGAGGCGCTCCTACCATTGCTGACTGGCTCGGCCTTGGCCAGTGGCAGGGTCCGTTCTTAAAGCCGGCTGGCATTGGCTACACCGGACACAGGGGAAGGGAAGCTTCGAGCAACTTTTAAAGAAGCCGCCCCTGTAGCTCCCCCCACCACTGCTAAAACCTTGCCATGTAAACCCAATATAACATCTCACCATGGGCCACCCTTAAGAGGCACCCTTGGGGCTGCGCTCTTAACCTTCAGCTTGCTGTGATGGAGGACCTCGCTGTTCCTGTGCGATCGTGTATGTCCATCCAGCTTTTTGTGGGCTTAGTTTTTGGGGCTGTGCGTTTCCCCTGGCTGATGCTCAGGCGGGGGATGCCTCGCCCAAGGCAGAGATCGCCTCCATGCTGCCATGCCGCAGGTTGGACAGGCAGGCAGCCGGGTTATCGGGAAAGGAGATGAAAAGATCCCCAACCGGTATTTGTTACTTCTGACTGCAGACATGAAGGATCTGTCGCTGGCAGAGCAAAAGGGGAACAATATTGGTTTTGGTTCGATCAGGCTGTCTTCCCTCTCCAGGCACTGCGGGCTACAGCGGGGCTCGCTAGACAACAGGTGCTGCCCAGTGCTCGCTCTGATTTACCTTTGCCTTGGTGCAGGTTATTCACGAGGGGAGAAGTGCTTGCTTAATTATAAAGGAAGCGTTTGTAGTCTCTCATGCTGGCAGATAGACCTGGGGGCAAAGCTGATATGGAAAATGTATTTTGACTTGCTTTAATGTCTCTTTCAGGCTGCTGCTGCCTCTCCTGCGTCTCCCTGCCAGCCATCTGAGGCTTGTCCCGCAGCCGCAGAGGATCAGGCAGGTCTGTGTTTGGGAGCAGGGACCGCAGTGTCACAGGGGGGTACCACAGGATCTCCAAACTCCAGTCCTTGGTCTGCAGCCCGGAGGAGAGAGACGAAGCAGGCGGGTTTTAAAGCCAGAGCAGGAGAGGAGGGAATCCCTCTCTTCCAGGAGGGTGGGCATGCTGCAAGCAGCACTGGGAGGTATCGGGTCCCACAGATGCTGAGCCATTCCCCCTTTCTCCATCCATGCCGCTTCTGAACAGAGACAGAGATGAAATCAAAGATGGCAGGATTATTTATTGAGGTGTTTGTTTGAAGTTGAACGGACAGGAATCACGTTTCAAACTGTAAGAGAAAGAGCTTTTTAGCTCTCTTCCTTTCTACAAAACAGCAACTGCGTCACTGCACGCCATGGGGATGTCAGGGCGAATCTGTTTCACTGACAACAAGATTGTTCTGTCTAGACAGGGAAGCGCTGCTGAACTGAGTCTGCAGAATAATTTAAAGCCAAAATACTTCACAGACATTAAATTTAAAATGAAAACTGGCTTGACACACATGATGCTTAATGGATAGTTTGTGTGGGTGTGGGATGGCTTTAAGACAGAACTTGATGGTAGCGATTGACAGATGTCACTCAGTGTGACCCGGTGGCTGCTGACCTGTCACCTCTCCCAAACAAGTTCTTCCACAGGAGTGGGTCCACTGAGACATCTGGGAGCTCAGTGCGGGGCTCCTCTGCAATACTTGGATCTGTCTTGAATTCTGTTGTTCCTAGGTGGCCAGCCCAGCCCCCGCCAGCCCCTCGGTGCCTTGTCCCTGCTGTGCTGCCAGCTCTGTGGCCACCCCTCCGCCTGACCACCGCTGAGGGATGCAGGAGCAGAAGGGGTTGTGTGGAGGGGATATGAGCCTTGCGTTCGCCATCTGCCCGGAGGGGCTGGCAGCCAGGGCTGTCTGAGGCAGAGAGATGTGGTGGTGCAATTGCAGCCCAGCTGGCATAAGGAATTTACTTTCTTCTGGCAGAAAAAGCAAGATGAAATATTAAAAGCCTGGCTCAAAGGCTGGAATATATATATATTTTTTTTTTTTTTCTTCCCTTTCTGAGGAGGGCTTCTGCTCAGCAGTGCTTCAGTGTTGCTCAGAGACACAGCAGCTGGTCAGAGCAGGAGGGATGCCAGCCATCAGGAGAGAGCAGGGAGCGGGGCTGAAGTAAGGGAGGAAGAAGAGGCATGTCTCAGGTGGGCTGATCTCAGGGCTCAGGGTGAATGCTGACACTTCAACTCCACCCTAGCCTTTAGGACTTGTGCTTTAGTCTCGTTTGGCTCCTGTTTAATGGCAGGAAATAAAAACTTCCTTGTCTCTGTAGATGAGGGCAGTACCCCGCTGAAGTAGGACGGCACCTTCGTGTTGCCCACTGTCCTTGGATTAGGGAGGATGCAAGACAGGAGGAGCAGAGGGCTCGGCCAAGGCACCTCTCGGCTCCTTCTGGAGAAGTCCTGCTGGCTCCAAACTTACCACTTCTGGCATCCTGGTGAGTCCAAGAGTCCCTGATGACTTTCTGAAGTGATGATGGTACAAGATTTCTCCCAGGGCCAAGCTATTCTGTTTGATTCTGCTGAGGAACTTGGAGGGGCAGGCTGTCAAGGGAGAGCATTGCTGTCAGGCAGCAAGACACTGACACAGAGATATGCTGTGTCCTAAACTCAGTAAAATGTGAGGCCTCCTATTTTTTTCCCAAGCAGTCACCAGACTTTGTGTGCCTTCACGCAGCAATTCAGCCCCTGGGTGGGCAGCCGGACCCGACGTCCCAAATGGCTGCACTCGCAGGGAGCGCAAGAGGAGAGACGGCCATGAGATGCAACAGGGAGGGAGAACCGAGGTCTGTGCATTTGCCAAGTGACGAGCTGGAGGGAACCAGTTCAGGGTGTTTAAAGCTTTTCCTTCTGTTTCTTCCTTTGACGCCTCTTTTCTGCTCTCCCTCTGTGTTAGCAGGTCTGGGCCAGATTCAGAGATAATGTAGGAAAGGGAAGATGCAAGTTCAGCATGGCAGGGAGTGGGCTTGGAGCGGGCTTGGAGCAGTCTTAACTTTACCCCTCTGCACACACGGGCAGCGAGTGCTACTTACTTGCTGATGAAGGATGTACCCGAACGAAGCGCGCTGGGCAGACAGTCGCTTGCTCGGGCTCACGAAATGGGTGAGCAATGAAGCTGAGTTTGACCTCGACTCCAACTCCAGCTGCTGCCTTGCCTCTTAGTCCTTGGCTCCTGTGTCGTCTCTGGCAGGCCAGGGTGGGAGCAGGCAGCAGGTGGGGGCCCTGGTGTCCCCCCTCCCGCAGCCTTACCCCTTCTGTGTTCCCCTGCCTGCCTCCCTGCTGCTGCTGCCTCGTGAAAGACCTTGTGATTAATTATACTGCTCCACAGCCTCCGAAAATTTATTTAGGGTTTTATGTTTGCTGCTGCTGCTGCTTACACAATGGTAAATCTGCTGTGGCTGCGTCTCGAGCAGGTGGCAGCTAATAGGTCAATAAAGTGAATCGCACCATTAAAGCTGTCGAGCTGGGCTGCCGGGAGCCAGGCAGGTAGAGGGGAAAGCTGCAGAGAAGTCAAGACAGATCTGCTTTAGGAGAAATGCATCTGGCTATGCTGGCTTGCAGGAAATTGCTCCCTTCCCTGATAGCATCCACTGCTTTAATAGATCAATTTTTCCTCTATGGTTTGTCTAGCTTAAGCTTTCTTCTCCCTGCATCCCATGCTCTCCTAAAAATTAGTCTAATGGGACCTTTTCATCTCCAAGAGCTTTGGAAATTATTTTCCTTAAAGATTTTCATTGCCTTTTCCTTGGGGTGTACAGAAAAGGGGGGTTGGGAGGAAACGGAGAGCTTCAAACTGCAAAAAAGCCCCCCTGAAAATGCTGCCAAAGGGTGCAGAAATCAGCCCAACTTGAAATAGCTAGCAACCACCCAAGCAAATTTAGAAATCACCTCTTCCTCTGAGCATCTTGCTTAGTGCTGCTGTCAAAGGACTGGGGATGGTATGCCTTAAACAGATAGAACAGTGTCATACCTGCTATTCAGAAGAAGAGAATGAGGCAGGTGTGACTCCCTCATCCTGCGCAGGGTCTCTGCTCCTGCCTGGAAGGGAGCAGGCTTGTTTGTACATGCTGCTAATTCATATGCAGTGGGAATCTGCTCCTGATGGCCAGGTGCAGAGCTGCCCGCTTTGTACCACTTCCCAGAAGGAAGGGAAATAGGACCTGTGTTTCTGTGTGGCCGTGCCAGCAGAAAGAGCTGCATTCACTTTGCTTCGTGCAGTGTCGTGAGCTGGGGCCGTGCACTCTCCTCACGGGTAAAATGGGGCTGGAGTCAATGACTCGCTCTGAACCTGCCCTGGGATGCTGTTGGGCTGTGTCAGCAGGATGCTGAGCCTACGCAGGCAACGGTATCACCTTGTGATGCTAAAGCTGGCTACATCCACCGGGTGATGTACCACTGATGCGCGAGGGGGTGTGTGCTGCCTTCGTGTGCTCTATATATGGTGCCTGCACCCTCGCTGGAAAGGCAATTTGGATATCTTGGCTCTTCCTGTTCCTCCCTGTTAGCGCCGTGCTGTTGGTTTTTGATGTTTCTGCAAGTGATGGGTTGTATAAATTCAAGCAGGTCGTATTTATTCTATAAAACTTTGTAGGTATCTTGCACTGGATGTCACCTCCTAGTGCGTGGTGAGAAATTCAGCTTAAGGAATCATCACCAATGCCATTATCTTTATTGTCAGTCCTGCCTGATAAATCTGCTCCCTCCGGGATGGCCAAGCCCAGCAAGTAAGCCAGACCCACTACACATGTATGCTGGGTGTGCTGTTTAGGCGAGAGCAGAGCTTATGCTCAGGAGCTGCTTGCAGGGTTCTCAACAACAGGCGCTCAAAATGACCCCAAGGGCTTCCTAAAAACCACAGAATTAACAGAGCTCTCATGCAGCCAGCCTTGGGAGTCCCTGGGCTTTTTCAGCACGGTGGGGACTGGGGTTCAAGTTGTTCTCCCCGGCTTGGAGGGGCAGAAATTTGCTATAATATTGTGAGCCAAGGGCCCTGTTGTCCTTTCCTTGACCCAAGGCTGGGCCGTTTAGTTGCACATAAAGTATTGCAAAACTCAGCGTTGAAACAGTGACTTTTGATGGACTACAACTTTACTGAGCGCAAGGTTGCTTTACTGAGCTGTGTCCCATGTGAGCAAGATCGTCTGGTATTTGGTGCCCTTTAGGATAGAGCAGGGGTGCACGTTCCCAGCACGTGGTGCCCCCTGTCCTGGCACCCACCGAGCAGTGGCCTGTGGTGTCTGAGCAGGACTAAGCTGGGCCGGGAGCTTTGGTTCAGAGATCCTCGTCAGTGGTAGCATCTTCCCTGGAGAGCAGACGGCCGTAGGAGCCAGGAGCTCTTGTCTCACCCAGGCCAGCTGCCTGGCTGCACGCTGTCTGTGACAAACGGCCTTTCTCCTTCCTCCTGCTGAATTGCTAGTGCTGCTTTTCCCCTCCATTTCAGGCATGAGTGCCTCAAGGGGACATCCTTGCGGTCTGTGAGCTCCTGGAGGTGCAGATCACGGCTGGTTTCTCGTGGAGCCACGACAGCTCCCTGGGCAGAAGCAGTATCCCCAGGCTCCGGCTCTGACGCTTGCACGAGCTGGTTTCTATCTGGCATGTCTTGTGGCATCGCCGAGATGTCCAAAACCACCTGGGCGCTGCAGATGCAGCTTTGTTTGTGGCTTCCTTCTGGGAAAGGGAGATCACTTTGGGCTTGGAGCATCTGATGAGAAACAAGTCAGGTGCAAACGACTGCATCTGCTGCGTTGCCTCTTGCTGAAGCACAGAAACAGCTGGAGAAAGGTCCCCGCTTTGCCACCATCTTCAGGCAGAAGGGGCTTGTGGAGCCTGGCAGGGGCAGAGGAGCCCTCCAGGGAGCAGGGGGGAGTCCCTGAGCTCCCGGCTCCGGGGTCTGCTGCCACCCTGGTGCTGCAAGAGTGGGGCTGGTCTCTGCCCAGTCAGTGCCCCGTGCCCTCCTCGGGGCAGCAGTGGGGCTGCTGAGGAGCACAGTGCAGGCATTGCCCGCTGCTGCAGGCAGGAGAAGGGCTCTGAGCGGGCAACGGCGAACACAGAAAGCTGCCTAGCAGCTCCCTTCCGAGGCCATGGGACTCTGGTAGAGAAAGAGACTTTTATAGAAATAGAGGAGACTTCCTTTTGGGTCAAGTGCTCTGGAAACGAATGATTTTGAGATGAAAGCCTTTTTACTCGCGTAATACAGATTCACATTGCCTAGAGGGAAGTCTGCCTTGTGCTGGGGTATTTTTCCCTCTGGGGGCATTGCGATTGCTTTTGAAGATGAATTTTCAACATACAAAGGAGAAGAAGAAAGCTGAGAAGAAAGAAAGGGCTTTAGAAAATATCAGGGGTTCTCATGGTCTGTTTTAATTTGTTAGGATGTCTCTCTTGCTCGTAACACCCCTGTCGGGTGCAGGGCTTGTTCCTCCGCTTCCCTTCATGACTTGCTCCTCCCCTCTGGCATCTTCATCAGTCCCAGTCTCTGGGGTTTGTTTTTTTTCCCCTCCTTTTTTCCCTTTCTAGGCCAACCTTTTTGCACCCAGGGCTGCTTGGGCAGCCTGTGTGCTGCATTGGGTGGGGATCACCTTGGGAGGTGGGCTGGGAGAGATGGCCGAGCCCCCAAGGGTCTCGGCTAGCAGGGGGTGAGGAGAGACCAGCCCTTGGCCTCCAGCAACGGCAGCAACGTGTGTGCTGGGAATAAGCCTCCAAATACACAAATACCCATGTATCCAAGAGCCAGCGGCTTACCACCCTCATTGCGACTGGTGGGAAGAGATGTGCGTCCCTCCCCCCTCCTTCAGATGCAGTGGGACGTGTCAGTCTGTCGGGCTCCTCGGCGTGGTACCCCTTGGTGCCGTGCTCAGGTGCTCCCCAACCTGGATATAACCAGCCCGGAGATCACTTGTGCCTGAGCTGTACCCAGGGCAGAGGCAGGAGAACAGCGAGGTGAAGTTCTCTCTGAAAGAGGTATGGAATGGACCCTTTTCTTAGCGGTTTATCGTCTGAGGGATCTCTTTTGAAAACATGTTGCGCCCCATGGAGTGAAGGTCCCCAAAGCCTGTTCTGGCTTTGGTAAGGCTATGGGAAGCATCGGAGTGTCTCACTTCTCTGCTTTTTGCTCGTTTCTCCTCCCCTGCTCTGGAGGGATGAGGTGCACGCAGGGTTCTTCTCCACTGCTGCTTAATGTGAAATGCTGTAAAACCCAAGCACTGATTTCTCAAAGTTGTCTCTTTTCTCCCTGGTCTGGGGCTTTAGTGCCTGCAAGTCCATCTTTTGCTCCCCAGCAGTTTGCTTTAAGATTTTAAAATCAACTGTTGTGCTTCAGAGCTTTGGGAAGGGAACAGATTCAGCCAAGCTGATGTTTTGAACCAGACAGAAACCAGACGGACCTCATGGGGGCTCTCAAGTCTCAGGCGAGACTTTTGCCTGTGCCTAGCTGTGGTGTAGGACAACATGGGTCTACGGGGCTTTGGAAAGCTGTGGGTCTTCCTCCTGTCCCAACAGTGAACCTAGTTCAGCAGGGCTGTGGTCCCCAGGCTTTGTGGATTGTAGGCTGAAGTTGCAGTACGCCCTGTCAACAGGTGCCAGAAAAACCTGAAGGCTTTTTTTTTTTTTTTTTTAAGAGAAAAAAAACACCACCACATTCCCATCTGTGCTTCCCGTATTTTTGTAGCAATCACAAAGATTGCTCCCTGTTTTCAAAGCATTGTACTCTGCTGTTCTTCAAGTGCTGTATAGCTGATGCAAGCCTTGTTGCTGAAAAGCAACCGCTTCTGTGGAGGAACACAACAGCTTGGGGTAGAAAGGATTGCGGCTGCCTGTGACTGCTCTCTTGCAGGGATCGCGGTTGGTGACCTGAGCTGGGAGAGCTGGCTGCAGCTCCCGCCTTGGCCTCTGCCTGCTTAATCATCTCGGGTCGATGGCTGCCACTGTTTAACCTCGGCTTTCCCGTTGCTAAAGGAGGGTGAATGACGTGGAGAGCCCTTTCCAAAGACCAGAGCTGGGGTTGCTTTGCAGCCCTGGGGGGTGCAGGTGGAGCTCGGAGTGGTGCAAAGGGGAGGGCTGGTGAAATGCAGGTGACTCCTGGTGCTAATTGTATGCAGCAGATTTATCTGGAAGGAGCTGAAGGAAGCGTATCAAGGATGTCTCAGCTATTCAAGTGAGAAATCAAATTAAACTTTGCATCAAATAGTAGAGCTGCTCTGTGCTAGGAGTTATGTCAAATTCATTAAAGGTTTCTACACGCCAGCCCCCCAGGAGTTAGTGGAGAGAAAAAACAGTGCTCTGTGTCAGGGGGCTGTGTTTGCCTGCTCACCTGGATGTGTTAATGATGTGGGTAGGAAGAGGGGATTATTGCTTTAACCTTCAAGATTACCCGTGTGTAGCGCGGGGAGGGGGACACTGACTCCACAGCAATGAACACGTACTTCTGTATGCCACTGACAGCAAGCTGGGATGTGTGTCTGTCAGCCTGCACCAAGGGATGTGAGGTGAGGACTGGGACAAAAGCCCCAGCGAGCTGGAAGTGTGGAAAAAAACTTATCCCAGTTGCCTGTCTCCTGATCTCCTGTTAAAAGGCTGGAAGATGGAGTCCCTTGGGAACCCTGGGATGTCTGGGAGGCGGATGGGAGTAATCTGAAGGAGATCAAAATATCAGTATCACACAGAAGTATGCGTTCAGACTTGCTTCCCATCAGGCACAAGTCCACGCTTGCTCTAGGCAAAGAAAAGAGCTGGACAACACATTGCTCCCTCTGTGGGGACAGATTGCTCGGAGGCTGGATGGAGCGCAGACTTGGCATGAGAGAGCCTGCAGCCAGGAGGAAGCTGCTAGCGTGGTGGCAGTGGAGTTGTCTGCCGGGAATCTGCGATGCCACGGGAGTTTGGCTGCAAAATGATTTCCCCAGACTGCACACCAGAGGCTCCAAGAGCTCCCAGGTGACCAGAGCGCATCCGTACCTGCTTCTCACCAGTGGTGGGGCATGCCAAGGAGCTGGCAGCCATCAGGAGGAGGAGGAGAGGAACACCAAGCTTCATCCACTGCAAATGCTGAATGCCAAAGTTTCCTCTGGCTCAAGTGCTAAGGCCCAGGCTTGACTAATGCTATCTGATTGATTTTTTTTTTTTTTTTTTTTTTCCCCCCATTCCTGATGCATGTTGCGCATTGCTTTAGAAGCACTCAAGCGCTAGCTTGATATTTAAAAGCCATTTGCAATACTGCTGCTCTGCTGGCAGGAGAAATTAGTCTGACCCCGGGATGTACATATCCTGGTGTTGGAGCAGGGCAACCCAGTAACAGGCAGGGGTGAGTCTCCTCAGGTGTCCTGCCTACTACTAGGTCTGGATTAGGGCTCTCCAGCCAAGAAAATGTTTTTCCTCCTCCTTTTTCTGTTGACTTGTAAGAATTTTTAGGAATTTAAGATGCTAAACCTCAATTAGGCAACACTTATTAATTTCTGAGATGTAATTTATTTACAGAGTGTTCCCATTCACAGCAGCAAGTGCTGTTAATTGCTGTAGTTTGCTTTCCAGTCTCGGATCTGAGAGACTTGAAAAGCCCGTTGAATGTGGCTGCTAGGCAGGCAGGGCTGGCTCCGGGGGGGGGGGGGATCTTGCCGCCTTGGGGGGTACGAGTAGCTCATCGAGGAGCTGACTCTGACCCAGGCACCCTCGCTTTCGCTCAGAGCAGTCCCTGTTCTCGGGCATGGGAACAGGCCAAGGAGCAGGAATGCCTGTCCTCTCTTTGTGGCTGTATTAACCCAACCGTTCTGCGGTGCCTTTTGCTGTCCCTGCTCTTCGGCTTGGTTCATTTGCCCCCAGCGTGAGACGGGTAACCTCATCCTCCTCCAGTGTTGCTGCAAGGCTGAGCGAGCTGCCTCTCTGTAGATCTGAAGGCAGAGCTGCAGAAAATCAATGGGGCCAAGAGAAAATGAGGTGCTACATGCTTGTCCTTCAAGCTGCCAGCACCAGGGATGGCATCTTTGCAGCATGATGGCTCAAGGCTATTTTTTTTTTTTTCCTTCTCTCTCTGGCATAGGCTGTTGCTCAGAGCTGCAGAGCTGCTGTACTGAAGCTTTGCTGATGTGCAAAGCCCTGTGACTAATTCCTCCGAAGCAGGCTGTGCCGTTTACCTGGGAGACACCAGCTCTTCCACGAAGAGGTGGGCTGTGGGGTAGAGCTGCCTTCCAGCTCTGTGCTCGGAGTGTGTCTGGGCAGAGACAGGGGAGACTTCAACAGCTGCAATCCCCCATCTGATTTTTATCTCCATTTCTGAGAACCTGTGGCTGCTGGGGCTGGATTGTGGCAAGGGGAGGGGAGCAGCCCCCTGTATTTTGGGGAAGGAGAAGCTCTCCTTTCTCCTGTTTGTGGACCAGTGGATTGCCTCTTGCCACCTAGACCAGCAACATCTTTAGGAGAGTCTCCCAGGTGGTTCTTTGGGGAAAAAAGTTGGAGATTGATCAAAGTACCTCATCTAGAGTCAAACCACTGGCTTCGCCTTGTCGTGCTTCCCAAGGACCACTTGAAAAGGGCAGAATAGAGCTGTTCCCCTTCCCCTCGCACAGGGCTGGGGGACTACTGAGGGTGAGTGAGTTTGCGTAGGACCTGTGATGAGGTCCTTGTCTTGGTTTGGCTCCAGAGGGACTGCTGTAACCCTGACGTTTCATGCAGACTTAGACAAATTATTGCAAAATAGCCCTGTCTTATCTTCTGGCAGGCCTGACCGTGTACGCAGCTCAGCCTGTTAATGAAGCAATTGTTCTACACAATGGATTTAGCCATCAGCCATCGTCTCCAGTTGAGCTTGATCTATAATGCCTGTTTGTAGGCATGGGAAGTGTTCAGCACTCCCAGGAGCGGGTGGTGTGCGAAGTCTGGATTTATTAGCCATCTGGCACGCTGCTGGGCCATTTGTTACCACGGATCTCGCAGGAAGAGCCTCTGATGCTGCAGTGAACTCTGTGCTGCAGGGAGAGTCAGGATAATTTCTGGGAGCTCATCGTGGGGGAGTCCTGGCTTCTCAAGTCCCTAAAACCAGTGAGTTTGGACCACTACCCACCTGCTGTGATGTTCCTCTTGAACATCCTGGTCCAGGTATCCATGGAGAAGCGTGATCGGCTTCTTCCTATGCTGAGCATGCCAGGATACTGCCGGAGGGGTTTCTGGGTTGGTTTGTTAAGCCTGACCTCTTCCTTGTGCATTTGGTGATGCCTCGTGATGGGGTGAGCAGGGAACGTGTCTTTTCTCTCCGTGGCTGACCTGTGGAGCAGGAGTCTAGCCCTGGAGCATCCCCTGCCCTTTGCAGGGCTTGTGTTCAGACGTTGAGCTGGGCAGCTCCAGAAAATGAAATGCAAATGAAATGGAAAGCTGAGGGGCAAGGGGGCTGCTGACTTTCTTCACCACTGAACTCTGCTGCCTGCAGGAGAATTGTATTCTGGCTGTTGCTTGTGTTCTTCTTCCCCGATTAGCCTGGGCAATGCACTGGCAAGATAAAGGAAGGCAATTTCCTCGGCTCACACTGAGATCTTATTATGCACTTGCACGAAGCGAAAGGGGAGGAGGGAGCAGCCCAAGCCTTCTGGAGCCGAGGCGCTGCAGAGTTGTACAGCACGGTAACCCTGCCAGCCCTTGGGGAAGCCGGGCTGGCCTTCAGCAGGCGGGGTGGGCTGCGGAAGGGTTACCCAGCCACTGAGAAGCGGGGTTAATGGCTTGGAGCCAGGGTGCTGGCTTTCTACTGCGTCCTGGACCGTGCAGGCAGCTGAAGAGCGAGGGCTGTGGATGCAGATGAGTTGGTGGGGAGATCAGGCTGGATGTCAAGGTCCAGCAGGTGGGTGGAGAGCAGGGCACTTGCCTCTTTCCCCCTTTTCTTCCTGGTTTGAGTTGTCATCTGTGTGCACAAGCAACGCGGAACATGCTGTCCTGTGAAATGGTGGCAGTGGGTGGTGGTGAAGGTGGCTGGTCCTACGGGCCAAGGTGTGTCGGGGGACGTGTTTGTACTCCCAAGGTTGTTTGCAGAGAGCCTTGGAGATGGCTGGACAAGTATTTTTTCTTGGGTAGGGACCTGCTCAGCACTCCCTCCTCGCCTTTGCCTCTCCGCCATCCGTGTTCTGCGAGGCTGCGTGATCCCGGCCTCACCTGATCCCACAGCCTTCAGCCAAGTTATGTCCTGACCACAGTCCCTGTCATGTCTCCCAGGCCTGAGAACTGCTTTCGAGCCGTAGGATCCTCTGAAATCACCCAGGAGTAAAGTGCACGTAACCTCAGTCGGGAGTTGGTTTCCTGGCCGGGGCTGAGGGTCCCGCTGCCTGGTCAAGCGAGGGGATGTTTCCCTGGCAAAGGGCTGATCCGGACCGTAGTTTTGCTTCTCAACACAGTGGTAGGGAGCCCAGCTTTAAATATGGGTAGCTAATGAAAAAGCTCCTCTGAAGACCATTGTACTTTGCAGGAATAAGTGCCTGCGCTGTTAGGGTTGCTTTTAAGTCCTCTAACCGCTGTGTTCTTCAGCAGCTCAAGCTACGTGCATAATAAACCCCTGAGACGGGGTTGGGCTCTTTGATAATAAGAAAGCACGAGGCTGGAATAAATTGAAATGAGAGGAGCAAGGGGGCTGGTTCCTAATGGTGCTGAGCCGTCCCCCACGTCACGGTGGGACTCCTTCACCGGGGAACCGGGCTGGCGGGAGGTCTGCGCTTAGCTAATGAGCGAGGGCTGGGCGTGTGATTAGTGTCTTACAGCCACCTCCCCATGGCCTTATTACAGGGTTGGTCATTGTGAATGTCAGTCTGATCGCAAATGATTATGACTGCCCAGAAACCATTAGTGCTTGCCATGCCACGAGTACAAGTCCATCACTTCTGCTTTTCTGCTGTTGGACGTACGGGTGCCTGGGGAAAGCAGATTTCATGTATAGGGATGACCCCTGTAGAGCTCACTGGGGTGTGCAGGCCTGGGTTTTAAGCCTGAGCCCGGACCGTGCTGCCTAATGTCCCTGCTTCATCGTGAGGAAATGAGGAGGGTCACACGGGTACATGGACATTTGTGGGAAGCCCCAGAGGCAAGGGTTGCCCAGGTCAGGACAGAGGAGCTGGGAGATGTCTCGGGTCCCGGCTAGCAGGGGAAAGAGAAAACAAACAACGCTATGGCTGCTAGCCCATGTCAGCCTGTGACGGGAACCTGGGGGTGGTTTCAGGAGGTGGCAGGGTGCCCCCAGCACCCTGCATTGACCTCGGGCACGGGCAGTACCAGGAGGCTGTGAGTGCTGGAGCTGCATCTCTGCCCTCAAGCGCAGCGCTGTGTCCTGACAAACTGTCAGCTGGAAGGAGGGTGCTCAGTGACTCCTGCTTCTTGTTTAACACGAAGGGAAACAAGGATGACCACCTCCTCCCGGTTTGCTGGGAAAGGTGTAAGCTGCGTGCTGTGTAAGGGCAGCGCGCAGGTGGCTCCCCTCTCCGTCCCGCGGGCTCTGCCTGGTTGGGATCTGAACTGCCTGGGGGGATGCTGCTCCGTCCTGTCCTCTCCTGCCAGGGCCCCAAGGTGAGACACAGGCGCACGTGTCCAGCGGTACCCACGGTGGCCGAGTCCCTGCCTTCTCCTTCTCCCTTCTCACGCAGAGCTGTGGCTGAAAGAAGCCAGCGAGGGTGTTGCGAAGCCAGGAAACCCAGCGCCATTCCCTAAAAGCACGCCATCTGAAAACTGCCTCACGTGCTGGAGAAGCCTGGGTTCGCGACAGAAGCATCCTTTAGGTAAATTGCTTTTGTTGGCTTGTTCGATATATAATTCATGTCCTTATGCACGCTGGGGGTGTATAAAGCCATCTCTGAACGGCTTATTTATCAGTGGCGCTCGGTTCCCTCGTGCCATGCCCTGTCCCTTCCCTCCCTGTGGCACGTCTGCACAGCAAGATGGAAGCGAGGTGGGGGGGTGCATGTTAGCTTTGCTGTCTGGCCAGCTCTCGTGCCTGTATCCCTCCGCATTGTGCTGGGAGATCAGAAGGGATGTGAGGCCGGAGTCGTGTCCGCTCCCCCACCAGACCCAGGGAGATGTCCCTGGCCTCCAGCCCGGCCCTCGGCATCGCAGGGACGGCCAAGGCAGACCCTTCCCCCGGCACATCCCTGGCAACAGCCAAGGCACAGCCCCGAATATCCCCTCTCTCCTCCGCACTAATCCCATTCAGACCCTGTCCTCCACTTCTCCCTGGCGAGGCTGTAGGCATGAGAGACCGGCTGCTTCGTTTAGGGCTGAATAGATTAGCTCTCCCCCTCGGGAGCAGCTCGCTCAGCTTGCACTCGAGATAAGCAAGGCCGTGTCCTCCTGGCTGTCGGACTCCTCGGCAGCTGGCGGAGCTGTGATTAGCCTCAATTTATGCAGGCTGTTAAACAAACACCTGCAAGGTTCAGGGACAGAGAAGCCAAGTCATTTTTGCAAGCAAATAGTCGTGTTGCATTAAACTGAGAACACTGTCTTTTTTTTTTTTTTTTTTTTTTTGGTGCCTCTTAGAGCTCTGAGACATCTCTAGTCCCTGTGAAATTTGTAGGGGTACGAGCCAGAGAGATTGCTGTGAGCAGCAGTGACTCTAATATCGTGTGATATTCTTGCAGCACTGGGCTGATTGCTGTGGGCACGAGCATGGTTGTGACTTCTGGGGTTGCTGCTATAGCTGACAATTTCTAAACTTGTTCTGCATTTAATGCTTTCTCTGCTGTTTGCAGTTCTCTGTGGCTCACCCCTAACGTCCTGCAATAGACCCGCCGTTATTGCCAGTGGTATGATGGGGAGCATCGCAGGGGCACCGTGATGTCGAGATCTATTGGAGTGTTAATAGAAGGGCTTAATGTGGAGAAAAGGAAAACCTGCTCCTCCAGAGACCTTGCCAAAGAATCTCATCTAATTAACCTCGGAGGCGATTACTTACAGCGGTGTTGTGTGTCAGCAAGGGGACCAAAAATAGTCTCCATCCAAACGCAGCTCAAAGGCAGGTGGCTTTCCCCCTTGGACAGCCCAAGCAGACCTGCAGCTGAGAAGGGCTAGAGCAGAACAAGGCTGAACCCATCCAGAAGTTTGACTGAAATTGCAGGGACATTGTTGCATACGGATGCATATGTGTGTTCTCTCAGCGGGATCCCCGAGCCCTGGAGCAGACTGGAGGGGCTGGTCTGTGAACAGCAGCGCCTTGGCAGTGGACCTGCCTCGTCTGCCGCCCTGCGGGGTGGTGTATGCTTGTGCGTGGGAGGCGGATGGATTTCTTCCTCCCTGGGCATTTCCTTCCAGTCCGAAGGGAATTCTTTCAGTGAAAGCCTTTGCGCTTGCTTCTTCACAGGTAACTGGAGAAGTCCTATCCTCCCAGATAAAGGACGTGTCACTATTACTGTTGCCCACTGCTGTAACACATCCCCTTCCTCGTGGCCACGTGAAGGTGAGATCTGCGGTGATCAGGCAACCTGCTGGTCTCTCTTCCATCCTCCACTCTTGTCTCCACCATGCCTCAGGATGTTCTTTCTACCCTATATTTTGGCAATCAGTTTGCCAAGTCCTTTTCATATAGAGGAGAAAAAACAGAAAGTAGCTCCATAATTTACTATGGATACAAGCAACTGGCAGCAGAACTCAAGCCTTTGGCTCCATGGCCCCTTGAGTAAATAACCTGGCAGTGGAGGCAGATGCCTGTCACCGCTGACCGTCTCCTCTGGGAAAACAGGACTGCTTCTCAGGGGAGCTGTGAAGAGCTTGGGCCAGCCAAGAGGGTGGAAGATGGAGTCCCATGGGGTGATGTTGGGGTTTGGAGAGTGCTTTCCACTTAAATTGCCTAAATTGAATATTTCCTTCCTCATTTTTTTGCTAAGGCACTGAGCTTTTCCTTAGCCTCGAGGGAAACGTGCTGGTGTTGGATCTGTTTCTCTCCCAAAATCTCACAGCAATCCTGTGTATAGTTTGGGGTCTTTTAGGTAACTAAAAATATCTGCAGTGTTTGTAGCTCTGCAGTAAGCTGTTCATTACTCTTACTGTGCTTGTGTTCAGGTTGGTCTGTAGATGCATATGTTTCTAAAATTCCTGCTGCCTCTCAGCAGAATTTCTGCTGCCATTCCTGGGCATAGTCCCTCCTTCCCTGTTCTCTCTTCCTCCTGGGAACAGTGAACAAACCTACAGCGCCTCGCCTTTCCCTTCCCTGCTCAGCTCCATGGCTCGGCTCCATGCCCGTTCCAGCTGTCGGAGTATCCAGTGTCTCGGTCCTGCTGCCGCTTTATTCTCCAGTTAATTACCCCTTCCTTGCTGTGAGCTTCGTTAAGCTGTTTGGAAGCATTACACTTCTTGCACTTTGTGGTAGATCCTAGCACAGATTCTCTTGGGACTATTAAATGAACCAAGTTCTTTATTAACCATTATCTACAGAGGAGATGGATCAGTGACCAGTCTTCTGGCTCCAGGTACCCGTCCCAAGTTGGCAAAGCCTCCTCAAAAGGTCCCTTTCCTGCACCTGCTGCTTTTCCGATGGATCCAAATGCCCCAGCTTCTCTGGACACCTGGTCTCTGCCCTCCTTGGGGTTTGTGTGAGGAGCTCATGGCAGGATGAAGCGGGGAGGTCCGGATGGCTCCTTTTGCAGATGATTCATGTTGTAGCCTAGGTCTGGCAGGTCTTCCCCAGCAGGCAGGGCACGTGCCTGCACGTCAGGGCTTTCAGCTGTGTTTTCTTTTTTTTTTTTTTTTTAATGTCCTTATCTTATTCTCCTAATGATGCTTCCTCCTGTTTCACAAGAAGCCCAAAGCATGTGCCATAGTCCTGTAGGAAAGAGGTAAGAGGTGAGGGATGCACACTGATCCTCAGTTCTGCTGCTTCTGGGAAATTGCCCTTTGCTGGTGTGGAACCCTTTCCCGGCTGGGCTGTGAAGATGCGGGGTGGAGGAGAGCCTGGATATCACTGGTATAGATGTACCTTGTACTGCTCCATCTTCTTATCATGTGGTGTTTTCAAAGCCAGAGCGTGGCTATCACAAGTGTGATGACAGGAGCATGGCCACAGTTTGAATGAGATGGAAGAGGACCTAAAGCTTTCCCCAGTTCTTGCAATACCAAGAACTCAATTTGCTGCCCCTCTGCAGCACTGAGGTTTTCTGATCTTGGCAGCCTTTTGTCCGTCTGAGTGGTCCTTCGCAACTCCTGTACAGCCACCCCAAGCCTCAGCAGCCATTTCAGCAGAGCCCCAGCTTCTTTGTGCGCACAGGGCCAGCAAAAGAGACGCGTGCTCTTACCCAATGCTCTGCTGGGGTCTTGATTCCCAGCCAGGGCTGGGGATGCAGGCAGGGAGCCTGGCTCTGCTCTGGGCATCCTCCCACCAGGAGCAGATGCCCGCAGCAGTGGTGGCAAGGCACGGCAGCAGCTTGCATGGAAGTGGGGTTTGGGTGAGCTGCGGGAAAGGAGAGGATCTCTCGGCCATCAGTTTGTAAGGGCGAGGCTGCCGGAGCAAACATCTGCTGCGTGGGTGCATCTCCGACCTCACCTCCGCGGCGGTGGGGAAGAAGGTCACTTGTGTTTACCAGCAGATGAAGAAAAGATCCAGCTGTACGCCAGGCCTGAACCAAGCACAGTGGTGAGCCTGGGACCAGCGGGGGGATGTACCCAAAGAGGGCAGTGCCGTGCCACGTTCCTCCCCAGCCTTTCCAGAAAGTGGCTTTCCCGGCCCTGGCCGCTGTCTTGGAGAAGGGCTCTTTTGTCTGCAGAGCTCGATGGAAACAGCAAACCTCAAGGATTTCTTGAAGGAAAATTATCTTGGCTCATGATAAGGCATATTCTTTTTCCTGAGGTGTAGCAGTTACTTTAAAAAAAAGAAACCCTTACAGGTAGCTGTTGCTGAAATGCCTGTTCTGCGTTCTGACAACCTGCTCTTCTCACCAGCTTAGGAAAAAGTACACATCTGCCTAACGCTAAATCAGATGTGCTTTTCCTCCTGTTTCCATTTCTTCCTTGCCTTGCTGCCTTGACTCCTCACCTGTATCGAAGGCTGCAGGTTCGTGCCTCTGCCGGAGGGTCCCCTACGCTCCGCTGGAGCTCTCATTCCCCACTTGTGTCCCCAGCAGTTTCCCCTTTGCACCCACGCTAGGGTGGCTTCTGCAGGGAGATGCATCTGGTTTAAATCTTGCTTGCCTAGAGAGAAAACCGGGGAAAACCAGCTGTTTATTGGTCTGCATGCTGCTGTGAGAAGAGGGGCCAGACCCTGTCTCTCTTTGGGGAGGGTCACGTAGCTGTCCCAGGGTGCTGGGAGCTGTGCGTTAAGGCAGCATGCCGGCCCTTCTGTGCTGGGAGAGGGAGGGATTTGCTGGCTGTCTGCACTGCCTTCCCCTGCGGATCTCCTCCAGGCAGGGGAACTGGCCTTTCACTGCGGCAAAAAGGCCGTTCCCCCGAGATGCACGGCCCTGGGCACCCTCGCTGCCCCAGTGCTGCTGTGCTGGGGGAGGTGCTGGCACATCCCTGGCCCCATAGGCAGGCTGGTGCGGTCATCTCCAGTTCGTGCCCATGGTGTTCGGGAGGGTGAGTGAGCAGGGGGTGATGGGGAAAGTTCAGCTGTCTTCCCTCTGCCTTGGGATCCATTTGTGGTTTGCTCCGGAGAGCAGGATTTGGCCCCACGCCTGCTGATGGCTTGGAAAGCCTGTTCTGCAGAGAGCTGTCGGGGAAGGGAGCGGGCCTCCCTGGGCCGCTGCTCCGCTCCGTAGGAGGAAAGACTTCAAACAGCAATTAGCTAACATTGCCATTTCCAGAGAAACAGCTCTCGGCGTGCCTGACAATGGGCTGCAGGAGGCAAACAGGTTAAAAGCTCTAATTCTGGTAAGATATATTTAGGTGGGCTGCTTTTCCTTTTAAAGGAAGGTAGGTTAAAAAGGCTCTGACTCCTTGAAATAGACTTCTCTTTCCTTAACCAGCTAGGAGCTCCGTTAGGAGTACTGGCTGTTCCTTTCCAGCCAGCCAGGACGGCTGTCCTGGTGTTGGTGACACACGCCGAGCGCAGCAGCACCTGGGGTGTCTGGACGCGTGCCCTCACATCAGCAGCAGAGGGGCTGAAATAAATGGGTCTGTTTTCTCTCGCCAGCTATCAAAAGGAAGAAGTTATCTGCTGCTGCTTGCCGGTTGTATCATTTATTCTATTAGCTGAAGCATAGGAGTGTAAAAGATAATTTAGTCTGGGTTAATGCAGCACAATGCAGAACTCATTACCAAGCCAGAACGGCATTTTCCTGCTGCCCTGTGCCTGCCGCCCTCCCTAGATGCCTGAACATCCCGGGTCCCCTCTTACCGCACAGGCTGGGGCACTGGGGAAGCTGTGGGCCCAGAGAGGGGAACTGATCTCAATAAGCCACGGCTGACAGCAGCGATCAGCTGTGGCCGTGTGGGAACGAACGTGGAGCTCATTTCTCAGCACCCACTGCCAAGGTTGCCTCCACCATTGCCTCCTGCTGCCTTCGGTGGCTTTCAGCGCCGAGGCGAGCCGATGCTCTCGCTTAACGTGGGAAGGCAGGAGCATCTGTCCTCTGCCACTACCCTGCTAGCGTGCTGCTATCAAGGCAACAAGCCATCTGCCTGCAGAAGTTGGGTTCCACGGTCGGTGATACTTGCTAACCCGAGAAGAGAAAACACCGCTATGGGAAGGCAGGCAGAGGGATGTGCGATGAGGGATACCGCCTCGTCCTCTGAATTCACTGAAATATGGGTCTCCCGTATGTTGCTTTCCTCTTAACCAGGAGACCAGACCCGCAGCTCTTCCACGCGGTACCAAATCTCCTGACGTGCCCTTCTCGCAGCTGCTGAAGAGAGGCTCAGCATGGGGTGATGGTCCTGTGCGCTTCCTGCCTGGATGTCTCCTCTTCCTCGTAAGGTCTGCGCTGCCAGATGGGATCTTGCCTTCAGGAGCAGCCTCTAGTGCCAGGTTCATGCTGATCTTACTAAGCACCTTGACTCCTGAGGACATTTGCATGACACAGCTGGTTCAAGAAGGTTTTTACAGAGCGCAGTCACTTCTTATGAGCCAGCATTTGCAGAGTAACTCCATACAATCAATTAGCTGGGTCATTGGTGCTTGCCCTGGGACCTGTCCGGGTGTTAAGAAATAAATAAGTTTTAGATGGAATGAATGGCTCGGAGTCAGTCATTTAGCATTAGGATGCAGAGGTTACAGCACGATGTTGTGTGATTTGGTATACTGTTTGCTTAGCATTACTTCCTTAGCATGAGGAGCCAGATCTGCTGAAGCTTTAGGCCCCAAGCTGTGAACTTGCACCCAGGTTTGCTGAACTTTTGCCTGGTTAAGCCGGAGGGAGCCTGCAGAGCCAGCGCACGCCAGGAGGCAGGGCGGCTGCAGCCGTCAGCAGAAGCGGCAGCTCGGCAAGGTAAGAACAGTTAGCGGCCTGCCTGGAGACAGGGAAGGAATCCAGTAGGGTCTTTAGAAGATCCCAGACCAGAAATCACCATTGGACCAAAAAGCGTGTGAGAGGTGCGAGAAGGGCGCGGGAGGGGCGGGTGCCTAGGTTGTAAGGGTGTAATTGTCTTTGTTCAGGGTCCCCCTTTGGAGACACCCAGCTCGAGCTGTTCCCTCTGCTGTACCACTCGATTAAATTACTTTTTTTCTTTTTTTTTTGTGGAATCTGGTGCCTGAGACTCTGCTGCAGGAACCCTAGGGTCCGAACTGCAGGGATGATACCGTCCGAATGAGTGTGTGAGCACGTGTCGAGGAGCAAACTGGGGAGCCTGTCGGCTGTCTGGAACCGCCCTCTGCGAAGGGACTTGGGTCCTAGCAGCAGAGTCTCGGCCGGTGTGAAAGTGGCTTCCTGAGTCTGAACTGGACGCCCGGACGGTGCCAAGTGCCCTCACGCCAGGGGATCCCAGACCGGCTAGGGGCTCAGCGGTACTTGCAGCTCCATGGTCTACTCAACTTGCTGTGGTGACAGCCTGACCCAGCCCACTGTGGATTAGCCCTGGCCCTTTGGTATGCCTCTTTCCGTGATTTCATCTAAATTCTGCTGCCTTTCATTGTCAAAACCAGTGTAGGTGAGCTAACGACCTGGGTGCAGATCGGAGGGTGCATCCCCTTTACCTTGTCACGTACTGATGATACTGCGTCCAAGAGTACCACATTCTGGATGTTTATAAATTACAAGGGAAACGGATTTCTTTCTTAATCCCCTGAGGTTTTTTTCATTCCTTCATTGTGTTTTTTTAATGCATTGTTTAAGCTATATGTCAGCCCTTGTTCTTTCTTACTACAGATGAGGCTGGCTTGGCAGCACGTTCGCCTCCTTCCCTTTCCCATCAGCGTCTGAGAGCCTGGGTAGAACTGCCACACGTTACTTCTGCAGCAGCACTTTGATTACCTCTGTCAATGCAGACTGACCAGTACAGCCGTTCAAGGAGTATGTTGCTCTTGACAAGCGTTATTTGCCCTGGATAAATCAGGTAGCATATCCTCAGTTGCAAGTAAGAGGTGGTAACACCCTCCTTCCGCATCATCTGAAGGTTTCCAGGTCTCTGTTTCACCCAGAGGGGCTTCCTTGCCTCCACCGCAGAGGGACGCAGAGATGCTTGAGCTAACTCTCAGTGAGGAATTGTGGAGTCCAGAAGCAGCAGGGCTGATTTGAATGAGGCTCTCGCCCTCTGTAGTCATCCTATCTTGAGAAGCACAAGGTATTATCTCAAGCTCCAGGGCTTCTTCTCAAGGTAGGTTGGTCAACGTTGGCCTTGCTATCTAGGAGATGTCCTGGCAGCGTATGGCCTGTCGGCCTCGGGGGGTGGGGGCGGAAACACAGACACCAACCGATAACAGCCTTTGCTGGCTGGTTTGATGCGTTTTACTTTCCCAGATCTGTGTTTGCCCCCCGTGTTGGACGCTTTCTTGCTGTGCCGGAGCAGGGGCTGGGCTGGGCAGGCTGTGATCGCCAGCATGGCGGGCAGGGCCGCATGGTGCTCCCAGGGTGGTGGTCACAGAGGGTGAGAGGAGCTGACAGAAGCTTTTTCGCATCCGTTGCTTTGGTGTATCTGGGCCCGCCTCCCCATGCCTACTCGTTTTCCCCAAATGTTGCTGCTCTCTGTTAACTCTTGGCAGCTGTGCAGCTCTGAGCTCCCCCGCATGGATGCGACAGTCCTTCTACCGGTGTTCATGCTGGCTCCCTGCTGCCGTGCTCGGCCTGTTCTGCCACCTCTGGTGCTACGAGCTCAGCACTTCTCTCCCCGTGCTGTCTTACCCTGCACAGCCTTGCTCTCAAATGCTGCTGGAAAGCTTCCCTTTCGGAGAGGGAAGAGCCCACCCATGGGTGAGAAGCTGTCACGCTCTGCCCCCGCGCCTGGCTGCGGGGGCTTGATTTGTTTGCTCTCCTTCCCCGAGAGCAGTGGGGAGGGCAGAGCTCGCTGCCGGCAGGCAAAGGCACCTCCTTCCCCCCGCCACCGCCAGCACATGCCACGCAAGGGAGGATGACGAGGCTCCTTTTGTTCCTTGCGGCTGGGTGGGAGGTGGCACCGAGACCCCTGCTCCCCCTGTGACTCAGGTGAAGGCTGCTCTGTGCCGTGAGCTGGCAGGCTGTTCCCAGGCTTTTTGGAGGGGGCATGGCGGGGACCTGGAGGCTGCATCCTTGTTTGCTTCCCAGGAGGGCTCGGAGCAGGCCCCTGTGTCCCTGCCCTCCCTTTTGAAGGGCGGGGAGAATTTATTGCTGTTATTCCTGTGGCTTTTGTGAAGTTTCATCTGACAGGAAGAGTGTTATAACTGCTTGGGACGTTGTTTGCACCTGTCCCTGCCCCAGGAGCCTTGGTGAGGCTCTAAGTGCCCTCTAAAACCCCTTCACCAAATCGCTGTGGGGTCAAAGCAAGCTTTGCCCTGGCAGAAAGGAGCCTGTGGCACTGGGTCCTCTCCCCTTGGCTCCTCTTGGCCGTGGCTGGCACAAACGGCGTTTGCTGGCAGGTATCCCTCCCTGTGCTGCTGCCTGCCTCGTGCTCGTTCCCAAGAGGAACGAGCTGCACATGATGGCTTCTGAGATAAATCGGGCTCCAAGGTGTCAAGACACGCTTCCTGGGCAGAAGGAAAGGAGCTGGAAATCTGAGCTTCAATCGTGTGCAAGTTGTTCTGAGCTTTGCCAGGGCAAGACCTGGCTCCATGCAGCTGCTTATCAGCTGCCTGTGGTGCCCACTTCCCTCTGCCGCGGCTGGAGCTGGAGCAGAGAGGTGGGAAGAAACCTTTGGCAAACCAACCGTGCTGTCCCAGGGGAAACAGCGTGGGGTGGAAAAATGCTTGGGCACAGTTCCCCAGCTGTACCCGCTGGGCTGACAGCCCTTCGAGAGGAGGTGGGACTGACTGAGCCAGTCCGGAGGGCTGGGAGGTGGTACCGTGGCAGGGGAGATGCTGGCTGTCCAGGAGCTGTCCCTGTCCCCCGTGTCCCTGAATGAATGTGGGAATAGCAAGTTTAAAATCCACCTCTGGCTCCCCACGTGCTCCCAGGATTGTGGGCAGCAGGGATGGGCTCTGCTGCCTGCATGAGCAGTCAGGCTGGCTCGGGTTGCCGCTGGTTAATCAGCAGTATATGGATAACCAGCAGTAATGCTGGCCAGCCCTGGGGGGACAGTGTGACTCGGGGTCCCACAGGTCCCTGTAGAGAGGCACTTCTGCGAGCCAAGTTAAAGCCGGCTGCCAGGCGTCTGCTTTTTCAGGAGCTCCCTCGGGCTGCGCGCCCTTCGGCACATGAGGCTGAGTCCTGTCCCTTGCCCTTCGCGAGGTCTCTCTAGTCCCTGCATCTACACCCTGCAGTGGCATCCTGCCCTGCTGGTGTAACGGCCCAACCTCACCGCGCACCGGGAGCGCCCTTATCGCTTTGGCCGAGCCATCTCCACCCCTTGCTGGGCTGCCGCGGCTCTGCATCCTCCCAGCCGTGTGCTCCGGCTGCTCTGCCGGGGCCCCGGCCGGAGCGGGACAGCCTTCCCTCGCTCCCTGCCCGTCCTGCCTTGCAGAAGAGCCCAATCTGACCGCCCTACTCATTCGATTTGTTTTGGTTCGTGTTACAGCCGAGGATAAAGTCGCAGATACTTCTGTGCAGCGATAGGATCTCGCCAGGCAGCTCTCCTTTAATAAGATCCCAGGCGTTTGAGGTGCCCGACTACCTTATCTCCCCTCTGCAGATGTACGTTACCCCCTCTTGCCAGACTGGGAGGAAGCCGCTGAAACGCTGCTCCCCAGCCCAGTCTCTAGTAAATGCTACAACCACTTCTCTAGCCCATAAATAAAAGGGGAGGATGGATGCTAAAGCAAGGCATGAACACAGCATCGCCCACTCTTCTGCAGCTCTCAGGGCCTCCTGGAAGCGGTCTGATGCAAAGGGGAATGTCCCCAGCCAGAGAAGTGAGCGCCAGAGCGTGTGCCCTGGGCAGAGTGGCCACCGTCAGCAGAAAATGTGGAAAAATAAGTGGTAGGCAGAAGGGGAAGCTGGGAATCGACAGCACTCCATCCGCTACAGAGCCTGGAAAATGTAAAAGTTGTGAAGGGAAGCAAAAAGATGCGATGAGAAACTTCGGAGGAATTTCTAGCAGTGAGGAGGAGGAACTGATTTTTAGCATATGAAGAAAAGGGAAAAAGAAGAAAGCTCTTAGCAATGCTATTGGAATTGGAAAAGCAGAGCATGTGGTGGTGTTATCTGTGGAGAAGGGATGACGCCTTCAGCCCGCGTGACGGTGAACGCCTGTGAATCCGTGTCTGTTCCTGCTGTGGCCAAGGGTCCCGTCAGCAGCGTTTGGGAAGCGCGGGTGGCTCGGGGCAGGCAGGTTCCCCCGGCTCCTGCCCTGGGGCCGGAGAGGAGCGAGGAGCGTCTCGCTGGGTCACACACCGCTTCGGCGTGAGCCCTGAGCGACGCAGGAGGCGAGCTGCTCTCTAGGCTGGGCTTTTCTGGGAAATGGTTGGTGAAGGTTTTGTGGGAGTTTATATAATGATTGACCTTACAGGAACGGGTCTTATTAAAGCACGGAGCCAGCTTAGCTTGCGGCTGGGTCAAGCTGTATTGCAGAAGATGATATCGTTGCTGTTGAGAAATTTATACTTTGTTTGGGAAGTCTTCAACTCTGTCTTGTTGTGCCCTGGGGCAGAAACAGGCCTGGGTCACAGCTCTGTTTCCCCAGAGGACATCTCCTCTCCCTAGGCCAGGCTGAGCTGTCGTACCAGCACCTGCCTGGCTCGCAAAGCCATTTTGGGTTTGGCCGCTGACGTTTAGGCAGTGCCACCGCGTCTCTCTGAACGGGAGGAGCCCCTCGTCCGCAGCAGCCCCGGCAGGCTGCCTGCAGCGCCAGGGCTCTTTGAGATCCCTCGGTGCGATGCAGATGAACCCACGCCTAATTGCTTTTAAAATCCCCTGTTGCTATGACAACTCACCAAGCATGATGCGCTCAAGTGCTGTCTCTACACTCCCAAGTCTTGCATCGCCACCAGAAAGCTGTGTGTGTGTACCTCTGTACGTACATGTGCTTTATTCCAGCTTTCAAAGGTGGTTTATAATCCCCTTGCAGCGTGAGCAGAATCTCTCCTGAGCTGGTGAAGGGTTTACTTAAAAGGTCTGATAATAAGGTTAAGGAGAGGTCAACAGCCGCTCACCCCACTGCTAGGCGCTTCGATAGCTAAATTTAGCCCCTTGAGTCACTACTGAGTCAGCAAATCGGGGGCAGGAAATCTTGATTTCTCTTTTCTTCCTTTTTTTTCAACAGCCATGCACCCAAGGCAAGCTCCAGGTTGGCTTGGTTTCTGTCCTAATCCAGCACGTCCCCTGCCCACAGTGCTTTCCCCGGAGCATCCTTGAGCCTGTCCAGAAGCAAGAGCTCCTGTCTCTGACACCTGCCATGGCAAGTGGCCTGTCCGAAGGCGAGCAGCATCGTTCCCCGTTGTTAGTGGTGTGAAGCATGGAAAGCTCTGTCTGGTTAGCGTTGTCTCTCGCTGGGTAACCGTTTGTCGAGGCTGCGGGCAGGTAGAGCATCCCTGGAGCTGCTTGGAAATACAGTGATGAGTGAAGGTCCATTCAGATGCTCCTCTCCCAGTACGGTGCGCGGGAGTGCTGCAGCGGGGCTAGTAGCAACGGAAGAGCTCTAAAAAAACCCATGTGAGTTTTAAAACGAGCAACGCTAGGAGATGCGGATTTGCTGGATCCCGAGCTGCTCCGTGTGATGCCCATGCCTCCTCCAGACTGGCCCATCCCAAGGCCGTGCGCGCAGCCATCCAGCCCTCTCCAGAGGAGGGGCAAGCTCCGAGGTCCCCAGGAGGCTGCGATGGAGCAGGATCGGCCAGATCTCAGCGCTGTGCCTGGTGGAGACCCTCTCCTGGGATGGAGCAGGCCAGCAGGCTGTCCAGGTGTGACGGGTTGACCCTGGCTGGACGCCAGGTACCCACCAAAGCTGCTCTCTCACTCCCCCTCCTTAATTAAACAGG
>JAVKLA010000088.1:3871444-3896345 GCA_034782735.1 Sagittarius serpentarius
TCTAGCAACTTTTAAAGAAGCCACCCCTGTGGCCCCCCCACTACCAAAACCTTGCCACGTAAACCCATTACACCAGGCTGCTGCTCGCAGTCCCCGGAAAGTAAATCCTGGGAGCGGAGTCCCCACTGCTAGCTGATTGTATCAGTTTGTATTAGATCCCTCTGAGTGTGTTTTACATAATTTGTTTCCCAGAATGGAGTGTTTTACAAGGGCAGCATTTAATCACCTTGCAAAAGGGGATGAAAAACTATCTCCCCCCGTGGGGCTGGGAAGTAGCTAAAAGCGAATGTAGAAAAAAGACTGTGTGCTAACCCCGTCATATTAGCCGGTCTGGAAAGCCCAGAAGAGCTGGTGTTTGTGCCTGCAGCCAGCCAGGGGCTGGACAGGAGAACTCAGAGGGTCAGAAAGCCCATGCTGAAAACGTCAGGCATGGAGATGTCTGAGTGGAGCAGAGCCCCAGTGTCCTGCCCGGGGGCTGGGGCTGCTCCCCGGCTCGCGGTGCTTGCCCTCCCAGGGCCGTCGTGCCTGGCTGCAGGAGGCAGGAGGTGGTGTGGATGCTGCGCAGCCACAGCCCCTGCAAGCCACCTCTGTAACGGCTCCTGAAACACAGCTCTTCCCTTGGACCCCGGTGCTCCCCTCACTTCTCTTTTTAGTGGAGACACCCCAAAACCTGGCAACAGAAGTATCTTCCCAGCTGAGGGTGTGTGTTTCTGGCAATGAGCTGAATCCAAGCCACCCTGTGTCAGAAGCAATGCCGACGACACCTTGAGCCAAGAACTGCTCCCGGCCTCTCTGCAGAAGGGAGCGCTGCCAGGCTCTGCACAGGACCCGGCCCTTCCTTGAGGCAGAGCTACCTCTATTTTGCTTAAGGATTGCCGGCATCTGGACATAAATCAGTGGCTTGTTGGACAGTGAAGGGTACAGTGAGCGATGGGTGCTCCTTGCCCTGTTCTGGGTGTTTGCGCGATGACGATGGATGCTGGGCTGGGGGGCTGCCACTCTCACTGTCATGTTTTTTTATTCACAGTAGGCGAAGGATGAAAAATCAGAGTAATGGCCAAGGAGACAGCATCCACTTGACTTGTCTTGCCCATGGCGGGAGCGATTAATCTAGCTAAGGCATTGCAGCAGGGCGAGACCACAAGGTTATGCAGCCCAGAGCCTGTGTCCTCCAAGAGCTGGTGATGATGCTGGACCAGAGGCTGCAAGGTGCATTCCCCCTCCCTCCCCTCTCCCTGCCTTGCCTTTAATCTGCTGCCGGGGGGGGGAATATCGTTCCCTGTTGGGAACTGGTTCAACCCAGGCTGGTGGAGCAGCGGGAGCCCTGCTGTTACTAATGAGATGTTTGCTGCTCGCTGGCTGACACGGCGGTAGGGACTCGGTGCTGCCTAAGACCTGCGCTGATAAACCGAGCCTCCCGGGGATGGAGCGGCTTCCCTCCGCTGCGGGCCTGTCTTCTGCTCTCGCTCATCTAATAGGATCTCTCCTCTGAGCAGCTCTTAAGCCTCCCCTGTAGCGTAACAAACCACTGAGGTCTGATCCTGCCGGCAAGCGCTGTGAAGTGAGAGCGGATCTGCCTGCCAGCAGTCTCTGCCCTGAGGTCGGCGCGGGGCAGTGGTCTACAGGAGGCTGCTGAACTTCCATACGCTGCAAAGGGCACAGCTGTCACCTTCACGGAGCGGCTCTGAGCCTTGCACCGCGGCTCCAGCAGATGTTGGAGGAGAACCACCCTGCACCGAGCCAGTATGCCCCTTGTTTGGCTGCGGCTGTTTGATGCCAAAGATAACGAGCAGCTTGGAAGGACGTTTTTTTGTTGGTAGCTGGTGATGCCTGTCTACTAAAAGCTGCTGAATAGGAAGGGGAACGAGGTCTTGGCCTCCCCGCCTGGGAGCACGACCTCCTGTCCCTTGGAGACGTGCGGCTGGCGGGGTGTCTGAGGAATGACATCCCTGGGGAAGATGCTGTCTGCAGTCCTGGGTTTGAGAAGCCACAAAGGGTGGGCGATGCAATGCAGACGGCATTGAGGGGATGGGTGTCTGCCTCTCCCCTGTTATTTATTATGCCATAAAATCCAAGGTAACGTACATCAATAAATGCTGCAAAGGGTTTCATGCGTGTCAGCCATGCGTATGTGATGGAGCAGACGCTCTTTCAAGACAAGGGGCTCTGTTAGTGGAGGCTGGTGTGATTGATAGGGCAGCCTTCAGCTGCCTGCACCTTCACTTGGCTGTAACACAGAACCGCTTCCCCGGAGCACCCCATCAGCGTGGGCTGGGAGGGCAGGGTCCCACCGGGCGGCAGGGTCCCACCGGGCAGCAGGGTCCCACCTGCGTGGGTACCCGCTGTGAGGGTTTTTTGCAGGCTCTGTGCTCGGAGCTGCTCGCCTGTGTGTGACGATGGCCGACGCCATCCCCAAGGCAGGGTCGGATGCCCGGGGAGGCAGGGAGCACTGCGGGGCTGCTTGGAGGAGCCAAGGCTCCCGCTGGCTGATTTTCTGAGGGAACAAGGCGAGTGCCATCACGCTCTTCTGTGTGCGTGTACATCTGACAGCTCCTGAGCCCCTCGGATGGTCTCAGCCGCATGTGACAGCAGGGCTGTCACCGATACTGACGGGAGATGTTCCTACGCAGAGATGTTCCTGCGCATCCCATGAAACGTGCAGCCAGGTGGGAGAGGGTGACGGTGAGCATCACCGCGGAGGGGCAAGCCAGCACCCACATCCCCCCAGGACATGCAGGAACGAGTCCTACATGCGTGTGACCCACTCATGGGTGAAAGCTTTGGCAGACGGTGACAACTTAGACGTCAAACTTGGGTGAACCAGGAGACACAAATCCTGGTATGTGGGATTAGTGCAGGTAATTTGTTTTAAAGACAGACAAATCCCTTCCCTGTAGGTGCCTGCTTGTCACAGGAGACATTCCTCGTCTCCAGGAGAGTGACGCCAGTTGAACAGATCCAGCCCTCTCTGGGGACACGGTCTCTGGGGTCGCTGATCACTGGGTTTGGGGGATTTTTTTTTTTCCCTAAGACTTGTGGGTGATTGCTTCTTCCTCCTCCTCCTCCTCCTCACTTTTGTCTCTCTGCAACATCACAGGGTTGGGAAGGACCATCTGCTGATTTGATTAATGGCCCTTTTCTGAAAAAGCAACAGAGACAAATGTCCTCCTGAACGTGGCAAAGAAATGGAGAAACAGGCTGGCTAATTTTCAGCTATTATTTTGGAACCCATACTCCTTCCCAGTATCAATTTATCTATTATTTCAAAAACTAATTAATCTTCACTCAGGGGCTCCGAGGGACCTGCGTTTAGATAATTAACAGCCCATGGATTATGAAAAGTCTTGCTTAGGATCCTACTACTATAGTGCTTGCCTTCGAGAACACGCCTGCTGTCGTCCTGCTTACCAAGTCCTCTCATCAATCCATCTTATTTTGACAATTAGGAGCAAATAATTAGCCATGATGGATTTTGCTTGCTTTCTTGCAGCTCGGTTCCATTTTTTTGGGGTCCTTAAATGTTCTTCAGCCGGGGAATTTTTTTGGTGGTTTTGCAGCTAATTACAGCCAAGCAGGGCAAGTCACTGCTGTTACCAGGAGGATCTGAAGAAAGGTTTTATTTGGCTTACGGAGAAGCTGGGCAATAAGGCATGAGAAAGGAGATCCTAGAAGGATAGGGGCTGGGATTTCTTTTTTCCCTGCCTCCAGTCTTGCACGATGCAACGTGAACTTACCCCCGCCGTATTGCTGTGCCGGGGCTGGGCTGACCTCTCTCCGCGGGGGAGTCTCATCTTGGCCTCTCACTTGCCGCCACAGCTTTGATCCTCTTGCCGCTCTGGCTGGCGAGACATCCCCGAGCTGTCAGGGCTGTGGGAGAGCTCCGCGCAGCAAAGCAAAGGCGATGGGCTGGCATAGACCCGGAGGCAGCAGTGGAGCAGGTCTGCGTCCAGTGCAGACCCCGAGCAGCTCCCGTCCGTGCCCTGCGTGCTCGCTGGCTGCGGGGAAGCGAATACAGGCTGGCAGCGCTAGCGGAACGATGCCGTGCTTAATGAATTTGAACGGCAGCCGCAGATGACAGTGCTCTGCCCGCTACATCCGCCGAGTGCTGCAATTCTTCATTCGGCAGCCCAGAGTTTGCTTGCTCTTCTGCCGAGGGCAAAGGAGCTGGAGCGGTGAGGAGCCTGGCCTTTCAGCCCTTGTCCTCAGTGAGATGATTCTGAGGTTTTCTTTTTTTAATCTTCTCTTGGGGCCAAACTCCATTTGCTTCAAGGCCGGCTTTACCTGGCTGAGGGCTAGGAGAGTACCTAGGACATTGTGTGGCTTGTTCGGGGGACTGGGGACCTTGGGGCATGACACGGGGAAGGGGAAATCTGGAAGCAGAGCTGCTCTGGCTGCTGCCATTCTCGTTAGATCTGGCTGAGTCTGTGGCACCTGAGTTGCCCTGGACAAGAAGCACTGAGAAGCAGCACCTTATCACCTTGAAGGAAACGATGAAACCTTCTCTCTGCTTGAGTGACCAAGAGGGGAAAAGATGCACAGAAAGGAGATGCTGGCACTTCCCTGCGATGTTGAACGGGAATCGGAGAGGTGGCTCTAACTGGCGCCAGCGCGGGCGGTACGAGGGAGGAATGGACTCTGGGATAAATCCTTGCAGTCCTTCACATCTGGGACACGAGTTGAGCTGCACTGCAAACGCACTGGGGGCACTGGGGGACATGCTCAAACTCAGCTTGACGTAGAGCCACTCTTAGTCTTCCATCTACCGTACACGGGGGTTTTAGCTCCTTAAGCGTTAGTGATTGCCTAAATATAGGCTTGACCTGTAAGCTTAATGTTTATGGGTGTATAAAGAGCCAACATTTCCCTCTCCTAAAAGGACTTTGAGCTGTGTTTCCTGGGATCCTAAGCTATTGATGGACCATTCTTGGTGCCCTTGTGAAACCCGATGCTGTCCCCGTGCCAGCACGGGGAGATTTCCAACCAAACCTCCCCATCTTGGGGTCAGTTCACTGAAAGGAGCAAAGAGGATTTTAGACCCTCCCATCCCATGGTGCCTACAAGCCAGATGGGAGATGGATGTGACCATGGCCACCCGCATTTGGGCTCTCCAGAGCCAACGGACATCTGGAAGAATCCTGCAAGCCTGGCTAGGCAGGAGAGGACCTGCGGTCACGCATCACTAGCAACATTGCTGCGACCAGATCCCGGCTTGGGTAGGCTTTAGTGCAAGTTTTGCCTTCTGAAGCGGGGTTTGTATGTGCCCTGTTTTCCTCCACTACCTGGCAGGGTTGGCCCTGCCACGTGCCGCTCGGCCACGTGTGTCCGGCGGGGCGGGATGCAGGGGGAGGCAGGAAATCTGGACCCAGAGCAAAGCCCCAGACACCCGCCTCATGCCCAGGAGGGGGCACGGTGGGGGGGTCCTCAGGGCTTTTGTAGTTTGTATCAATACGCTCTCAGTTTTGGAGGGGAGGAAGATGAGGAGGAGAGGAAATGCTTCCTGTTACGAGGATAGGGTTTAAGAGCACCTTCCCTGGCTGGGGCAGAGTGAGGGGCCAAACCCCTCCCCGGCCCCTGAGCCCATCCCATCCCTGGGCTGGAGTGGCGTAAAGAGATTCAACAGATTACTCTGGCTTTAAATAGCCAGGCAGGGATTCAGGCTCAAGCAGGAAGAAATACTTCCTGATGAGCTGCTTACTTTTTCAAACAGATGATGTTTGTGTCTGATAAATCTCCGCAGGCAAAACTCCTTGGTCTAGCAGTTTGACTTCTAATTAAATATTTACCAAGATGGCACCTTGCCCTGCCTCAAGAAATATCCTTTCACCTCTGCGTGGCTCTCACCTCTTTTGCAATGCCACAGTTTAAGGAGAGCCATTTAAAGACTCGGCTCCAATAAAACGGAGAAAAGCGACTCTCTCTCCACCTTTCCAATCTCTCTCCATTTTCCCCTTCTGTGAATGAAGTTCGCCAGAGGCCCTGGAGCTCCGGCTTCTCGAAAAGCAAAGGGCTCTTGCAGGAGGGCTGGAAATCTCCCCATCAGGTAGGATGATATCTCCTTTCAACAGCAATCAAAGAGAACAGCTACCCCGGGAGGGAGCTGGAGCAGCACAGCTCCCCGGGGGGAGCAGCGCGGCTGATGGAAATGTCACCCCGTGCATCCGCAGGCGCTGGGGGAGAGCTGGAGAGGGGAACCAGGGGGAGCGGGTCGGGCTGGGGGGCTGCTGTGCGGGGTCACTCGTCACCCAGGGGCGGCTGTTTGGGATGGATGCATCATTCAGAGAGACTGAGCTTTGAGGGAAGGGGGATTTGTTTTATCCTGGTTTTAACTGTTCGCTACAATACACTCTTTTGGGCGGACCAAGCATCTTCGTCTCTGTTGGGGCAGGGGAAAAATGATCTCTGGTTCTGAACCGATCGGCATTGAGGCAAAACCACAACGAAGCTGCTGCGGGGGGACGGGAGGCCCGGAGCCCTGTCTCGTGGGGCATGGCTCGAGGGCCGCTGGGGTGAGGGACCCCGGGTCGCCCGCCGCCCTCCTCCTGCCGCAGGCAGCAGCAGCCCCCGTGCTGCCGCTGACCTTTGGGGTGAGGCTGTGCGGGGTGGAATGCGCTGGACCACCCCGTGCCATGGGGACCTGCCTGCATCTGCTAATTGCTGCAGCTCCTTGGGTCCCACCCCCATCCCCAAGGCCACCCCCCCTCCCTGCGTCTTCCCTCTTCCATCCATCTGCCCAGCCAGCACACAGCTGGCCAGACCACGCTCCTGCGTCCTCCTGCCCCCGGAGCCCGTGGCCTAGGTGACACCGCCTGCAAACCAAGGGCTGTCCCCCGTCCTTCTGCCTCTCGGGGCTCTTTCACATAGATAAAAATCAAAGTGGGTGGTTTCAGAGCCCCTGCAACCCCCTGTCCCCGTGCACACATGTACCCCCTGCATTTATTTTGCAGCAAGGCTGTAAGGAGGTGATGCATCTCCCTCGCCCTGCTTCCCGCGCTGGCCTGGGTTTATCTCCTTCCCATTAAATAAGCGGAGATAGTGGGTTTAATAAGGCCCTGCCTATGAAAGGTTACTAATGATTTCATTTCCAACATGTCGTGAATTATGAGGCAGCCTGCAAAACAAAGCCGGGTGGGGACAGGCTTGGCAGCTAATTACTGTCCCCCACGCTGCCGCCGCTGCTAGCCGGGCCTCTAATTGCTCCCTGTGCCTGACTGCATTTCGCTGGTGGTTGTGGTTCATTCGCAGCTCTCACCTGGCACTTGGCTGTTGCCGCTTCTCTCTCTGCATGCCCCCCCCCACCTTTCAAGTTTATTAATGAAAACCTTATCTGTCTGTGCAGATAATGCCAGAAATAATTAGTACTCAGCGAGGTCTGTCAGGCTCCTCTCCTCTCCCACCCCCCTGCCCTGATCTCATTGCTATTTGCAGTTTCCTGGGTGCTTGGTTAGTGCTGGGGATGGTTTTTTGGAGGGGAGGTCAGAGCTTTCGCACTCTGTGCAGCTTTTGGCCTCCCTGGCTGCCCCAGGCTCGGGGCTGTGAGGGGAAATCTCCTCCGGAGGGGATGTTGGGGAGAAGGGGACTGGCTGCGTCCATGATCCCTGCTTAAAATCATCCAAGTATTCCTTGCCCAGGGCAAACCTGGTGCACGTGGGGAGCTGCAGCCAGATACATCGGATGGGTTTGGTCTAAAGGGACCTGGTTGGGGTGCAGGTCCCCCCGGTCCCATGCTGCCTGGAAAGCAAGGGGCAGCCCCACATTTGCACCGCTGGGGGCCTGTCCCAGCTCTTCCTGAGCTCCTTTTTTTTTTTTTTTTTATTATGTTTATATTCATCGTTTCTTGGCTTAAATCTTTCAGCCTGATAAAGGACGACAGCGCTTCTCGAGTGCCTGGGATGGCATAAATAATTCCAGTGCTGAGAGAGAGATTTACAGTGATATAAACGTCAGGAGTGAGCCCAGTTTGTATTAATGGCCTTATTAGTTATGTTGCTGTAAAATACTGATACTCTAGTTGTTAAGCAGCCATGGTTTTGCTCTGCAGCATTAATTCAATAAATTGGGGCTTTTTGATATAAATCTTAAAGTCTGCTGAACCCCATTAGAAAATCCTTCATGATATGTCAGAGATCTTCAAATGGCTTTGACTGAGATAGACCTGGGAATAAAAAAAGCTGTTTGGTGTGCAAGTATGGGGCAAAGACGGCGAGTGCCGCACCTCCCTGCATGGGCTGCAGCTGCAGTGTCACCCCGTGGGACGGGGATGCTGTGGGACGTGGCGAGTGTTGCACAAGCACCCTGGCCACAGCAGCTGTGGACCTGCCCAGAGCCACCTGGGCCCTTGGAGGTCTCCTGGCCATGCAGGGACTTGGGGTGGGCTTGGGTTTTTCAACCACCGGCTGTGGCATCTGCATCTCAAGCTGCATCCCAGGGGTCAGGTCTGGGCATCTCCTGCGAGCTGGAGGTTGACTTGGCTCCTTCCCCAAGCTCTGGCTCACCAAGGGGTTGAGAGCAGGTCCCCAGAAGAGAGGGAAAGGGAGAGAAGGATGGCGCTTGGCTGGGGCTGGGAGGGTGAAACTGTGTCTAGAGGGAGAAGATGCTCTCATCCCTCTCTGTGCCCTCCCCTGCAGTGTCCCTGTCACCGCCTCTGCTTCGCTGCTATCGCCTCCTTCAGCAGTTTAGTACGGAGGTGAGCTGACAGCTGGGACATCTCTCTTTGTCTGACCTATAGCCCCGAGGTGTCTGTCCTTACCCCTCTCCCGCCGGGCTGCCGTCCTCCTCCCAGCCCTGCGCTGCTGTAAGAAGTGCCAGCGCTGTCCCCATCACGTCTGTCCCTTCGCCATGCGCTGGAGCCGCTGCCGCCGCCACGGCTGTTTTGCAACTCTGCAAACTTTCCACCAGCGATTTGCCAAGTGCACGGTGAGGGAGGGAGAGAGGGAGGGAGGGAGGAAGGCGGGGGGGAAAGTACCACGATAATTGAAAATAAATGATGCATTATATGAAATAAATGTTCTGGTGCAGCCAGCTTGCTGCAGCTGATAATTTATTTATTTTTGTTTCCTAGCATTTGGAGATGCCTGGGAAAAGGGGGGTCAGAAGTAAAGGAGTGGCACCCCCAGCTCGGTGGGGCTGTGAGGCTTTGCAGCCGTGGCTTGGGGAGCACCCTGCGTCCTGCAGTGACAGCCGCTGGAGCAGGACATCAGCACCAGATGGGAGTCCAGAGCAAGAAAGGCAGCTATTCTGGGCCATGCTGGAGGTCCGTGGGCTCAGTGCTCAGCCATGACGTGTACGAACAGGACAGGGGAATCGCAGGGAGCCTCCAGAGTCTCTTCTCTGCCTGCCACTGTTTGCATTTGAGGATGTCCCAGATCTGACGCGGCATCCATATATTTAATGGCCATCCTCAGGCTACGCATGTGCCTCTTCTGTGAGCCTCCTGGCCCAGGACCTGCCTGAGCATCAGCTCTGTGCCGCCCATAACCTGTCCCCTACGGGGTCAGCCACGCGTTGCCTTGGTGGGCACTTGGGTTGGCCAACGGCAGCCAGAGCTCTGCTGCTCCCCTCCCTGAGCACGCGGGTGTTAACGCACGTTCAGCAAACAGACCCTCTGCCCGGGGTGGGTTTTCTTTGAAATGTTCCTTGGTGAGGATTAACTCCTGACACTGCTATTTGTTATGGGAAGAGGCTGCAATTTCCTGGGAGATGTTGGATTTAACCAGGAACATGAAGCTTTCTCCTGCCTTGGATCCCCCATAGCACTGACGGACCGTGTCGCCATTCTTGTGCCTTGATAATACTTATCCTGGATTATTATTTATCTGCTAATTAATCTTTAGAGTGATGTAAAAGCTTTGAACTGCTGTTTGAAGATGGAGTGGATGATTTCTGCTCTTGTCAAAGAAAGAGGGATTTGGAGGTGAGATCCCAGCTCTAAATGACGTTAAGTTGCTCTCCCTGGGCAGGTGGCACCAGCTCCCGCGTCCCTCTCCTGCCAGTGCCTGCGGGGCCCCGTGAGACAAATCCCCTCGGAAACTGGGAGCAAAACGGTGCTTGGGAGGGATGCTAGCCGAGATGATGTCCGGCTGGGGACTGGACGCTCCCCGTCCAAACAGTCAGATGCCGACAGGAGTCTCCCCGTGGGGTCTGTGAGGTTTGGAGTTAACAGCTCAGCCCTTTTCTTCTCCCACAAGCGTTTTCCCCTGATATATCTTGTTTGCTTACAGACTCATCGCAGCGCTGAGCGACAGTTCAGGTGTCTCGTTAATCAACACTGACGATGGCTGTGTGGCGTCTGGCAGAGCCGTGATGCTGAGGTCCCAACCACTGCTGCGTCCCCAAGCGGGGATATTTTGCAGACGAGCGGCGCCGCTTCCTGAAAATTCCAGCCGAAAACTGGGAGGAAACTGCATCCCCCTCGGGGTCGAAGCCTGTGGAAGATGCTCTTTCTCCATGCCAGCCTCTTGTTCCTGCCCACAGGGCACACGGTGAATTATGGTTAGTCCTTGCAAACCTGCATCTTTTTAAAATACATTTTTTCCCTTCTCGGTGCTCGCTGGGATCAAGGGCGGCTCCGTGGAGGGCTGGTGGGTTTGTCTGCTGCTGCATTGATTTGGCAAAGGCTGGGGGTGAAAGCCCTGTGGCCTCCAGCTGAAACCATAGAGGTTTTTAGGCTTGAGTTTTCCCAGATTTTGTCCATCGCAAAGTGATCAAACACCACCGGCCAGGAGCAGCTTGAAGCTGGAGGTGGGTGGCGCAGGGGTTGAGCATCGATTGCTGGCTGCTGGGCGCGACCCAACCAAAACCCCGCTGGTATCAGGAGGCAACTCCATCCCTCCCGAATGTCGGACTGGGAAGAAAAAGCCAGCCTGCTTAGAAAGCAGTCGTTTGACATCATGCTGTTAGACTTCAGACGCCTGTCATCGCTGGTAATGACCCCAAGCAGAAAGCCTAGTGGACCTCAGCCCGTGTTGGTCTTAATCTGACCTGGGTTTGTGATGCCCTGAAAACGGCATCATCCATCACTGCCTGGGGGGGGTGCAGGAAGGGGAGGGGAGGTTAAACTCCTCTCCCTCACCCTCTGCCGCTCCCCCGCCACTGCTTTACCTCTCCAAGAGCTGCATTCATGTACAGTTCTCTTTGTTATTAATTTCTTTTACAGGAGGCTTTTAAAGTGCCTGCGACCAAGGGCTTGTGTCACGGAGACACTTTACAGACCAGCAGCTGTAATACTTAAGTGCTGTTTAAGTAGCCGGCTCATCTAAAAGTAATAGGCAAAGAGCTGAAAGCTTCCCAGAGCAGCAGCCCTGTGTGCGCCTGGTTGAACAGGCTCTACGGAGGGGATTTTGGAGAGCAGGGCTTCTTCCCCAGCAGCTGCCTGGGTCGGATCAGGGATGGGGTCGCGTCGCCCTTGCACCCCCGTGGAGCTCTGCTGCCCCAGGGACGGTCCAGCTGGCCAACATGGGCAGATCGGGGCGGGGTGGCCGTGGCCCGTGGGTGTCCTTTCGCCAGGTGATGTGTCCTGATGAACTCGGGTGCCTCAATGCCCCTGCCCGCTGGAGGAGCCATCTGCACCCCTGCGGCGGCCCTTCCTTGGCCACATGGGTCCCCCGTGCCTGCAAACCCCAGGGGAGCACACCCACCCCCACCAAAGTGCTGGAGCCGCAAGACCACGTCCTGAGCCAGAGAAAGGCCGTCGGGGGGGCAGGGGGGCGGGGCTGGCAGCCTGGGGAGCCCCTGGGTGGGGACGCTGAGGGTACCCCGAAGCGCCACCATCACTGCCTGGCCTGTCCTGCCACGGCACGTGGTGGCTCTGGGGAAATGGATGTGCTGGGACCCTTCACGGGGGGGGGTCTTATTTGCTTTTAATCTGGTAGCTAAATTATATTCTTCCCAATGTAATAAATGAGAGGTTTAATCAAACCCAGCCAGCCAGCACTGATGGAATCTCGGCGGCGGAGGAAAATATTGCATTTTTGTTTGTTTATCTCCCCCTGCGCTCCCTGCTCTCACGGGGGCTCCTTGTGCTCGGCAGCACCGGAGGGCATGGGCTTTGCTCTGCTGTTAACTGAAAGCAGCGTGCTACGTCGGGCCGTCACGGCGGGACCACTGCTAGCCCACCTGCTCCCAGCCCCTCTCCTTGGCCAGGTGTCCCGGTGGCAGCGGTGGGACCGTCCTCCTGCTACACCGCTCCTCAACCCCCTTCTTTTCAGGAAGAGAGTCTCGCTTGGTACCCCCGGCCCAGGAGCTGGTGTTGGGTTCAAGCCCTCCACTCCAGGTTTCCTATCACCCACGACGGCACCAGGATCTGGTCTTACAGCACCTCCAGGTCTTAACTTGTCTGCCCGAACCTTAGACGTATTGTGGCCCTGGGTGGTGGGGAAGCTGAGCATCTCCCCAGGCTGGAAACAGCCCTGAGCAAGGGTGTGAGTGGGGGTGAAGCCACCGGGATTCACTGGCAAAGCACCTTCGATATCCAGCCGGTCGATGCGGCTGGGAACGAGGGGAGACTCTGTGTTTCCCCCGCACATCAGAGCCCTTGAAACCCACCGGATCCCAGCGCGGGGCCAGCTGCTCCCGGAGACGTGGCTCCGCTGCCGCCTTTCTCCCGGTGGTGTTTCTCCATCGAGGCTCTTCCAGAAATGGTGTGTGTACACTGAGCAGCCAGCTCTGCAAATAGCTCACCTCCCGAAACGGAGGAGGCAGCGCCATCGGAGCATCGTCCCCCGTGTCCCTTGCACGCCTCTGAGCGCCTTGGCGCTGGCTCCAGCGCGCGGAAACCCTCTGCTTCCCCCGGGACACCTCTGCCAGCTGGGAAACGGGGATGTGCCGGGGTCCTCTGTGTCTGGGCGGTCATCTCCGGGATCGGGGGAGGATCCCCAGCTTTGCTGCAGGAGCTGACCGACGGCTCGCTCAGCCGTGTGTCCCCTACATCCCTGCAGGGAAGGGTGGCTGGTGGCCTCCTGGGGCAGGGCAGGTGGCCCAGGGGACATGGCACATGGCCCCGCTGCCACTTTGGCCGGACACCACCACCCCCAGCGGCAGCACTGCCTCATGTCCCTCCTTATATGTTTATGATGCCAACTTAAAGAGAGGGAATGCAATCTTTTTCTGTAGGTTTAACTCATTTATTAATAGTCTGTAATGCCAGTAATAGCTCATCTATAAATCTGTTCTTAAGGATTTATAGGGCAAATATTCCAGCGCCATATTAAAGACACAACTCATAAATGCCCACAAGCACCAGCCCGGCGGCTTCGGCAGCAGGAGACTGCTATCCCAGGGGAGGGAGAGGCGACGAGCTCACCCCAGCGGCTTCCACCCAGAGCCTCGGAAATCTTCGGGAAGCAAATTGTTTGAGGGACCGTCCCCTCCAGCCAGGAGGTACCTGTGGCCTCCTGCTCCATGCTGTGCGGGCACCAAGGCCAGGGTGGGTGTCAGCACCATCCAGATGCCAAAGTGCTGCTCCCATCGCTGCGGGCTCCCGGTCCACCCCCAGCAACCTCCCCGAGGACCCCCCCAATCTGCCATCGCCTCGTCCCCAGCCCAGAGTGACAGTATTTACTGCTGAAGTGCGCCGAGCGTAATTGCTAATCAGATACAAGCAATCAATTCATTCCCCCGCCGCCGCCTCGGGGAGGGGCTGCCTTTCCTTGCTGAAGGTGACTCCTGCAGGAATTCAGATTTAAAAATAAAGGCGATAATCATCAGAGGTTCATTAAATAAGCATCAGGCTCATTTGCGCTCATTGCAGGGGGACGAGACGGAGGGTGCGGGTGCCCGTCCCTGCCTGCCTCCCCTCGCCTGGGCCCTGGGGTGTCCGCAGGAGATGCCTCCAGCGGGACGAGGCTCCGGGCGCTGCCAGGAGCCCTCCCTGATTTACTTCTCCTGTCCTGGGGCTGCTGCAGTCATGAGTCAACAGTGCAGTATATTTAAATGCAAAACACCATTATCCTTCATTAAAAGCTCTGTCATCACCCAGACTGCGCAGGAAAGAGTTATTATGCCATTACGCTCCCAGTGACACACGGCTTCCCCGGCCCTCCAGCACCCGCGGTGCTGCACATCGGCCGTGCCGGGTGCCCGTGGTGGGCCGGTGGTTTGTGTGGCCGGGGACTCTGCTGTGTGAGGTGGCTGACATCTGATTTTTCCCTCCGTGGTGGCCTCAGAGCAGGGAGAAGAGGTGCAGGGGAGCTGGGCCTGGGGGTACGGGGGTGTCACGGTGCAGGAGGGATGCTGCTGGCATGGCAGGGATGGGCACTGCACGTGCTGGGGATGCTCGAGGACGGGCTGAGCCCCTGGAGCAGGCGAGCACTGTGGGGGCTTTGCGGACAGACAATTCCTTGCTCCCAAAGACAGACAAGCCCAGCGGGGCCCGGGTGCTGTTTCTGGCAGGGGTCTCCCCGCCTTGGGACCGGGCACAGGCAGGAGAGCGATGCCTGGGATGGGGCCGGGGCCACGGTCCCCCAGCTGCCCCGTGTCCCCCAGCACCCACCAGAGACACGGGGAGGCTGCAAAGAAATCACCCCGCAGCATCACACCCTGCTCTGCACCCCAGCCCTGGGGCGGTTCATGTCTGCTCTCCGTGAGCCCACCAACACGCAGGATCCGACCCCTCCACTCCTCACAAAATCCAAGCAAGAGCAGAGCTGGTGTTTTGTGTAACTCTTGGAGATTCCCCGTTGCCAAGGTCTGGAGACACTATTTCCCTCTCGGTGGAGGAAAGCAAGCGAGGCAGAACAGCTTTTGTAGTGGCAGGGTGTTGATTCACAGCTCGTAATTTAATTAAGGGAGAGACGAGATCAAAAGGGGACTGTATTAAAAAGTAAATCAGGTAGAGGGAGTGGAGTTCCTTCCTTTAATTACTGCATGGATTTGTAACGGCAAGAGACTCCATCAATCACAAAGGAAAGAAAAGGTGTCAAGTGGAGAGAAACTTTCCCTGGGTTAATTACCACTAACGGAGGAGGATATTATTGGGCTGGGTGTCGGAAAGCCGATACCTCCCCAGCAGCCACTCTGGCAGGGCTGGGTGGCGCGAAACCCCTTCGATGTTGAACATCGTGGTGCCGGAGGTGCCTGGTGGGTGCAGTCGAGGAGATGCTCGTGATGCCAGGCAGCGATGCCGGGCGATGGTGGGGAGGGGGGGCTGGGGGGGCAAACACCCCTGGGCAGGGGCAGATAGCGCACAGCCGGGTCCGGGCACGGCTGCGGGGCAGCGGCGGCCACGACAGCCCTGCTTTCGGGGGCCGCAGGCTCTGCCGTCGGCAGCGCCGGCAAGGACCGGGGCCGGGCTGGCAGCAGCCCGATTTGTGGAATAATTAATTCTCTTTTGATCATCTGCTGTGTAAATCATGGGTGGCCAGGAGTTAATCATGCATATGAAATGAATCCTTCTCCTGCCTTAATGAGTGCTGAATCGTGACCAGCAGCTGTTTACTCCTGACACTTTCATCTTCTCGACAGTCTGAACAATTAATTGTTTCCAATAATCTCTTTTTATTCTATTAAAAAAAAAAATCTGAGAGCAAGCAGCCTTCCACTCCGCACTCCTGCTCCCAGCGTTGTCCCCCTAATCTTTGGTTTTTTTAGCCTTAGGTGAGGATTTGTTTTTCAGGAGCGATGTGAGGGCTCTGCAGGCACTCAGTGAGCCCGGGGAGGAGCGAGCTCTCCGCTCTCCCAACGAGGATGATGCTGGTCGCAGGACCACCTTCCTCATCGGCCGGGATTGAGGCCGGACTTTCATAGTTAATAGCAAATAACAAGCCTGTTTGAACACAGGCCTGTTTCTGCCTGCCATTTACCTGGAGCAAACTGCAAGTAATCCACCGGTTGCGCTGCCAACGCAACGTTGTAATTGGATTAATTAGAGAGGAGCTAGCGGCTGCTCTGGGGAGGTCGGTCCCTGGCTGCAGCCTCCTCCAGCGGCGGGATCCGTGCCCACCGGGTGCCAGACCAGCATCGCTGGGAGACGCCGGGGCCAGCCCCGCTTCCCTGGGGCTATCACTCGCCCGGCCGCGGGCACTGGAGCTTGGTGATGGCTGATGGAAATGACCTGCCCGCTAACTGGAGTTCATGAGGCATGGCCTGGTTAATGGGTGCTTGTAAGAGGCAGTGGGAGCAGAGGGGACGGCAGGTGGGCTCTGCTGGCAGCCGAGGGGCTCAGGGGTCGTGTGGGGGGCTGTGAGCCCGGGGGGGGGACGGGAAGGTGAGGAGCTGGGCGGGTGTTTTGGCAGGCGGGGGACAGGGGTCACCTTCCCCATCAGCTTTGGCTGTTTGAGGGGCAGCAGTTGATGTCTGCCAGCCCTCGGTCGCCTCTGCCCCGCATTTTGGGGAGAAGCAGGGAGGGCTGCGTGTCCTGGGGTGGGTGGGGGTGGGCTGGGAGCCCTGTGGCAGGGGCTGAGCGGGACAAGCCTGGCCACGTTGGACCCTCCTGCAATGCCCCGCTGCTCCTGCAACCTCTGCCGAGCATCAGGAAGGCGAAATCCTGTGTTCCTGCATCCCAGGGCGGCTGCCCAGCCCCGCTCTCCATGCCTGACACCTGGGTGCCAGCGTGGTGGCTTTTCTGGACAGACAGAGAGACGGACAGACAGAGAGATGGACAGACAGAGAGACAGACAGACATCCTCGCTAGACCTCATTGAAGCCCAGCGAGCTGAAGGAGCCTGCCCTCAACCTGGGTTTGTGCTCTGGGGCCAGATCCTGCACTGCTGCCTGCGGTCTGTGCCATCAATTTGGCTCCCTGGCTGCCTTTGAGAAATGCCCATTAAATATATATATATATATATGTGTAGGTATCAGAAAAAGCTTTTTGGGGACTCTGTGCCAAGCCTGCTGTCCGTCTGGCTGGAGGAAAGGTGGGGGGCAGGCGGGGGTCCTGTGGGGGACAGGGTGCCCCTGGGCACAAGGAGCATACCCACAGGCTGTGGAAGGATGCCAGTCCTGCTCTTCCTCAGCTAAATTGGGTCTAACCTGGCTCGGCTGGAAACCAGGGGCCACAGGGTATTTATTGCAATTGCCTAAATCAACTGGGGAAAAAAAAAAAAAAAAAAAGCCCTTAGGAAAGCCGGCAGTTCCTCACGCCGGGGGCTGTGGGGGCAGCTGAGGCGGCTGCTGGTGCAAAATGCCGACCTGCAGCTCTTTCGAAGCCCTCTGAGCTATCCTCTCTGGAGCGAATCCTAAGGCCATCATCAGCTAACTAAATCCGTGAAAAAACCAACTCCAAACCGCTGAGAACAGGCTCTGCACCCTAAACCACGCAGGACCCGAGGCTGTGGGACACCCACGCTGCCTTTGGACTCCGTCCCTGCTAAAGGGAGCCGGGACCCAGCTGTGCGGCCATCAGCCCTGCTCGGGATGCTACGAAGGTGAGGCCAGCAGGCATGAGCCAGCCTTTAGGTCCTTTATTCCTTCCTTTACCCAAAAGGAAGAACAAAATCCCACCAGCTCCTCCATTCTCCAGAAAAATGAGGTGGGGTTTTCTTTTTCTGAGATGAATTGGCTTCCCCAGGAAGCAGCCGGGACAAGCTGCGAGCTGGGCACCTGCAGATGCCCCCGACTGCTCCGGAGCCCGCGGGGGGTGCGGGGCCCTCGTATCATCCCGGCCGGCAAATCTCGCCGTCCTCCGGGATCTGCCGTGACCTTTTGGCAAGCGCCAGGAGTCGGCGACCCTTCATCCGGCTTGCAAACCAGCTTGAACGTCGACGGCAAGGTCAGCAAGATTTGGGGCTCCTGGACACGTCCCTTGTCACATCAGTTCCTGCAGCGTACTTGGCTGTAATTTAGCCTGGTTTAATTGGCACTTAAATTAGCCACAAATGGAACAGCACTGCAGCTGTGGCTGTGTTCAAAAATATATAAAATTATAGCACAGTAAAACATTTTCACATTTCATTAGTGTGTCTTAATGGGAAGTGTCTGCTCCCCAAACTCTCCGTTTGTTCTCCGGAGCAGTAAAAGTTTACACATTAGCAGGCGGGCTGCCCATTAACATTGCAAAATGCCCCGCATCTTTTGCAGGGGCAGCGCTGCTCCACAGGGACAGATGGGAAGCCTAAATTTAGGGGACTGGGTGCTCTCCTGAGGCACCTACAAGTGGCTGGCGGGAGGGAGCTAAGCAGGGAGCATCCCGCATCCCAGGCGGGAGCGTCCTGCGCCCCAGGAGGAGCAGGAGAGCCCCTTTCCCGGGATGGTGCTGCCTGTCCCCCGGCTTTATCAAAGCTCCAGCTTTCTCACAAGCAGGGTAATGCCTCCGATCCAAATCAGGAAGCTTTTTCAGTCGAAGCAGCTTTTTCGCAGGAGCCTATTTAACGCTTAGGCTGATGCCCTCAAGTGCTTTATTTTACAGTGTTTTTGTTCCTCTCCATTATAAGCAATAGCCTATAAAAGCCGGAACACGGCGCTTTGCTCCCTCCTGCTTCATTCCGCGGCAGCGCGGGCAGCCCTGCATGGCGGGGGCCGAGAAGGCAGAATAGGGCTCCTCTGCCCACGGCTGCTGCTAGCCCAGTGCAGTAATCCAGAGGGGAAAAAATATACACGCCAGAGAAAATAACTGAATGAGAGGTGATTGCATGGAGTCAAACCGCTCGTCCCGTCAGCGTACCCCAGGCAGGTTTGGTTAAATAGCTGCGGGTTTGTGGCCAGCTCTGTGTTTCTCGGGCAGCACCTTCCCCATCCCTGGCGTGCTTGGGATGGGGCTCAGGGTGCGAAATAAGTTTTGAGGTCTGAGCCCAAACTGAAAGGGTGGGAACTGTAACTTGTCCCTCTCCCACCTGGTCCAGACCTCGGCTCCCCCAGGGAGGTGGGCTCTTGTAGCCGGGGTGGCCAAGGAAAGGTGAGGGGTGCTGAGCCTGGTGGGTTTTTAAAGCTCAAGCAGTTTGGGGAAACCAAACCTCCTCCCGCCCCTGGTTTGGCTCATAGGGTCAGTGCAGGGAGGTGAAGCCAGGCACAGGGAGGTGCTGGAGGAGGAGGGGGCAGGAGCTGGCCCTGCTGGGCTGGCACTGGGACCTGGAGTGAGCCAGGAATGGGAACATCCCGATGCCAGCTTGGAGGACGTGCATCCTGGGTCTGACCTGTTCCACCCTTCCCAAGCTGGAGGCAAAAGCCCGATGCCTTCCACCTCCGCAGCCCAAATTTTTGTTGAGCATCCCTGACCCCCCTTCCAGCCAGACCCTGAGCTGGAGGCTGGGACCCAGCTGAGCTGCCTCTGCTTCATTAGCTACTAATTACCCCAACAGGCAATGGTGCTATTTGTGTGATCAGAGGCTGCTAATTGCCAGCCCGCGAAGGCAATGAAGAGAAGGTCAGCTCTGTGGTTTGCCCTCCCCGTCTCTCGGGCGCGTCCTCGGGGCACTGGGACCCTCTGCCTGCCATCGGGGGCCTGGGCTGGCAAGCCAGGCCCTGCCTCTCCTGCCCGGACACGTGTGGCTGCCGGCTCTGTCCCCCTCCGTCCCCCTCCGCCAGCTGCGTTTGACCTTTCGGCAGTGGCACTTGGAGAGCAGCGGCGGCTGCGCAGCTTTGCCGCATGGTCCCCGGGGGCCGGCTCGCCGCCACGGCCACTGCAGCTCAGAGGGAAAAAATTGTATTTTCATCTCCATCCCTCCATCCCTCTTCCCACTCTGGAGATGTTTTTAGAGCTAAAGGGAAGAAAAGGCCGTGGTCTGGCTTTCCTGCCTCCCCTCTGCTCCTGCCCTTTCGTTCCCCTCTTTCCGGCAGCTGCAAATGGCTTTGCCTGCAAACACACGCACTTACCCGTCCCTGCGCCTTTTCATCTTGCACTGCCTAAATATCAGGGCCGGGTGGCTTTGGTAGGTGAGCGGGAAGGAAAAAGTGCTTTTGCTGGAGCGGGTGCGTGGGTCGCAAGCTGCGGAGCCCCCTCCTGCCGATGGAGAAGCCGGCTGCCTCCACCGATGCCGGCACAGAAAGCCAGGGTGGGAGACGCCTGGTCCTGCCGCCGCGAGTGGCCCTGGGGAGGGGGACGCAGGGGCTCGGCAGGTGCCTGGTGTCAGTCTGGAGATGGTGGAGAGACATCTTGGGACCACTGCGAGGCAGCTGGGGCCTGGCTGGGGGTGTCCTCCATTGTCGGGGAGACACCCTGTGCTGGTCCCGCTCCCATCACAGTTTTTCATGCCCCAAGCCCATGGGTTTCCCTCCTCCTTCCCCAAGGGCTGCACCGGAATGGTGGAGCCAGCGCTGATGGAGGGGACATGGGCACCCTCATCCTTTATCAGCTTAAACCAGGGGAGCACAGCTACACCCCCCCAATATCAGCCCCCTCCCTCCTCCTCCCCGCAGCCCGCCTCACACCACATCCAGCATCCCGAAGCTTTCGAGCCAGGCGCTGATGGATGGCCCTTGCCGGCGACGGATGCGCCCTGGCACCCGTGGCCTCGGCGCTCTTCAAGGAAGGCTGTGGCTCCGCTTCCCAGCCTCTCCCTTATTTATCGCCCGGCAGGACATGGGGCGGGGGGGTGGAGGGAAAGGACAAGGCGGCCACTGCTACCGTCCTGCGCCCCAGGGGCCAGCACAGCCTTGCAGCTGCCCCAGGGCTGTGGGTGCTCCCGGGTTTCCCGTGGGTGAAAACGGCTCTTCCACGGGCGGCGAAAGGACGGACAAAAAAAAGATGCTTTTGGCAAGTGCCTCGTCCTTGGCGGTACCTGGCTGTGGGGGCAGGCAGAGGGGGGACCTTGGGTGCCAGGCTCTGTGCAGGGCTGTGCAGGCTGCGGGGCTGGCTGGCAGCCTTTCAGTGCGGGGAGGAAAGGGTCATAAACAGGTATTTCCCGCCAGAAAGATGACAAATGCCCTCTTGCGATGGTTTGACTCTGCAAAATGCATTTACTGAGTTAAAGATGCTCTGGCAGCAGCGTGGGGCTGCTCGGCCACCCGCCACCCTCCGAGGGCTTTCCCCAGCTCAGCATGCAGTGTTGCACATTGTCCCACGGCCGTTTCTGCTTCCCCACCCCGCAGCCCACTCCACGCCGCCTTTCTTGGGAAAACCAGCTCGGATCCAGCCCCACCGAGCATCTCCCGGCCCTTCCACCCAGGCAGCCCCGCGGCCAGACCCGCTCAGCATCCATCTGCATCTGCCACGGCATCCGAAGCAGAACTGTGCATCGCCTTGCAGGTTCACATCTCAGTTGCAGATGTTATTTTAAGCAAGGAGCCCTTCTTCCTTCCCCTCCTCTTCCTCCTCCTCCCTGGCCAAAGCAGGAAGACGTTGCAGCAGGCAGCCGTGTTGCAGCACGCGGTGGAAAACCCCCCTCCTGCCAGGCAGGGCTGGCTTAGTCAAGGGAATAATTGGTAGGTGCTTCTCAAGTGCCATGAATAGAGGGCACTCGTAGCCTTTGTTTATTGACTCTTGAGTGATAATGAATACTTCCAAAGATAATTATTGATTTTCTGCATTTGCAGTAAACCTGTTTGGCTGGGGAATGGGTGGAGCAGCACCGTGCCAGCGCCACGTGGAGGTGGAAATGGGGCGGTTTGGGCAAAACCAGGCTCCGGCACTTCCTGCCCGATGCAAGCCAAATAAGAAAAAAAAGAAAATTCAACATTTATAGAAAATTATTTGTGCAGCTCCAGGACAAACCCAGCTTTCTTGTCTCTACTAGGGGGAACAGATTAAAATTTAATCCTAGTTAAACACATTTTCTCCTTTCCCTCCCCTTGGGTACCTCTTGCACATACACGGCTTCGCCCTGCTGATCACTTCTTCCCTCGGCCCCAGCGCTCGTCCTCCTTGACAGCAGCTGCACGCCCACAGCGGGTGTTCACCCAGAGCAGAGACCGCTCTCTTTTCTCTATCACCCCCAAAATCGAAGCCTGGGGTGCTGGGTGCTTAATTGTGTGGTGCAGCCGGTTGTAGGGCTGCGGAGCTGGGCGCAGCGAGTGGTGCTGGGCGGCCTCGGGGAGAGCCCTGTCTGCAGCCCCCGCCCCGCGCCGTGCAGGGTCGGGGAAGCCCAAGCTCAGGCCTTTGTGTCATTTAAGAAAAACCAACAAACCAAACCAAATCATGGAAGAAGAGCTCTCTAGGGAAGAGATTATTTTTGCTAGTTCATGTTGATTTTTTTTTTGCTTTGGAGGAAATTGTGCAGCTATCCTCCAAGTCCCGGTTTCCCCGTTCCCATCCTGGGACGCACTTTCTCTGCTATAGTTTATTTGGTTGCAAACGTTTGAACCTGGCAGAGCCCCGTGTTATCGCTGGAGCTATAAATAACCCAGGGCGGCATTTATTGCAATGCCCACGGGGTGAGTAACCGCCGGCTGGATGCTGCTGGCAGACAGCGGTCTCGCAGGGTAGGCAGTGTCTGCGGGGGGGGCCGTTTCCAGGGTACGGCTGTGGCCACCCCGAGGGCTCGGGGCAGGGAACGCAGCGGGGGCTGCCTGTGCCCCGTGGCACCGTCCCCACGGCTCCTCGCAGGGGCACCGGCCCGGGTTCAGGGAAGCGTCGGCAATGCCGTGGGCTAATAGATAGGCTAGAAATGTAAGGTATCATTCCTGCTTATGATATAGTGCTTTTTCTGGGTATCTTGTAATGCTTTTTCAGGCTGTTTATTTATGAGACAATTTATTACAGCGCAGTTATTCTATAGCAGGGAAGTCTATTCCTAGGAGCCTCCGTTAACCGAGCCAATTGCTTAATTGGCTCATTGATGTCTCCACAAGGTATGCCAGGAGAGAGGGTTCTTGTTGTAATGATCGCAGCCTTCCTCCTGCCCACACGCCACCCGTGCTGCTGATTTAATAGTGCAAACATTTATTATTCCCTTTATTACATAGTTAATTTTAGGGTGTTCAGAGCTGTTGCAGGATTGCTGGTGGAAGGGGGTGAAATGCCCTGGGGTGCAATGAGGACCCTGTTTGCAGCTGGGGGTGGTTGGACTCATCCTGCAAAGCCCAGGGGGATGCAGGGGCTGATGCCTGGCAGGGTATTTCGTTAATGAGCTGCAAGCAGAGGGCTGGGGCAGGGGTCCTGCCTGACCCCCACCCCGCGTTTGGGTCATTCGCCAACAAAAGAGATCGAGACCAGCGCACGTGTGTGCTTATACCTAATCTCTCTTTGATGAGTTTAATGTGCTCTGAAGGAAAACGGGCTCCTAACGAACAGGCTGTGTGTTACGGGAACGGCTGGAAGGGCCAGAGGAAACCCAGGCTTGGATTTGCTTGGGAGGTGAGTGCCTGTCCCTGCCCATCCGTGGGAGAAGGGCGACGGGGCAGTTGGCAGCACCCACTCCTGCTGGTGGGTGGCTGTCCTGGCACTGGTGGGTGCTTGCTGTGTCTGCCGGGAGTGCTGTCTGCACCCTCCCCCAGCTGTGCTTTTGCAGCGTGGCTGCTCTAGACCTCTCGAGCCTTTTCCCCTGCTCCTTCTGCTCTGCCCGGCCGTTTGCGGGCCACGGCAGTCCCTGGAGGGTCCCCACTCCGACGTCTCCTGCCCATGGCATGTATGATGTGTCCTGGACTAGAGCGGAGCCGCAGCTCGCAGCCGGCCTTTCTCAGCCCCGTCACGGTGCCCGTCGCCTCTGGGCGGTTTCCCGGGGTGGGGGAGCAGCCTTCCAGCGAGCATCTCTCCGCCGTGCGTGAATGTTGTCTTTCCCTATCGGGCTTTTTAGGCGATGTCTGGCAGAGCTGACTGCAATTCTATAAAGCCCTCCTGGATCCGTGCCCGCTCCCACTGCCGCTGCTTCCCCAGCATCCGTCTCCAGCCGTTCACGGCCTCGCAGCACAAAGCCCGCTGCTGCCAGCCGGCGCGTGCCGCTGAGCTCTTGCTTTGCAGTGCTCGGCGCGGGGACGCAGCCCGGGGCCACCTGTCCCCGGGTACCAGCAGGGCAGAGCCCTGGCACCGGGAGCAGAAAGCAAAAAGGGGCAGGGAAGTTCAACAGACAGTGCTGTCAGAATGAGCCTTCTGCTAATTTTATATTTATTGCAAGAAAGCGATTAAGTTTCTCCATGATTTTTCTTCTTTCTTGGCTCCCACCGCCTATTGTTCCCGGCTCCATTATCCCCCCATTGCTTACATAAACGTGTTGTGCGGGTTTCCAAGGCACAATAGAGAGAGTCTCATTCATCCAAGGTCACCAGCTTTTACTTGTGCTTCAAAGCATCTGGTAGAAGAAGCATTTTCTCCTAAAGATGTTTTTGTTGTACTCGGTGCAGAGGCTAAGGGAAATTGCACTGCTGCACTTGTGCTGCCCCAGCCCTTCCCTCCCCCTCCCCATGCGCCCAGTCCCAGCAGGCTGAATCCTGCCCTGGAAGGGGAGAAATTGTTTTCTGAGCTGGCTGAAACTCCACCACAGGGCTTCCCAGCCTGCTGCTGCCCAGCCCCGTTGCTGGGGCCAAAAAGCAGGGTGCCCCATCCCTGCCCCTCCACCAGTGCCTGTTAAATGGAAAGGGGTGGGGAGGGGGAAGAAAAAGGGAGCTTCTTCCAAAATGTCCTCCCCATACAGGTCCCAGCATGGACCAGTTACAGAGACATCACCATGGCCTCCGGCTTCTTCCTCCCTCGGCCATCTGAGCTGGTGGCTCTAGGCTCTTCCTCTTCCCCTGTGTCTGGTAAACAGTTGGGAGTGGGCAAGCCCAAAGGCTACCGGTAGCCCGTGTTGGGGGATGGGGACCTGTGGGGGCCCAGGCTGGTGCTCTGCCCTGGCGGGTTTGTACCCTGCAAAGGGCAGGGCCTGGGGGTGCCCACGACCCAGCCGCCAGCTGGAAGCGGTTCCTCGGCTGGGGAAGGTAACGATGGGGACGGAGCAAGGAAGGTCCTGGCGACCGTGAAGACACGAGGGTGGCGACGGGTCTGTGAGTGAGGGTCGGAAGCCCGCCTGAGGGGTGGGAGCCATCCGAGCCCCCCGCCGCCACCCCGAGCCATCTGGTCCAGTGTGACCAGCGAGGCAGCCCGTGTTTTCCCCGGGGGGAAGAG
>JAVKLA010000088.1:3910257-3936974 GCA_034782735.1 Sagittarius serpentarius
GCATTGGTCGGCGAGTGGTGAGCAATTGCACTGTGCATCACTTGTTTTGTGTATTCCAATCCTTTTATTATTATTGTAAGTTTATTATTGTTATTATTGTCATTATTAGTTTCTTCCTTTCTGTTCTATTAGACTGTTCTTATCTCAACCCACAAGTTTTACCTCATACCCGATTCTCTCCCCCATCCTACTGGGTGGGTGGGAAGTGAGTGAGCGGCTGCCTGGTGCTGAGTTGCCAGTTGGGGTTAAACCACAACACCGGCACATGAGGTGGCTCAGGGGCTGGTTTATTAACGGAGGCAGTGACCTGAATGTCCCTGTCCCCAGCCTGGATGGATGGGGCAGATGTCTTCTCCATGCTTTCCCCGTCAACCAGAGTCATTCCCAGGGCACCTCCACAGGCAGGCAGCACCTGCGTGAACAGGTTGGTTTTTTGGAGTTATCTGAGTGTTGGGACCTCCAGCATGTTTTTGTCTCTTCTTCCAGTGGCAATTCAAAAAAAGCAAATTAAAGGAGAGGAGGAAAAAGCTTTATGTGAGTGGCAAAGGGAGCACTGCTGCTCCAAGTGGATCTTCTCCAGCTGTCTTCTCCTTGCTGCCTCCAACGTGCCTTATTATTAATTCATTTTTAAAGTGATCTCTCAGCGCTCCCAGGAGCTCCTGGTAACTGTGTGCTTGCAATCCCCTATCTGATTAACATTTATTGAGCTATGTTATTGGCAAATACACTCTTTCGCTGCTGTTCGCCGTGCCAAACGGCATGGGGTTTTGGACAAAGGAGGGAATCGGTGCATCGCAGAGAGCATCCATAATGACCGAGCACTGTGGATGTGGCATCCCGTGGCCCCGCGTTTGCCATCGCTTGGCAACACACAGGGTGGCTTCCTCATTAAAGAGCAAGACCAGGCCTGCCGGCAGTATGGTGATCTTGAAAGATCCCGGGTTAACCTGTGCAAGGGACTGGAATCCTGTGTGCAAGCACGGCCCCAGCCATGGCAGTCAGCACTGAAGGGAGGCACTGCTGTGGGGGCTTGACTTGAACCCGAGGTGCTGCGGTGGCACAGGGGACACTCCCTGGTGCAGGCGGGTTGGCACTGTGAAGCCCGTTGGGCGCGAAGGTGCTCTCCAGCCTAACCACATGACAGATAGTGGCAAAGCGCTTCTTTTCTGGGACATCCCTCTGTTTTTTTGAGAAAACCCTCCGAAAATGTTAAGCGTCATCTCCTGGTGCTCCTCAGCTTCTAGCTCCCAGTGTTGCGTTGGGAAGTGCCCAACCACAGCCGCGGGGCTCCCTCCCAGCCCGTGGTCCTGACCTTCACCCGGCTTGGTTTTGCCCTGCGCTGCTCGTGGGCAAGCGATTAATGAGAAATTTGAGCTCAGATCCAGGCTTTTCCTAATTGCAAGCTCTACGAGGTCTGCTTAGGGTTGCCCCCATGCGAGGGTCACTCGGGAGCCTGGAGTCCCCCAAAACGTGGATCAGGGATATGCAGCATTGCTGTGCCACGGTGCAGCATGGCAATGTTGGCACTTTTGGCTGCATTTGCAGGCGCCGGGGACAGCCAAGGCTCCTTCTTTCCTGTTCCCTGACTGAGGAGAAAACTGGCTCCTTTACAGGCATGGGAACCTCCAGGGTATTTTTCTAAGGAGAAGGATTTAAGGACAGAAAAGGCACAGGATTTTTCCCCTGAGAGCGAGCCTGGCCTGGCCATGTGCAGGTGCTGATGGGCACGAAGCACCGCAGGGACCTCCGAGCCGGCAGCGTGGGAGGCACAAGATGCCTCAGAAACCGCTCGAGATGGGGCAGCAGTCCAGGTTTCCTTTAGAAACGATACGACCGCGTGCCATATTCCTCGGGTTTATCTCTGCTGTCGCTGGCAGGCGGTTGGCGGAGCCATCCCGATTGCTGGCAGCGAGGGAAGGTGATGCCAAGCCCTGCCAGGCAGCCGGGTGCTCGGGAAGGAAGGGGGACGGGGGTCCCAGTGCCCCTGGAGAGAGAGGACCCAGCCGTGGGGAGCAGGGAGAGGCTGTGCTCGCCCTCGCGCGTAACCTTACCTAAGAAAGATGGTCTGCGGGAGCATCGCTTTCCCCCATGGAGTTTTACGTTCCGCCAGAGCCATCCATCCCGTGCTGCGCAGCGGGAGCCGCCGCCGCCTCCGCCAGCTGGTGCCCGGGACAGAGCCCTCCCCGTGGGCTGCGACCGCACAGTATCCCCCGAAGCATCTGGCACTGACCCTGCACCGCTACCGGGGCCTCTTCCAGCAGGGAAACTCCTCTGTTCTGATTCAACCATGCATAGCAAATCAACGGCTGGAAAATAAAGAGCCAAGCTGCTTTTTTGGCCCGGGATGTGATAAGAGCAGTCGTTAAAACTTTATAGAGTCCAAGAAGCAAAAGGAGCCGCTGCTGCATACGGGCTTGCAGCAGGATGCAGGGTTCCCGGGAGCAGGAGAGGGAGGCGAGTCACGGCTGGAAAAATTGGATGAAAAATGAATATTATTACAGAACTGTATTTCTCTTCTGTGTTTAAACTGCCTCAAGAAAACCATGCGCTTTTCTGGAGCTGGTGCCTCTGCTGATGCCCAGGAAAAATAGCAGGGAGAAGATTAAAATTGAACTGCCTCGGAGTCTATGTAATCAGGGAAAATATCTCGGTTATTTGCTATTATAATTTTCAATAACAAACTGCAGGGCTCCTGCCACACTAATAATAATGGTTTGAATGAGGTGGGGAAAGAACATGCCATGGGGTGTTTGTGTGTGTGTGTTTGTGGGAAGCACTTAAAATTTTCCCCATCTCCTAATTTTGAAGAGGTATTTTTAGTGCATATTTCAAAGAGATTTACGTAAACACATCTGCTGGAGTTTTTGCTTAGAAATGTCTTTACAGCCTTTTTTTGTGCCCCCTCCCTCTCCTGGGACAAAGGAACAGTTTGACCATTTTCTTTTTCAATCAGATGAGCAAAGCCAGAGAGCAAGAGAGAAAATAAAAGGGTCATTTTGCCAGCGCCAAAAGGCTTCTCAGCCCAAAGTGGTGGATTTAAGAAACGCTGCGGGCAGCTCAGCCCACCCTCGGTGGGGCCAAGAGCCCAAGGCAGAAGCGCATCAGTGGTGGCCGTGACAGACAGCCACGGGGATGCGGGAGAGCGGGGACCCCAACCCTCCGCCTGCCCCCTCCTGCACAGCCAAAACCTCCAGGTGAGGAAAGGAGAGGAAAAATGAGATATTCAATCATGTGTCCATGCACTTTTTCCATGCTACTCAGGAGAAGCAGTGAGAGCATCCCTGGTGTGAGGGGCTGCGGGTGCAGGAGTTTCTCCCGCTTCCCCTCGCGGCGGTGCACCTGCCACCGACGCCCTGTGCTTTCACAGGCTGATGTTCCCAGTCCCCAGGCGAGGCATCCATCATTGGTTTAATGCCAGTGAAACACTCACAACTAATAGGATCATCAGAGATGCTTTAACCTTTTTCATTTTTGGGGCTCCGGTTGGCTGGAGCCGCTCCTACTTTTTCACTGGGGGCTGTAGAGATGATGGGAACATGGACCCAGACAGGGCTGAAAAGGGCAAGGTAGTAAAGTTTCTGTATTGGCTTTCCCAGATACTCTGTCCTGAGCTTGGAAATGCTGTCGGTGCAGGTCTGCCAAGTGCAGCCAGCGCGCGGGGTCTCTGAAGTCCTTCTGTATGCGGCCGGGTGCATCCAGCACCCAACAGAGCTGCGTGTGCAAAGTAAAATAAATGATAAAAAAAAAAAAAAGCCTTGGTTAGCATGGTCCAGCCCCAGTGTGCTTACGTTGCTGCTTGCAAAGCAGCTGAAAAGGGCAGAGGGGCTGTGGCGAGGCCACCGAGGGCTGGGACTGCTGGAGCCCATCCTGCGAGGCAAGGGACAAGGCTGCTGCGATGGGAGATGGCCTGGCAGCAGGGTCTGGCAGCTGAAAGGTCAGTAGGAAGGCAATTTTCCTGCTTTTCTCTCCTCTTGAGAAGAGGACCTGAGTTACCGCGGGGGAAAAGGATGATTGATGAAAGCTTTGTGGCAGGAGCCTGCTGCGGGGCCAGGGCAGAGGAGCTCAGCTGGAATGCGGGAGCCAACGGGCAGGGGAGGGCAGCTGCCTGGCGCCGGCAGCACTGAGATGCCAGCACACAGGGATTTCAAGTGCACACCAAACCCACACCGACTGCATGTCAATGCGGGACCGGGGGGGACGGGTGTCGTTGGGCCTGGCTCCCGGTGAAGCGTGCGTCACCAAGTGCCATGTTTCATGGCCTGATGAGATGGCACTTGGCCATGACATGGAGCGCAGCAGCTCGGGATGGAGGAATGGGGATGGTTTGTGAGTTAGGTCTGCTCCTTGCGGCAGAAAATACTTTGTCCCTTTGCCCCGTCCTCTGTGAAGGGTGCCAGGATCCATCCGTGGGCAGGAAGGGCAGCGCAGTCCCGTGGGGGCTAACAGGAGGGGATATTTCCCTGTGGATGGGCTGGTTTAAGCCCCCAGGACTCACCCGTGGGGCTCACCCACAGCTCTGGAGGCCACAACATGTCTTTAACAACTTCCATGAGGGGTCTTTGCTGAGCCCAGCACATCTCCCAAGTCTTGCAAACACCCTGTGGGACCTCCCTGGTCGTCCATTTTCTTTGGCCTCTGCAGAGAAGTGGCCTTATCCTGCCACCCATGCGCACGGACACCTCTGGCTCCGGTACGACACCCAGTGCAAAAGGCTCCTGCCGAGCCTGTCACTGACTTTCTACCTTTCCCCAGCAAACAGTGATGTCCAGTCCCAAAGGGAGCCATTGCGGAGTGCTGGGGCCACAGCGTGGTTAACCGGCCTCCATGGTGCCACTATAAACTGGGGGTGACAAGCCAGCCCCCGGGGAAGGAAGGAAGGAAGGAAGGATGGGCTGGCATCAGGCAAGGGGGCTCTGCGGGGCACTGCTGGCAGCAGGGAGCCCAGCGGGATTCAGAAACGCAACGTGCCTTTGGGAAAGGCTGGTGGGAAGCATTTCAGGCTTTGCAGAACTAAACAGGGACACACCCCCACACACACCCCCACACACACCCCCCCAGCCTGGCTGCCGTCACTCGCCCCGTTCTCCTCCAGATGGCCATAGTGTTTTACAGTGGTTTCACCCCCCCTTCAAATTAGGAATATTTGGGTTCTTTCCCACCAGTGACCTTTTCTGCATAATTTTTATTAGGGTAGCAATAGATCACTTCCCTCTGCTGTCAACACAGTCTGTTAGGGAAGGAAAATATGGGAGAGCCCAAATCTGATACCAAAATGCGGAGATGGGCTGGCTGGGTTGTGAAAAGTGGTGAAAGGCTTGGGCTGGTGGGAGAGGCAAGAGCCCTGCGTGGCTGCTGCTTCCCTTCCAGCCACTGAAAAGCTGGCAAAAATTGCCATGAGCCCAAAAAAACCCTCCTGGACTGGAGACTGCTGCGAAGGGAAGGGACAAGGTGAGCTGTCCATGGCGGGGGGGTTCACAGGGCATGTTTTGCTCTGAGGTGGCTGCAGGCAGCCCCGCGGGTGCCCTGCTGTGTGGGGTGTCCCCGTCAAGAGTAGGGATGCTGCTTTTGGACAGGTCTGATGGATAGGCTGGATTTCTACATGGGAGAAAGAAAGAAAAAAGAAAAATGAGTGCAAGCAATCACATTGTCTAATGGAAATGGAGAAACGTGGAGGGCAGGCATGGCCAGGAGCGCATCCTTAGGGACAAACATGCAACCCATATGTTGGGCAGAGAGGCTGTGGTCCTTGCTCCGATGGTGGAGCAGTGTTGCCCTCCAGCAGGGCAAACCCTGGGCATCCTTCCTGCCTCCTCTTCCTCATGCCTGCTGTGGCACGTGTCTCTGCAGGCAGCGTGTTCTCTGCACTGAGTGAGCCCCATGCTTCCAGCCGCATGGCCCCGAGCACCCTCACTGCCCTCCCGGGGCCAGCTCCAGCGAAGCACCCACAGAGGCTTTCTCCTTTCTGCTGCGGGTGGGGCCTGGCAGGGGAAGGTGTGATAATCCTCTCCATTGAGGCCACAGTAATCGTTCACACCAAACGACAAGCACTTTTATATCAGTCATGGAAGACACGAAAGACAACAACAACAAAAAGGGTTTTTATATATATTCAATCAATGTCTATGGAGCTTAATGCAAGGGGATTACCAGCCAGTTTAGAGCATTAGTGACTCTCAGCATTCATCAGAGGAGACCATTTGGTTGAACTGAAGCCAGCCTTTGATGGAATTGGAGAATAATTATTTCTATCAATAATTACTTCCAAGCCCGGAAGAAATGGTTCCTAGTGCATTGCAGGACAGGAGTCTCTGGTTGCCTTAAAGCCAATATGTTTTAACCCCAGGACGTGAAAATCCCATTAGTGGGAGCGGGGGCTGGGGTGAGAGGGACATCGCCAGCCATGCCCAGGTCCCTCCTGCAAGGCAGTGGTGCCCCAGCGTGCCACCAGTCTGGGGAGGAACCTCCCGCCTCCACTGCTGGAACTGATCCAGCCCAGACTTTGCACAGGTCATTAATTTGGGGACATTTTTAATGGATCCTAATGACTGAGCCTCAGAAGACTGTTCTTAAAAAGGGTTCCAGAAAGGCCACAAGCTAATTAGCTCACACAAAGAAAGCAATTAACCATGTAGCTTCCCCGATTGTTAAAAATAACATAGATGTTGGGAAGCGACTGGGGGATTTATTACAAGCAGAGTAATAGATTTTTCCAGCCAGAGGGACCACCACCTCCTGCATGCTCTGGGCCAGAAATATTTCACCCGGCTTCCCCCCACTGACCGCTGTCACTTGTATTTGGCTGACGCATATTCTTAAATCTTCAGGCATTACAAAATGGCCTCCAAGAAGGAGACAGCTATTAGAGAAAGCGGGAGTTTGTTGAGAGAGAAAACACAGGTGGAAAGAGAGGGGTGCCCGTCTCCTGCAGGTGCTCCTGTGCTAACTCCAGCCCTGAAATGTGTTGCTCATGGCTGGGGCAGGCAGCAGGATGTTCCCTGGGGCATGCAAAGCTCTGGCCATGCCTAACCAGGGCTTATGTGCCACTTCAGCATCACATTGCTCTTTAACCACCCTCTTGGCCCCATTTAACTCCCCAGATGTGCAGCATGCACCTGGACCTGGCCCCTTCTTCCTATCCCCCCAGCCTGTGTGTGATGGCTGTGATGGTCTCTGCAGCCAAAACACCCTCTCAGCATCCCTGAGCCACTGTGGTTGCAGGGCTGGCAGGGGGACACCCCAGCCTCTCCCTGCTCCAGGGGGGTCCATGTGGCCCAGGGGTTTTGGCGTGCTCTTTTCCAAAGGGAAGAAGTAGGTCAGGCCAGGTGGCAGACACAGAAGTGGGACCTTGCAGAGCTGACCTGGGGATGGCCAAACCCCAAGGCAGCAGCCACAACCTGTTCCTGAGATTGGCTACAAAATGATAATGGGAAGAAATGGGGACACTTTCACTGCCAGCTGAGCCCAGCCCACCATCCCCACAGCCAGGCTGGGCTTGGACATGCCAGTGCTTGCTTTATTTATTTGACTAATACTCTGGATGACACCAAAACCACAGCATTCTCAACGCCCCTGCTGGGTATGGTTTATGGCTTTCCATTAATCTTTCTTTCTGTTCCTTGAAATAAACATCTGCAGGGCCTGGAAGCCTATTTACTTTCCTCCCAAGTGTCTGAGCTCAGGCTATTTGGGTTTGTTTTCTCCATTTGGCTTTTTTTTTTTCTTCATTTCAACTTGCCCTGTCCAAGCCCCATGTTTCTTGGAGACCTCTCACCCCAGGCTTTCCCTGCCCTGGCTCTGCTCCTAGCCAACGCTCATGGTCTCCCCAGGATGCTTGCAGGCACCTGCCTGGCCCAGGTGGTTCCCCTTAGCTCTGCTGGGCTGTCCCAGGTTCTCCAGTTTGGGCTTTCAGCAGGACCAGGCATGTTTACTGGCCCAGCACCCTATTTGTAGGAGTGGGGAGGAGAGCTTTTCCCTGGCTGCCGAAAGTTTGCTTTCACCTGAGTGCTGGCAAGGGGGATAGGGTGAGGATGCGACGCAATAGCAGTTTTGGAGAATGGCATTTGAAATGGAAAAGCTTTTTTTAGTACCAGAGTGCAACACTAGTGCTACCTCTGCAGAGCTGGCAAGCTAAAACCCACAACGCAGAGGAAGATGTCCAGGGGTGCTGGTCTGACGAGCTACCATTGCCCCTCTCCGTTGCATTGGATCCAGACCCCGTGCTGTCCCTGCAGTATGGGGCCATCCAGCTGCTCCTTGGCTGCACGATGCTCCTGGCATCTCTGCCTGAAAGCTGAGCACAGCATGCCCACGCTGGGGCACAGCTTGGCTCGTGAATGGGGGCTTTCTGGAGCCCTGTAGGGCTGTTTCCCAACGCAGGGCTGAGCACCACGGGCTCAGGATGCCCCAGAGCAACCTGCAGCTCTCCTTCACCGCAGCACAGGTCCTACCCGCGGAAAGGAAAGGGGATTCCCCAGTACACGGGAAACCTTCAGCCAATGAGCCCAGCTGAATGGACAGTTCTTTATCGCTCTCTTTCTCTCCTCTTGCTCCCACAGCGGGACACTCAGCTGCCTGTCGTACCCTGCGGAGGACAGACATCCCGAAAAGCTCAGTGGCCGTGCAGTCAAGGAGGCCTCCACCACCAATGGCTGTGCCAAAGGGAAGGAGAAACGAGACCGTGCTCGCCGCAGGTCACGCAGGTAGGAGCCAGGGCTGCGAGCACGGTCACCTCAAAGCAGGGGGATGGCAGAGGAGGCATCTGTGACTGTTCACCCAGCCCCTCCGGGGGTCTGTGAGAGCTGGGGATGGCTTAAATGACTGGGTGAGTGTACAGCAAATGTAAGCAATTTTATGAAATCCCTGTGCATGTTTGCAGGGAGAAACCTGCAGTTCACTTCCACTCCACAACTTGCTCTTACAGCCTCCTTGCAAGTAGCCGTGGCTGGAAGACAGGCAACCTGCCAGCATCCCTATGCGCTACCAGGTCCTGGCTGGGCATCACCCTCAGCAATTCCCCTCTCCCCAAACCTACATCAGACCAGCAGCATTGGCTTCATTAGGACACAGCTTCGTTATCGGTTCATTGTTAGCCCCTGACAACCTGAGAGGGGAAAAATGAATTGAATGTTGTAAATGAAGCAGCGAGGGTCTCGGAACCCTGCCTGCTAAGCTGTCTCTGGGATTAAAGCCTCTCCATTTGGTTAAAGATGCTGGAAAGAAAAAGCAAGAAAGCACATTTCATATCTTCAGATTTCAGGCTAACTGGAACAATAATCTAAAGCATATTTTTAATTAGACTTTGATTACAATCGAGGAGAGACAATTGAAGGCAGATCAGCGCAAGGAAAAAGCTTCCACATCAAAGACAAAAGGCTTTGTCTTGGGAGAGGGAGAAGGGCTCTACAGAAACCGCCTGTGGCCACATGGTACCGTCAGAGGTTTCTCCCCGCTCTCCCTCGGCCATGGCCCTGCGTGCGGGGGGAGCTGAGACACCCCCAGACTTTTCTCCTGGGGAGCCCAAATCTGTGCTAGGCCAAGGCGTGTGGGAGCTGGGTTTGAGCATCCTGATAACTGAGGGGCAGGGATGGGTGTTCAGGTCCCTGCTCCGGCACAGACCCTTAAGGTGTCTTTGGGCAGATGTCTGAGCTTAGCGACAATCAGCTGTCTTGGAAAACACATTTCTTCTACTTTAATGCAGACAAAAGACCCACAAAGCCCAAGGTGTGCCATATCCCCTAACAGTGCTTCTACTGGTTGGTGAAATCCTTGGGAGGAGAAAGAAAGCGAGGAGGAGTATTTGGGTGCTCCTCGGAGCCACAGCGTGGTTGCACCTCAGATTTACTGCACCAGAAGCACTCCACACTCAGTTATTCACAGTTCACAAATGAAGCATTAGCGTACAGTTTTGTTTTGCAGAGCAGTTTAAAAAAAAAAGTCTATTAAAAGTACTAAGCAATTGGCTTTTTACGATAGTGTAATTTAGGTAGTAATTCAAGTGCCAGGTGAGCAAGTGCCAGGGCACAGTGGATCCTGCATCCCCCTGCCACGTCCCCGTGTTACACCCTCTGACAGGTCAATGTGCTGGCTGTGACATTTGCTCTGCCTTAGGACTCTTAATAACAATAACGTTTGTTCTTTCTGCAGAAACTGCTCAATTTTCGATCGGTTTCTGCAGCGAAGATCCCACAGCATTTTCCAAACACAGGGCCACCTTTGCACATTCCCTGCTAGCAGCTGCTCCTGCCAGTGGGGTGAGAAGGGGGGAAACTGAGGCACAAACACAGAACCCTCATTTCCAACAGTGATTTTGCAGAAGCCCTGGGAAGCTGGCTGTGACCCCCATAAACTTCACCTGTCGATCCATTTGGGGATCCACAGATGGATCTGGGGATCGATGAGGGGACCCACAGGCTGATTTGACCCCCCTGATCCAGGGGATTAACCTGGGGATCCCCCAGGCTGCCACTGTCTTCATGAGAGTTTGCTTTGGTTAATGAGTAGCCACAGAGTATCTGTCATATTTTCAGCCCAGTGCTCTGAATTAATTTAACCATGGTATTTACTTTTCATTGAAACATAACGTGATTCGGCATCATATGTTTAAAAAAGAAATTAATTTACAGGAGGGTTTTTTTCAAGGTTTAACAAGTGTGTAAGAGATGCATATCTCATTAAATTACCATAGCATCTCAATAAATGTATATATATTTCTAATCAATTGCTACTTAACGTATGTCAAGTCTTTTATTATGGTTAGATGCATCTGGTTGCAATAATTATTGTATGCAAATTAAATGCCAATTAATTATTTAAAGCATATTTACAAAGAGCAACAAAACCTATAAATCTGTTACGGAGTCGTTAACCTCGGCAAACACGTTTTAAATAATCAGCCAGCATCGCTGTGGCGTACAGTAGCTGTCTCATTATATCTCCATTAGACCCGTGGAGGAGACACTTCATTTAAACTGTGACTAAATTATTCGTTAGAGGGTAATTAGGCACTTGCCCGCACCCCAGGTCCACTGTGAAAACTGATCTCTCTGCCCCAGGTGTCCCTGAGGTGGGGAGGGGAGAGAGCAGTCCCATGCGAGCTGATTCAGGTTTTCTTTTTATTATTTTTAATTTTTGTTTGTCTTCTCCCCCCTCCTCCTCAGCCCCTCATGCGATGGGGAGCATGCGCCACCGCCAGCCCGGGGGAAGAAGAAGAAGAAGAAATCCGGCCGCAAGAAGCGAAGGAGGTGAGGGTGGCCATGGTGGCGTGTGGGGCGGAAGGGGACAGGCAGTCCTCGGCTGCGTGGGGGGGAAGAAAGTCAGTGTAACATGGAGGCTGGATACCCTACGGGGAGGTGCGAGGGGCTGGGGGTTTCCACAGGCCCAGGCGGGTGCCGCCATTTTCTCGCACTCCTCTCAGGGCAGCAGAGGCCGAGCTGGGGCTCACCCCGCAGCCCGTCCTGGGGGGCCCCGGGAGCCCCTGGCCCCTCTCCGCCCCGTGGGGATGCCGCTGGTGGTGGGGTAAAGGTTGGGGTGGCTGGGGAGGGCTGTGGGGAGCCCTGCGGTCCCTAATGCCCCTCTGCCCCCTCAGGTCTCCCTCCTACAGCCCCTCGCCTGTAAAGAAGAAGAAGAAGAAAAGCTCCAAGAAGCGAAAAAGAAACAGGTATTTTTCCCTGAAAATAGACTTCCTCGCTGGCAGTGGCTGTTGGGGAAGGTTTGGACAAGCGGTGGAAGACATTACTGCCGTCAGGCAGCGCCCCGCGCCAGGAGGCAGAGAGAGGCGTCGAGCTCCTGATTCTTAATAATGGCTGCCCAGAGGGCAGGGCCCCACTGGGAGGTGAAAGCCGGACAGCCGAGGAGGGGCAGAGCTGGCATCCCTCTGGGCGAGGAAGACACAAAATGGGGTGCACGCCCAGTGCAAAGAGATAAATATGAGCTGGTGGGGTGTGGGGGAAGAGGGACAGATGAGCCAAATCACCATGAGGTCTGCAAAGCCTCTGCCTGCTGTCCTTGCTGCCCTGTTTCACAGGGCTCCCATCCTTTGGGACCGGTGCTCGGGGCTTGCACCGGTCCCTTCCCCTTCTCCCCCAGCCTGCAGAAAGTGTCAGCGTTCGGACCAGGAAAAGGCTCAGACCCAGCTCCCTGCATCCACATCTCAGTCCTCCCTCCCACCCCTAGGTGACTGTCTCCATGTTCCCCTTCTAAAGCCCATGTTTAATTTAAAGAGCACAATTAAATTTTAAAATGGCAAATATTTCACTGTTTTCTCCCAACTGTTAAACCAATATTTGAGAACAGTGGATGCAGCTCCCTTGGAAAGTTCATGTATGTATAATATATTGAACCAAAGAGAGAAGCTACCAAAAATGGCTAACAGGGTGAAAAGATGAGGATGAATCTTAAAGAAAAGGGAGGGAGGGAGGGAGGGAGGGAGGAGGAGAGACAAGGATATAGAAACTCCTTTAAAATACTTCCTTCCCAAGGAGGGATTCTTATGCTCTTTTATGGATGTCATCTCCTGACAGAAGTCCTGGGTCAGATGCTCCTTGGCTTTGAACCTTTAGTACCCATTTATGTCCCTCTAAGCCAAGGATAAGCTGTAGCTGATCCCAAAAGGTAGCGTGACAAACCATTAAGCATCAGTGACCAATGGAGTTTGTTTCCAGACACCTGGTAGCCCTTCAGCTAGAGATCCCGACTGAGCTTGCCACAGGTGATCCCATGGCCCCTCTAGGCAGGACTTCAGGCCGTGACTTTTGCAGGATCCTGTACTCCAGGCTGAGATGAGACACAGCGGGCTGTGCAGTGTACTGGGGCCAGGCCTCACTGCAAGGAAGAGTGTCCCCCATTCTCCTAGGATTTTCTACGAGGACCACCAGCACAGTGGCTCCTACATCATCCCAAAGATGCTCCAGGAGGCCAGACAGAGGCATGATGTTGGTTTGGCTGTGAGGCTGCTCTGGATTTTTCCTTTGGCTGCTACTTGGTCCTTCATACAGAAAACCAGGGAATGGACTCACCTCTGCACCCTCAAACTAAGTGCAGTGCAAGACGGTGGAGGCAGTAGCCGAGACAAGGGACCCACCAGGGACAGGGGATGTATCTGATCTCTATAGAATTGTTATCCTGAGGATCACGTTCTCAATTGTAGAGTGTGCTAGTCACTTCTACCACACCAGCATTTCTCAGTTACCCCCTTGCCAGCTGGCTAAAGGAGAGCCAGGGCCGTTCTGCCCAACATGAGGTCTTCTCACAATGCTCAGTCTAACACTGGGCCTAAATACATAGTCTCTGATTCAAACTTCCAGTTTTGTGAGACTCTGTATTCAATGTACATATTTGTGTCTTGCAGACTATCTTCAAAGAAGAGAAGACACAGGTAAGAGTTGAGAAAGTGTGAGTGGTCCCTTAGAAATGAGTTCAATGGTCTCTTCAAGATCGCACAAGGTTGATGCTCACTGGGTGGGGGCAGAAGACACACTTCTGTGTCTCCTTGTGGAATCCCCTTGGGTCCCTGCATTCCCTGTGGGTCTGGGGCTACCCTCTCCCTATTCAGCCTTACACGTTCCTCAGACTCCGCAGGAATTAGGTCTCCAGCCCAGCCTGTGCAAACAAGCATGTAACTGGAAAAGACCTCTCAGTATAACCTAGCCCCTGGCAACCTCATCCTTGTTGCATCTTGAGTCTTCATTTCTCCTTATGGTTTCATTTGCGAACAGTATGGCATCCCACAGCAGTGCCCATCTTTAAAATATTCAGAGCCAGTGGCTTTCCAGGTGTGTACTGGAAGAACTCTCCTGATTCCAGTACGTGTGTGTACAGTATCAAGAAGTATTCATCTTCTCTATGGGAAAATGCAAAGTCGCCAGGATGGCTGATCCCTTTGAGGATCCTTTTTGGCCAAGCCCACAAGCCAGATTTGTCAGCAGGCACTCAGACCCCCTGTGCTGCGGCAGAACCGTTAATCCCTTTCATTTTTATTGCACGCTCTTGGGCAATCTAGCTGTAACATTGATGTGTGATTGTGCAGCATTTTATCAGAACAGAAATCTCCAAATTAATTAGCCATTTCTTATTTAGTTCTTCAAGCCCCAAAAGTAAGAGAAAGGAAGAAAGAAAACACAAAAAACAGTAAGTAGCGATTCCTGGAGTTCCTTGCCCTGCCTGCGTAGAGCTGTGGGGCTAGGAAGTGCTTGTTGTGGTGGGTCCCCTGGAGCTAACACCGGCTGCACGGCCCTAAGCGATTCTCAGGATTATTTTGCAGCTAAACCCAGCAATTCTGGTTTTGCTGGAATGGAAAAGGGTTTGTAGAGGCTGGAGATCTTTCCTCTCCCTCTCTTTTGTCCCACCTCATTCAGTACTTTCTTTGTATCTCACAAGGATGTACAGTGTCTTGTTCATCGAGTCCTGAGCAGAGACTCCAGCTTTTGTGATGAGGGCAGCATGAGAGGATGAACTCAAATCTGCAAAGCATGGTGCCCCACAGCCTCCACTGCCCAAAGGGCAGGCTGGCACGCTCTTACTGAGAAGGGCCTTAGCTCCTCCTTGTTTGCTGGTCTTGGAGGTTACAGTAGGGGCTACTCATGAGATACAACCAAATATCTGAATGGGAGCAGAAGGCAATGGGGACTAGGGAAGAGAAGGGATTGTTTGGAGGTGATGGAGGCTGTAAGAATCTGGGGTTGAAGTGCCCATCTGCCCTGGAGTGTTAGCAGAGCACAGTCCTTGTCCTATGGGGCAGACTGTCAAGGGGTATGGTATAAAATGTGGTTCCTCAGGGCTGGAAGGAAGGCCTGTAAGCCTTCTCTGTTCTTCACTTCCCTCTCTGTCTTCTCCTGGGAATTGCAGCTTGCAGCTTCTCACCTGCTTTCAGAGCAAGAAAACAGTTCTGGGGCTGAACCCTGGGCACCAACCCCCTGGGTGGCTTTGCTGGTACTTGCAATACCCTACTAGCGACAGAAACTGGGCTAGCAGATGGAAATCTGCTGGTTTGTTTGGCATATAGTAGGACCTGCCCTTTAATTCTTCCCAACAGAACTTTTAGCCCTTAGGCAGAAAGGTGACAGAAGGACAATAGCCTGACATCACCACTGTCACCCCAGTACACAGTGGGACTGAAGAGATTGGGAGTCCATGAGGTGCAGAACATGCTGCACTGCCTGCACACGCCAACTCTATTGCATGCAGAAAGCCCACCTCCTTTTCTCTATGATTTCTGCATGTTCAGTAGCACAGCCACCTTTTTTTTCTCAAACTGGGCTGCTGTGCACCTAGAAATCTCGGTGGTAAAACTGAAGCTTCCTAGGTTATCAGGAAAAGCAAGCATCTCCCCCACCCAGTGTAGCACTGGCCAGTATGCAGCAGCCTAACAGCGTGGTTAAAACAAAGATCAGATGCCCTGCTGGCATGCACTGACCTAGGGGAACAAGAGGTGCTAGAATTGCTCTTTGGGGATAAACCAGCCAAGGTGTTTTAGCCCTCATCTTTCGACTCATAAATCAGAGCTAAGCCACTCCCGGTTTCTGCAAACCTTCTTATTGCTCTCAGGCATGGATCAGATAGATCCCATGAGCCATCTCAGATCAGAATTTTTGTATAATCGTGCTGCTTTGGCTTATCTTTGTGTCGAGCAACTGGTTATATAAATCACACAGGACCAGTTTCTCCTCCTGCAGAAAGGGATAACTCTTAAACTGGAGGGACTGATGCAGAGGGTGAAGAGCAAACATGGTGATTTTCACACAAATCCACCATGTAAGGGAGAGATGTTCAGTGTTGCTATTTTCAGCTGTATGGAAATAAGGAAGGAGGCCCACAACATGTGAAGTTTTTAAAAATATAAGCATAGGGTGTGAAAAGCATCAGAGAAAACAGCCAGGTGGAGTTCAAGCAATTGCCCTGGAGGTTGCCCTTTTGTCTTAAAGGAAATGCTGTTCTCAAGCAATTGATTTGCTGAGTTTTTATAGCGGCAAATTGCTAAATGCTGTCCAAGCAGGTCGTATTAGTGCTGTCAGTGATTGGTATAGTGTGGCCATGAAACCAGACTGTTCCCACCAGCTAACCCATTGTTAGCTTTGCCTGCTGGCACAGCGATGCCAGCCTGAGCAGACGGTTATGCTACCAGTTCTAAAATAACCACAAGGATGAGAAGGAATGGGCACAGAGGGTGACAGGTAGCCTGCCACCCACATCACCCTGCTCTCTGCATGCAGGACTTCAACTGTTGGCACGGGCAACAACAGCCCTTCAGTAACAGGGCCAGGTAATCCATCAGTAACAGCCTGAATGGAGAAAAGGAAAGTGCAACAGGGCACTGAGTGTCCCTGTGCACGGGTTGCTGTAACTGTCCTGTGGCCCTGTCACAAAAGGGAGCAGCAGTGACCGGACACCTCTAAGAAGCCAGGTAAAATGGTCCTGCCCCTCAAGCAGGAACCGTGCACAGGGCAGGCTGCAGTTAGGGAAGCTGTACTTTATATAGCAACCATAAGAGCTGCCCACAGGACGAGCTAGACCCTCCCACCCAGAGAGCGTGGGGAAGGCTGGCTGTTACTGAGTGTCCTGTATTATTTGGAGCCTGTCCGTCTGCATCTGCTCTTTAACAAGGAGCCTGCACCTTGTGGGTTGGAGCAAGAAATGCAAGGGTTGGAGCTTTGCGATGGCTTGCCCAGAGGGCCGGGGCTCCCCCAACAAGGCTCAGCAATAGGAAGGTCCCAGGCCATTTCCTGGCTGTCCTAGGGTAGGCTGCAGGATGAAGGGCAACCAGATGAGCGGGCAAGCACATAGCTCTTTAAAGTCTTGAAAGCAGAAAGAATTGGTGCTGTCTGCTGCACTCCTGTGTGCTAGTCCATAGCTCTTCCCCCAGCAGGTTACAGAGCCAACCTAATAGCTTGTAGTTAAAATGCTAGCATAGATCTCGGTAAGATGGCTTACCTTAATGTTGGTGTAGCTATGAGGGGATGGAGAATTTCTCATGCCTCGGTGTCCTGCATGATGTTTCGTACACCAGTCCCTTTGGTTTAAAACACAGATCTCCTTTCTGATTTGAATGTTACTGACTTCAGCCTCCAGCTGCTGGCTCTTGCATCCTCCAATCTGCTAGCCTAACTGTGGTTTTCCTCTCTGCTTCTTAAAGCTCTCGTGGGCGCACCCGGAAATCTCATCGCCATCGCCACCGCCGCTGCCACTCTCGCTCAGAGAGCTCCGACTCCCACTCCCCCAGCTGCCGAAGCAGGTAATGTCACCGCTCCCTGAGCTACGTGTCCTGCAACACTTCCTGGTGGGCTTGTGGATGTGACTGCAATAGCCTGTGTGACCCACAAACTCCCTGTGCAGAGCCACATCCCATTCTGGTAGCAGCTATGTCACATACTGGGGGTTGAGCTTCTTGTGGTCTCAGCCATGGAAGGGTTTTGCCTCAAGGAGCAGTGGCTGCAGCTTTTCAGTCTGACAGTCACTTCTAATCCCCTGGCTGATGATCAGCCCATGACAGCTGATTCCAGCCTAGTCTCTCCTCCCCAGCCCAAGGGCTCTGTACTGCTGATGTCCCAGGAAACTCTTAAGCATGGTCTTAGCAATGGAAATGTATTTGCCTGGGGCAATCTATAGCCACTGTGTTTGACCTGATTAAAATCTCTGTCCTGTGGATGACAGATACATCCCGGGGCCTGCTAAGTGGTTGCTGGTGCTAGACCCGGCATCACTGCAGTAGCAAGTCACATGGTTTATACACGTTGTGAGTTCATGTTTCACGTTTTCTGAAAGCACTTGAACAAACCACCCCCATGCTCCCACTTCACTCCTCCTAACTACTGGGAATTTCCTTACGGAAAGCTGACCATCAGTGGGGGGAGGAATACAATCAGTAATTGGAGGGGTGTTCATGCAAGAGCAGAGTGTGTCTTCTCTTGGAGGTGTATTACCATAGGGACATTCAAGGCTGTGTGAAAGTATGGTTTGCCTTGAGCCACCATAAAATCCTGAATCGGAGCTGAAATTTGAGGTTAAGGTCCAAAGCCTGGAGGCAAAATATTTTTTTTTAAAAAGCAGAAAAGCAAAACACCCCTTACCTCTCCATCATGACTCCACAGCGCAGTCATGTGGAAGACCTCCTGCCACACGCAATGGCCTAGCACAGAGCTGCCAAAGGGTTTGTATGGAGCTGGTAATGGGCGCTACTGCAATACCAAGGAATAACAGTTTGGCTGTTCATGTCTTCTGGAGGCACAGAGCCAGGTCTCGGGAGGAAGGGCGTAAAACACAGCGAAGGCACTCCCGGCACCATTCAAAGATCACAGCAAAGCGAAGCTCCTCTGCAGAGGTTCAGGCCAGCCAAAAAGCCAGCCAAACCCTCCCACTCTACAGCTTCCTGTCTCCTAAGGAAGTAGTAAGTATTACACACTGTGCTTCTTTGCTTGAACTAGCCACAGGAATCTGGGCAAGAAATCTGATATGAAATTTTTATAACTCAATTATAGCAATGTTAGACAAAGTTGGTTAAAACTGCATTATTTATTAATGGTGCTGTTCTCCAATGTATTTAAAGTCATTCCTTCCTTCAGCACTTTCACACCAAGGGTGGGGCTGGAGAGGGGAAAAAATTGCAAAGGCTCTAGCCTATGAATAATGAATTGAGGATGTTTAACAAAAAAAAGTGGCCTCCAGCAATGATATTTTACAGGGAAGTGTTTGTTATGCAGTCTTTGCTCAGCTGGATGTGAACTTAATGTACTGGTCTTCATGTCCAAAAGTTTAGTCCTTCAGGGGAAGAAAGGGAACCAAACATATATAAAAGAAACATTTACATTTAATGAGTTGGTGATTATCGGCAGGGAATGTTTTCTGACTACCAGGTTCCTTCTAGGATCACTGTTGCTCTGGACTGACAAGCCCAGGGGCCAAATTCAGAACTTATGAGCAGCTCTCATTGATGCTAATGGGAACTGCATGTGCAGCCAAGGGTAAAATCAGGCTCAATGCCTTGGGATGTTTTTCCATATACATGGAAAGAGATGATATAATACATGCCTTAGAACTGGGAGATCAAGAGATGGAGAGAAATATTAGATACAGATCGATACAAAGTCTTCCTTTTCCATGGCACGTTTCCCCCTTTGTTCCCGGTAGTTGCAAAGCAGAGGTGTGATGCTCTTTGATGGTGGTGTTAGTATGCGATAGGTGTTCTGGAGAGATAAATTGCTGCGTAGGACTCAAGGTAGTGCAGAATCCGGTACTCATGCGTGTGGATGTGTAACGTTAGAGGTGTCTTGAGTACAGAGTCCTCCAAGCCCCAAAGTGGTACATAATGGGGAACTGATTTTCTCCTTTAGGCCCCATCATCAGTTGGAAATAGCTCAGCCATATGCAGTAGCTACATCAGATATGAGACAGATAGTGCCAGCAAGAGGAGAGACTTTATCCGCTCACCCGCACAGACAGTGTTCTGATCAAAATACAGAGATTATACATGGGTACAGACAGGCACAAGCTGTCTCTCAACATTATAGATATGCATATTTGCTCTAGTTATATACATCTACTGAGTGTGTAGTGCACGTGAGTCATTGCTTCTAAAACCATATAAGGTAGAGCGAAGAGCACAACCTGCACACCACGCTTAGATGCGTGTATGTGTGCGCACATGCAAAGAAAGAATAACAAGGTACGAAGCTTTTATTGCCATGAGCCTGGGGTGTTGCCCTCTGCCAACTTTGAAAGTAGGAATGAGTCAAGAGCTCCTCCCAAAAAACAACCAGCCAAAGACTGCATCATGTCACCAGAGTTTTTTTGGTTCTAGCTGCATATTTTACATAAATGTTTTTAAGTCTAAGCCTGGTTTTTAATTGGTACTAGGTTTCCTCTCTCTGAAGCCAGGCTCCCGGAGTCCTGTGAGGCCGACTGCCAGCTGTTCTGTTCCCTGAGCAACAGTAAACTCCAATTTAAAATTGTAAAAGCTTTAAAATGAGCTAAACTCAAGCATGCTGCACTCCCCTTTCCACTTGCTTCACTCAGGGTAAATGAGCACACAAGCTGCAGGGCAGGGAAAATCAGAGCTTTATAGTTACAGAGGCAGGGGACGGATGCAAAGTAAGAGTCGTCAGGCCCCTGCTGCATTCTTTCTAGTAAGGGTTAATAACACAGGCAAATACTTCAATGACTAAAAAGCATCAGTGCTTTTACTAAGCAACCCACTAGTGTCCTTTTGTTCCCAAAAAGAAGTACACTCTCTTGGGACATCATTCAAGAGCACGTTTAAGCACTTGTTTAAATTGAAGCCTCTGGTTAAGTGCTGCCCCTGAAATTTTTCTGAATAAGGTCATTAAATATCATGTACTCAGAACTGGTAAGCGAAAAATGAAATGGGAACTTTTAGTCCCATTTATTAATGACTATACACCAACTCTTTGATGCCTCTCCTTTTTGTGAGTTAAATGGTTGCTCTATAAATAAGCTTAGTTCTGTCAGAACCTGCTTTGAGAGCAGCCTGGATGTGTTATGAAATGAAAATTTGCTCTTGCAGAAAATGCTGTTCACATATCAAAAATAAATTACTGGAAAAGAAAAGATTTTGTGGAAAATTCCAGAATCTGGATTCAAAAATGCCACGTTTCAGTCCTCTGTGGGGGTTGGTGTGTCACACTCCCTACCCTTCCCTCTGGCCCGGGCTTCCAAGCCAAACCGTCCTTACCTGGGGAGATGCACCGTCATATCTCCAAAGGAAAGGGATTGTCCAGGAAGGATCCCAATGTGCAGAAGAGACCCAGACAGACAATATACAAACTCCCACGAGGTAATGCTATAGCACTTCCAAATCAAAGATCTTGCTTTTTAAGCCAATTTTTATTCTGTATTCTTTTTCTTCTGAAAATCTGAAGTATTTTGTGCTAAATTCTGCCACACACCACCCCCCACCCCCCACCCCCCAGTTTGTTTTCCTTCCTTTCTACTGGAACAGCCACAATTTCTGACTAGGTCTACCTGTAACTTATGAGGGATAAAGCATACAAAATAATGCCCTGCCCATGCATCTACCTTGCTGCTTCTTTCCCTCTTGCCTTTATGCGCAAGTTGATGCACGCACACATGCAGAGACACCCCAAAATTCCCTGCTACTTTTCTTCTTGGCAGTGAATTTCTAAGCTTCTCCCTCTCATTTGCACTTAAATCCCATGCAGCTGCAATAGCCACCTATTGAGAATAGGATTGTGAGTCTGTGCCTCAGCATGCAGAGAAACTGTGGGTAATATGCAGCATCTATTTTTGAACAGAATACCCCTAACCTGCTGCAGACACTTTATTCCACACTGACACAGATGTATTACACGCCACTGTGCTTTCAGTTGAGCAGTGCAATATAAATACCTGCAGGGTATGAATCTAATTGCCTTTGTTGTACCTGATGAAGATAACTACGCGCTGCATACACTTTCCTTGCCAGCTCTTTTTCTTCCACTGAAACTCATTTACGATGTCACAAATTAACACAGGCTTGAGCCAGATTTTTGGTGAGGCTCAGTGGGGTGCAGTTGTTCCAAATGATGCTGTTTGTCTTTGTGCTTATGTGTCTGCAGAAAGGTAGAAGTGAGGAAATACTGTGCAGGGGCTGGGACAGTGTGTGCAGGAGGGCTCAGGAAACTTCGTAACAGACCTGCATATTGGCTTGCTGTTGCTCTCTCTTTTCTAGCCTGGGCTTTGTTTTACGTGGGAAAAGCTATTCCTTTAATTGTTAGGCAGCATGTTTCTGACAAGAAACAGGGCCCTTGAAGAGCAGAAAGGCAAAGCTTTCCATAAATATGGAAGTTGTTCTGGTTTTGCTTGTCCTTTTCTTCCCTCCCAGCCAGGGACCTGAGGTTACCCCTGGTTATTGCCCGGTAAATTTGCAGCTCAGCGCTGGGACCGCAGGGAGGCCAGCAGCCTGGGGGGAAGGAGGGATGCCTGCAGCCATTGAAGGGCTGTGCTGTACACCAGGTACCAAAGAAGGTGGTGGAAGGCAAACCCTTGCTCCAAAGTAGTGCCAGCCTGGCCTGCGTCACGCGACACTGCCTGCACCCCAGCAGGCAGAAAAGATCTTTGCAAAGTAACAAACCTTTGCCTGGTATTCTCAGTAATTTACCCCCAGCAATGGATCTGTGAGCCAGGCTGCTTGACAGTGTTGCTGTCCAGCTCCAAATAACCCAAGCTCTGGCCTGGCAGGGACAGTTGTGTCACTGCCTCTGTGCTCCTGGGCTTAGCTTAGCCCTTATGGTAGAAAAAGCCTTACCCTGAACTCTCCATCCAGCAAAAAGAAAGATATTTTCACTCAATATTCCTTGAGTCAGGGATTCATGATTGTGCAAAAAGGGGTTATATTTTATTCCTACAGCACTGCTATTTTTTGTACTCCCTTAATAAGAGGTTGGCTTTTCAGCTGGGGCAAATCGTCAGCAGAGGTGAGCCCATTTCCCCCAGGGGAAGGCCCCCCCCAGCCCCCTGCTCTGGAAGACGGAGGTGCCCCAGACCAGGCACGCAGCCTCGTTCCCCCGAGCAGCCCCTCTCAGCAGGTGCGGCTCTCTGTGCCGGCGGCTCCTCGGCAGATGTCTGCCGGGCCCTTGCTGAGAGCAGGGCTCGCTGGGGTCATTGATGCAAGTTTTTTTTATTCCTTTCATTGTTACAATGCACAGAAGGAAAGAGAAAGGGAGACATTATGCATCTCTGAAAAAGAAATTAACTCCACTTTGAAGTGAGTTGCAAAACGAGAAAAAAAGACCCAAGAAAGAAATCTGTATCACTATAAGTGAGGCTGTGCCATGCTGCTTGTTGATGGGTCTCAGTCCCCTTATGGCTGAGAAAACGTATAGCCATCTCTCGCCCCAGGGCTGTTTGCAGCGCAGTAAATGGACTTGTTCACTTTAATTGGAAGACGAGTAGTGATTGTATTTTCGTAACCTATCAGACTGCACTACCTCTTGGTCTAGGATCGCACACAAAATTACAGTCTGGAGTATGAGTGAGGGCCTCATTTCTGCTCCCCCTTCATCTTGATTAAATAATGATTTGAAACAAAAAAATGCAATAAATATATATCTTGGGTTCCCTTGAGGGCAGCAGTAAGTCCCCTGCTGAATGCTGGAGGAAGCAAAGTTCACTGAGATTATTTAATTACTTATTAGAGGGAGGGGTGGAAATCCAAATGTTCGCATAGAGAAAATTAGATTCATGAAAAAGCAGACTTTTTTAAGACACCCTAGAAAAAATAAAAAGCCATTAGAATTCAGTTGAGCTCCGCACAGTGTTTTCAGACATGGTGCTCTGTTTCCATCTCGTGTGGCTGGCATGCCCTTCAGAAGCAGTAAAATGGAACCAGAAGCAAAGCCAAGGTCATCAGACGGGGAATTTGCCTGAGCAGACAGGCAAGTCGAGCACCTTGAGACTTGTCCTGGCTCTTGCCACAGGACAGAAATCTCCCCCAGAGCTCGCAGAAAGCTACTGGCTACAGTGTGGTGCCCCGAGGTAGTGGGGCTGGGAAGCTGCTGTGTCCCCCCGCCAGACCCTCCAGCCCTCGCAAGGACTGTGGGCCCCATATTTCACTGGTATCCAGATGTTGCCTCTTCCCAGAGTGCTGCTGTCACAGATGTTGAGATACAGAGGAGCTTGTTGATCTCCCGGTCATTTGACAGATTCTGTGATGTGCTGACAACAGTTGCTACTTTGAAGGTAGACTTCAGTGAAGGCCAAGTAAAAGCACGCTTCCCCGGTCCCTGTGGCAGTCTTAAAAGCTGTTTTAGAAATGCCAAGAAATTGCTGTATTTCTTGGCAGAAATAAAGGCCTCTTGGTTTAGACCAGGAAGGAACAGAAGCACGGTGTTTGTACGTGTGATGCTGGGGTCACTGTCCCTCAGAGCAGCCCTGCGCCCACTCCAGGCCTTTCCTACCTCTGTAGCCAGGGAGTACCTCATGTGGCGGTTCTATGCCTGTAAATGAAAGGTGATCAAAACCTGGTTGTCTCTTGGTTAGGGTTCAGATCTAATGCAAACCATAACCCACCCTTGTAAAAAAAAAAAATCTGGTGCCATGTTTGAAAGCACAATCCTGTATCTTCTGGGATGTGGTTGGGGAGAGTGCAGTAGTTCATAGCAAGGAGGCCAGTTCTCTTGGGGCTCTGGATGTGGCATCAGGGTTGCAGAAAGAATTGGTGAAAACCAGAGCCAGATACCTGGCTTTTTTATGCTCCTTTGACATTCCATTTTCTAGTGGAGGAAACAAGGACTGGTAGAGAAGTGCTAGAGCAGAGAAGTAGCAAGGAGCAGTACCAGATGCTGAAATGAGGACTTGCAATGTGTGTCTCCACCCGTTCCTAGTTGGGAACATTTGGGAGACGTTTCTGCTCTGTCCAGGGCTTCTATGTTGAGGGTGCAAGTTAGCTAGTGAAGAAGGATCACTTAATTTCCCGTGTCTGCTGCTGGGGCTCCTGATGCCTCTGAGTTAGGACTGAGCATGGCTTAGAAGTTAGTATGGGGTGGGGATGGGGGAGTCCCCCGCTCCAGTATGGATTCGCTGCGAGGAACTGATTCCTGTCCCCCTGTCCTGTATCCCAGAAGCATAATGCCTCTCTCTGGCAACGTAGGAAGTACTCAGAGATCCTCGAACTCCAGGTGTTTTCAGAGTGTGAGGATGTTGCGGGCAGTCATCATCGTGTGGACTGTGAGCTGAGAGCCGCTGTGTGTGTTGGCAGCTCCAGACTGGTTTCATTTGCTGCTGGTTGAGCACATGAATCGGAGTCAGCTGTCCCTGTCCCAGTTAGCACCTCTTGAAGTAGGTTCCCTCCCACCAGGGACACAGATCAGATGCCATGGGCAGGAAGGGGGATTTGAAGGCACCATCTGATGGGATGAAGGAGCTCCAGGTCTGTAGCCCTTCTGTGGATGAGAAAGAGTCGGGTCCTTGTGCCAGCCAGTCCAGGGCTAAGCTCTCCAAAGGGACTGACCCTGTCCCTGCTGTGTGACAACTGATTCACGTCTCTTCTGCTCCCTGAGATATTACCAACATTGCAGTGTGGTTTTCTTGGCTCAGAATACCCCAGATTTGTGAGGGCGTGGCCCAGGTCCCCAGTGTGGAGAGCATGGCATAGAGCGAGGGCATCGTGTGCGTCAGAGAGTGATGTGAGGACACGTGCAGGTGTTTGAGGGAGCACAGCTCGCTGGGAACGTGTTGGAGGACTACTTAAGTGTCCACACTCTAAGGGCCCTGGACCAGACCTTATGGGTGGGAATGAGGAGAGCAGAGCATCTGAGTGGAAAAAGGAGGAGGCCACACGAAAGTGCAGATGCACTGGGTGCGCATTTGGCCCTAATTCTTACCCCACTGCAAGGGCAGAGGTTAGCACTAACATAGCCTCATTCCCAGAGGAATGGCTCAGGTAAATGCCAGTGGAGTTAAAACTGAACTATAAAATACTCAGATCCCCTTGGTGGTGCTCAGAGACCTAGGCAACAGCCCTGCCCAGGGCAGCCTATGTGGGTTTGGGGTCCTTGCTGACCCCGCCGGGTTCAGCAACGCGCCAAAACCCAGCCAGGGTATGGCTGAATCCCCACACAGAGGCTGGCAGGAGCAGGGCTGTCATCCCCTTCCCCATAGGTCTCCAGTGCAGCACGGCGGGGGTGGGGGGGGATATTTTTCCTCCTCTACTTTATTTTTTTACTTCTTCCCTCCCTTGAGTTCCCTTTGTCACTTCCATGAAACCCAAGGGGATTTAGTGCAAGCTGCGACTTTTCAGCACAAGCGATCAGCCTCCAGGAACAGGCTGGCCAGCCTAATTTAAAGCAGAAGGAAACAAAAATGAATAATAAGTGAGACAAGCAAGCAGACAAAAAGCAGTCATGACATTTGCATAGAGGAGGCGAGCAGTGTGGATTGAAGAGAGGGTTTATGTTTTTTTCATGTAATTTGAGACTCTAATGATGGACTTATGTTGCCCGCTCTTCCTTTTTTCTTACACCTTACCTACTAAAGGAGGAGTTCTTGATGGGTAAGTGGATGCTATCCGCAAGACACCAGGGAATTTATTAGAGGTCACTCGAGCGCATTAGCTATATCTTCTTCAGGGGGAAAAAAGCACACAAAGAACTATCTGTATACCTTTTATTTCCAGAGGGATTTTTCTTTTTTCCCCTCCCCCTTCCTTTTTTCTTTTTTCCTTTTTTTTAGTTTCAAAGTGATAAGCTTGTTTATTTGCCAGTTTTTACTTTGTGCAGAAGCCCTTGATTTGATTTGATTTTTCTTTGCTTATTTTAGTGACATACATTCAGCCTCTTTATTAAGGAAGCTTGAAAAAAATTCACTCATTTAAGATTTTGTTTCATTTTTGTTTTCTTTCCAAGGATTATCCAGGGTTTTTATCCATATATACCCATTTCTTTTTTTTTCCCCTCCCCCTTTTTACGGTTAAATAAGGGCTTTGTCCTCTGTTATACCTTTTTTATTTAGTTAGTTAGTTATTTTGATTCTTTGGTTGCCCGTTTACTTTGTTGAACTCTTTTGTTTAACATGAATTGCATGCTGATACTCTTTGCATGATCTCTAATCTTCCCGTTATCATAGCAGGGGGAAAAGAAGTTTCTTCTTACTGTGGATTTCTTTCAGGGATATGTGCTTTTTGTTTTCTTCTCCTCTTTCTGCTTTTTCTTTCTTTCTTTCTTTCTTTCTTTCTTTCTTTCTTTCTTTCTTTCTTTCTTTCTTTCTTTCTTTCTTTC
>JAVKLA010000088.1:3937074-4084833 GCA_034782735.1 Sagittarius serpentarius
TCTTTCTTTCTTTCTTTCTTTCTTTCTTTCTTTCTTTCTTTCTTTCTTTCTTTCTTTCTTTCTTTCTTTCTTTCCTTTCCTTTTATTTCAGTGCATCATGATGGTAAAATTTCTGGGTTTATTTAAAAAAAAAAAAAGCAAAGTAAACCCAAAAACAACCCCCCCAAAAAACCATTCAAACAATGCCAAATGGCTTTTTTGCTTTCAGATCTCTCAGTCAGGGTCTTCTGCTGACCTCTTTACCAAAACAGACAGCCCGCCTGGCAAGCTAGCCAGCCAGAACGGAGAGTATCATGAATATGACTCAGGAAACGATACTTCCTCCCCTCCCTCCACTCAAACGAGCTCATCCAGGTCAAAGGACAGCCAGGAGAAAAGAAGTCTAGTCCATGATGGCTTTGGCCATGCCTTCTCGTCCGGGAAGCCCAAACTGGCCAACAGCGATAACAGCTCTGATTCAGGAAATTCCTTCACCAGTTGCTTTTCCCAGACCAAGGGAACAGCTTTGGAAAATCTGTCTCCAGATGCCCAGGGACAAGGCCGAAGGTCAGTGATTACCAGTAGCTGCTTCTGGCAGCCAAATACCTGGTACGTTGTTGCTCTGTATCTCCTGCCCGCTCGCCAGTTGCAGTGGTGAGCTGGCAGGGAGGTTGTTGTGGTCTGGAGGCAGTTAGATATCAATCAGACCCACGGTCTTGCCAGTCTGGAGTCCAGAACCCAGCAATGACCAATACTGTGGCCTGAGGAGGAAGATGAAAACCCAGCCATCACGCCCCCGGGCATTGTCTGTGCTGGCTCTTCTGGCGTTAATGTGGCTAATGCAGGGTTTGGCCCTGGGTCGGGCTGCATCCTGAACACATCCCTGCTCAGCTGGACGTGACCATGTCAAAGAAAAGAGCTGCTGGCCCTTCTGGGCAAAATCTGAAAGGTGCATCAGGGGGCTGCTGTGCTAATTCTCCCCGTCTGCTTACTGTGGGGAAGGGAAGTGGGGTTCATTTTCTCTAAAACCATTACGGGCTGTTCTTTTACCTGTCCAATGAGCCAAATCCAGCCTGCCCCTTCCAAGCTCATTCAGGACTGGTCCTGGGTGACAAGATAGCATCTCCTGCAGATGGGGAGCGCAGGAAGGGGCAAGTACCTCGCTGGCTGCAGGATAACACAGCAGCAGCTCTGTGCACTGGCGGCACGGGGCACCAGGGTGTGGGGCAGGAGTCAAACCACCATCCGGTCCCACAGGTCACCATCAAGAGTAGGGAGTAGATGCCAGCCTCCGTCACCGACTCCCATTCCTGGGGGTTTGCCAAGTGATGTTGGGGTTGAAGGCACTGAAGCGCGGTGGCTGGTACCCAAGGCTATGCTCAGGCAGTGGTGTTAGGGAGCTCTTCCAGCTCAAGCCTTCGGGTCTTAAAGGCTGAAAGTCAGAGCCAGGATGTGGTCTGGGGGTGACAGCGCTGAATGAGAGAGGAGAGGGTGCCAGGGGAATTGGCGTTAAGAAGAATAAGCCCTCGATTTTCAGTCAGAGGGTAAAATTTTAGGGCTGTATATACTTTTCACATTGTGACTCCAGTGGGATAACTCTGCCTTCACATGGGTGGAGCTGGGACTGCAGCTGGCCCTGGCTGCTGGGAGGCTGCCTCGCTGCTGGGCTCTAACCCCAGTTCATACCTGGGCACTTCTGGAAGCGAAGGAATTCACGCAGCCCTGTCCAAAGGCAACAGGACATGCCTGCTCAGTGCCTGCTCGTGCTGCTCCATAGCCAGGCTGCAGCACAGGCGCTTGCCCTACCATGCTCTGACTTTCCCTTGCTTCAGCACTTCTCACCTCACTCCCTCCCCAGGACCTGCACTGCTTGCTGGCCTGACCCAGGCTCTGCCAACCAGACACCTCCGGTGTGTTGGGCATGGGGCAGAAGAGCTGCCCCTCACGCCATCAGAGACCTCTTCCGCAGCCGTTCCCTGGCACAGCCTGGAGGGTGAGCTCTTGGGCTCTGACCCACACACACACACGGGGTCTCCTGCAACAGCAGCCTGGGGAGCCGGGAGGTCTTTTTTACCCCCAGTTGGGAAACGGGAGGATGGGCATACTTGTTGGCTGGAGTGTGGTGCTCCCCTCAGGCAGGGACCAGTCCCAGTTCAGCCACAGCTTCAATGACTGTCCAAATATATGTTCACAGAGGGTGCCTGTCGTTGTGTCTCAGCTGTTCGGAGGAGAAGAAGCAAAACTTCTTCCCGTCCTCAACACACAGCTCCCCGCTGAGGCCGTGCTCCCGCAGTGAGTCGTACACCAGCACAGGCAGATCCTCCCCCGGCTCCAGCCGCTCCAGCCGCTCCCACTCCTCACACCACAAGGCCTCTCCCAGGTACTCCCGAAGCAGGTCCTGCTCTTCAGAAAAGAGGTAAGGCCAGCTAAAGCAGCTGTCTCCGTGACCCTGGGCAATATCTAACTCTTGCAAGGTGGCAGGCTTCTTGCAGGGGGAGGTGTAAGAGTTTGGGGGGTGCCTAGGGATCCATATGGCTTGGGGTGAACTGGCCACACACAGAGCTGAGGCGAGACTCTGAAATGTGGGGCATCTCTTCCCAGCCAGATTCGGAGGAGTCTGGTACAGCCTCACCCTCCAGCATCTTTAACTCTTTTATGGTTCTTGCCTGTCCCCAGGTCTTCTTCACGTTCCCCCAACTATTCCTCCAAATCCTGCAAAAAAAGTCCTGGGAGCAGGAGTTCAAGGCCTCGTCGGAGCCCTAGTTACTCCCGCTACAGCCCTAGCAGGTACAGCTGTCTCTTCATGTGATATCTGCTGCCTCATGCTTTCCCACTGCCTCCATCACTTGTTTGGACTCCAGCACACTTGCTGGCTCCTGCCAGCCCCAGACTGCTCCCTCAGCTTCCTCACTGGGTGCTTTAGTCCTCAGCTCTGAGGTGAGAGGGAGCAGGGGGACATGGAGTAAGGCATATGGCAGTATGTTCTGTTGGCCCTCAGTCCAGTGGAAATTTCATTTGTTGCCCCAGAACCGGTGCTGGTTGCAGAGGGAAGAGCCCAGAGATGAGTCTTTCACTTTCTGTGCGAAAAGTGGATTTCCTATAGCCAAGGACTGCCCTGCGTTGATTCAGGGGAATTTCATGCAAAGCACTTCTGGGCGTAGGTTGCTGGGAAGGAGACCTGGTTTATCCCTGGCTTTGAAGCATCATGGTATCTCACACTCGGAGCGTATGGCAGGTGAAGTGGCAGTTCCTCCGCTCTGAGCCCTTGCGGGGGACATGCCATGCAGCCAAGAGTGCACAGATGGCTGCTCGGTGGTGTTTGCCAGGGCCTCATGCAATTGGGAGATGCCTTATAGGAAAACCCAGCAAGTGTCCCTCTCTATCATGCTGGTGTAAACGGTGGGCAAGGCGTTAGGCCCCGGTTGAGTCTGCCCACAGCTTTCATCGCCTGAGAAGCCCACGCCAGCCAGCAGCCCTTGTCAGAAAGGGATCTTATTGCAGCAGGGAAAGACACTCCGCTTTTCGGAGTCGCAGCTCTGCCAAGAGTTGTCAGGCCCTCGGAAGTGCCCCTGCTGCATGGGCAGATGCCAGGTACCCTCATGCTGCCACTCATACAGCCTTGCAGAGGGAAAAACAGTCCAGGCAACTCTACACCCTCCACACCCCATAGAAAACACTCATCTCACAGCTCAGCCCTAGAGATGCTTTGGGGCAGGTTTTTCTGGTAACATCTCTGCTGGTGTGAACAGTTTTCACCCTTAAAATGTTACATTCCCATGGTCTGATTCTTGCAGGCTGTGACAATCCCTGCACTGGTGTAGGAGAACACTTCCTGCGTGCAAGCATCAGGCCCTGGACCTGCAACATGTCGCTTTGCGGGTGGCATTGAGCAGGGTGTGTGAAGTCAACTACGCTCCGCAGCAGGGCCTGTGCTGACACGTATGGGAATTTAACAAAAGAGAAAGCCATAGCAACACCGGCACTCCTTCTGGTGAGCCGTGCAGAGCTGCACAGCCCTGCAGGGATACCGGGGGCCCTCGCGGGGTCTGCTGGCAGGCTTGTTCTCACCCGCTTCTGCAGCATGGCCAGCAAGAGCAGTTTTAGTAGAGCCAAATACAGAGTGCACCCACAGACAGAGGTTCACGGAAGCCGTCTTAGCTTGGCAGCGCAGGGCCACCAGGAGACACTGCTGAAACCTCCAGACACGATTAGTGGGTGTCCATCAGTCCAGCCGGATGAGTGTCTCTTTGTCCAGCTAAATGAGCGTGCGCAGGGCTGATGCCACCAGAGCACTTTGCTTAGAGTGGTCCCTTTTGGAGCCGAGTGTCCTCTGCTCATCCGTGCCGTCATGGGTCATTGCTTCCACATCCAAAACCTACCCCACAAAAACCCAGCAGTGACAGTTTCCAATCTGTGCCTTCTGCAGAGACCGTGAGAGAGAGCACAAGTATGGCTCCAGTGAGAAGGAGTCGCACAGGGAGCGTGACCGGCAGCGGCGGCGGCGGTCCTATTCACCCCTGAGGAAACGCAGGAGAGACTCTCCCAGCCACCTCGAAGCTCGGCGCATCACGAGGTAAGGGGATGCAGTCCCATCGTTTGGAGACAGGCTCAGCTGGCACTCCCCAGGGGTACGTGGGCTGTCCTTGGGTCCCAGCCCTTGCCAGTGGAGGTGTCTCCAGCAGGAGACTGGTTTCCCTGAGCCTGGTCACCAGGCCCTTCCACACCTCCTGGAGCTTGGGGGTTTCCAGCTAGAGGCAGAAGGGGGGGTGGGGGGGTGGTGTCTCATTTACAACAGCTGAAGAAAAAAGGCGGATGAAGTCAGAACAGGGACTCAACCGCCAGGTACTAGGAGCATCCCCCCATGAGCTTTTTGTTTCACCCTCTCCTGTGGTAGATGTCCCACGCTGTAGAGAGAGTCAAATATTGACTTTAACCTTCACACTGAGGGCTCCTTGGGACAACACCAAGCAGAGCCCAGCCTCAGACCTGGTGCCTGGGACATTCCCCAGGGTCGTGAGGGTGGGTGGTTTGAATCAATGTACGAAAAGGCCTGTCAGCTACCTGATCTCTTCCTTTTTCCTTTTAAACAAACACAATCACATTTTGGGGGAGTGTTGCGCAGCGAAAAACAGTGCTTTTTGGAGATTTTGGCAGTAAATCTGTCCTTACGTTGCCAGTAACCCACGTCTCTCTGTCCCCACAGTGCCCGCAAACGCCCCATCCCCTACTACCGTCCCAGTCCTTCCTCTTCCAGCAGCGCCAGCAGCTATTCCTCCTGGTACAGCAGCTTTAGCCGCTCCCCAAGCCGGAGCCGGAGCTACTCCAGCTACCGGACGAGCCGGAGCCGAAGCTGGAGCAGCAGCAGTGCTGAGGGCAGGAGCCGCAGCCGGAGTTCAGGCCCCAGGAGCAGCCGCAGCAGGAGCAGGAGCTATGACTCAGGAGGCAGCTCCGACAGCCTCCGTCGCTAGGGAGTGCCACCGACGGCTCACGTGCCAGCATCACCTCCAAATTCCTGGCATTCTCCGCTTCCTTCCCACCTACCTGGCCATGGACAGCAATCATCCCCGATACTGAGATACTGATGTGGTGGCAGTGCCAGGTCCCCCTTCCCCAGTTCAGAGTAAGAGCCCTCGTGTGCCTGGTACAGCCCCTTTGCCACCTTGTGGAGTGGGTGGATAAGTCCCAGCTCCCCAGGCCGGGGCTGGAAGAAGGGTCGGTGCTTTACAGAGGGTCTGTCACGACAGACCTGCTCCATCCTCCCTGACGTCCCCATCTCCCCATCCTCTGCTGCTCTCCAAAGCACTACCAGCTGGTCCAAAGGAAAGAATTCAGCTCCTTGCTCTTCTGCCAAACCAGGAACCAGCAAATTCATTTCTGTTGGAGGTAGAGACTCAGTTAGGGAGGAATTTGCTGGGAAGCTTTGGTGATGAGTGGGGGTGACCTGTCCCCACCAAGGCAAATATCAGGTCCCTTGGGTTTCTCCTCCAAAGTTTCTGCCCAGTCTGCAGCAGGCCTTTTCCATGACAGAATATTTATTTATTGCCAGTCAGCCAGTCCCTACTATAAATAGAAGGCTAGAAATCCCTCCTGACGTAATTCCTGGAAAAAAAAGGCCATTCCTTCTCTTTCTCCCACCCTTTCCTACCAGGTACACATCATCTTTCACAGGGTTGTTTCATCCACCCCCCAGCACTGCGAGTTGCTTGCAAACAAACTGCTGAGGTCTGAAGCAGGCGTGGGGGTACAGGTGGGGCACAAGGGAGAAGGGAGCTGGTGTCACGCTGTGCTCCGAGGGCCAGGCCACGGTGTGGGAGGTAGAGGCCGTGGGGTTCCCTTCTCGGAGGAACCTTCTTGCAGTTTGGGTTAAGGTTTTTCTAAAGGGAGTCTTGCCCTTGGAGTGGGATGCTGGTGGGACTGTAAGGAGATACGGAGATAGCCTAGCTGTGGGGTGTAGTGAGAGCGCACAGCGTTAAAAGGGCATTGCATGAGCCAGGGACCCCAATTCCCCTTCCTCATAACAGGCAGCAATTTTAAGCAATGCCAGGAGGATTTCAGGAAATCATTTCTCCTTGAGACCCTCGGGCTCCCCTGAGGCAGGATTAGCAGCCACAGCAGCCCCATCGCAGGGCCCGTGCAAAGTTGCAGCAGGATGTGCTCGCACTCCCAGTTTGTTGCTGGGAGGACAGAGCAGTGCAGGGGGGACAGGAAGGGCCCCCCACTAATTGCCTGTTTTTCCCAGGAGCCGCAGGCAGCGGCAGGAGGGCCCTGCCTGCCTGGGCGGCCCTGGGCCCTGGGGTTTTGTCTCCCTGCCAGCCCAGCTGCCTGCGCAATTACTGTGTTTTGCAGGGAAACAAAGGCTTCTCCCAGCACAGGCTGAGCTGGTGCTCAGGAGTTTCTTTCTCTTACAACACCTGGGTGCTTAGAGACGCTAATTTGGGCTTAAGACTTCCCTCCCTCCCTTTTTCCATCCCCTCCCCTTCCATCCTGCGTGATTATTAACGAGTTTGGGCTTAATGAGTCAAGGAGGTGTGTCATTTAAGTGTCACAGAAAAGGGCTTAGTGGAGCCAGCATCTGCTGGAGGAGGAGAGGGGCTAGAGAGAAATGCAACCCCCCCAGCTAAAGAGTTGCCTACAGCCCCCCAGACCTTCTGGCAACAAGTAAAGGGGCAAAGCCACAAGTGGAGGAAGGCCAAGTGCCATGTGATGTTCTGGTGGAGCTGGATGATTGCCTTAGCAAGCGTATAAACCTATTATCTGTTGGAAAGTACAGCAGCGTGGGGTGTCCCTTTTTCCCAGTATTCTTGCTACTGCTGGTCCCCCTTGTCCTGTGCCTTCAACCCCCAAAGCCCCCCCCCTTTGCCCAGTCCCTCATCCCTCACCTTGCTCTCTGCAGGTAATTTGAGGATGCGGGTGGTCAGTGGCTTGGTGGGGACATGTGTCCGTCTCCTGGCAGGCCACTTTCTAGCACACAGAGAAAAGCATTCCTGGTAGGGCTGAGCAAATGCTCTAGGGCTGTGGTTGAGGGATCAAAGACAGGGTGTTCTCTTGCAGTGGGGTGACACTCCCTTCCCTCCTGCTCTGGCCCTGACAGCAGCCCCTTGGCCATCTTCTGCAGTGAACTCCCCTTCTCCTAAAGGGCTGAAAACCTGATGCTTCTTCCCCAAAGAGTCCCTCCCAGTTTGATGCTGAAATGCCCCGTCCTCCTGCTCCCCCGGGAGACGCGAAGGCAGTGATGGGAGCACAAACCCCAGATCTACCGGTGTTTCAAGAGTAGCCTCATGCCCCTTAACACCCCTAACACACACGTGCATCTGTAGCAAGGAAGCAGCGAGCCAGGAGGTCAAAAAACTAGGAAAGAAAAGAAGAGGGGCTTTGCAACTGGTGTAAATATCAAACTCACTGACTTGAGTTCCTTGTGGCTGGGGACGGATGATCGAAGCACCGCATCAGGGTCAGCAGCACCCGCCGACCATGGGACAGGAGATGACAGGCTGATGGCAGCTCTCGTACCCACCCGGCTGATCCGTGCTTCAAGGACTGCCTCTGCTTGTCCAGTCCGTGGCAGCTAAACGCTCCTGGGGTTTCCCAAGCAGACTTGCGTTGGAGTAAACCTCTTAAATTATTTATTTATTTATTTATTTATTATTATTCTATTTTTAATTGTATGTCAGAATGGATGCAGGTGGTCACCGTTAACAGTATTTATTTATTCTTTTTTTAACAGTAAGTTATTTTTGGATCTATGTGTTTGTTTGAATGTATCCATGCCGCTGTTCTTGTGTAAAGATTTACAGCACTGGCCCCTCTCGGTGAGGTGGCTGGAGGAGTGACGGTCACTCCTGCTGCCAACGTGTCCCTTCATCTGCGCTCTCCAAAGCAGGGCGGAGAGCGCGTGATGGGCAGGGGGATGCAGGGCAGAGCTGTTTGTCTGTTTTCATGTTAAAATCTAGGGTTTCTCATTAGATTTGTGCAGGAACGCGATGGACGTGACCATAGACATGGGTCTAGGACCTCACGGAGGTGACGGCAAGGGTCTGCTCGCCGGCCGGCTGAGCGACGGGGGTGGTTGCAGTGCCGCAAGGAGAAGTCTCACCCCGGTCCGGTCCGTGCGCCGGCTAGGTGCCAGCTGGCCACCGCTGCCGTTTCCTTTGGCTCTGCAGCCAGCGCAACCCGAAACCGAGCTGCTCTGCACAGGCACCGCTGGTTTCCCTGGGAGGATGCCGTCGCTAGGACTCCCCTGCCGTGTTTATCACTGCGCAAGGACCCACCCATGGAAAAACTAAAGAAATGAGACCGTGAGAGCGTGATCTGTGCTGAAGATGCTTGCAAAATCCAGCCGCTGGTGACAGGAGCTAACCAATTCTCTGTGTGTATCTGTACGTATATGGGCGTGTATATGTGCACATGTGCATATACATATGAGTTTCCCTCAGTGGTGGTATTTATTTTTTAAATTATTTAGGATTTTTAGTACAACCTGGAACGTCACCCTCCTTGTCAGTGGATGACTGGGTTTTCCGTCGGTTTGCGTAAAGCCCACGAACTCTTCTGTCTGTGCCTTTTGCCAGCGCTTTTTTTTTTTAATGTTGTTTCGCTCATTCATTGCTTGTACAGCTTTTTTTTTTTTTTTCTTTTGTTCTGCATCTGGCATCTCAGATTGCTGCTGGTGCTGTCTGCAAAGAGCAGCGTTCACCTGGTGGAAAGGCAACTCGGTCATGTCGGTGTTGATGAATCGCTGCTTGCCTGCAGTCGGCCGCACGAGGGATGCCCAGGGCCGGCCGCAGCCTTAAGGCTTCAGGAAAAAATCTTGGCCATTTTTTGGAGGCCCTATCTCAGAGGGTTTGCTTTCCTCAGACACAGAGGATCCTTCCCACCCACGATTTTGGTTCCATCCTGCAGGTGCCCCAGTTGCCGTTCTCCAGCAGAGCACATATCACAGCACCTGCTTCCAAATGTCCCCCGACCCCAGAGTCATGCTGCTGGCTCTCCCCGCTCCCTGGACCTGCCTTGGCTCTGGGTTTGTCACACCGAGCGAGGCTTGTCCCACCTCTCCCAACCCCAGCGCTGGGGCCAGGCTCCAGAAAACCCAACACAACCTCTGCAGGTTTGCTGGAAAGCAAAGATAAGGGATATTTCAAAGCACTGTGGTGTTCTTTCTTTTCTTCATGGGTTACAGCACTCAGCTGAGCTTTGCTGTATGTTGACTGCAACTTTTCTCAATGTTTTTGTTGCTTTGGGGGACTGAATTTGTACCAAACTTGTCTGCAACAGCCAATCACTGTTATTTTGCTATGCATTGTACATATATTGAACGGGCTGAGAGGACTTAGCCTCTATTTAATACTTATTTCTTCTATTTATTGAGCATTACTTTAAAAAAGCTATTTGGGTCTTGCCGTTGGGTCCATGAAGGTAGGAGCCTTTGACGTGTTGCCATATACACTGGAGAGAGGTTATCAGAGAGATGAATTACTGAGGCTGTCATCTGCTGGCATGGAGGCATCTGGCAGACAAATTGGGCTCATTTGTAGCTCAACCACCAGTGGTTTAGGGAGAAACCTCATTTAGATGGCAATGAGCAAGGCAGGGGAAAACCCTCCGTCTTCTTGGGCCAGCTCCTATTGACAAATCACAACCCCCTGGAAAGGTGCTGGGGGTTCGGAGGCGACAGGCCAGCTGTGGCAGAGGAATAACCCTGCTCTTCCTCCTCCGTGCCGCGTAGGGCTGCTTGGATCGCCAAAGATCCCCGGAGATCTCTCATCTCTCACCACTGACCCCCTCTTGGCTCTCCATGGTTATTGGGGGAAGGGGGGATTTGTTGCCCTTTCGTCGATGCGAGGAAGGGGATAGGGTTGAAGTGACTTGCCGTGGTCTCTACCAGGAAGCAAGGATGTCCACCCTGCCCCGTCCTCAGACCCTTGTCCTCATGCCGTGTCCTGCTTTGCGCCCTTTCCCCGAGCTTTGTGCCAGAACCAGTAGTTTTGCCCAGACGTGAGCTCGGGAAAGGTGGCCAGGACAGGAGTGGGGAGGTCTCTCCTGTTGTCTCCAACACGAGCTGGAGCTTGCTGCAAGCGTCCTCCCCCAGCTTTGAAAAAAGCATGGGATGTGCTAAAAATCACAGCCTGCCCCAGCGTCACTCCACCGACGCTGCAGCCATTGTCCTCTTCACCCGAGTGGGAGGTGTTTGTGCCCCGTGGGCAGAGCTGCCCAGGCTGGCGGAGGGGAGACGTGGCTCTGGCATCAGCAGGCGAATGCCCAGTGCTGGGCTGTTCCCAGGGAGCTGGCCAGGAGCTGCAGGGTGCTCAGCCTTGGGCTATCAGGATGTCTGTTTGAAAAAGGGACGGGTTCAGGTGCCTAAGCGATGACTTTGCCCTTTAGTGTCCAGTGGGGTTTGATTACCTCTTTACCAGAGAATAAATAATTCTCATGACTTTTGCTGCTACCTGGAAGTTTGCACATGACCGGGAGGGTCTCCGAAGCACTGGTGCATCTGCTGTTGTAGCAACAGCTTCATGGTCAAGCATCCCGACTTCTGGGCTATTGCCTAGAGAAGAACACCCTGAGCCTCACTGGCCCGGGGGGCAGCTCTCTGCCTTCGAAACCCAGGGAATGAGAAGATTCAGAACAAAAGCCAAGACGTGAGAAAAGCCGCAAGGGAAATGGTGTCTCTGTTTTCTCGCCTGTTGGTCGATTCCTTACCAAATGACACTGGCGCATCTGTTCATTTGACTTCATTGTAAAACTCCCTTTGCTCTCCATCGAAATGCATACTGTATTCTTTAGTCTTCCTGGGGTATTTGAGTTGTTAGCCTGGTTAGAAAAAGGGTTCCAATAAAGGTTCAGACAGTATTTCCTTCTCATCGCAGCCTTGTTTGTCACGTTCCTTTTGGATCCGACTGCGTGCAGTGGGATATTTTGGGTTGTTTCAGCTGCTCCACAGGGAAGGGCATGTGCCTCTGCTCCCAGCTGCCGCGGACTGGCTGCTGGGGGCACTGGCTGAAGCAAAAAAAGTCATGGGCTAGTATTTCTGGCAGCTCTCCCTCCCCTGCTGGGCCAGGCTTTCGCTGCCCTTTGCCAGGCCCTTTGGATCCCCCTGCCCTGCTCAGGCACCAGTAGCCCAAGCCAGAAATGGAGCCGTCCCACCGTGGAGGTCACCATTTGGGCTCGCCAGTCCTCTCCTCAGGGCCGTCCCCTTCCCTGCCTGCGCGGCCCTCGCTTCAAGCCCTGCAGAGTGCTCCCGCACCACAGGGTCCCATTGCGGGCACCTCCTCGGCCATCTCGGTAGGAGCCAGGGTGCTCCCCCGTGAGCAATGGGGCGGTGGGGACTCTCTGGCACCCCAGATGATGCCCCTCACCCTGGGGTGCTCCCCTGGACTGGCTGGAAGTCCCACAGGGGAGCAGTAGCACTGGACCAGGTCCCCATGCTGTTCCCAATAGGGCTCAGATGGGCACGCAGGAAGGGTCTGGCCGCGGCACGGACAGAGCCTGGGGACACGGGGCAGCGTCCCCAGGTCACTCGGAGGGGAAGGGAGGCTGCGAGGCCGCTTTGCGCTCCCCAGAGCTGATGTCGTGGGCCCAGCTGGGCGACGGGAGGCAGCCAGGAGATCTGGAGTGACAACAGGAGCTAAATTGGGGTGGCCCAGAGAGGGTGAAAGCTGGCGGGAGGGGACGAGGGGATGTGTGACTAATGGGATAAACAAGGGGACAGGGAGGATTCCTGGCAGGGGAGGGAGGATGGCCTGGAGCTTTGTGGGCAAGCGTGGGACTGGAGATGTTGGGAGGCTCCTGGAAACACGGCAGGATCTTGGGGCTGCCCGAAACCTCCTCGGGGCTCGTCCCCCTCTCCCTGTGGGCCAGTGTTTGCCCAAGCGGGTGCAGAGCTGAGTGCTGGAGTGATCCCACTTTCCAGCCAAGGCGAGAGGTGCCCAGCTGAGCTCAGGCTCAGTGTGTGGCGATGTCCCCCAGGAGCCCCTGCTGTCACCCTCGGGCAGCAGGAGCCCCCAGCCGGGCAAGGGCAGCCGGGCAGGACAAGGGGACGGAGGGGAATGCTCTGCCCCTCCACTGGCATCTGCCTCCCTGCACCCGGGGGTGCTCAGCCAGCACCTGGGGCCTCACCAGGCATCTCCAGGCATCCCCCTCGGTCCCCAGGGAGACCCCCAAGATGCCCAGCTGTCCCCATGCATGGAGGGGGCGAAGGGGCTGGGCACAGGGGAGCAGCCCTGCCTCCTGCCAAGGAGAGGCAGCTCCCTCCCCCAGCCATGCTGCGTCGGTGCAGCGTGATTAATGCCGTTGGAGTGACCAGGGGCTGAATTGCGGCGCGGCCTGCGCTGCATTAAAGTCTTCCTGCTGTAATTATTTCCATCAAGTCTATTAGAAAAATTGCAGATGCTGGAGAGAAGGAGCATGAGGCAGAGCCAGGAGGGAGGATGCGGCATGAGGAAGTGGTCCTGTATGCAGCATGACCCTCACTGACGACATCCCATACTCCGGGGCATCCCATTGCCCACCTGAGCCATGCCCGGACCACCTCCATGGGGAGCCCCTCGTTGCCACCAGGTACCCCTCGCTTGCACGGTCGGGGCCGTGTCGCCCGGGTGGATGCTTGCCGGCAGCCCACCCGCCACCGCCGCCGCGCCTCTTCCCACGGCGCTCTGCCTGCTCCTCGCTACTGCCCTGTAATTAGCCCTGCCGCCGCGCGGCTGTGATTACCGCCTCGCCCTGCCCGCGCACGGCGATTGCGGCACGGCTGGGGCACGCGGTGGGGCGAGGAGGAGGAGGAGGGCGAGGAGGAGGCGGCAGGTGCTGAGCAGCACCGCGAGGACCCTGCCCGCCTGCTGCCCAGGATCCCTCTCCTTCCCACGGTCGGGGGATGTTTCTCCAGGCCTGACTGGTGAAGGCGGCCGAGGAAGCAGGGCTGGAGAGGGACATCCCTCGGAGCACGGCTTTCCTCCTCCATCCCGCAGTCCCGCTCACACTCGGCCTCTGCGAGCAGCCCTGGGCCGCCGAGACGCTGCATGCCCCTGGCCACGAAAGGGGTCTGTCCCTGCCACAGCATCACCCAATTTCCCGGTACAGTGGGCTGCTCAGTGGCACGGGCACACGTGGCTTTACAGTGAGGGTAGAAGCTTGGCCCAGCCCCACTGAGGGGGTATTTTTAACTGGTGACACTGGGGTGAAAGCAGCTGGGCCTGAGCTCGGGGGCTATTTTGGGCGAGTGGGCTGGGTGCAGGGTGGTGGGAGGGAGCGGCGGGGGCCGGGGCAGCTGCCGAAGCACCGTGGCCCTGTGGCAGCCGGGTTCCTCAGGCTGGCAGGAGAGGTCAGCTGCCGCAGCCCAGATTCTCCACGGCTGTTTCATCCTCTCCAAAATACTCGGCTGACAGGGCAGGAATTGCAAAACACCCCCCCCGCCCCCAATCCATATAAATAGCGCTCGCCTGGCGGCTGGAGGGTTAGAGAAGTTTCTCGGCTCCGAGCTCAGGCATTTATTGCAGCTCTCGCCCGGGAGCGGCAGAGAAAGTCGCACATAAAGTGCTGGGGAGCGAGAGGGGAGAGAGAAGCTTTTTAATCTCGGGATATTCGGGTTTATTATTTTTTTTCCCTCTCCCACTGGGAAGTTTTATTTTCCTCTCCCCGGTCCCTGGGATCACAGCCAGACAGGAAGCATTTTCTTGCGGCCAGAGAGCTCCCTCCGTCCTTCCTGCGCTTCTCCAGCTCCCAGTGATTCAGCCCTGAATTGATTTTCTCCGTCGTCCTTCACCTGGTGCCGGGGAAGGAGAGGACCGTCCCTGCGGCACCCACCCGCAGCCACACACCCGCGGCCCGCCCGGGGTGGATGCGTCTCCTCCGGGACGGGCTCCCCGGGCAAGTTCACAGCCAGGAGCGGCCGCGCAGAGGCTGAGGCTCTGTGGGAGAGCCCCGGGGACGCACTCGGACCCCTCCGAAGGAAGCCATGGCCGACAGCCAGATGCCCTTCTCCTGCCATTACCCCGGCAGGCGCAGCGTCCGCGACCCTTTCCGGGAACCCGGTTTGACCTCACGCCTGCTGGACGATGATTTTGGAATGTCACCCTTCTCCGGGGACCTGACGGCGGACTGGCCCGACTGGGCTCGGCCCCGGCTCACCACCACCTGGCCAGGTCCCCTGCGCGCTGGCATGACCCGTGCCTCCACCATGGCCCCCAGCTATGGTGCCCGCTTTGGGGGGTACCCTGAGAGCCGCAGCCCCGTGCCCTTTCCCCGCGAGCCCTGGAAGGTGTGCGTCAACGTGCACAGCTTCAAACCCGAGGAGCTGACGGTCAAAACCAAGGATGGCTACGTCGAGGTGTCAGGTGAGAGTGAAGGCACCAGGGAGGAGGAGGAGGATGGGGCATGAAAAGCATCCAGTCCTGCCCTGCCTGTGCCAGCTTAAGAAATTGCTGTAAAATGCAAAAATCGCCTTTATTTTAAGCCAGTGATGGCAGCCCCGTGCTCGGGAGCAGGGCCAGGGCTGCGGCAGGGATTTGGGGCAGCCCCGCGGGCAGTTCGGGGGTGCCACAGGGGGACCTGGCTCACGAGCCGTGGTGGTTTGCTGCAAAAATGAAAAGGACAAGCTTCCTTTGGAGTAAATCTCCCCACTTTCCACCCCGGCCGACTGGGGAGGCACTGCTGCGGGCGGCAGCACCCTACAGCGAGCTGCCAGGAGGGGCCCCAGCTTGGCTCGGTTAATTATAGCCAGGGTGAGGCCGGCAGGGCAGGAGATTCCCTTTAAAGGGGCCGAGAGAGAGGCAGCTCTGGTGCTGGGAAGTGGGGGGCAGCTGCCCCGCGGCCCCCACCCCAACCCAGCCCCAAGAGGCCCCAGCAAGGGGACGAGCTGGCCAGAAGCACATCCCTACAACTTCGATTAATGGTGAGGACAGTGCACAGACCACATTTGGGGCGCCCACGGACACCCAGCCCTGAGCATCCCTTCGGCCCGGCACAGACATCCCGGGTTGCCCCCGCGTGCCCGGGGCTGGGGTCCCCAGAGAGGGGCTGGGGGCTGCCACGCAGCACAGCCCTGGGCATTTATTTGGGCCTTATGGCATCACAAGGGGGGAAAACCACAGGTCGGGGGGGCGGGTCTGGGCAGCTGCTGGTGTGGTTTTAACTTCAGAGATGCTCCAGGCACAGGCACCCCCAGCCTGGCAGCACGGTGGAGGGGAACCCAGCTGGGGGGGTGGGACAAGGAGGGAAGCTGCCACCTCCGAAGGTTTTATTATGCCTTGGGGCTTTTTCTTATGCCCCAGCTCTTGGCAGCCTGTGAGACCCCGGGCTCCCACTGGAAATATGGGTGTGCTGTGTCCAGCATCTCCTTCCCCACATAGGAGAGGCTTCCAGAGGGAAGGGTTTGCACTGGGGAAGGGAAAAACAACTCCTCCACAAACTTCCCTGTTGGGTTTTGTTGTTGTTTGTCGGGGAAGAAATAATCTCCTGGTGTGACGTGGGGTGTTGCCCTTCCCTGCAGGCAAACACGAGGAGCAGCAGGTGGAAGGAGGGATCGTCTCCAAGAACTTCACCAAGAAAATCCAGTAGGTACCAGCAGGCCCCGGGGCGTCCCCCCGCCGAAGGGCCGGGAGGGGGGGGCGGGGGGGGTGCTGCCATGTCCCCTTAACCAGCACCCAAATGTCGCTAGCCTGCGGTGGGACCCCATCCCTGTGGTGCAGGCAGGTCGCAGGCAGCACAGGGATGCCACCGGCAGCAAAGGGCTGAGCTTTGCCAGTCCCCGTGCGTGGGCTCACACGTGCAGGGACTCCTGCGCCCGTTTTCACCCCAAAATCTGCCCTTTTGCAGCACGTGCCTGGCTGGTTTGGGCCACACGGTGATTCCCCGAGGGAAGTAAAAGAGAAGGAGGTCTTTTTCTGGGTGCTTTGTCAGCCTCCTCCAGGCCCGGGGCTGCATTTGGAGCCGGGCAGGACGCAGGGAGCAAGGAGGGGTGCAAGGAGCCACGCTCATGGTGCCAGCACATCCCCCGGGGTTCAGCAGGGCAGGGTGGGCTGACACCGTCATCAGCCCCAAAATACACCCCTCTGTGTGAATGTATATACCTATCTGTATCTGAATGATGTCAGTCGGATTGCTATCGCGTTGACTCACCGCGATGGCTCACTTTGGCAACAACAACGGCAAAGGGCAGGGAGGAAAGGCGAGGCTGGCGGCAGGCGAGCCCCGACCGCGGCACTTCACCCATGCGGGGGGCGGACCCCCGGCCGCAGGGCTCGTGGGGTTAACAGGGAAAAGCAACAAAGCCCAGGGCATGGGAAGGGTTTCCTCAGCTGGCAGCAGCTCAGCTTTGTTTTTCTACCCCAAAGGAGCCCTGTGCATCCCAAACTCCCGTGGGAAAGCTGGGGCGAGCACTGCGCTCCCTCCTGCTCGGCGCTTGGCAGCCGCGGCGGCTCCTTTTACGGGCAAGGCTTGCGGCTGACACGGGCTGCGGCACGGCGATGATTTACTCCTGCTTTGCAGAAGCCCAGGCAGCACAAGTGACGGGTGACATCCCGTCAAACACATCTGCCCGGGAGATTAAACAGAGCACCCACAGGGGCCAGACCAGCCAGGAGGCCACTTTAAATATCCCCGGCACATTCCCGGGTGCTGCAGTAATAACACAGGCTTTGCCGCGCCCCGCGCCGGGGCTGCTGGCTCGGCACCAGTGGTTCCCCATGCACTTGGGGGTCCTGCGTGGGCTTCCCAAGGGTCGATGTCCACCAGGGTCGTGGCGTGCTGAGAGCCGGCAGCTGCCCCGGCCCCCTGGCTCCTAAACCTTCTCCCCTCTCCTTCCCTCCCGCAGGCTGCCCTACGAGGTGGACCCCGTCACGGTCTTCGCCTCCTTGTCGCCGGAGGGGCTGCTGATCATCGAGGCACCCCAGATCCCCCCCTACCAGCAGTACAGTGAGGGCGGCTGCAGCAGCGAGATCCCCGTCGAGAGCCAGGAGGCCACCTGTGCCTGACCGGCCACCCATGTCCCTCCCACACCCCGGCATCCCTCCTCCCCTCTCCCCTCTTCCCCTGGACCCCCGCTCCCCGGTCCCCTGCGGCACGGCGTCCGGACAGCCTCCGGCAAGGGTGATGGGTGCCGCTCGCGGGGACGGCAGCACCCGCCACCCCGCAGGGGGACCAACTGAGAGCCGGGGCACGCGCGCCGCGTGCCAGGCCACCGTCCCCAAGGGCCTGTAGCGGTCTGAGGTGCCGGTAGAGATTTTGTGCCCGTGGGGCCGAGATGTCCTCGTTACGGTTATTTTTTGCTCTGAGTTGCTCGGATGGGATATTTATAACAATAGCAAAAAAGGGCCCTTTTTTCTCTCAAATTGACATGGAATCCCATAGCCCTGTGTCTTTTCCTCCTCCGTGGGTTGGTTTTTTTTAAATCACATGTCTGCAAAGGACACACGTCCGGCAGTGGAGCTTGACGGCACGGCCTCCGTCCTGAGAAACGCAAACCGTCTGCGTGGTTTGAACATTGGTTTGGGGTTGGTTTTTTTTCTTTTTTTCCAAAGAGAATTTGTGCTTTTACTTGTCAGACTTGAGGAATAAAACCCAATCGATGTTCTTAGCCTCCGCTTGTCTCGGCTGAGCCCGGCGGGGCAGGCAGAGGGCTGCGGGAGGGCAGTGGGGAGGAGGGGGGATGCCGCCGTGTGCCACCTCCTAGCCCGGCACGGGGTCCTCCCCGTGGGGGGAAGGAGAAGAGAGATGTGTGGGGATGTTTGCACTGATGGGCGGCTGAAGCATTTGCTCAAGACTTTTTTTCTGCAGCCTGTGAATGCTGAGCCCCAGCTAACACTGTGCTGGGGAGGCACCGAGCCCAGTGAGGACCGTGGGCTCATCCTTTCCTTACCCGCTTGAGGGGCTGCGAATGCTTTTCCTGCTTGGGGCTGCTAAATCAGCCTCTAAGCTGGGAAAGTAGGGTTTGCACCGTCCCCATTTCCACCTCACTCTGCCAGCTCCCCGCCGGCAGCTCCACAGGGAAGCACTTCCCAGTTAATTCCCTGGCAGAGGTACCGGCAAACGGTTTCTGACGGACTCTGGGCACAGCCTTAAAACCATTCCCGAGGGCGAAGCACCGGGCAAGATTTGTTAGTCCAGGGCTGACAAACCAGAGGTGCCGATGGGCGGCAGGAGTTTTTCCGTCGATCTGTGTGGCACCTGGATCGGGCACCCGGTTTTCCATGTCACCAGGACCTCAGAGTTAAAAATACAACCTCACATGCTCCCCTCCAGCCCATTTGGGATGCGGTTACCAACAACAGCCCATCACGTGCTGTAAACCCCGGCCCCAGCGCTCAGGGGCCACAATGGTACCCGCACTCCAGGTCACGGAGGGGAACCTGGGGGCTCTCGCCCCGGTTTTGTATTATATTTAATTTTCGGTAGTTGTTATGGAGCCTGGACCCCCAGGTGGGGCACTGTCCCCCCCCACGCCTGTCAGCGGGCGCCAGCCCCGGGCTCAACCATGACGACTTTGCCAGGCGCAGCTATGAGCACAGCAATTTTTATGAATAAAATATAATCCTTGAAATGTAATACTGACACCAAGATGGAAAGCAAAAAAGTCATGAGTCACAGCTCCAGCCCTGCGTCCTCATGCCACTTGGAGCCGTCATGCCCTGTAGGTGACAGCTCTCCAGCACATACTGTCCCTCCTCTTCCTCACCCCTACAAAGAATTTTTCTTTCAGTCTTTTGAAGAAGCATCCCCAGCCCCACAGGCTCCCCAGGCCCAACCTCCATTTTGGCCCCAGCGCCCCAGCCCCTCAATGCACTTTTCATGGGAAGGACCCTGGGGGGAAGCATGTGTGCCCCTGGGGTGACCCTCAGGCTCCAGCGCCCCAGAGCGAGCGGCTGGATCCGGCCCCAGAGCAGCCCTGACTGCGTACCCCACGAGTGGCAGATGACGGGGACCAGCTGCGACTCTGCAGGGGGGCTGGGGGTGGAATTAGGCACAGCTGAGCCCCTCTCCCACCCCAGCGTATATGGGGAGGTCCCCAGGCTGCAGCTGCACCAGTGCTGAGGCAAAGGGAGCCCCAGGCTCAGCTTTGGGGCTGCCGCGCAGGTAAGGGCTGCCACAGTCAGATGATGGCTCCCAGCTTTCTCTCCTGCTGATCCTGCAGTTTGGGGAAAGATTTTTTTTTTTCTTTAATCACTTTCTGTTTTATTTGGTTCTGCTTTCGATTAATTCCTTAATAATGTCTTATAAAGACTGTTGTAAGATGCATTAGCAATAATTTCTTAATGGTTGAGGTTGGCATTGGCAATTAGCACTAAGGACCTCTTACACAAGCAGCATGCTTGGGCCTGTGCAGCCAGCAGCTTCTCAAGCTGTTGGATTGTCTGGAGTATCATATACTAATGAAAAAATTGTAAATGGAGATCCACTTTTCTTTTTTTTTTCTTTTTTTTTTTTTTTAATTTTGACCTGATTATTGAAGCAAAAGAGTTTTTAAAAAAAAGTAATCTCTATTGGTGTTTCTGCAAATGGAAAAGTAAGTTTGGAAACCCTGGGGCATTTCTGCATCAGCATCTTCCCTCTGTGTCTGAGGAGTATGGGGTGGGAAATGCGTGTTCCTGGGGTACCAGGGTGCCACAGAGCCAGGGCCAGCGGGGCGTGGGAGCTGTTTGCTCATCCTCAGCCTGCGTGTGAGATAACGGCTTGAAGCCATTAGATCCATAACACGATGCTGCAATGGCCACTCTGCCAATTACATTACGCTTTGTGGGTTTATAGCAATTACGCTGCATCGAGTGGTGTCATAACACATTATGGTTTATAGCTTAATATCGGCTCTAGCAGGGAGATGATGTGTGCAGGACGTGGCTGTGGGAGAGCCTCCTCTGGGTGGGGAGGAGTGGGCTTCCCACGGATCCGACCCTGGGCCTGGCCGAGGCGGCTTGGGAGGGACCGAGGCCATGGGCTGTGCCTCTTGGGACCCCTCTCACTGGCGGGAGAAGGGGCAGGATTTTGTTTATCAGCAATTCACCTTGCACGGGGCACCCCAGCCGCGGTGGCACCTCTCCACTGGCTGTGTCCAGATCACTCTGGGAGGCCAGCGCTCCCTTATTTCTCGTTCTGGAGTGGCGTTTGACTTACCAAAATCCACGTTATTCAAAGCCAAACGACTTCTACTGCTGAAGGAGGCAGAGGAGCCATCCTAATCAGGCCTTTCAAATCTTGCTCTCAGAGCAATGCTGATGCTGCTGGCACGGGGCCCTGCCCCTGGCCAGGGAGGGGAGAGGAGCAGATGTTTGAAAGACTTTATTTTTTTTTCTTTCTAAGAAGTCGGTTCTGATAAAACACACAATCATGTGTGAAAGGGGCTGGTGTAATTAAGCAGTCGGATGCTGAGCAATTTGCATTAGGCTCTCTGTTGCTGCTGGTGCCAGCACATGCCTCGCTGCCCGGGCAGCAGCTGGAGCAAGGAGCAGGAGGGATGTGCCTGCTCCGGGGAGAGGAGATGCTGGGGTCGGGGCTGAGCTTGCAAACTCAGTAGCTCTCGATGCATCTCAGGACCGTGAGCTTGCAAGCTCAGCTCTAAGCCCTGGCAAAGCTTTCCTGGGCAGCTGGAGGGAAATGTGGGTGATTCACCCGGCCTTTTTGTTTGGGGAAAGATCTTTCTAGCTTATTTGCAGCGGTGATCCCTCCCGCAGCGCAAGCGGGTGATTCCCAGTGCAGCAGACACCATGGAGCTGGGATGGGCTGATGGGGAGGGCTCGGGGCTGGGAACTCGGCGCCATGAGATAAGGGGTCTGCGTCATGGGAAACTGGCCTCGGGGGACCTGCTGCCCAAACCAGCTGCTGCAGATGGGCTGAAGGATGTGAAGAGATAAGGATAAGGTCACCCAAGCCGTGGGAGAGCTCGTCGGCAGGAGGCTTAGCTTGCAGGAGGCTGAATAAACCTCTCGGCCATGTCCTGCTGTCTGTCCTGAGCTGCCGAGGAAGCCGCCGGGCTCTGCCGGCACCACCAGCCCTCAGTAAGGCAGGGGCCAGTGGGGCTGAACAGATTCTGAGCACTGATTTACACCCCACCGGGGCTGGGCTGGGTGAGCACGTGGCTCCTCACAGGGCACCAGCTCCCAGCCTGTCCCAGAGGATTTATTTTCCTAAAATGGAAGCAAAAGCTGAATTGATTTATTTTGGTTGTCAGCATGCGGAGCAGGCTAAATAATCCACAAGAAGCTCCAGAGCTGTCCAGATACACCAGGCGTCTCCAGAGGCCTGGTTTCTTCTTCTAGAAGAACTGGGTTGGTCTTACATTCTTACTCCCCAGCTCCTGTGGCAGGAGCTGGCTCGTGCCTGGGCAGAGCCGTGGCCAACGGCCAGCACAGCAGCTCCCAGAGCTGTGTCCAGCCCTGCTCTGGGCAAGCGCCGCTCTTGCATCCCACACATGCCCATGGCTCAGGACACGCTGGCTGGCTCGCCCCGCAGAGATGCACTTGATGTGTCTCGCTCGCTCCCGGCATGCTGTTAGATCGTGCTGCGGGGTCCTCGGGTGGCCACAGGGACCCTTTTGTTGGCTGAGGGGGATGTCTGCGCTTTCCAGCTGCTCTGGGAGCTTCTCTGCACAGCTCTGAGCTGGGCGTGCACCATGGGCGTGCAGGAGCTCAGCCTGTTTTCCTCCAGCATCCTCTTCCTCGGTCCCCCAGCGCTACAGTCTTCCCCTCCACCCCCCAGGCGACGTGCAGCTCTCCAGGCTCTCGCTTGGCAGCTGGGTCTTATTCCTGCAGATTACCTATCTGGGTTTGCACAGCGGGGTTGATGCAACACTTCTGGGTGGTTTTCCTTCGCAGAGCTCTCTGGAGCGTCCCTGGCTCCCCGAGGGTTTCTCACACAAACCTGGGCCCCTTCAGTACAAGCCTGTCCCTCTTCCCCCGGAGAATATCCTGTAACCATCCAGGTGTTGCTCTGCTAAAGTCGAGGTCATTTGGGGTTTTTCACATTTCTCTTTGGGAGTTTCTCTTCGTGAGTTTCTCTTCTCTTGGAGATTTTGCTTTGTTGTGGTTTTGGTCTCCACTTGCAAAGCAAACATCATCTGCTTTATTTATTTCAGATGTCTCCAAAGGGAAGACTTTGCCACATGATGGCTGTGGGGACAGAGAAGAAAAAAACTTTCTTTTTCTCTAATGAAAGAACCCAAGGTCATAGAAATAATCTGCCCTGGCTGACCAGATGGCCTTTCTGTCTCTTAAATCAAAGGCTGGGAAGTTGCGCAGGAACTCCCGGCCATGAACCGGCACGGCCACCCCTGGGAGCAGACCAAGAAGTTCCTGAGGCTTTGCCCATCCCAGCAGAGAGAAAGGGAGGAGAGACCTCTGTAGATAAAGCAGTGCTGGTGGGGGGTTATGGCATCGTGTTTTGGATGCTTCTGCCCCTACCCATCTCAAGAGGGGACTGGGTGTGCTTTGAGGCTCGAGCCCGGTGACTCCCACCAGCAGCACGGACCCTCCGGGTGGACAGTGTGTGTGATGATGGTGTTAACCATCACTAACCCCTTCATGGAGCCGCAGCTGCCTCTGGGCACTGTGACATCTTGTAGCCATGAATTCCTCCCTCGAATAATGAGCTGTAGCTGGAGGGAAGGAGACTTTTGTCCTATTTGTTTTCTTTTGTCGGTCTTTAAACCCAGTTGCAAATGCTGCTGGTAATTAAGGGCTGTCTTGCCATTTGGGTGATGTGCTGAAGTGCAACGTCCTGCTCCCAGCCAGATGCTCCACAGCAAACCCATCCTGGAGGAGAGGCAAGTTTTGTCTTCATTTTCTTCTTTCATATTACAACAAAAAGCTTCCTATCCGAGGTGGCCTTGGAAACTGCTTCTTATTAAAGACCTCCTTGAAATGTATTATAACAGCCGAGGAGGGTGGTTATGAAGCACAAAAAGCCTGCGGAAGAGCTCATTAAAACAATAAATTACAACTAATTAGAATAAATCAAGCTAAATCATCTCCACTGTGAAGGTAAAATGAGGTGTGAGTGAGGGTTTTTAATAAGGCCGGTGCTAATCCCAGGGTCCTCTTTAAAGTGATGGTGAGTCCTGCTGCAGCGATGATCCCGCTGCTGGGACCCGGGTGGAAAACAGACCCAGACAAAGGCGAGGGGAAAGCAGAGCTAATGGGATTTTTAATTGTTTCCCAATCCTAGCTGCCTGTCGCTAATTGCAGTGGGTTTGGGGGTAGCACAGCATCTGCAGTGGCTTGCAGAGGGGCAGGCACAGGTCAAGGTGCTTGGGTTTGCTTACTTTGGGGTTTTTTTTCCTCTTCAATTTGCAATGCACAAAGTGGCTGTGGGGTTTTGTTCTTCTCTGTCATATCACTTCATCACAAGCAGCCACAGCTAAATGACTTCTCTGCATAATTAACAGTGAGATCATCGGGACTGCCTTGGCTCGGAGTCATTTCTCCTCCAGTCTCCAAAGAGCTGATTAAACACAAGGTGGGGGGGTGGAGAGCAGCGGGATGGGTGCCCTGCCTATGCCCAGGCAGCCCCAGAGACGGGGGCTGGAAGGGGCCGCCTTGGCCTGCTGCTCCTGCATCAGCTAAGGGAGGCCTGGGAGATCTCATTATCCTCCTCAGTGACGTTAACACTGAAGCCAAAGGTCCCAGGAAGCAAAGACTGGCAGCACCAACCTGACCCATGCTGAGGAAGGGGCTCACCGCCAGCGGGGTGCTGGGGAAAACCTCCTGCAGTGTGTTAAATGCCCACGTAGGACGGACATCATTGACCAGGAGGTCTTTGAGCTGCCAAAGCAAAAGGTTTCCTGCTGAAATGAGTGAATCGCTTCTGAAAGCACCTGGAAGTGGGCTCAGCTCTTGGGAACGCGGAGCCCAGAGCCAGCACGGGTGCTGGTGCCACAGCCAAGGTCAGTGGCGATGCTGCTGAGACACCGCGGCTTGAGCCTTCCTGGCTGCTGCTTGCCTCCAAGGGGTGAGCACTCCTGCCAGTGCTGGAGAAATGTATTAGTTTCATTAAGCTTAAATGATTAGCTCCAGGCCTTGATAATGATACTTAATGGATCTAATATTTTTTTTGGTGATTATGCTGTTGTATACAGCGGTGTATATCATTAATAACCTTCTTCAAACCTCCTTGCTTTCACTGTCACTAATTATGTTCAAGCCCTTCTCATGCCTAAGCCCAATTAGCTGCCTATAAAGAGGCTTTACCCCATGAAGAATGCCGAGCTGTGCTGGGAGGTGGACGCTGATGTTTTGTTGGTTACTGGGCAGAAGATGTTTTGTGGGTTACTGGGCAGAAGGATGCTTGGATTTGGCCGCAGGGGCCGTGGGCCAGACCCTGCAGGGTGGTCAGGGCAGCTGTGGTAGATGCTGCTTTCTGCAGGAGGTGGTGGAAAGCCTCGGGGCAGCTCCACTCTGTTCAAAACCCCTTTCTTAGTCAGCCCCTCAGTTATGCAGGGGGGTTAACACCAGCCATCCTGGGTTTTATCACCTATTGGTGTCCGGAGGGAGATGATGGACAGTAGGTGAGGGTGGTGAAGTCAAACATTGCTCACTGTTTTTCCCAGGAGGTGATAACGAATGCATTGAGGATACAGTGTTTTCTCAGGGAAGGTGTACCTAAGCCAGGGACTCTCCTGTTATTGCTAGATCAAACCTGTGTTGTCCCGATGCTGAAGGTGTCTGGGTGGAAGAAGGAGCATCACCTCCATCTCCAAACTCTCCCTGAAACTTGCCATCGCCCTTGGGAGGAACAACCAGGCTTGGCTGCTTCTCTGCTCCTCCTTGTTTGTGCCTCCTTCCCATCCCTCTGAGTGTTGATTAATCCATTAGGATTAACCTCTCTAACTCCTTGATTAGCTGCATTTTAAAACTCCATTTGTTTTCCTTTTTACATCAAGCCAGAGCCAAAAAAAGAGAGGCCAATTTGCAGCGATACTGATTTACTGCAATTTCTGAAAATCAGGGTGAACGCTGGGAAGGCGTGCTTGGCATTTCAACTCCTCCCCGGCGAGCTGCGAGAGGCTCCATCCGGCAGGAGCTAACTTGGAGAAGAATACCACGGAACCAGCATCTACCCGAGTTCCCAGGGCTGGTTTCTGATGGCATCAGTGCAAACCTGGAAGATGCATCCTGCATTTCAAGGACTGAAAATGTCCTGCTCTGTGCCTTGGAGAAACTGAGGCCCTCATTAAGTGACATGCACGGGCTAACGAGGCTGATCCTCAGCCCTTAGATGGCTTTTTTGGTCCCTCACGGACATCCTTTTCTCCAGGGGAAGTGTCCTTGGCTTCCCTGAACTGCACACAGCAGAAATTTCTCAAGGTGGGTCTTTGTGCTTTAAGACCACACAGGGTGGTAACATCATGGTTTGGCCTCATCCAGACCTGATTTGCCAGGTGTAGACCCAGTCCTGGGTTTACTGAACCTGAATTTAGCCCATGACCTCGTGAGGTGCCAGACCTCTTCAGAGTCCAGGGGTGTCTGATGACAAAACCTTTGCCTCTCTGTGCCGGGAGGTTGGCTCGGTGTCGGCTCTGGCTTTGCCCGTGGAGCCGGGGCAGCTGCCTTCCTCTGCCGTGCAGGAGCCACGTGGGAAAAATCATCGATATCTTCAAAAACAAGCAAACTCACTGGATCTGAAACAAAATCTCTACTGTTCCCAAATGCTTATCTTTCCCTTCCCAGTGTGTCCCCTGGGAAGGAGTGACTCCCTCTCCATGCCCAGCCCAGGGCTGTCCCGGCTCCCCAGCCGATGCCAGTGATTGTGCACCCCATTGCTGAGGCCGGGGACGCTGAAACACAGGCAGCAACGGGGATGTGTCCAGGCGAGCAGAGCTGTGTAGCTGGTAACAGTACTGTGGTGGGGGCTGTTTGGACACACACACACACACACACACACCCCCCGCAGGGAAGGAACAGTGTTTTCCTGGCTTTAGCCCTGGTTCCGTGCCCTGTGGCTTCACCCCTTGGAGGTGAAACGGGTGCAGCTCTGCAGCAGCCCGGCCCGGCAGCCCTGCCAGCACACCCTGCCCTTGGTGAACTGGCTGCTCCGGAGTTATTCCTGCTGTATTTATGCGATCATTAAGCTTTAAGGCGACTAACACTAACCACCCGCTGACCTGTGCTAACCCTGCAATTCCTTCTTCAGTCACCTCCTCTGGCTGTGAATCCACGTCTGAGCTCCGGCACTTTCGGAGGCAGTCGCGGGGCTGGACGGGACGCCCAGGGGCTCTGCCTCTGCCGAGGAGGGAGAGGGACAAACAGCTTTCACAGGGCTGGAGAAATTGGCTGAGCTGTGTATCGCTGGCCATAGGAGTTTGCCCCACGGTTAGGGGATCTGCTTGCACAAGCAGGGGTCAAGGCTCTGGCCCAGAGCTCAGCAAAGCCAAGGCTTAGAGCTGGGGTCTGGGGCGGTTCTCTCACCTGGCTGATGGCTGGGACCAAGGGCTGGTTGGGACCCTGCCCTGGGGCTGGGGTGCTGAAGGAGGCGGCTCGTCCTGGCACCAAAGCCCCTCTCCTATGGAGCCGCGTTTTGGGGTTGGCTGTCTGCAAGGAGCAGCTTTCCCTGCAGCGGTTTGCGGTGCCCAAGAAGGGCTGAGTGCAGCAGGGACATCGCTAGAGCCCTTCTCCTCTTCCAGGCTGCCCACTTGCAGGACGTTTATAAGGACCTTTGAGATTTCTCTAAGGTTCTGGAGCAGCTCAATGTCTTTCTAAGCTATTTTGGGGCACATGAGTAGGAAATACGTGTCATGGACACATGCATCTGTCTGCACCCATAGGCAACAGCCTGTGGGTTCAAGTGTTTAGGCAAGCAGGTTCAAAGCTCTGCAAGGGAATCTTCTTCCCATTACTGAAGCAAAACAAGGCAAAACCAAGTGGAGGGCTTTGCCTTGCAGGACTGTGGTGCCCAAAGCTGGGCTCGCCTGCACGGGTGGTGTTGGAACTGAGAAAGTCTCTTGGGAGCCGTCTGTGACCTGTCAGTTGAGGTTTAAAAAGCTTCACATTGATGCACAATTTAGGGGAAGCATCTTGCATTTCTATAGCTATACAAAAAGATTTTCTGAAATTGCAGTGATATGAGAAAATGTCTTTTAAAGTGGCACCCAGATGGCAGGGGGAAATTGTGCTGTTTGAATTCTTTTCAGATAAATTGAAGCTAAAGGGATGTTAAAAATGTTATAGGTTTTTTCCCCCCCTTCCACCACCTGCTACTCAAATGACACAAGAGGAGTCATCAAGCAGAGCAAGTGAGATCCTTACGGTGCACCGCTTAGGAAACGGCCTCTTCTCAATCCTGCATCTGACGGCAATTAACACTGAGAGATCCCAAACCCGGTGGGGTCAGGTCTGGGCTCCTTGCCCCCTCCTCCATGAGGGCTGGGGTGCACGTGGGGAGCAGCAGGGATTGCAGGATTTGGGTTCCTCGGGGCCTCTGTGTGACCATGGCATAAGCCCAGAGCAATGGGGACAGGCTCATTTGAACCAGCCCCAGAGGAAGACTCACCGTAAAATTAGAGTCCGGGTCAATGCAGGCAACCTTTGTGCTAACAAACCTCCCCACCTGCTCCCCGGGAAGGTGGCTCTCAGGGCTGGGATTTTGCGGGGGGATTTGCCCAAACCCATTTCTCAGCAAAGAGAAGGAGCCGCAGGCAAACCCCAGGTGGGCAGGGCTCAGCCTTGGGGTTTGCAGCATAAGCGAGATGCAATGGCCAGAGCTGTATTTCTCCTTGGAAAGCCACCTGCCACAGGACGCATAGAACCCCCCAAATGCAAAAATGAAGAATTTGGCTATAAATCACCCTAAGGCCAGCCAGCCCCAGAGCTGTGCTGCTTTAGGGACAGGATCCGTCCCCCTGGCTTCGAGACGATGCTGCGGAGCCTCCCCAGCATCGCTCTGGGGGGCAGCAGGCACTTCCCTCGCAGGATTTTTTTCTTTTTCCCCCTCCTTGGTATTCACAAGCGAGCAGCATTGTCACTCCTGAGCTAAATGTGTCACTTTGTCTCGTAGTGGCTGCCAGGTTTTAAAACGCTGGCAACCTGCGAAAGCACTGAGCGGGCAAATGCCAATAGTTACGCACCCGTCTTTACTCAAGAAAGAAGAACTGGGCTTTGCGGCTTTCTGTTTTCATTTTGAAAGTGAAATTAGCATGTTTACCTGGTCATTTACTTAAGCTGTTAGTCACGGCAAAAGAAACGTGTGCAGGCTGGTTTGTCTCCTCTGACGGGTCTTGCTTCTCTGGGGTGGGCTGCGGTGCTCAAGGGAGACCGTGAGCAATAGCAGCAAATATGCAAGCCTTGGTTGCGTTGCCTCCCGGGAGAAGGTGCTGGGGACGACAGGAAAGCAGCGCTGGGGCTCCCAGGAAGCCTTTCCCCTGTCCGTATCTACCTCCCCACTCATGCCAGCGAACACCGATGGGGTGAGCAGCCATGGTGCCTGGGCAGCGTCTGCACCCAGGGTCCTCTGACCCTCTGCTGGGTCAGAACCTGCTGCTTCCAGCCCCATCCAAGCCTGGTCCGTGTGGGGCAGCTGCCCCTTCAGCCCACCTCCGGGCAAGCTTTTTTAACTTACACGTTACAGCAGATGGGTCCGTCCAGCAGGCAGGGTGGTGCTCCCGATGGGTGGTGAGATCTCTTTGGGCTTAACACTAAACGGAGGTCACAGGTAGGGCATGTTGCTGTGGTTTTTCCGGTGTAGTGGAGCACTTCCCGGCTGGGATCTGGCTTAGATTTTGGGAGAAGAGATCCTGGGCGAGATCCCGGCAGTTATTTCAACGGACTGAGCCTGCAGGGAGCACCTGCTCACCAGCAGCATGGGCTTTCCGACACCCAGCAGAGCTGCAGAAAGCCATGAGGGCTCGGGCTAGGCATTTTTAAACAACCTTGGCCAGGCACGCTTTGCCAGAGCGCTGCCTTTTCTTGTTATCTCTCCCTGCAATTACAGAATGATTCAGTGACAGCTATCCTGCGGTTTAATGCAAGAAGCTTCCTGCCGGTACGGCGTGTGTAACACACAGCAATGCTTTCTGGTATGACATGGTACTGTCTTGTGTTATCACAGCTTGAGATGTTCAGCAAGTAATCCGAATCTTTCCTTCAAACGCCAGTTTATTTTGGAGGGGGGTAGTCATATTATCTATTATACTCGCGCAAACAGATAATAATAGTAATACCATTTGGTGGAGCGCTGTTAAGGCAACAAGGCTGTCACTTGTCACCAAGAATGCTGTGTGTGGCAGCCTGTTAAAAAGAAAGTCAAAACAAGGCTGGCGGGAGGCAGCCTGAGCACATCGCCGTCGCTGCCGGGGCTCTGCGAGCACGATCGTGTTCCCCCATGCCGGAGCCAGCAAGGATGTTCTGTACTGCAGAGCTATGCTGGCTTGGCTGCTGCAGCCCATGACGTGCTCGCCGGCAGGGCAGCAGCCTGGCATGCTGTGGCTTGTAGGGACACCGATAGCGCTACCCCAGGTCTCATGTTCCTGAGTCGTCTTGTCTTTGGCAGAGATGCTCGCCCTGAGCTGGGCTGAGCCTGCCCTTGCCGCCTGCCTGCCTCGCTGCCTGAGCTCGCTCCCTCCTGAATCCACACGCTGCTTAGAAGCTGGTCTTGCCCAATGGATCCCAAATTTCTGTTGGGGTCAGTGGATGCTAAATCCATCCCATGGGATGTGTGGGGTGCAGAAGGAGTGCTGGGCGTGTGAGCCCCTCGACTGTTCACCCTGCGGGACGGGCAGATGCTGCGTCATCCTGATGCCTGGGCACAGCCGAGCTCCCAGACCGGGCAGAGTCAGCTTGTGGCTGGTGGTACCGGGCACTCATCTTTCTCTCTCCTCTTTCCTTTAAAAAAGATATTTCAAACATAAAAGCAATGTGAAGACAGGCAGTTACACATCTCGAAATGTATCATGAATGTAGTAAGGGTATGAGAAGGTTTCTGTAGGAATTAATCTCCACTGTATTTGCTCCACAGCACGCCATAAACTTTGCAGAGTCACAAAAGTCTCTTTATTTTTTCTCTTGAGGAATTTCAGCACTAACCCAGTGCACGCTTCCCCTAGCTGCCACCCTGTCCATCGGGGGTTTCAGACCCTGTGCACAAACAGAGCCTGCTGCGGGCGGGAGGATGCTCGCTGCATCCACGAGAGCCACGGGGAAAACCCTCCCCGAGCCTCGACAACTTCAGCGTTTTCTTTTTATAATGGAATGGAGAACAGAAAGCTCTGCAGAAATGAAATGTCTCTCAAATCATCAGGTTATTTTTATGTGCATCTATATTTTCTTATGTGTGTGTAAATACCTCCCCCACACACATTCTTTCATCTCAAGGAGTGAAATAAAAATAGATGGAGATTGAAAGAGGAGCAGGCGAGGGGGCGGTTGCGCTTTTTGGAAGACTCTCTTCAAGGTTCGGAAGCAGCGAAGCTGTGGTGATAACATGATCTGACAAAACCTCAGCTCCTCCAGGCCTGTGAGGAATGGTGTTAATGAAAGAGATCTTAATGACTTTCCCTCTACGTTTCAATTTATTCTAACAAGCCGCAGCCAGGAGCGCAGACTCAGTGTTGCACTTGAGGAAGTTTTGACACGTTCCGAGGAGCCTGCTGCACGCGTGCTGGGAATTGCTGCTCAGGGGCTTGGAACCACCACCACCCCCCCATCCCACAGACGCCGGGATGGCACAGAGGGATCCCCCGCCTCTCCGGGCTGACGGCAGCGCCTGCTTTGCCTTCGCCAGCCACGGAGCCCGGCTGTTTTCCCACGCCGAGCCCCAGCCCCACTGCTCTCCCCAGCCCTCCTGCTCTGCAAGCCCAGGCTGGGCAAGTCGCGGGGGGAGATGCTGCATGACAGTGGAGGAGAAGAGGAATGTGCTGCAGCTTGATAGAGATGTTGTACAGGGTCTTATTTCTTTTTTTTCCCCCCCTCTAAGTAGGACAGGAGCAAGGAGAGATTTCTGAGAGCTTGGGCTTTGCAAGGAGGGGAGGAAATTTCCCTAGGGAATGCAAAACAGGGAGGGTTATGTGATCTGGCAAAGCTGGTGCTGCACAACCCAGGGCCTTGCGTGCCCCAGCTTAGGATCATTTATTGTCATCGCTACTCTTTTTTTTATTATTATTATTTTTAATAACAAAAGAAGGGTTATGAAATACTTTGCTGTGGTAGGCTGCGTGGCTGGACGGCAGCATGCATGGGACGTGGTGACATTTGTCCAGGCTGGGGCCCTCAGCACCAAATGGCCAGAGCATGTCTGGTGGGATGGGACACATCCAGCACCCATCACGGCACTAGAGCTCAGACTGCACCAGCTGAACTTCGGCTGAAGTGTTGCCCTCAGAAATAAAACCATCGTGTCTAATAATACCCGGGCTGCAACTCGCTCCTGGCGAGCCTCTGCCAGCTGCTGCGGCCGGCTGGGGTGGAGCGGCATCACGAGTTACTGAGACCCAGCGTGGTGCCAAGTCACCGTCCCTGTCCTGACCGGCAGAGGCACGCAGGTCCCCTCTCCCAGCCGCTCCCTTGGGGGCCTCATGGGGATGGGAGTAACCGGGCTCGGCGCGGGCAAAGCCTCCTCCTCTTCCTCCTCCTCCACTTTGGGAGGATTTCCAAATGCCTCTGCTTGGCAGCTAATCCGCACCATCCCAGTTACACACTGGAAGTCGATCTGAAGAAAGTTCAAGGCTTGTGTCCCTATAAATTGCATCACTGGTTGTCTTCCCCTGTACAGCATCTCCCAGCTGCTGACAATGTCCGATCCATTAATTCCCAGCGAGGTTGATGCTGGATGCAGGTGGGAGGTGATGTGTCAAGAAAAGCTGAATAAGTTATCGTTATTTTTTTCTTGTAATCTTCCTGACTCCCACAACGCCTGTGCTGCACCCTGCCATGGCACCAGCACCAAAGCAAGCACTGGGGTGTTGGCACGGGGACTCGGGCAACCCCCAAATGACTTCTGCAAACATTTGTGCCTTCAGTGCTCCGTGCACGGGCCTGCGTGCCGGGGCAGTTTACAGGTAATGTCTGGCAAAGGCACACTGTTTTTAAAGCCAGCTCCCGGCGGGGTTGGCAATGTCCCACAAACCTCTTGCTGAGCAAGTTCCTGGCAGCCACAGAGGTGGGACGGCATGGTGAGGGACAGCATGGCCTTTGGTAGAAGAGCATTGTTTTGGGAACAGGTTTGCTCGGCACACTAAATGCCAGAGCTGGTTTTGGTCCAGAGTGGCTCTGGTTGCTGTTACCGGGGCCGATCAGACTGCGGCCAAGCTGCCGGGTGCAGTTTTGGTGATGGCCTCTTCGCATCAGCAGTCGGAGCCGTTCCCTCTGTAGCAAAGCTGTGGGCAGCGTAAATGTATGCCATTTGGGTTTTTTGTTGCAAAACCCGCTTTCTCAGCAGCACCTTTTCCCATGGCAGAGGGCGAAGCCCTGCCGCAGGGGGAGGAAAGCAGGTAGCGGGCGGGTTTCAGCTCTTTCGGTGAGCGGCAGCAGCCCCTCTCCCCTCCTCACCCATGTAGCATCAGCGCTGTGAAGCCACTTCTCACTTAAATGGTGTGTGCCCACAGCTCCTCTGAGTCACGCTTGTTAGCAGAGAGCTCGTACTTCTTCATTTTTTCAAGTACAAATGTCTTTGGAAAAGGGCATTAAATAAAACACTTGAGTGAGGTCCCAGCGGTGACTAATTCCCATGGTACGCCCCGCTCCAGCGCTAATCCTGCTGAGCTCACTGCAGGCTGGGGGGTTTGCAGGGATCTTTGCAGGCGGAGGAGCAAAGAAAAAGCTGAATGTTGCACGAGAAGAGCTCGAAAGGGGCAGGCACCGGCTGCGGTGGTGGCACGGTGGGGACAAACCCCAGCGCGCTCCCTCCGGGTGCCGGCATTTCCTGGGGAGCGCTTCCGTGTGAGCTGTGCTCTCGGTCCAAAGCAGGGGTACGGTCCAAAGCAGAGGCAGAGGCACAGCCCAAAGCACGGGGTGTATCAAAACCTAAAGCTTCTGCCCAAAAGTTGCTGGAAAGCTTTGAGGAGGGGGGGAAAGTCTCTCTCCATGGAAGAGCTGGGAGGAGATTGTGACCCAGCAGGGACATTCCCTGTCAAGGAGGTGGCAGCTTGGAGGACCCAAAAAAGGCGACTGTAAATCTGTATTTGTAAACATGCTGCCTCCCACCAAATAAAAGCTGGCAAACCCAGAGCGCTGCTGAACGATTAACCCTCCCAAGCACGCTTACCAGGCACGCTGTGAATACTGAACACCCAAACCTCACGAAAGCCCCCGGGGCACGGCAGCAATGCTGGGGAGAACCAGTAACCCCCCTGGGACCCCACTGCCGAACCATGACCCCCAGCAAACCTTCCCTGTGAGTCCCTCTAGGCTTGGAGGAGATGGATAAGCGCAGATCTCCCCAGGGCCAGGATGGGACTGTTGCTGGGACCGACCTTGCCAGGGCCGAGTGCTCTGTGCCAGATGGCTCTGCACAGCCACGCCGGCCACCTCCGCAAAACAACCCTGGCTTTGTTTGCTGCTTGGGTACCAGCTGAAAACATGACCTTCATAGGGGACTTTTTCAAGATGAAGCAGCTCTTCCTCCAGCTTTGCACTCCCCGTCTCTACCTCGAAAGCCCCAGGAGCTGCAGAGCAGGAGGCAGCCTGTGTGCACCGCTGACGAAACGGCTGCAGTACTGGGCATAACTAATTAGAGCCTCTATAAAATGACATCTATTTCCACAGATGGGAAGCTGCTTCCCCTTTTTATGGCTGCTTCAGTTAATTAGTTATCTCGGAGGTTGCATTTGCATTCCCGGCTTTGCGAAATACCCTTTTGTTAACTACTTTTCATATACTTTTATGAAGTCGGCCACTGAAACGGGCTCATTTATCTCACCAGTGACAGGCTGAGAGGCTTGCCCAGAGCTGCATGCCAGATGCTGGGATTGTAAAATAATGTTTGGCTTGCCTGGTGTTTGGAAAGGAGACAGAAGGTGCAGGGCTGCAAGAGGAAAGTCCCAGGCTGCTAAAGCCAAGGTCTGGATCTTGACAACTTCTACAGAAACGTCCAATCTGTTGCTTTTGGGCAGCTTGTAGGAGCCTGGGAGGATGCTCTTGTTGCCAGCCCTGGGCTTGGACATCTCCATCCAATGAGAGCGGGGTGTGAGCATCTGACCTTCCCGAGCTTTATCTGCTGCATTCCCCCTCCAGCAGCGCCAGGTGTGTGCGTGTCCTTGGGGGCAGGGAGACCCTGGGGACCCCCCAGAGCCGCTGCTCCAGCTGAGCCTGCTCCAGCCACACTGCACATTTACCCTCCATTAGCGAGATCATGAGCAACAGCAGCGCGCATCGATCACCATCGTTATTGCTAGGAAATGTCTGCAAAATCAATGTTTCCTCTGTAGCATAAGCAGTCAGGGCTTTTGTTGGTCGTCTGTTTTTCAGGCACATGTCTGCCATGAAGGGTGGAAAATGCTGGGTAACTGCAAAGTACGATGCAACAGATTTCCTCATTCCTGGTGGCACAGCTGCCTTCTCTCTGTGCAAGCCTCTGCAAACGCTAGAAGCAACCCAACATGCTTCACCATTCGCTGCCCTGTGGGGGGAAAACCTTCCCAGGCCACTTGCATGTGTTTAGAGACCACACGAGGTGCCCGTGGGCGTTACTGCAGGCAATATTTCCATTGGCCTTCCCCTTGCACCTACCGCTCTGGGTGCTGCTCGCCTCTCTGCTGCTCCACGCCAGCAATGCGTGAACGTTGCTAAACACCCAAAATAGGGCAGAGGAATCGGGCATGTGCTGCTGCCTGTGGGGGATTTGTGCTTTCAGCAGGTTTTGGTGCTTTATGCATTGTGGTCAGCATGCCGGGGCCACAAAGCCCTACGCTGGGGGGCATGGCTGGGTGGGCTTGGCTGCCTGGGGGCATTTTGCAGGGACCCTGAAAGATGTTATGTTGAAAAAAGGGAATCCTGCCATGGGTTCAGCCATCCTTCCATTCCAGGAGAGTTTTTTTGGTGACAAGAAAAGATACCTTTAAAGTCTAACTTTGAAAATTCAGAGCACAGCCCAATTGTTGGGGGGGGGGGGGCAGAATAAAGCCCAAAATATGTAAATCTCTTTATTTTCTGCACCGCTGAGCTTGTATTGGCCTGTTAGTTGACAGTCCTGAAGATATCCGCTGGGATACAACTATTATACATCCAAACTGTCACAAATGGAAACGTCGCTTTGAAAGACAAAGGGTAATTTATTGAGAAAAGGGTGTCATTTAGGTGGAAGGATGAAAGGAAGAGAGACAGTCGCTGCAGAACTGCCAGGAGAGAATAGCAGATCCACTGATAGTCAGGAACAGCTTTGAATTTCCAAGGCTGTCCTTGAGGAATAAGAAAATAAAAGCTAAGGGGACACACAAACACAAAAAAGTCTTAAATACAGTGACAGCAGAAACCTGAAGGATCACAGTGAAAACTGAGACTTTCTCCTCTCTAACAATACCCAAGAAAAAGATAGGAATGTAATTTGTAAAAGCTGTTAAATTGCCACCAAAAATTGTAAGCTGGATGGAGAAATGACATGGAAGGAAAAAAGAAACAAATGCGTACCTGTCATTCCTGGAGTATTGCTTGAAAATGGGACTAGATGATGAACAGGGTGGAGGAGAAATGGAGCTGAGGAAGGGAAGAGCTGGGACAACCCACCCAGTTCAGCTGGGTGACAGGAGCTGGTCACCACCAAAGCTTTACCCGGCAGCCTCTGTGGGCTGCAGGAGGAAAATGGTTTTGTGTGTCTCCAAAAACACAAACCCATAGATCCATCTTTTTTGTTTGGTTCTGAATAATACGTCCTCCTCTGTCTTGGAGGGAGCTTATTTATATGGAAATGGCACTAAGGAGCCAGGCACAGGCAGCTTGCTCCTCTCCGAGGTCGGGGCTCCAGAGGGAATTTCTTGCCACGAAGGGATTTGCAGGACGGGCACCCAGTGACAAACTTTGGGGGAAATGAATTGCAAACAGCCTGGAGGAAGGCAAGACGGCCTTGGGGAAACCACCCGGGTTGAAAGACCTCCGCAAGAGCCTTGCCCCAAGCTGCCCACAGGGTGCGGATGCCCACACCAGTGGGATGGGGGACCCAGGTGCGAGGAGCAGGGTGGGGAGACCAGGAGAGACGGGGTGTCTCCAGCCCCAGCGGGACATCGCCTTGCGCACGTCCACTCCAGGCCCTTCCCAGCCACGCTGGCCCCTGAGCATCCTGACGAAGCCCAAATGGCTCTCTGGTTGTTTTAAGGCCATTAAAAAACGGATCTGTTGGGGAAGCAGAGTGTGTTTTGGGCACAACTCCAAAGTGTTACAGCATTAAAGCCTGCAGGGTGTGGGTGCAGGACAGCTCTCGCGTGCCCGCCCCGATCCTCAGCAGCACTTGCAGCACCTGGATTGACTCAAGTTAAATTATCAGAGGGTGCTGGGCAGGGTGACATGTCTCCAGGGTTCCTCCTGCTCTACCACCCGAAGCCCCTGGCAGGTCTCAACCTGCTGCAGCCGAAAGTTGAGCTGAGGCTTATTCAAATGCAAACCAATCAGCAAAACCAATCGAGCACCATTTTCTGATGCAAAAGCATCACTGTATGGATGTAGAAGCACATTTGCAGGCATGAAGGCTGCTTCAAAATGCCACACTTATATTTTTCACGTGGTGATTGTCTAGCAGATATTTCCCTTAAGTCCGCAGAGTTGAAATCGCGGTGCTACATGAGATGTCACTATTTGTATTAGGGAAGTCATTGAAACCAGTTCTTTCTCAAATGTTTTAGTTGAAAACACGCTCGTACACACAGGTACAACAAAAGCAGGAGCTCAGGGGGTAGTCATTACCAAATTGTGATATTTCCCATGGCTGTCTCAAACACTGGGTGTAGGAATATTTCTTTTCAGCTGGGAACATCTATGATTAAGCTGCAGCCAATGAGAAAAGTAGCAGAAATTGCATTTCCAGCTCCAAAATGTAGCAGATCCGTGTGTGAGCACCTCTGGCCCCAACCTGCGTGTGGGTGGGCAGTTTCTCCTGAAAAACAAAGCAGCACAAGACACCAGGTTTTAGGGGACAATTCAGCCTGCAGAAAATATAAAGCCGGGGAGAAAAAGGAGGTGGGGGGAACCTTCCCAGCTGCAAACATCCCCTGCGTCCTCCTGCAGCCTCGGGGCCATGGAGCGCCACAGCTCCGCTGCTCCGGCTGCAGCTCACCCCTTCTGCCCTCTCATGTCTGGTCACATCACTCTAAATCAAAAGTTATAATAGCAAAGAAGTGTTGGACAGGTTAAAATGCAGGGAAATAATAGCAAGGGTGGGTATTTTCAGGGCTGAGAGGAAAGACGGGGAGGAGGGAGGGAAGAGGTGTTTCCAGATATCCCATCCCTTTAGAGAGCTTACAGGATTCAAATGGTTGGAGTGATCTTGACAGGCTAAAAACCCAATCTGCTGGAAATCATATGCCTCAAATAATGTGCTATTGCTGCTGATCATCCATGTATTTCAGGGCTGAATAGACACAGTATTAAATTCATCTCTAGTTCTCATTTGCCACCAGTTACTGCTCGTTTGACAAGGCTTGAGTGAAGTTTGAAAGGCTTTTACTGAAAACGGTTGTAGGAGGAGTGAGATTTGATGGGACTTCTCAAGGGCTGAGCAGGGTCTGCCTGAGGCCCCCGGGCGCCGGGGGGCTGGGGTTGCTCTGCCACACACCCCAAACTGCTGCCTGGGAGAGAAGCCAAGGATTTTATTTAATTAATTGAAATACTGACGAATATTACTTTTACTGTTATAATGACATTCAGGTCTCCCACTTCCCAGTGCTTTAACCACTGCACCTTCCACCAGTGTCGTGAAGTGATAAAGTTCTGTTTACCTAAAGGCAAAACACGTTATTTACGGGCCCGTCCTCCCTGGCCCACAAACTCTGGTGTCCCTAAGCTCGGGGGGACACCTTAGCTTGTCCCTCAGCTGAAAGGAAGGTGAAAAAATCCAGCTCCATAGGCAACCTCATGCTTGGAGAAACCCTAAACTAGTTGCGACCCCCAGTGTGAGTTTTGCAAGAGGAATCCCCTCTGCAGCTCTCTCCCCCTGGCCCCTCGGGGCTGAAGCAATGCTTGGGTGGCACAGTCACACAGCGCAGCCTCATCCCAAAGGGTAAGCAAGCAGCCATGTGGGGCACAGGGCACCTCACGTACGGCCCCGGGTGCAAGTCTTGCTCCTCAGCCACCTACAGGGCTCGCTGTGACAGGAGATCCTTGGTTTGAAGACTCAAGTAGCCTAAAAACCCAAGGTCTGTGAAGGTAACACACAACGGAGAACATACTGCAAAGCATCTCTTTGCAACGAGGTTAAGCTGACACATCCTGGTAACAAAAGGAGCGGGTTCCTGTTTCTCAAGATTGGGCCTACAGCATATTCTGCACGGGCCTCCTCACCCTATTTGGAATAAAGTAACTTAGGTTCAACTGAAGGACAGGAGTGTGCGACCACCAAAGACCCCTGGTGACCACCGACTTAAATCACGGAGCATGCGCAACCGGGAAGAAATTATGCAAGCAAGTTCCCAGGACTCTTTAGCATAAGACAACCTTTTTCAAGAAAACATAATAAATATGTACATCTGTATCCTATTTACATCAGGTATTTCTAGTTATCCCGAAAGCCCCCCCCCCCCCGCCCCGCCCCGCCCCGCGTGCGCGTGCACCCGCCCGGCCTCCCCTCGCAGGCGCGCGGCGGCCGCGCGGCGTTTCCCGGGCAACCGAGTGACGCGGACCGTTGGCCGTTAACTGTCGCGCGGCGCCGCGCGGGAGGGCGTCGTCCTCTGAGGCGGCTGAGGAGAGGGGTCGGTCCTCGCCCCCCGCACCCCGCGGCGCCTTGAGGAAAGAAGGAGGTGGGGGGAGTTCAGGCTGGTCCCCAGGGTTTGGGAAGGGGGAGGCCCTTGGCGTGAGGACTGCAGCCAGGGGAGGTTGTGCTGTCGTTAAAAATAGGTATAAAGGAAGTTTTATTTGGAAGGAAACCCTTCAGAGGGAGGTGCTTTGGCTCTGGGTGTTCCCCAGGAGACTGGTTAGGTTTTAGGTGTCCCAGCCCTGTCAGGATTTTTTTTCTATTGTTTGAGGGGCTGCTGAGGGGAATGAGACCTCATGTAGCGTTAGTTAGCAGCAGATTCTTCTGCTGGGCTGTCCTTTAGAAAATTAAAAAGATTTGCTTCAGAGTTTTGGCAGAAGGTGTGTGTTTTCATGACTGAGAAACCGGAGTTTTTAGTAACTTGATGACTAAAACCACCAACATTCCCATTCTGGAATAATGCCAGTACCAGATGCATCTAAAAACCACAGAGTTGAGGCACCTGTGGTAGCAAATGCAGGTAGGAGCTGCAGACCCAAGGCACCTGTGGTAGCAAATGCATCTAAGCGCAGCAGGCTCAAGGCACCTGTGGTACCAGATCCACCTAAGAACAGCAGAATCAAGGTGCTAGCAGCCACTAAAACATTGAATCCTCGAGATTTTGTGTGCATTCAGGCTTTGCCTGGCTTTGCTCAGAAGGAAGGAAAGGTCTTGGCCAGAAGCAGAACAATTTACAGAAGCAGTGAACCTCCAAGAGAACAAGTGTTTTGGGAAAACTACCATAGGAGGCAAAAGCAATTCACTCAGGGACACTTTACTCCCACTGGGAAGCCTTATCGGGAGCTTGGAGAGATTCTCTACACAGACCCGAAGAAACTCACCCTTTACGCTTTGGGGCAGCTTGCACAGGTAGGCCTGACTTTTCTGGTTCTGCTTTAAATGGAAAAGCAGGCTGGCTTTTCTTTTAAGTAAAATGCAAGCCCCTGTTTCCAGGGGAAGGAATCATTATTTCTGTTTAGAGAAATGTTTGAAATGATATTCCATGCCTTCCTGTGCATAATCACAATCTGGTATAATATTTGATGATGGTACAGAGCATTTGTAAACAAAGCAGGACTGCTTTGATGTATATATTGTGATTTGGGAACTGGTTTTTGAAACTGGTCTTTAAAGTTCTTAATGAGAGCACTTAAAATGAAGCAGAGACAGTAGCAGGCCAATGAATGAAAGCAAAACCATGAGATAATGAGAATGTACTTAAAGTAAAATACTCAGGGAAAGGTAACAGGTCTTGAAAATGGAAGGAGAGGAATCTTAGAGCATGAGGGTAAAGGATGGGTTAAAAAGCAGGAATGATAAATGGTGGCAGTTGAGGGGTGGGTAAAAAGCTCAAAAGTTGAGCATGAGAATCGTATAAAGAACAATGTTCGTATTACATAAGTAGGGATGCCTTTGGAGGTAGTGGATTAATTATTTTGTGTTTTACTTTGCATCTGTATTTGGGTTTCAGGAAGGTGTAAGGAGATTAGCCAGGAGTGTCTGTGATAGTTTGATTGTTTGTGTGGTTACTATCTCCTGGTCTCATTAGTGCTGCATGCCCACTGACTTTGTGGGTCTTGAACTGTCTCAGGTTGCTTTTAAGTCAAGCTTGAATCACTAAACCACAGGAACAAGAACTCTCTCACTGATGCTTGAGACGAGCTTGTAGTGTTCTGCCATTTGTTTTCTTTTCCTCAATGCTGTTGGCTCATGGAAGGAGATCTGAAGCTCTCTGAGTTTTCTGTGATGTTTTGCGCAGAGAGCAATTTTCCGTGTGGAAAATAAGTGAAGTTTCTTCAGCCTACCTGTAACATCAGTGTCTGTGACTTTGAGCCTACACTTTGCTATGTGCTTTCTAATGAAGTGCCCAAGGGATAGTCTGACAGCTGCAGCAGAAGCAGCATGGTTATTATTCAGGGTAGGCAGAAAAGATTCTGTCCGCCCACTACTTAATTTTCTGCTCTGATTGTGTGTGTTGCATTCAGAGCTTAAAGTTTTAGATCAAGCGTTTTAAGCTCTAAATAGACAATGGTTGGCATTTGCTTTATTTTTATGTACTACCTAAAGCAGCATCTTGCTGGTGGTCTTCATTCAGAGGCTTGTTTCCGTAAATTAGTCAACATCCAGCAAGTGTTGCCAGTGTTCTTGTTTTAACCCTTAACTTCTAAAACATCTTTCCTTCTGAAGGTTAAAAGTTGCTCTCAAGATTTTTCAACTGTAGATATACTCTTTAAAATTCTGATAATCCTGAAAATGTTGGTTAATTTGTGGTGGTGGTTGTTTTGGCATTGAACAGTTATGTCAGGATTTGACCCTTAAGGGTGCTCGGAAACACAGCTGGAACTCAGCTACTTGACCAAATTAAAAGCGTACAATTTATAGAGAAAATAAACTATTTATAGGTCACTAAATGTGTGGCTGCGGCTTATGCTTTAGATTCATGAAGCTATCAGAGGGGATATAGTCACACCTGCCATTCCTTTTTGTGGAGAGCGTGGCTAAAAGCACTACATGGTCTTGAAAATCTCAGACTAACCATTTTTTTCCTTTTCCTAAAAGGTGATGTTTACTAAGTTGAAAAAAAAAAAAAAAATCCTGGCAACAAATCTGACCTGTCATCTGCTTCCCTCTGTTCCCACAAACTGGGGAAGGCCCAGGGATTTCACGCTGCTCACACAGCAACACTCGCTATTTAAGCTGCCAGTGTGCTCTGCAGAAATCTTTTTATGCATTTTTCAGAGATACCAGAACAGAAATGTATTTCTATAGCCTAATTCTAAAAATACTTTGTATTACTTGTATTTTTGCTTTATATGGGTTATTTACCCCATTCCCACCCACACCTAGCAGTCCCCATCATATTGTGAATAACTGAAAAGATTGTAGATACTGGGTATGTCTAACTATAGGTGTCTGAGAACGTAACATTCCTGGTAGTAAAACTCACGATCTATGATTAATACATTTGCACTTATCTCTGCCTTCTGAGTTAGCGTCTTCTTCAGCCACAAGTACAGCTGATGACTTGCAGTGATAAATGACAGTAAAACTTGTAAAAAACAAGATGATGATAAAAGCCTTGTGAATTTAACAGGACTTGAGTATGCTAGTATCTGCTGGCAAACACTACTTTCTAAACTGATATTATTAAAAAAAGTGGATTTTAAGAGCTTAAAAACCTTTGAGTAAGTATGCTGGGATGGTCAAAATGATATGAGCATAGGATATTATATGTAATAAATGCATGTTTAAGATGCTTTTTTATATACTTGATGGCAACAAATGTGTTCAGAAAAGCTGTTCATGGATGCTTTTTGTATCTCTATTAAGTAAATTTGGTATCTGGAAACAGCTGATATTTGAATGTTCTCACTGCTGCATTGGAAACTGCTGTTCTGTAGTCACACAGAGAATGTGGTATCTGTCTTACAGTGAAAACACTAAGTAAAGCTGGGCCAACGCAGTGAAAGAATTGCATTCCACTGCAACCTACTGGAACAAAATAAACCCCTTCCAAACTACTAGCAATACTGGGAAGGGATGGGGGAAGCTCAGGAAGTGTAGCATTTGTGTTTAAAAAAAACAACCAAACAACAAAATCTCCCCAAACACCACCAAAAAACCGACAACAAGGAGGCTTCTTTTACCCATCCTGTACAAGCATAACTGAGTGGCCAGCTTTCACAATGATGCAGATTTTGACTCTTACGGCTTTAGATTGCCAGTTATCCCAACTTTTACCCCAGTTGCGTCTCACCGTTTTCAGATGTGCTTTTTATGTTGTGGCTTTTTACATGTGCTGTCTGTTCCCTGCTGCTATCTTTACTTGAAGAATCCTGAGAAGTTGAATGGGCCATGTATTTTAACCAAACCAAGCATGTTCCCAATGGATTTCAGGTTCTTGCCTTTTCAAAACTTGTTGGGGGGGTAGGGGAGGAGATTCCCTGTGGGGCTGTCTGGTTCTGTGTTGTGTTAATATCAGTCCATACCCATACCGTGAGGAAGAGCCCTTCAAGCTTGCATTACAGATAATTGGAAGTTACTTTGTTCCGTTTGAGGTTTTTTCCCCTCTCTCTCTCTCTCAAAGGTCGGGTGCGCATTGCAGACAGCACTGATTCATTGAAAGTCAAAGAATGTAGCTATCCAGACAGTATTTTTGATTTCCTAAGTGTTCAGAGCAATGTGTTAAAGGTCTCTTTCTTATTCTTTAATGTAACGGTGCATGGTGATGTTAGTCACCTTTTATCATGTTTATATAGCTTCTTTCCCTTAATTGCTATGACAAATTCATTTGCAAAACCTCTGAGGTGGCTTGTTGACTTTTTACGTGAAAGAAAGGTGGCCTTTCTGACCAAGCCCTTAAAACAAACCAAGTGTACAAAATCTTGAGTATTATTAGTGTCAAAGCCTGCTCTGTACTTGTCATAAAATTCTGTTCTGTAATTCTGTGCTTTGGGTAAACAGGTCACTAGGTAAGATTGACAACAGCATCAGCAATGAAAGGTTTTAAGCTGGAAACTGGAGAAGAAAACAGAACAATTTCTTTCAAGAGAAATTACACTGATGTTATTTGTTATTGCTGCAGTTAAAAGATCTGTCAGCGTTTCCAATTTAAAAATCTTGCTTTCCAGAAGACTAAAAACATGTATTTCAAGGCAGAACTTTTAATGCAAAGAACCTTTTTCCTGCCAGCTCTCTGATGTGATGGTCAGTCATAATTCCGTATCGCTCTGGGAAGAGCAAGAAAACATTAGTGGTGGGTTGTCTTCCTAGTATCTCTAAAACGGAGAAGCTGGTCAGGCCAGACTACACTGGTGTGGTGACATTCCTAATTCTTTCTGAATTGAGTAACCAATATATGGTCATTGATCAACCCTGGTCTCAGACCTGCATGTAAGAAGTGCTATGCCCGAGTCATTTTATAAAAACAACCAACCTTATTATAGATTTAGAAGAAGCTTCAGAAATACCTTGAAACTTCCTATTTGAAGAACGTGAAATGTCAACAAAATGTTAGTGAGAAAGAGGATAGCACAATATTTCTTTCCATTAACTACTCAACTGGTTTTGAAAGTGAAAAGGTATGAAATGCTTGCTAGATTATTTTTTCTGTATTAGCTATATAAGGTAGAATGTAAGGGTGAGTTATCGCTGTGACAGCTGTTATTCAGAAGTGCCAAAGCATTGATAGAGATGTCCAGGTTCAAGTGTCTCTTGGGGTATTTTGGTAGATTGTGGGCTGGTGAAATTGGACCCTTCCACATCTTTCCACTGCTTACTAGAGGTAAACACTTGAGTATGTCTTTAACGATTAAAAAATGCATATTGGCAGCATGAAAGTGAGAATTTTGAGATGTGCTTTGTTTGCAAAGGTTAATTAATATTTGATTTAAAGGTGGGGTTTTTTTCCTGCTTGTACTGTTTTGCCAGGCTCATCATGTCATGACAGTCTGTCGGCTCAGGAATTACAATGTTTATAGAGGCTGGTGTTCTGGATGGAAGGAAGGGAACAAGCAGGAAACAGGGAGGGTACAAAAGAGATTGTAACAGTGAGAGTCATGCTTTCAGCTTCACTAGTGATCCAAATTTATCTTGTTTATCCTTGTGCATTTCTGACAAAAAATTGGGAATGAAGATGAGAAACACAAAATTATACCTGAGTTCGGGTTTGGGTTTTTTTTTTTTGAAGCTATGACTATTGTGCATGCCCCCCCATATGAAAATCAGTGTGAAAACTAAAACCAACTGCAAAACCAGGTTTGTCTTTACCCTTCCATTACAATAGCTATATAGATTGTGTCATGGCTTGCATAATCTTGGTTATGTGTTGCAGATCATGAAGAAAATAAATTTCCTGAGTGCAACACAGTTAGTATGGGAAACTTCTAATTCTCAAGAAACTACTTCCTTTTTTTTCTTTTTTGCTTGCTTTCTAAAGTCACAATAGTTTACAGCTGGCCATAAGCCTACATGCTAGAAATGCTCCAGGACAGAAGAGAAAGAAATAGGTTGTGCAAGAAAAGTCAGTAGTTAGAAAAATGCCCTTTATCAATTGACTACAGTTTATCACCTTGGTATTGCCAAAAATATATAGCAATGTTAAGTACAGAGCATCTAAAACAAAAAAAGAGGTGCAAGCACAGTGACACTGTGATTACAACTTCAGAGTTGATAGCATCACATTGTAAGAAAGATCCTACTGCTTGTTACGGAAATGAAAAGGTGCATCTTTTTACGCCTCTGAGAGACCTGGATGAATGTACTTTAAGGAATGTCTGAAAGACTTTGTCACGGTGTGTGATGCTTCCATTTGAAAGCCTACCATACAATGGGTATATAGGTATGCCTGACTTATGTTTCCATGGAGATTTCTTGTACCTAATTAACACAGGTGAATTTTGCAGATAGTTTTTCTTTGGCTAACCTTCTCTAGTTTCCTTGGTTTTAATAGGTAAAAGGGTGGTGTTGTGGATTTTTTTTTGTGGTTTGGGGTTTGTTTTTTTTTCCTTTGGTGTTAACCAGATACAAGTTGTGAGGTGTTTGATTTTTCCTTCTTTCTGGAGTGAAAATACAGGGAAGTAGCTGTTCTGCTCTGTGTGTGTGGGGGGGAACTAACGGTGGGTGTTATACCAATGACTTTTCCTACAGGCTTCGTAACCTTTATCGGTAACTTATGTGTGCAAGCTCTCAGCATGGTAATCATCAGGCAGGACAGAATTCATGCATGTTATCCATCCGAGGTGACATCTTTGCTTCATCAGCTTTCATCATGATAAGTGTACTCTTCCAGTTTTCACCAGGGTTGCTGCTAACAAAAAGCAAGTGAAACTCTGGTTGTACACTTCTTACAGATAATGTTGATTTCCAGTAAGCAGAATGAGTTGCTCAACTATTTTTTTTAACTGTCTTGACTTCTATAGCCTTCCACTATGTTAGGAAGCAAAACACTACACTACTTTTCCTTTTTAAAAATAGAACAGATGCGTTTCTTGTTGCAAAAGACAAACTCGGAGAGTGTTTGGAAATGAACAGCCTAATGGCTCCTCTCTCTCTCTCATATAGGTGACTTTCTTCTCACCCATCCAAGGAGGCATTGACCCATCAGACATTTGCAATGTAGTGATAATGTACCATTATATTGCTGCTTTTATGTACATGTTATTAAATGTTAGTAAGCCTGAATGCGTAAGGTTTGAGGGCATATTAGGAAGTGGTGAATAAGCAGACTGTGGATAATTTGGCTATGGAATAACAGAAGAGGGTATAGCTTTAGGTGACCAAACTAGGGGTCTGGGGCAGTTTCATTGTGTGAGAGTGGTCCTAAAAGGAGGAATGGAATGAAAGATAAACAGAAGCTGTGAAGTGAGATGATAGGTGATGGTGGTGTCATAAATTGAACCGGAACAGAGCGAATGATGCAAGAAGGAAAATTTAATTTTAGACATTTTATCAAATTTGGATATATGCCTAAATTGCCATAGCAAATAGTTTTCTGCCTCTTTCAACAAATGTTGCATTAGAATTAGGCTGTTAGTCTGTACACTGGCTACTGTTGGTTTTGTTCATTAAGCTCATTCCCTTTTGTTGGCCTGAACCATAAATACATTTCTTTAAATTTTTAAGAGCCCTTCCTAAAAAGTTTAAAAATGTCAGTCACCATTTTTGAGGAATTAAAATTCTTATTTGCACATGTTCATGGACAAAATGGGGAAATACTACATCATATTGCAGTAATTCTAACAAGAGGATAACAACATTGCTGATCGAGTATCTGAGATTATTTAGCAGGCATAGTGAAGCTGCTGTTGATGCAGAATTTGTGAATTTCATTTTTATTCTTATCTGTGATCTACTCTGCCACTGTAATCACATGTCTGTTAGAAAGTCTTGGCTATTTTAGAAGAGCAGCAGTCCTTCAGTGCTGAAGTAGTTAGTTTTATTACTGTTAACCATAACATTTTAGCTGAGAATTTTGTTGAAATGTTTTTTTTCCATGGCCTTGTGAGACTAACAATTGTTACCTTTCTTCTGCCTTTGGAGAAGGTGACTTAGAAAAGTGAATTATCTTAGCTCATTGCATATGGAAAGTATAAACCTGGTATTATAGTGAAGAACTTTGTGATCCTGAGCTCTTGGTTTTTCCTGCAGGTGTTTTTGCTTGGTCTTTTAGAGTGTGAAACAAAAAAGATGATATAAATGAGATTAGAGATAGGACATATGCTTACAGAACTAAGTTTTTAAGATCAGGCTGTTTTTAATTTGGTTGAGTGATAGTTTTACTTTCTACATGAGTATTAAATGCTAGGTGGTACTCCTGGCCTGAGCCTAACTATGCAAAAATGTTATGTTCTATAAAAATAAAGGTTTTATGCTTGCTAAATTAGTTTGACATATCTCTGGAGCAGCAGCTAACTGCTGAAGTCCGCACGATCTCCATGCTATTAAGTTCAAAACAGTCTAATCAATTTCAAAAGTTCAATTTCTGTTCCTAAAGGCTGCTTCCATAATGAATTAAGGGAAGCATATCAAATGTAATAATGCATTGTTATTAAGGTTTTAGTAAACTTGCCAAATGTCAGGCTGCTGGTACAGTCATGGTGCATTACACTTCTGTGATTACAGCTTGAGTTGTCATTATAGCGAATTGCATTGCTCACCTAGGTTTGGGAATTGATCTGCAATATCATGCCTGGGGCAAGAGGGAAGTGCATTACAAAGGTTACACTTTACAGTGAATATTCAAAACATTAGATTTTTAACAGGCTTAATGTGTGCTTCTCTTAAATAGTGCATACAAATACTCTGTAGGTTATATAATGAAAGAAATAGACCATTACTTGTATTTGAAGAGCATGGTGCTCCCCTGGCTGCAGTGTGGCAGTTAAAATTGACATTTTGTTAAATGGCTACTGTTGGGAGAGAATGGGAAAAAACATTTTGATATTTGACTAGAAGTTCTGTGTAAGAAGTAAATGGTTGTTACTCTCTGTGGGTATGATTGGTTTAGAACTTGCACTGGACAGTAATGTTAACACTCTTTGTAATTCATGGATGAGTTCCTAGTTCCTATTCCTTTGTATCACTCTGATAGCACAAAGGAATGCTAATGCTGATCTTACCAGACACTGGTGGATTTCTCTAATGTCAGGTTTAGTGGAGTTATGTCAGGAATGGATGTAAGTGTACCAGAAATGTACGAAAATGTTTCAGGTGGGAAAACAGAGCTCTTGTGTACATGGAACTTAGGAACCTCTCTGTGAATGTGATAACTAGTAGGAAGTGGTAGGTATTTGATTAGGGGCAGGGGGAACATGAACAATGTGGAGATTTTTATATCCACATGAGAAGAAAAATAATCTGAACTGATGTAGAAATGATGGACTGGATTTGTAGATAGGTTGCGTTGTGCTCATTTCTAGGAAGGATAATACATCTATAGATCAGTTTTACCCCATATGATGCCAAAAGCATTTTGCAGACTGAATGTAGAGGTCATATCAGCCATCCCTGGTTAACTGTAGTCAACAGAGCAGAGCAATACTACCTGAGAGTTCAGGGTGGAAAGTGATGAAGAATAACGTATCCATGTTGCACTTTCCACGGCTAGAGTAGCTTCTCCTTATTCATGAAATGTCTATAGAAAAGGTGTTGAATGCACAACAGCAGTAGATGGGGGAGGACTGTAAGAAGGGAGAGAAGGACATAATGGAATGTCACTACATACCTTGTACTGTAATGTGACCCTTCCATTAAATTAACGTTATGCTATTTGCACAGAAGGAGAGCTGAGATAGAGTATTTTTAGGGGACAATAGTCAAGTTAATTAGGCAGCTATGTAACTGTCAGTCTTTACATTGAGAGCTCAAAAGCAGGGTATGGGGAATGGAGGTAGTAGCTATGTTGTTACTTTGGATTCTGTTCACTTGGGAAAAAGCAGTTACTTTGTGTTATTTGTGAAAACTAGGCTGTGACATTGGGATATTTCAGCCTGGAGCGTTTTTTTTCTGGTGTATTAAGAGGGAGGTTTTAACTTAATTCCTCAATGACTTACTGCTAAAAGATTTCTGTCCCCTCTGCTAATCTAAGCAGGTACAAAAGACAGATTCCACAGTCCTTATTGGTGTGAGTGGAATACTTGGATATTTCATATGCCTGTGTATCAGCCTCAGTGGAGTAATCATGGAGTAAGGCACAGTTCTTGAAGTGAAACACTGCTAGATCTTGGTCTGCAAGCATTTTGCTTCATACACACCCACAAAATTTCATTTAAGGGTCAAAAGATGTTTTATAAAGCAGTTGTGATGTATTTAAATTTGTAATCGCTTGTTCATACACTGCATCCATACCAAATCTTACCTTTTAAAGACCTTTTAAAGAATGTTTTTGGCTTTTTAGTAACTTTCCTTACTCATAAAAGGCAAAATCTAGCCATATTACATTGGGCCCCAGATAATAATCCATGTGTTTGAAAGAAAGAGATTGCAAAGGTGTTAGTGTTATTTGTACTGTTTTCTCTGCTGCAGTTAAAGTTAGGTTGCAGTAAATTATGGAACCCACTGAAGCCTCTGGCCAATCCTAGTTGCTGTGAGTGCACTCTACTGTGTCTTTGGCCTTGAGCTAATGCCTGTGGCACTTCTGGGAGGGTGAAATCATGTCGTTCCTCATCTGTTAGAGCAGTCCTTGGACTGCAGTACTTCAGTCCAAAAGTATTTACTTCAACAGTTTTGGCCTCTGTGCTTCACTTCTCTCCTGCAGTTACAACCAGTGGTTCCCAGTGATCAGATAGCCTCATTTGTCTTCTATACTGACAATACTGCTCTGTCCAGGATTCCTAAGTGGCATCATTTGGTCCCACTATGTGTCAGCATTTCCCTCTCAGTGCCTCAGGAACCCTGTGTTTCTGAACTCTGCTTTATCTCAGTTGATTCCTCCCTCTCCCCTGAAAGTAATTCTTTAACTGCTTGTACCCCTTGAATCTTTTAGCTCCCAGTTCAGACAGAGGAAGACTTAACAGCTTTATTAGATGACAAATCCTCGTAGCTAATTGTTTGCCCTGCTGTTTGGGGAGCTATTTATTTTAAGAATAAATGAAGTTATCTCATCACTATGCCCTACAGATATAGGACAAGCACTATCTTTTTCACTGGCAAGTTAATGGCAGAAAGTCAAACCTGTCATGTCCGACAGTTTAGAATAAGACTTATACATATGGTTGAATTCTCCACAACTAGACTGATACCTTGTGTATTTTGTGGTGCTGTCTGACCCCAGCTGTCAGGTGCTACTGGTCATCTTGATCTGTCGTCTGCCAACAGGCTGTGTTGGATATGTCAGAGGGGTTGTGACACAATACTGCAGGTAGTGAATATTATCTTGCGGGGCCTACGTGCAAAACATTCCCCACTAAAAATCACACGAGAGCCCAGCAGCAATGTTCCCCTCCTGTCACATAACCTACTGCCAGACACATGCCTGAATACAGGGGAACAGGAAATAGTAAAGGTCTAGAAGTCTGGTCATTGATAACTCTTAGGACTAGTACTTTCTTGCAGGTGTAATACTATTGGCAGGTTTGTTGGCTGGCTGGTGAAGAGTAGTGTGACTGCCATTGGTTCACAATGGTCAAGTGTGACAACCTTAAGCCACAACATAGTGGCAGTTTGTTACTGACAAAGATTTTTTGCTCAGAACGGACTGAAATAGATGGGTTGTGATCCATCTGCAGCATAATGACAGCATAACAGTAGGACTGAATTTAAACAGTTTATATTCCCTTCCTAAATGTTTTCTAAAGCTGGTATTTATTGCTCTATTTAGTGTTGATCAGTTATGCCAGAGCTAGAAGTATTTATGACTTTCATACAGTGCATTTATTACATTGACAAAATAATTGAAAATCTATAACAATTGTCTTGTAATTAAAACCCAAACATATTCTAGTCCAATTCCACTGTGATGGTTTTAAAGACTTGGAAACTGATCTCCTTCTAGTTCTGAGCCTGTTTTCCAAAGTGAGCAGATTGTACAAACTAAACAGATCCTTTATTTGATCAAAGGAAGCCTTTTCTCTAAGGAAGCTTCTCAAATACAAGGGACAAATGCAGTATTAGCTTAGAGCATATGGTTAAAACATTGTCCTTTATGCTGCTTTACCTTGTTGATACTTCGTCTTAGGGTTATGTATTTATGCATTCAAGAAACTGAGAGCCTTTGTACTGTAACAGAAACACATTTAACTTTTCTATTAACATCTGCAGCAGATGATAGGTTATCTACAGATATCTACCACATACTGCTTCAATTTTTTTTTTTTTTTTTTATTAGGTTACCCTGAAATGTTAGAAATTAATTCCTGGAGTCAGTGTCAGCTAAACTGACAGTGGATCAAAGCTGTGAGACAAATTACTCATTACAGTTCAGGGAGCTGAATCCTCTGTGCAGACAGCTGCACCGTCGCTGGAGGGTTCTCAGGCACTTCACCCCCAAACTCTGCCTCGACAAATGTTGCCATTGTTGGTGAAGCTCATAGGTGGATTTCTGTAAAATAAGCTCATTTTAAACTCCTGTCAGAGGCATTGCTATGTCTTGGAATTGTTATTTGTTTGGTTGGGTTTGTTTCTTGTCACCCTGCTTAGAGCTTGTGTCACTATGCAACAGCCTGAACTATAAACAATGATGTTAATCCATGAAAAATGAGAAATTAAACCTTGGCAGGAACCTAGTGATCCCTATCCAGGTTCATCAGACAAAAGCTTTCTTTTTTTTTTTTTTTTTTTCTGGCTTTTTCTAAAAGCTCAGCAGCATGGAATCCATTCAACTTTGCTGTCTGACAGTGAGGTTGCTTCATCTTTTAGTGAAAGCAGATTAAAAAAAACCAAAACAACAAACCTTTTCCAAATAGTCACTTTACCATTTCCATTAGCTCATCAGAAATGTTTGAATCCTTCCCTTTTAAGAAAGCTGCTTTCTGTAAAATGTTGTATATGTATTTTTTTTTCCCTTCAGGTATTTCACTTTCCGCTGTTTTTGTAAATTAATGTTAGCTTATTATCTATGTGAGATCTGAATGGGTGCATGGCAATAACTGGTAAGTCAGAGCAAGTTAGCCATGTAAGAGAGAGGCTTTGGAGTAAGGCTTTCCAGCACCTATTGGTTGTAACAGCAAATTGTATGAATGTAAGGCTTTGTGCTGTTTTGCTCTGAGGTCAGCTGGAAGACACTATTGCTTGAAAACAGTGATTTAATGGCAGTATGATATACAGCCTTAAAAAAACTAATGGAATACAAAATAGGAAATCAAAACAAAGACAGTGCTTAAGGAGAATGGGCCACAGATGTAATGCAGTCTGTGTGTGCAGCTGGCATGGCTATCACAAAATGCTTCTGAAAATAGCTGTCCTTTGGAAAGTCAAGTGTGATGGTTTAGCTGTGGCTTATTCCCTTATTTATGTGTCAGATGTTAGCAGTCTGGACTGAACTTATTTTATAAGTGTAGAGTAATTCCTAAATATTAATACCTTTTTTAAGTCGCAGATAAAAATGGTATACAGCTTTATTTGCAGATAACCTAGTCAAATTTATGCCATAATGCTAGCTAACTTAATCTGATGATCCAGCCTACAGTAGGTACAAATGAGGGGGATGTGTGTGTGCATGCTTAAGTTTTAGTATGAATTACAAATAGATAGTAAAAAAGGGCATTTTTAGTTCAGTATGTTATATTGAAAACCCATGCAGAGCTCTTTGCTAGGACCTTGGTATAGGTATAAAGGGTGTTTTAAACTTTGTATCAGGATTAAAGGATACTCTGTAATCTTGCATAAAACACAGCCACTAAGATCCTTTTCTTGACGTGTTCATCTGTCTCATGTTTATCATGGATGAAGTTGGTGCCAGCCAGTCTGTGGATGCACATTCATTCTGCTGTTGCAATATAGACCTTATTCATCCCTGTCAAAATATGGATTCAGTCAGGATCTTTATTCCAGCAGATAATTTGACCCTTTAACAAACATATTCTTGAGTGAAATTAAATAGTGGTTCAGAATTTGGTTATCTTTTTGCTTGTAAACTTTATATTTTCAGTTTACCTGGGGAAAATGTGCATTTATATAGCAACCATTGTATACTCTTTGTTTATTCTATTTCAAGTGTTATTGGAAAAATATTTAAAGAAATATTTAATCATTTTTATAATCTTAGTCTTCAACTTGCATCCAAAAATGCATGTTTGTTTTAGGGAAGCAACAGGAGTGGCTGCCTGGAAGAATAACAATGGAACTGTCAGTCCCATATAGTGATGTGCAAGAAGACTTTTTTAGGGCTGGCAGATGCACTTTCTTCATTTTACAGGTCATTAAATTTCTCATTATACAAACTCAGTTGTGTGAGTTTTTAAAATATGATTTAGAATATCTGAAAGATTAGACAGTGTGCAAGATAAATGAAGTTTAAATTTTGAAAGACAAAACATAATTTGAAAAAATTATAGATAAAATCCATAATGATCCTACTATATTATTCTTATTGTCTAGCTGCTCCATATGGAAGGCTACGTTCTGACCTTAGGTATATCACTGCATGCAGAGTAACAAAAATTTTGTATTTGCCAATCTGCTTAGAGATTCTGATTACTCTGTCTATGTTCTTAGAGGAGACAATCTGTAGCAGAAATTTGTGCATGAGGTATTATCTATCTTGACATGGCTAAAAAACTGCATCATTTTAAAAATCCTTTAAAGTGCTGTGATGATGGAAGAGAATTACTGTTAATGAACTTCTCTAACAGAAATTTGTTTTTGCTAATCACTGAGCCTTAGTTGTCTTTGGAAAAAAAAACTTCCTTCCTTCATCCCCACTCCCTGAACAGGATATAGTGTTTGTTTGCCAAAAGCTTGAGATCTACAGATAACAGCTACCACTTTGGAAAAAAGCAGTTAGTTTTGATAACTATTTGGCCTGAGTAATCACTTAGATTTCTTACTTGGAAAGCAACTTGTTAGCACAGCTCTCCTCCACACAGGTTTTCTTAGGAAAGCCATAGATAGGAGGTAGTGATGTTTAATCAGCTGAGCTTTCTGTTAGCTTTCCATTATTTTCTTCCACAGAAACATGAGTCATTGTGACCCCAGAATAACAACATTTAAAGTGCCACGAGTGAGCTGGGAAGATACAAGTGAAAATAGTGCTTTAACAAGCTCAAGCTTACTCTTTCCATATACGTTAGACATTTTCTTCTCCAATCACAATATAGCTGTCCAGCCTTTCCAACACCTTCAGGCTCCTATTACATGAGGTTTAGATATTACTTAGCAAAAAAACAGAGCTATGAAACAGAACACATTAGGTTAAGCATTTATCCTAAGCCTAAGACACTGTTATTTCTCTAGAATGTGTCATGGTCCCACAGCTAATTCTAGACTATCCATATGGATTGTCCAGAGATTAGATTCTTGACATGTCCCTAAGACACCTCAGACCTCTAAAGTACAGTCCTTCACACTGGTTAAGACTATGCTAGACTTTATAGCTTCTTACCAACTAGATATATGGACCAAATAAATTGTCTACTGTAACAGGGCTTTGGTAAGTATGTGTGTTGATGTGACTGAATGCTGCTTCGCTTAATTCTGAGTAAATCAAATGATCTATAATTGAAGAACTCCAAGATAGATCTCTTCTGTACAAACCTGAAGAAGAAACCCTCAGTCTTCAGCACAAGAAGAAAGTTCATTACTAAGAGACTTTTTAAAGTTTTATTGTGAAAGTAGTTCAGTAATGTCCATTCTTTTTACTGTGCCAAAGCCAAAGTAAAGCCTAGGATAAAGGTGAAGATCATTGAATTATTTTTGTGTCCTGTGAGTATAAAAATACGAGCAAAAATCACCATGGCTATTCCAGTTATTCGCAGCTTTTCTCTAGAGAAGAATCATGGTAAAACACAAGCAAATAGGGTCATGCAATCTGAAATGACAATCAATTATAGTGTTTTAAACCTCTGGTTATTGCAGTTCTAGCTCTTCAATTGCCCACACACAAGCACCTAAACTTACTCTACTGTCATCTGAGAGTAACCAATTTTAATCATGGAAATGATGAATACATTTTTTACTACTTTTACTTTAGTACCTTGTATCAAAATAAATGTTTGTTTGTCTGTGAAGTTTGAAGTTTTGCAGATGTTGTCTGTGAGCAACCAGTGTCATAGAACTCTGGAAGCTAAGACATTTGGTCAAATAAAGGTGTGGTTTTCCATGTTCCCAGCCTCTGTTGGTCCTGCCTATCCTCCTTAAGAACTGTTACTGAAAATCACCTTGTCCTTATATGTAGAGTGTGAACCACTTCTGGGTCTGACGGCCCAGTGATCAGAGCTTAGTCCACTATGAAGCTTCTAACAAATCATTGTTCGTGTCAGATGGCTTTCAGACTTTGGCTGGCTTTGTCTATGTGGGAAAAAATAAGCATACCTCATCAGGCTGAGATATTTGAGAAATAAGTGCTGGGTAGACACAAAGCTAGCTCATGTAATTAGGGACTTAACATCCAGTAATTTGACTCTAAGTACCAGGAAAATTCTTTAAGCCCTTTCTCCTTTTTTTTTTTTTTTTTAAACTCAAATACAGGTGGATGTAATGAATTCTAATAAACCTTACTAACATAAGCTATCAGGTGTTCCGAGACATCAGTAAAGCAAAATCACCCACATAAAGCTGATAATTTTGATCTCAACTTTCTTTCATGAAAGACGTTTTCTAAAAGAAGTTATGAAAGTAAGGGTCTTGGAGGTTGAGACAGAAGTTCTTGGGACTGATCCACTGTGTGTTCTGTTTACAAGGCAAAGCTGGGCCTGCTTATGCATCTCCAATTCCTTCCAGAGGTGAATTTAACCATATTAGTTGTTCATTGTGCCAATAGTTTTGCTTGTCCCTATGCCAACTAAAAAGATTTTTCTGCTTTCTTAAGATTAAGGGAGTTCTGAGATCTAGTTTGTTTGAAATAATGTCCTTTAAGAAAGCACAGCCAACTCTTTCTTTCTTGTGAGTCTGGCATACTTGGCCAGCTGTTGTTTGAGAGAACTGTGCCAGGAAGCGTGTTATATTGTATTTTTTTTAATGTGTGTTTCTTGTTGTTGGGGTTTCAAATTATTTTAATCTTAAGAAAAAAGCTCGCTTAACAGTCTTTGCAGAGAGAGATTTTCTATTTATTGACAAAACCAGTAGGAGTGGTGCATGTTTGCTCCCAGGACCCCTCAGAGAATGCATTTCTGTGGGAATGGATGCAGTGATGATGATGGTTTGGCCCCAAATCCATTTATTTGCTAAGTGCACTACAGCAACTGAGAAGAAAAAAAGACTCCACAGCCAGTTTCGTTTACCTCAGGCTATATAGCATATCTCACTGCATTGTCTGCATTATGTTGTCACTTGAAATTTTTTTCCATTGTAGGTCTCGCAGTGAAATAGGAACTAGCTCATCTTTCTAAGATTTTCTTTTTTTTTTTTTTCCCCTGGGCCAATGATGGTACTTTTAATAGAAGTCACCTCTGTTCCACTGAAAAAGTAAATAACTTTTTAGGCATGTCTGCACTTTAATAAAACCTATTAAAAAACTGTAAGACCGACATTCCTGAGGGAAAAATTGTGTTGTAATATTGAATTTTCAATAATTTTGAAATTCTAGCTAACATGACTGTGGCTTTGGAGAACAAAGGCACTCCATTTGCTGGACTGATCCTTCATCGCCATCCTGTCTTTTCTGTCTGTTGTGTAGAGGTTACACATAACCGACGTTGGTGGGACTGGGATGACATACTACCCCTGTGTGAAGGACTTAGCCTATACATGAGTTTAAGGTATAAGCTGGGCGGGAGAGGAAGAAGGAATTGGTTACTGTTAGGGAAAGAGTGTATCTCAAAGTTTTGCTGTTTAAAAATCTGTGAGATATCAGCATCTTCCTAAACCATCCAATTTCTTTACCTTTTTTGACTTTGTTTTTAAGGCCTCTATTTCTGCTAATTGTAACTTTATTTCTGTGAAACATTTATTTAAGCTATTCGCACAGCACAGAATAGTGTGAAGATTATTACACAACAGTGTCCTTTGTCTCAGGCACCTGAGCCAGTTTAGCATTCTGCAGTCTTTTGCCATTGCCAGCTGAAGTAACTCCTGACTATAAGGACCTGTGAGAAAGAAGAATGTTCTAGAAAAATTAGTGCTTAGCTACAGGCCACCTTGATGCTACTTCCTTGGTGCTGTGAAACTTAGTTTCTACTAGAGAATAGAATTTCATCTCAAGCTAAACCAGCTCTACTGTGAAGCAGGATAAAGCAGGTGATCACTGTCAGACACCTTATGAAGAGTTTGCTAACAGGTCAGTTGCGCCAGTCATCCCAGCATATTTGCTGTGAATCTAGGTGCAGAATTCTGGAGATGGAAAATGGCCACTCTGCTTTCCTCCAAGAACAAATCCAAGTAAAGGTCGTGTCAGAGTGAAATTTCTTTTACTCAGCCCATAAAATAGATTGTCCTGCTCACATATGAATGCCAAGACTTGTAAAGGAACTGTTTGAAACCCTGAAGATCTTAAGGTCCATAAGGAGTTGTGATAAGACAGAGAAAAAGGCAGAGGGCAAGGTGTCAACAGCACATTTGAAATCTGCTTTAACTTCAGTGCTCAGTATCCACGTGAAGAACAGTTGTGGAATGTTAAACTAAAAAATGGTTGAAGAGAAAGGAGGAAGTTCAGAAATTTATGTCCTTAAATGTTCTTCATGGACAGTGACGAATGCTGTAAGATTCAGACTGTGGGAAGGGATCTGGGACTTCCAGACTAAGATGTAGCCTTTTAGCTTCACAGACCTGTTTTCAATACCCCACGCTTCCTGTATATGTTGTATGTGACCAGGGACAAGTCACTTATCTTGTTGTACCTTCATTCTTCATATATACAAAGAGGATAATACTACACTCCTACTTGACAAGAATATTGTGAGGATTAATGTCTTAAAGGTGGTAAACTGCTAAACTACTCTAGTAATGGGGACCATGTAAGTATTACAGATAGATAGGCTTTGGAGTCTTCGCTGCTACTGGATGCCGTTGTAGCCCCTGTAGTCCCTCCATCTCTGCCTAGCCAGAAGACTGTCCCATCTGTCACACTTGGAGCGCCAGCTGTGCTTAGCTACACATTTGTGACCTCCAGATGTGAGCATTACTACTCATATTTGCAAATGAAGCCAAAGGAGAGGTAAGATCTTGCTCTGTTTTATTGACAGGAATAAGTGCTGTGCCTTAAATAATTGTTATATTTGTGTTTAGTAAATAAAAGCCAGCATGGGAGAAAGCATGAAAGCTCAGAAGGAAACAGGACATCTCGGGGTTTGGTGGGGGTTTTTTCCTGATCCCTAGGTAATGATGGGACAATCTGAAATTCAAACAACATAGTAAAGAGTTAACAATCTTCACAGCTGAGAACAGTGAGCAGTGGCCAAAACCAACAATTAACTTCTGCATGCGCTTCTTGTTTATTGAACTAATACCCTTCACCCTCTTTTCTCTTCTTCTGTAAGAGAAGTGCTTTTATTGCTTCTTAACACGGCTGTGTTTTAGTTTTGTGGTAATTTTTAACTTTGGTGTTCTTTGTCCTCTACCAGGTGGCAGTGATCATGCTTTTTATTCCATGGTTTTTATTGATTTGGTCAAAAGTAATTAGAGAGATAATTTGTTCTCAATTACATTTCCTTGAATTTCCTGAGGCTGGTGACTCTGCTCTCCAGCTGTGTCTTCCCCCCAACTCCTTCTCAAATTAACTTTGTTCTCACTATGAAATAAAACAGAATAGTATGTTCTTTTTTTGTTTGTTACTTTTGGATTGAATACAAGGAATACAAGTCTGTACTGTAGCAGATATCGATCGGATAATTTTATTAGGTACTCCTGCCTAGGTTCATGAACTTTCATGTTTTTCGCATAGCATTCCAATAAGAAATCCAGTGTTAGACTAGCAGAAGTAAGAAACTAATTTTTTAGAGGTGTTTATAGATGTTTCTGCTTTCTGAGTGTCCTTTGTGCCTAAAGGGTTCTTTTCAGCACTTTTGTAATCTATTTTAAACTCTACTAAATGCAAGAAGGAAGTGAGCGCTATTGTGGTGCAAAAAGATTTTCTTTTCTCAGTTTGACACAGATTACATTCATTTGTAGTAGAATGGATTTTTGGCGATCCAAAATGCCTTTTGGACATTTGGTCTTCTGGAAGAAGATTTGGCAAGGACATTTGTAATTCTGACTTCAGTAGGGGAAAATACTTAGATAACATTAGCTAAATCTGAGTAATATTATCATTGCCAGTATGCAACCAAAAAAGTGAATAGAAGGCTTTGGGAGTGTTGCATATACCTAAATTACTGGTATGTTGCTCAGAGACCATGTAAATGAGAGACACAGAAGACAGAAATACAAGCAGTATAGAGAGATGTCATACAGAAGAGGTAAGGTTTTTTGCTTGCTTATTTACATTGACTTCCAATGGCACATTTCAAAATTTTGAAATAATTTTAATGAAAAGAGTTTATGGAGCCTATAAAGATGGCAGCTCAAATAATGTAGTTGCTTAAGGAGTTAAAAGTAACTGTAGGGTAAATGCACTGACAACAGTGGTATTACAACTGAGATTAATTTGATCCAATTATTTTACAAAATTTACCAAAGTTATCAGAATTAGGTAAATGTTATTTGGAGACAAGAAAATAAAAAGAGGATTTCCCCAAGGAATACAAGAAATGGAGGGAAATCGATGGAATAAACAATACCAAGCTATTTGAGCTCGGTTTGTTATGAAAATAACAGTTTTTCTGTACTTAGGATTTCCATCACTATAATATCTGAATACTTCATAGATGTTAATGAAAGAGAAGTGTTATTTTTCCCATTTCAGACGCAGGGAGCAGAGGCACAATGAGCTGTGGAGTTTGTACTAAAATTCATTGTAGTGGAAAAAAAAGTGTGACCACTACTAGATGGGATGAGGTGTTAAATGTTTTATTTAGGATGTCAGAGGAAATTTCTGACAGAGGTGAAATTAAATCTACTTATTCTGAATTTCATTCTTGTGCCTTCACTAGCAGACAACTCTTCTCTCACTTTTCAGCTGTCTCCTTCCATTTTTCTGATATGTCTATATTGACAGTAATGTGTTCATTGGAGTGCAGAAGGAGACCTAACAGGACTGGAACTCCCTCGCTCATCAAAACTAGCCATGGTAAAACAGTGGAATGATTGCCCCTTTCTGTCGGTATCGGGACCATTTCTAACCAGAGACCAAGGAATGGAAGCTGCTGCAGTAGCTCTTATCAGGTGCTCCCCCTTGGCAGCAGAGATTCTCAACTGTAAAGTGCTTTGCATTATTGATATGGTACGGCACAACCTTAGCAAATCAGGTATCTTGTCTTTGATGCTGATATATATTTATACCTGCAGATTTAGTTGTGGCTTTTTTTTTTTAAGCTCAAGCATTAAAATAGCATTACTCTTAAAGAAATCTTAATTTTCTGCAGTATATTCTTAGTGAAGTCCTTTGCCTCAGAGCTTCTTGTGTTTAATTGAAAATTCTCTTTTGGTCCTGATGTCCATTCTGTGTTCCCATGTTCTAGTGAAAGGGCAGAAAGGGTCAGTATTGAGCAGCAGCAGTAAAAGAAGAAACGGGGAAAAAAATCCTGAGTACTTGGCTAGAATACTGCCTTTAAAATTCAACATTTAGAATCCCACCTGCAGAACAGAAGTAGTCATCTCTATATGTAGTGCTTCACAAAAGCTTTCTAAACATATTTGTGAAATTAAAAAATATATTTCACCAGGTCGATCTTGCATTTGGATGATTAAATGTTGGCTTGTGATGAGGCTGTGCTGATTTATTTTCATCAAAACACATTCACAGTTTCCAAATGTAATCATAATGCTCCTATTCAAGTGATATATTAGAAGGAAGAACAGTGCAATAGGTGTGTCAATCTGCTATTTTTGACAACATGTAAACTTAATGAGTTACCCAGAATGAAAAAACTTCAGGAATTGCAAAGGAAACAAGGTTCTTTCACCAGCTTAAACAAAAAAATTGAAAATGTACAACCTAAAAGCGTGCTTATTGTACCTTGATTGTCCATCTATAGCTGGCATATACACCACCAACCCAGGCTATTTCCAAAAAAAGATTCAGAGAAGAAAGCTGGAAATTCTCAAGGCTTACAGAATGACATCTGCAAAGATGACAGGTGTGCAAAAGGGAGAGAATGTCTGATAAAAGGAAGGATTTGTCACAGTTGAACAATTTCTAATCTCCAGAATTATTTAGAAGAGTAAGTGGAAGTATTTGGGAATTGTTAGGATAAAATCTAAAGTCTGCAGGTGGTGGTTTTTGACTGAAACAAACTATTCAGAAGAATTTGTTCATCCAAAAATACTTTAAGAGCCTTCAGTTTTCTTTCTAAAGATGAAGAGGACGCACAAAGAGGAGCTAAGTCAGTAAGCAGGAATGCCAGGGCTTCCTGTGTGCCATTAGCTACCTGTGGTAACAGTGCTGAAAGGGGTTGCCTCCAGGTCCACAGGAGTGGAACTATAGATAATCAGATGGCATCGAGCTCCACCTACTGCAGTATAGCTGTAGTTCATTTTACCTAGGGCTGCTGGATGTGATCTCAAGAAAAATGACCGTATTCATTTTCATGGAAAACTTTTGGGTCATTTCCTCATGTAATCTCACTTTAAGATGATGTTTCATATATTACATTATGATTTTTTTGTTTGTTTTTTAAAATTATTGTTTCTTACATATGGAGTTGTATGAGATTTTACTTCACTATAATGAAAGCAGGAAATGATCACTGAAACAAGCCTTTTGATGGCTTAAAAGCAAATTAGATGAACTATGATGAAAGTCTTCATAAATTGGAAACACTAAAATAACCCCAACACCCAAACTTCAAAGACTGTTCAGATTGTCATGATAATATATTGTTGTGTTTTACAAATTAGACACACCAGTATTGTCTTTTCTCAGTTCTTTTATATCTGCACTGCAAATTGAGTTCTACTGTTCTATAATTATGTACTATTACTGTTTTAAGCTCAGATTACACCTTTTCAGTACATGACATTGTAATGAAAGATAATGTTGTAGAAAAGGAAGCTATTCCCTTCTGTCTTCTATGATAAGGCTGATTGAATCACATTATCAGTGCCTGAGTGGAGGGGGTGATGTGTGCAATACCTCCCTCCTTGAGCAACTGTGCAAAGGTTAGGCAGGTTCACAGCTCTTTTTCCTTTCCTCTTGAACTGGCAAAGCTGGCTGACCAGAGTTAGGATGCAGGGAAATGGTGCACCTGAGAACTTTTCTTCAGTGCTTTGTGGCATTAGACATTTGAAATGAATATTGCTAAATGGCTCCAGATCTTGTACTAGTGGTCAGTGTACTGATGCTTTCAAGCCATGGAAACCTTAGGGTACATTCCACCACTCTTCCTTCCCTTGAGTAGTAAGTTATTCTGAGCGACTCTCAATTGATTTTAATCATGTCATTCAAGGTATTGCCAGCTGTAAAAGCAATGGTACCTGGCTGTCGTCAACATCTTGCTGCTTCTGGGAAAAAAAAGAAAAATAGCAACGGGAGCAAAGCAGACTGGAAATTCTGTAGTTCTACACAAATCCAGTGTAAGATGTTTCTGCGCCAAGTCCAAATCAAGTTTCTTCTAGCTTTCTCTTTAAATAAAGATAATGTGTGCAACTTAAAAAAAAAAAAAAAAAGTCCCACCAGCATCAGTCTGCTCAATGCTATTTCTGGAGCAGAGATGATGAGAAAGCTGACACAAGTTTACAGGTCTGGATTTTATTGCTTCCTGTGCTATGGGATGATGCTGTGGTGGTTAGCATTACAGATTACAAATAGACATGCAGTGCAGAGAAGATAGCCATATGGAAATAGTAACAGAAAAGGAGAAAGAAGGTTGAAGGATGTCCAAATACTCAGAATTTCTTGGGTTTTTCATTGTACTCACTCTCAAAAAAATATGTGCCTTGATACAAATTAAATATTGCCCAAAATATGAAAACTTTTCCAATTTTAAAACCAAACTGCTGCTGAGCCAGCTTGTCTGAAGGTGTTTTACCTACAAAGTCTTGTGTTCCATCCATCTGGCACCTTTCTACCTTTAAGGGTACCCTGAAATTTAGAAAGGTAAATCAGAGGAAATAATTGTGTGGCTTTTAGCATTATTTATATTCTGGAAAGATCATTTGTGTTCATGAATATACAGGAATGTAGTTACAAATATTTCAGACTTTTTATGCTGGAAATGAGTTTTTTAAAAAAAGGGTTTTGTTTGGCAATTCATCTCTAAAATCCAGTCTACCTTTGAAAGCCTGTTTTCACAGATAAAGACATTTAGTATTCAGAATCTGCGTCTTACTACAAATAATTAAAATAAATAAATTTGATCTCTGAAAAAAATAAACCAAATATTGATAATTACATTTATGTAATGACAAATACTTAATTTTTATTTTCCCTAAAGTTCAGTGGAACAGACTCTCCATACTGAATGCTTACTCATCCCCTGTAATCTCTGATTACCATTTCCTACAGGTGAAGTATGGGTGCTGACTCGGGCTGTAAAATGATTTCTCTCTTGTTCAGTGCATGAATGAGGTGGGGTTTTTTTTTTCAATCACTGAGGTGGGCTCTCAGATTTGTTGGTAGCCCCCTCTGTAAGACTTGTGCTACTGAGCAGTGTCAATTTGCCATCTGTCTCTGCTGCTGACCAGTCTTGGTCAAGTGTGACTCAATTCTGTGAAACAGTGGGGCCTTCAGACTTGTCTTTGACATTTCATTAGTTCATTCTTATACTCTGGCTGCAGAAAATCTTTCCATTCCAGCTACTTTGCTCTTAGTACCAGTTTGGGTTTCGTCCCTGCCCACTCCACCCCACCCCTTACCTCTACACCCCACCCCACCCCCCAGTTTTCTACGTGTTTGTGGGCTGCCTCAGTCATTATAGTAGAATGCTGGTGTCTTCAATTCTCCAGTGAGTGAAGATACTGTTCCTTATACTTTGAACCTTTGTTCTACTGAAATGTTACATAGGAACATAAATTCAGAAAGAATTTCTCAAGTCAAGATTCCAACAAGCAAAATGCTCTGATCTTAATCTTTTTTTTTTTAAATACTTGAGTATTTCTAGGCTTTGCTCTGTTGTGCAAAAACTATACAGCATAGCAAGTATTTCATCTGCAGCTCTGAGCCTGCTGTGCAGCCTTTTTTGTACATCAGCTCTACCCTGACTATATGGATGCAACTTGCGAGGGCCTCCTGCTTTGCTTTGCTTGGAATCAATAAATGAGCTCTTTGATCTAAAACTGGTGCAGAAAGGAATTAGTGTTTTCATATCCTTTTAGCCTGAGCACCATACACTGCTGAGTGATTTAAAGTCTTTTATTAATCTACGTATACATTTTTTTTTAATAGGAGGGAATATGTCTTCCTTCCACTTCAAGAAACTGATAGTTGAAGGAGTTCTAAAAGTGTGCTTGTGTTTGGCTTCAGGGCTTTTTATGAGTCTGTGCCTTCCTTGTGGGTGAAAGCACAGACCCAAGAATAGTGGTCTATCACAGTGTATATCTTCAGGGAAGAGCAATTACAGGTAAGTAATTTTCTATTCCTGGTTTTGGAAATTGGATTTTCTTTTTATGTGAGACACAGTAGTCTATATAACAGTCTTCCAAGAGAAAAGTTGCATTTTCAAAGCTTTTGAGCATAGTAATTTAGAAAGCATGTATGCATTTTGTACCATAGCTTGTCAGCAGGTACTTCATATGAGAATCTGTTTGTGCACCAAAGTTACTTATTGACATTTAGAGTTTTTCTACAATAGACTACTCATCATTTTTGCTTTAGTTTGCATCTCTGTAGAAAAATTTATTTGCACCGCTTAGCAGGTCATAATTTTCAACACTACAGTATGGGTAACTGGCAGTATTTCAAGTATGGTTACATGTTTTTGTTCATTTCTTAGGAACCAGTGAAAAAAGATGTGCAGGAAAAAGCACCCGAAGAAGTGGCTGAGGTTACCACTAACAAGTACTCTTTCAGTGCAGAGGTGAGACTACTGGTGAAGCTTTGATTCAAGATGGAGTTAAGAAGGCAACAGACAAACATCATGTTTTAATTATTCATACAGATATCTGTTTGCTGAATTCAAGGTTTAAAGCCTTACTGCACATAAGGAACCAGCCTTTTGTGGACTGGTAAACATTTCATGGGTTTTATCCAGTAAAACTCCTCCTGAAGGTATCAGTAAAAATCGCTGATGATGGAGTGAGATGTAGGGTTCTGTTGTAATTTGGTAAAAATAAGGTTTGGAAAATTCAGTTTAGCTGTGTTAGTTATTCACTGTGTCAATTCTAGAAGGTTGACCTTTAAACTATATTACAGTTTAGCACAGAAATGGCTAATACATTCAAAATGACTTTTTATTTCAAAAATTCTTACTTTTATTAAAGTACATAGGTCAATATTGCACATGCTTAGATCTCAAAAACTTGAAGCTGAAAGGGCTGTTCCTTTGGGTGTTATGTAGAGCTGCACATATTAACAGTTGTTGAAGATCTAGCCTATACCCAATTTTTCAGCCTTTGCCTGGTGTGACCTTAACCTACAATTTTAAATATTGAAAGACTTGGAGATAATTTTACTTAAATGCCGCTTTTTGGTCAGCACAGAACAGTTACTGTGGTGAGTCTGCTCTAATTCATCCAAGACCACCCAAGTGTATGTTCTATTTTCATGGGTACATAGGCCCGTCATAGAGCAATGCAGAGCCACAGTCTAGTCTGTGGCTATCTATCTCAAAGCAATTCAGGCCTTGTAAATATAAATAAAATGTTGGAATTAAAACACATTTTAATTTCTCTGTGTGCATTTAACGATGTACCTGAATTTTATTTGACAATCCAGCAAAAAGATTTACTTTTTCATCATGTCGTCTTCGTTAGCTTATTTAAAATCTGATCCATCTCCTTTCTCTTTAGAACAGAACTGAATGCCAGGCAGCTGATTAGATCATAACTTTTTAATAAGAGAAGAATAAAATGTAAACAAAAGTAGATCATAACTTTTTAATAAAAGAGAAGAATAAAATGTAAACAAAAGAGAAAGGATGCTACGTTTGCAATTATATGAAAACTGACAACTAACACTAACAATTTTTTAAATACTTTTTTTTTTAGTTTTTCTTTAAGAAAGCAAGCACAAGTGTTAGCCTGACTTCAGCATCCAGTAATATCTCACCTATCACAACACAGTAGTTAATTTCCTTTTTTATCTAACTCAAAACAGATTTGTTGGAAGCTAACAAAGTTGAGAAGTAAGATGTGCTGTGGAAGTCCTGCTAAAAGGTGCAGCTGTGCCAGCTGTTTTACTAGCAGAAGCACTCTGGCTTGAATACCAGAAACATTCCACCAGCACATTCATTTATCATTTTTTCTCTTTTCAGTTCTTGTTTACAATTATTATTTTTATCTACACATCTTGTTACAAAGTCTTTGCACTTTCCAGAATGTTCTCTTAAAGTTAAAAACGTACTAAGAAAGGGTGAAGTATGCAGCTCGGTCTTATCATAGAAACTGTTGTTCATGCAGAGCACCAATTGTTTCAGCAATCAAAACCATACACTCAGATATGCATAACGATTTGAAATAAGAGTTGCAGCCTCTCTTGAGTAAGCAAGCATTTTCTCTACAGATCCAACTGGTATCTGCAATATCCTATTGTGTACTTTCCCAGGTGCATAATAAAGGATTTTCTTTATTTCCTTTACCAGGAATTTATTTTTCTGCACACCTTAGGATACTTATAAAATGCATGGAACTGCCTCAGGGAATACCTTAAGCTGCACCTCAGTCTCTGCATAGCAGCACTGTGCCTCCCAATGGACAGCAATCTAGCCATGCACTTTTTGCACGTTGAGCACTGCCTCAGCTGCATATTTTATTACCTAACACATGCAAAACCACTGCATATGCACAGCATGCAATCATAATTCTATGAATTGATGCAGCTCTTCTCTGGAAACCCTAAGGGTACTTCTAAGCCAGGGCTAGTTCAACAACAAATGTAAGCTTTAATCTCCCATGTATTTCAGTTCCATAGCTGCTCAGAAGAAAAAATGTTGCAGGCATTTTGAACAATGTACTAAGGTGATTTTAATTCCCCTCTCTGAAATTGCTGACCTGGGTTGTACACTCTTAAAAAAATAAGAGAGAAAGAAAATAATAAAACCGTTATGTTCTGCACTCCAAAACCAGCTATGTCTGTGGAGCTTTTCTTATTGTTTTGTTTTTTACAAATGTTAATCTCCTTGTTTTGAGCCTGATTGAAAATTTTTCTGGGTTGGGACTTCTATAAGGTTTCTCTCCTATGCATGCTTTTTGTAGTTTGTTAATGCATAAGCACCCACAGCAGTCATTCCTTAAGTCTAGGCCATTGAACAATCTCTTCTTCCTGTCTTGTAGTTTAATGAAGCTCATGAGTGCTTAACTGCCTGTAAAGATCTCTGTCAAACTTGAAGTCAGCCCATGAGTTGTTGGAAACAACAACTGGAAGGCTATTGGAACACACATAGGCATGCACAGCAGTATCATGTAAGACTTGCTTGTGAAATGACACAATGCTGTCCCACATGATGACCATCTCAGAAAATATTTGGTGATTAAAGCTGAACCCTGAGACTGCAAATACCTTCTCTATACTAAGCTCTTCTTAATTAATACTGTCATATTTATTTTCAATTTGATCATTTTCAGCCTGATCCAGCAGAACCGGTGAAGACATTCTCCCCATTTAGAGAAACAGGAAAGGAGCTGAGGACTCTTAGTGAAGCTCTAGCTCACTCAAGGTAAGGGAATCCAGAGCACACAGAAGTGGGCCAGTCAAGGCTAAAGGAATCTTTGGTTCTACAGTGGCTAGCAGTTGGATTATAGGTGAAATAATCAAATGTACTAACAGCTTAGAAAAGATAGTTTATAATTCTTCCTTTATAGGCTTTATGCATACTCAAAACGTTGTCAATGCTGTATGAGGAATGATTGATAGCTCTATATTTTTTAGTGTTCTTTATAAAGATGCTTGTTACTACTTTGCAGTCTTTTGCATGACACAGTGCTGTGCCAAGATTTGGTAATAAAGTAGTAAAAAAATGAGCAATGTTAGGACATATAATGTCCGTTATGTGATAGAAAATCATCGTGAAAATATCTGCCACTATTACAGAAATACCTGCATGGACTCATTTGGAATATGTGAACTTGAGCCACAGGAAGATGCTGACATGGAAAGAATAGATTTTTGTGCCCTTTACCTGATGGGTAGTGTGAGCTGTTATATTTAAGACATGGATTTGGGATCCTATATACCTTTTAGCCAGCCAAGTTTGGACAGCAATCATTTTATGGGACTGACCACAGAAAGTAGCTGGGCGTGCATGCTTTTCCTAGAAAGTATCTTTTGTTGCCGCTAGACACAAACTTCTGTCCCAGCAGGGCATTTATTATGGTCTCATTTTAAAAACAAACACACAAACACCACCCCACCCCACCCCCAACCCCAAAACAAACCAGGGAGGCCTATTTGTAATAGGCTTTAGCAAAGAGTACTCTCCCATGTAGGCACTCATACTCTTAAATGTACTTAGGCTGTGTTGTCACCCATGTTTTCACCATTGTCACTTCGGGTGGTGCTTAAGTTGACAAGATGGAGGCTTCAATATGCTTTTCTGTTGCAATCACACATTTTGATTGCACTCCAAACTTGCCTACAGAGACCATTCACTCTATTTTCTCAGTATTAGCTTAAACAGTTGCTAAACTGCATAATAAGCCTTGCAGTAGGTGACTCTAGGGCTTTCTAAATTTTCCTGGAACCTTCTAGCTTTCTTGATGTGAGTGTTAAGCTAAGAAATGAAGTTCATTTGCAACTGGAATAGCAAGCAGTACTACAAAAAGATGATTTGCATCTGGCAAGGTTTAGCTACAGCTTGCTGCAAATAAAACTGACAAATTACCCCTGTCAGCCCCAGCAGGGTATGGATTACACAAGTGTTTACAAGGTTCCTAGACTTTTAAGTCTTTGAAGAGTATTCACTCGATAAAAATAGTTGCATTAAAGCAAGCAGCAATAAGGCAGATATCTATATTAAAAAAATCAATAATAAGGTTAAATCTAAACAAATATGGCAGTCAAGTGAACACGTGATATTGTATTAGCGTAATATATTGAAGACAAATTAGGCTCTTGCATTGTCTGGCTGAGGTTATAACTGCATAAAACTCAAGGAAGTTAGAGAAAAGTAGCTTCTTTGCATGTAGTACTGCAGAGGAATCAGAATTTTATATTTCACAATAATGTAGTGTTTTCAAATGTTCCCAAGTTTTTACATCACAGCAATCTCTAAATTTTATACTAGTCACTCGTGGTAACATTAAATTTCACAGTCTTCCCTTTTATATTTCTCTGCCCCCAATTACTTTTATTATTCACCTTAATTCACTTTTAGTGAATTTTCACTTGATAAACTTGGCTGAAAATAGTAATAAACCATAAACAAAATAATAAATGCTGCGTACTTTGAAGGCTGGATAAGCCATTTTAGTAAAGCATGACTTGTGTTTGCCATAAATCCACTGTTAGTTATGTTTGACTGCCTGCGTTCATTGTTTATTGCTAAATTTCAGTGGGATTGTATCCTTGAGGTCAAGTTAAAGTTCTTTTGATGATAGCCTGCCAAAGATCAGTTTACTTCTTGATACATGAGTTGCAGATGCTTGGAGCTTGCTTTTGGTTGCTTTATATTCTTTATTTTAAAATGAGTAGGATAAAAAAATACTTGCAAGTGTTCGGTAGGATGAAAATTACTATCACCATTGGTACTAAAGGCTTAATTTCTTTAAATCTTAGCAAGTTGATTCGTAGACATGAAGCGTGCTTGACCACTCGTTTCATTACAATTTACAGTTTGAATAAATGAGTGTCAAGGTATGGAGCCTAACTCTTGGCTGAGCAGCTAACTTTTTATGTACCTTCGTGCAAATCACTTGACCCCTCTGCAGCTCTGTCAAGTAAATTGGGATTGGAAACTAGGCAATGTATCTGAACTAAACTCACTGCATAAACACATAGCTTTTAAATTGATACGGATGGCGGAGTGTGAATGAGTATTGCTTTCATTACTGAAAGCAAATTTTTTATTTTTTTTTTTTACATATAGGGCATATTTTTTGCCTTTTTCATTTAAATTATTTTTGAATTTTTTAATCTTATTACCACTATCTTATGCTTTTAGGGATGTTAGTTTGACAAATCTTACAATGCCTAGCACTCAAGTACATGCCTGCATGGTCTTATTCATCTCTGCAGCACTGCTAGCTGTTAGGTGGATAATTATTATTACGCTCACAGGTAAATTATGAAAGTCAGATTGGGGATGTAAGGTTAATTGTCACTGGAACAGCTACAATTGTAATTCAGGTGTCTCGGGTAACTAAATGCCTTACTTATTCTTCTAGACTTCAGTGATGCCTCTGTTTCGCTGAGTTTTATTTTTATTTTCAAAACTGGACTACTAAATTAGAAGCTTCAGGGAAAGATTTCTTAAGAGAGATTTAGCCCATTACTCTGGGTGAGTGCAGTTGTTTCCTGTAATAGATAAAGTGTTTAGTCTAGCTGACTTTTAACTGAAGACATTTCTGTTTCCTGCACCACATTATGATAAATGCAGATTTGCCTTCCACTGAATTTTTAATGGTAATGCAATCTGCAAAATTGTTAAATGTAAATTTTTTTAATGATGTGAACAGATTTGATTCTAATGTGTTTTGACGTCATATCTTTTCTCTGAGTGATTAAAAACTGAGATTTCAGTCTTTCGTCCCTTCTCACCTCCAGAAGCCAATACAGCTAAAGGGACAAACAGGATTATATTCCTTTATGTACGTTATCAGCAGAATTGTCTGTTGTGTCCTGATCAGTTGTTCCTGCACCACACCTGCAGAGGATAGTGATGCCGTGCAATTGTTCTTAAATGTGTAATTTGACTTGCAGAATCCTTTTTACTGCTGATGCAGAAGATGGAAAGAACCAAACTCCACTTTAATATCCCAAGCAGAGTTTGAAGCGCTGATAAGTAAGAAAATATCTGCCTGTTAAAGCATCTCCAACTCTGCCATCTTCTTCTAGTCCCATAAATTTAATTCAAGGTTGCATTCAAAGCTAGCTTCATGTGATTTCAAATGCCTGGGTGGAAATATTCCTGTCCACAAGTTTTCCATGACAATTGAAACACATGGAAGATGGAGAAAAGGAAGACTTAAGTCTTGTCTTACTGCACAAATAAATGTATATTTACTCTTTACATTTACTGAACAGTAAATGGTATATTTACACACATTAGTTTTTTGAAGATTAGAAGTTTAGCATGGTGTCCTGGTTTTGGCTGGGATAGAGTTAATTGTCTTCCTACTAGCTGGTACAGCGCTGTGTTTTGGGTGTAGGATGAGAAGAATGTTGGTAACACCCTGATGTTTTCGCTTGTTGCTCAGTAGTGTTTAGACTAACTCAAGGATTTTTCAGCTTCTCATGCCCTGCCAGCAAGGAGGCTGGAGGGGCACCAGAAAGCTGGGAGGGGAAACAGCCAGGACAGCTGACCCAAACTGGCCAAAGGGGTATTCCATCCCATGGGATGTCATGCCCAGTATATAAACTGGGAGGAGTGGGCCGGGGGAGGAGCGCTGCTTGAGCATCAGTCAGCAAGAGGTGAGCAATTGCATTGGGCATCACTTGTACATTTCAATCCTTTTATTATTATTGTCACTTTCTTGTTGTTATTAGTGTCATTCTTAGTTTCTTCCTTTCTGTTCTATTAAACTGTTCTTATCTCAACCCACAAGCTTTACCTTTTTTCCGATTCTCTCCCCCATTCCACTGGGTGGGGGCGTCGGGGAAGTGAGTGAGCGGCTGCCTGGTGCTTAGTTGCTGGGTGGGGTTAAACCATGATGCATGGTCAGGGCATAGTCAAAGCTGCTTAGTACACTCAGCAGAAATTTGCTCTTGTGTAGGCAGTGGTCACTTTAATACTAGTTTCTGGAAAGCTCTGTTGTCTGAATAAATGCTCAAATGAAGCTTACCTGTCATATTGTGTAATACCACACATTCTTTGCATTGTAATCCCAGCAGTGGGATTTGTTCTATTTACTGTGGTAATTAAATCATGAATCCCACATATTTTATATTATTAAGAAGTGGAGTATGATAGAAGCTACAATGGCCATGGAGAAATTTGCTTGAGAAAAGTCAGGGGAACAGATTTTTGAAATATGAACTTACTTTCTGTAATGCTTTCAGAAATGTACGGTAGCCAAATGACCCAGTATGCAGAAAAATAGCCAACAGACTTAATATCTGGAAATCAGAGGTATACATTAACAGTTTTTTAGTTTTTATTGTGTTGTTTAAGCCTGGAAATTCTCTGAGTGTCATTGTATGACCTTTTAACAATGAAAATGTGCTAGATACTCGTCTTGAGTGTTTGCACAATATTACTTTGATTAAATCTGTGTGTAGAAAAAAGAACAGTAAGAAGAGTAAAGAAATCAAACCCACAGACTTTTTAACCAAATATTGAGGTGTGAAGTTGTGGGAAAGATAATTTCAAGTGAGAATGACTGCACTGCTGTTTGGACCAAAGGACGTGTCAGCAATACTTCTTAGTAACAATTTCAGACAATACAAAAGGAGCTATTTTAGAAAAAAGCAGAGCGGAAAATGCAAGAAAGAAAGAAGAAAACTGGAGTTTTCTTCAGGGCAGCAACTTTTAATTTCAATTAAAGCAGTCAGGCTAGCAGAGCGGCATGCTAATACATACTACAGGGAGTCAGTGAATACAAATGACCTTTGTGGATTTGTTTTTTGCTGCTTTTCCTCCTCTTGATTGAAAAGGAACACCCAGCAGTTGTCTCAATTGGATGTTAATTGATACATATTCACAGGAAGTGGTGCCTCTAATCTTGCAGCCTGTTTGTATGAAAGAGTATAATGGAACAAACTGTGAGGAAGTTTTTTAATGATCACAGTGACATAGCGCAGCAGTATGAATTTTAAAAAAATCTCAAAAATGTTTGAAGAGTCATTACTGGAACAGAGTTAGCTGCATTCATAAAGCTTTAATATTCTACCTTGCACATTAAAAGCGTAATTAAACTGAAGATAAACCTTATAATTATGACCTCGTACCTCCTGTCAGTAATACTCTTATTCTTTCTTGAGTCCTCATGATGATACAGAAGAGCATGATAACAGACGCAGAGGTTGTTCAAACTACTCATCTTTCAAAACTATCAGTCGCTAGTACCAAGTATAAAGTTGTACCAGCTCTTCCCTACTGATGAGTTGTACCCAGTCACTTTAGGGAGACACCTGTCAGCTCTCAGATACCATTTCACCTAAACACAGCGTTAAAATGTAGGAAGGAATTTGCGTATCTTTGTGCAGCATAAAATGAAAAACCATTTGGGAAGTCTGTAGATAATGATCATTCCTCTTCCTTTGTAGATCAATACATGTTACTTCCAGTGGAGATTGCCCGTGTAGACACAAAGTAGCTCTGACTTACTTGACTAAGTACTTCCCGATGTCAGATTCAGTGGGTGGAATACAGTATGGCAGAAAAGACAACAACTTTGTCCTTGAGCATTCAAATATCTTTAGCTTTGAGCTAAGAATTATGTTTTTCTATTGCTATTCTTACTAAAACTAAGCAAACCTGAGAAGCACAGCCTCTTTGAAATGACATTCAGCTCAGAGGGAGATCCTTTCTTACTGCTTTGTTCTAATGACATCTGTAAATGGGATCTAGAAATAATGTTAAGTAATCCACACTTGCATAAGGATGTATTGTATGAGAACCAAGAAAATAGATGTCTTTACAACTTTCCACAATTTATTAGTTATAGGAACATTTACACAGCAAAAGAGATTACCAAAGCATTGGAAGCTTGTCATTTCTGTAGACTAATTCAGCCCACAAAGACCATTCAAGTGTGCTGGAAATACTCTTGTTAAACATCGCCACAAAAAATAGTGCTTAAAAATAAGCATATTTCTTCAAATGAGACTAGCTGAAAATACTTTCTTTGTGTAAAAAGGAGGTAGGAAAGGTGAGAGAAACTGGAAAGTGTGCAGTGACAGTCATCTAAGGATAGGTGCCCATCTGAAAATGACAAGTTGTGGTCATCCTCAGCCAAAGATGTCTAGGAATCTGCAGCTTTGAGCTGCAAGCTCAAAGGGGACGTGTCCATGCCGTTCCATGAGCCAGTCCAAGCCCTGACTCGCAAAAAGGGCATGCTAAACCTCTGCATTGCATTTCCCATGGTTTGAAGAAAATGGCTCCCACGCATCTGTTTCACTGTGCTGTGCTAGTTAAATAGAACTAAATGTCAAACTGCTGGCAGTTTAACAGTATTCAACTGGCTGCTTTTTATGTTTTAAATTAGAAATTGGATGTCTCTTTAAAATGGTTCAAATTTCCTGAAGGCAGATCTCTAAAAGTCATTCTGCATGCAGAAAGCCCAGCCTCTACTAATGCATTCTTTATGCCTGCAACAACAGTTAGACTGTTACCTGAAGAGCAGTTTCTCTTACTTCGTTTCCTGCTAGTAGCTGTGTAGCTGACTTTAATACAAAACCATTTAAATTTTGTGATTTAAATGGCAAGAAATGTGTTATTTTTTTGAGTTTTGGTTATGACCTTGTCTTTCCTTACCTGTGAATCTATACTAATCCTATTCTAATATATGCAGATAGAAAAAGATATTAGTGTTTAGAGGTTATGATAAGTTGCCATTTCTTAATGCATACTATTTACTGGAAGATACAGTGGAGTCTGTAAATGTAGGGAGGAGAGGCAACGTAGAGTTAAGAAGCAAAGAAGAGACTGAGGCAGTACTAACTGAGAAGGTGAAATGTTTATCTGCCAATATTAGTTTCCATTGTATTTAATACTTCGTAATGTCAGTTGCTTGGAAACCAGTGTTCTGTGCCCTTTTGCTGCTTGGCAGAAATCACTCTAATTGGCATGTTTCTAGCACTGTCACTGCTGGCAGTTTGCAGCTTTTTTTTTTTTTTTTCCGAAGCAAAGATTTTCTTTTACATGAATGATGGCTCCCATTAATTAGACAGCAGTCATAGGCAAAGACAACCATTTAAGTGTATGGATGTATGAATCATTATCTCTGTCATCAATCACTGGAAATGCTGCTATTCCCACCAACATTTCTGCCTTTCCAGGCTGTTCATTTGAGTCTCAATCTCCTTTCCTTTTGTGAAAAAATATGTTTGTGTTTCTTTGAAATATCGTAAGTGGAAATACCTCATTGCTTATTAGATTTTGCTATCTAGCTAAACACAACAGTCTAATCCCACATATTATGATACAGAATGACACGTTGTCACTGAACGTTTGAACAAAGCTAACACTTAAAATGGGCGTTCCATTGTTTAGTAGTAAAATGTCATTGCTCAGTAAATACCTTTATGTGGTAAGGCAAGACACTAGATCATTAGGAGTGGTTTCTACTTTCACATGAAAATCTTGAACCAACAGTATTTCCTGGTAGGGGATGAGGGACCTCTGAGTTTTTATTGGTAATACGAACATAAAGTTGTTATTGTACATTCTTACAGGAAGAAAATGGAAAGCCCAGAAATCTCCATATGATTTTTTTCGTTTGAAGCTTTAGTAATAGTTTCCCCACAGCTTTTTGGAAGGAATTTAAAGCACAGCCTTGAAATGTGAGTTTTATTTTTCTGCCCTTTATCAGTAGAAAGCTGTCTTCACTGTGCTGCTCTGGAAGTACTTCCCCCACTCACCTTTGTTTATGTACTTCTCTAGAGACACCAAGAGCTGGAAACCTCAATGTGCCTACCCCCAAAGAAAACTTTTATATAAAGATCAACAGGAACGGGAGTTACAGCATGGCAGAAGTAGAGGGGGATGTGCGTGTGCATGTTCTTGTGTTCTGGGACTTCTTAAAAGAGAAATTGCTGCACTCCATTCTTTCTAGGTTGACAACACCACATTTCCAACTAAAAATATGCTAGGTTTTTTGGTATGTTGGTTTTTTGTACCTCCAGGTAGCCAAATGTGTTTGTGTTTCTCAATGTTAGAGAACGTCTCTTCATTTTCAAAGTAGATGTTCTGCCTCATTTCACAATGGAAGCAGCATGTTCTACGTTTTAATGTCTTTGTAGTTAATTGACAACCACTCTGAGACATCTTGAAATATGCAGTAATACATTAATACATTCACCTGGTGACATCTTTTATAGTAGTTTGGGGTGGTCTTCTGACTATTGAAGATCCTTATTTCTTGCTGCACAACATTCTGTGAACAGACCACAGATGACTTATTTCATGGTCAGTTTCATGTGATAATATGCATCTCTCCCATTAGGCAGATCCTGGGTTTGTTTTTTAAACAGACATATTTGAGTACAGAATATTGTACTCATCTGGAGGAGAATAAAATGGGAATCTACATTGGAAATAATGTGGGTATTCCAGATAGTTTGTATGTCTTCAACTACTCAAGACAGATGTTGATATGGTACTACTTTAGTTCCTTGCCAGAACAGTTAATGGTTCAGTATGGTAAATAATCACATATGTCTGAGTTCCTGGGGGTTAGTAACTACATTTGGTAGATTTTAATGTCATTATCTTCTGGTCTTCACTGAATTTAGGAAGACCAGATGTATGAATATTTACCCATTTGGTTCTTACTGTGTAATTACTCAGCCATTAAATAGGAGCAGTAACCAGTGTGTTCCTGATTCTCCATTGGCTCATGTGCATACATTTGTATCTGTAACGTGGCTGTAACACTACCAAACCAGAATTTGTAATTAATTTACATTAGTATCTACATATTGTGAATAGCTGCAAGCTTTTTCTTGTCCACATGCTAGGCTTTCAAGATATGACCCGAATGCAGAGCTCAATAGAAGGACTTGCTAGCTCAGGCTCACCACCATGTAAACTTAACTCCATGGCTTTGGGTAATTTCAGAAGGTGGGTAGTGTACGCACCCTGTGCTAAGTCCCTAGGTATATTTTAAGTGAACAATGTACTAATTCTCATTTACAATGAGACTGCCTTGTATCACTCAGGAAAGGTGTGAAGCAGTCTTAATGTAAATAAATTTGGGACATACTGGCATAAATTATAATGCTGAATGTAAGGCACTGAAGAACTGAGTGAAATGGTCAGCAGCTACAGATTTTTCTGATAAGAGCATGGAACAGGTTCTCCACTGGTATAAATCAGTATCACTGTTCACAGCTTACAAGAAATGAAGAGTTTGCTCTCCTATTGTTCTGTGTGTGCTTTGTAAATAAGAAAAGCACTGTGTGCATATGGATTTTCTTTTATCTTGGCATTTCCTGCTGGTTTACAATTAGCTATTTAGGTGTTGCATCACCTTGTCAGAAAGTTAAGGGACACATAAGAATTGCTGCAGCTAATAGAAGGCAGCAACAGCTCAAATGGAGTCAGATGCGTGTTAATGCACATACACACAACATAGTGTTTGGAGGGACTGGAACGATAACAAAATATGTCCTGTTCTAACTCAAACAGCAGTAAGGACAGTAACATTTAATCAGTTGAAATCTGATGAGGATGCAGGTGTTAATGCTTATCCTCCTGCAGAGATTACCATAGGATCCTTAATAACTTCAGGATGTCAGAACTTCCATTTTATTATATGTTCAAAAACACAGACCCTCCAGTACCATAGTGCCTCCTAAAACCAGGTAAGAGCATAGATTTCAAGTTTAATCCACGTGAAGTAAGCTTGTTGCTCTCACTGCTTGCTTCAGTGGGTATTTCTTTGAATTCTTCAGGATCCAAATACTCATCAGCCTCATTTGAGATTTGTGATGGGATCACAGCTCATGATGGCATGGCTGCAAATAATGCTAAGTGTTCATTTAGAAGAATTATACTGGGTTTTAATCCATGGTTTTAGTCTGTAATGTTCAGAATACAGTTTAGCTGTATTTACTCTAGTTTCAAAGTTATTGCCTCCTGTGCTTTCTGGTTTTTACAGAAATGGATTGTTGTTTGTATTACTTTTTCTGCTATCGAAAATACTTAGTCAGTGCTTTTAAGTGACAGTGTGCATAAAATTGCACTTGCTTTTCACCTGGGAAGCCTTAGCTCATATTCAGTTTGTCACTGGTGCAACAAGTTAGGCAGTGCCCTGCTGATACTCATCTTGCAACACCCTCAGCAGGGTCTGGCCTTGTGCCCAAAGGAGAGCTTTTACTGGTCTAGTAGGGAGTTGTTGCAGATGCAGATTGAAATGCTTTTATGAAAATATAGGAAATGGCGTTTAGAAAGCCTGTGCTTTCAGTGGCTTTCAGAGCAATGCCACATTGGTTTCATTTATATTTACAATTGGCTATAAGCCTCTGTATAGCATCTGGAGCAGGAGATGTTCTGTCATTAGTTTTATTGGTATAAAGGCTCTATCTGTTAAGATAAAATTGAATAAGCCATTTTATGAAACAGTGGTTAACAATTTCTATGATCAGAGAAATATGGAAATTGTTTGATAGATACATAGTTATTTTACTTACAGCTCACAAGTTTTTGTTCACCATGATCATAACAGAATGTTCAGCTGTAGAGAGACACAGAATCAAGCTGGTATAAATAGACTGCAACTTCTTTCCACCTCAGGGAATGGGACAGAGGGAGATTAGTAGGAAGAGTTAATGAGACTGAAGGACCCTTGTAACACCACCCACTGCATTGAATACAGTTGCTTAGTAGAGGGACAGCCACATGGGTGTGCAGCCTTCTGCCCATCTTTCTAACAATTCTGTTCAGGCTGGATTTATACCAGCTTACCTGAGCCAAGGATTTGGTATCACGCGTTCAGGAGTGCATGTCATTCCTTTAGTAAACCATCTCCCATTGAATTTGTTTATGTACAAAGTAGATATGAGGTTGTGAACTGTAAAATTTGATCTTCTGGGACAAATACATCCTTAGTATGAGTCCTTTGAATTTAGTGATGATGACCCAATGTACTTAAATAAGGTATATTTAATCAGAAGGTAAAAAAAACCCTGGTAAATATCCAGCTTGTCTTTACCCCAACACAAAGGTTTCTGGCATTGTTGTTATAGCTTCTTAATGTTTTTCTAGCACCCAAATTATAATTAAGACAAATTTATTATTTTCTTTTATTTTTGTGAGTCATTTCTTACTCAAAGAAAAGCACCAAGAATCTCAGATGTTAGCAGTAAAAGTTCAATTCCCTGATACTTTAATGGTCTTGTATAACAATTAACTGGTGACCTTGAGTCTTTAGAGGATTTAAAGAGTAATTTAATAAGTACGTAGTTACACCAAGCACTAAAAAGACACTTGCTTCTGTATGTGTAGTACACTACTGGGTCACTCCTTTGCACATGTCATTGACCCATATCTATAATAATATATTCGTGTACAGAAAGCTTGAAGTATTGCATGGTACATTATTACTGCTCAGGAAACTCTTTTCATTTTCATGCTGATAAAGATATTAACTTAGAAATTAAAATAAATCCTTTTGTCTGAACAGCAGTTGAAAATCTGTGTTGTGACTACAGTTGACTGAAGCTCAATTACTTTAATAAATGTATTCCAAATTTCAGCTTGATTACATTTGCATTTTAATGAATGATTCTCACCTACTTGTCAAATAGGCAGCCCAGCTAAATTTGTTAAGTTATTGTATAAACATGGTATTGTGATGCCAGAATTTAAATGGATAAATACTTGATTTCAATCCTGTTCCAGCAATATACTGTAAATCCACAGTGTAGAAAAGTACGTTGGTCACCTCTGTATTTTAAGTTTGGATTTATTTTACTGTTTTCCTGACGAGAGTCCATGAATCTTTAGGGTCATTCATAAATATCCCAGAAATAATTCTATGGAATTGAGAGGATTTTTTTTTGTTTAAATCAAGTAGTTATTACAGCTTTTTTATATGCTGCATTTTTGTTAATTCTATGTTATTTCTTTTTCCATACTTGGAGACTGTAGTTACTTCTTGTAATACCTGGGACTTCAAGGAAGTCATAGATTAAAAATATTCATTCACAAGTGTGCATAACGTTTCCTATTCCTATGGGTATATGAAGAGTGATCATTGATTTTGATATACACATATTAAAGCCTTCTATACTAGATAAACCTCTTTTAAAAGTACTGATTGTACTTGCCATTTATGCATCTTTCTCCAATAATACTGGTTATGGCTGTTAGTGTAAAAACTTTAATTATCTTTCTCTACCACTTGTCTTTGATTTATGTAATAACTTCATTGTTCACTATTTGTGGCATTGTAATACGCAGCTACAGCAGGGGTTTTGATCTCTAAGACAAAATAGTTACATTAGTGCTTGCAGAAATGTAGAAAAAGCACTACAAAGGGGAAAAATATTTTTACATACAAATATCTTGAGAGTTGGCAGACAGGAGAGAGAGAACTACTGGAAAAGGACATAAAGCAAGAATTCGAGGACATTAAACATTTTCTAGCATTCCAAGAGAAGTCTGTTATGCAAAATACTAAGTTCTTATGAAAAACATTAAGCCAGTCTGACACGACTCTGAAATCCTTATGTTTTTCTAAAGAATGCAGCATTTCTTATCAAGGATATTTTATTTTCTTATCTTTTTTTTTTCTTTTTCCAAAGTTAGTATAGAAATATCTAGCAGAAAGGTTACTACCTGAACTGGAAATGTTTTCAGTCTTCTATTTATAGTTGCTGGACTTAAAAAATAATGTCAACAAAACAAAAAACCCAATCCCAAAACTATTAAATTGTGCAAGTGGTTTTTCATCAAGGGAAGCAAGGAGCAAACTCTGTTCCCTGTGAGAACTAGTGAATTTGGTGCCTGAAATTTGCATCCTATTATGACCTTCAGGTGCTTTAATACGTCTGGTAAGAAAAGGGAGTTATTACTTGTCAGTAAAACAAATGAGGTCCAGCTTTCAAGTCTAGATTGTGTTTGAAAGAATCAATACAGCCTGATGACACTTCATTCAAAAGTCAGCAACACATTAACTTAAAGGGATGTGTCCTATGCCTGGATGGTAGTGCTCCTCTGACTTGGGTCACCTGCTACATTCTTGCTTGATAACATTTTAATCAAAGGCTGTAGAGTAATTGTGTGCAATATCCCTTTCCCTGGCCTATCTCACCTTTTTTTTTTTTTTTTTTTAAAAATCTCTGTTGTCATCCTACAGGGAGTGCATTATGGTTTCTTCCTTATTTTTTTTTCTCTGAGTAATACCCTGCCTGTTGTCTTCAGCTCACTCACAGGCTTCACTGGCACCTTCCTTGTTACTAACAATGCAGCCTTCTGACAGCAAGTAGAATTTAGCAGCTAACAGATAGCTTCAGGGCAGTGCCTGTCAGGCTGACAGCTGAGTTAAGATGGGGCCCCAGTGGTCAATTGGCTGCTATAAATTAGAATTAGGCAGGGAGTTTTTAAATCAAGTAGTGGACAAAGTGATGTTGAGTTCAAGACGTCCAATAGGTATCATTGCAGAAGAAAATACTAATGTTGAACTCTTGAATATAGAAGAATATGAAATCTCTGTTAAAAAGTAAGTTGGTGGGCAACAGAAAAATTAATTTGGTAGTGTCTTTAGTACACTGACCAACTTGTGATGACTTTTGGCAGGCATCATATAAATTCTGTGAAGCGAGGTGGAGAATACTTTCATGTACTTCACCAAGAATCCCTGGAGAGGAAGAACACACCAAAAGCAGCCCAGCAGGCTCAGGACACGAGATGGAGAGCTGAGTTCCAGCCACCCATATACTCCTCTAATGTGGAGGAGTCAGAGGAAGAAACAAACACGTAAGTCAACTTAGAGGGCTTTTGGTGGTCTGAGGGCAGTGATTTTAAAAAGCAACAGTTTCTAGTTTCTGTCATTACTTGGTATTGAGGCAAAATATTACTAGTTGTGTGAACTAGAAAGAAAAAATGCTTAAAATCTGGGTAAGTGAGCAGCTGTAAACTTAGCAAGCATGGAAAAAAAAATGCTTGAGGTGCTGTTTAAAAAGAAGGAAGTTTAGAAGGCAGGTTAGTGAACTCAGGAGGGGTTTCATAGCTGACTCAGAACTGATTCTTAGAGGAGAAAAGGAGGAGGCCTGGTGAGTTTGTGCCATGCTTTTGTTCCCACAATGGGACTGCAGCATTAAGAATAAAAAAGAATTGCATTCAGCAGAAGTGGCTTAGCTTGCAGAGTGAGTTTCTTCACTAGTCCAGACCTATTACTTACCACCTTTCTCAGGTTTTCTCTCCATTTGATCATCAGATAGTCTTCGGTCATTTGGCTCACATTGGTCTTTTCAGCACACCTCTAATGCCTGTTGTAATGCTGTAGTTGTCTTCCATTTGTCAGCCCTCACTAGGTGATGAGATGATTAAATACTTGCTCAGCAGGACAGAGTAGCTCTTCTAGAGGTTACACACCTTGGGAGCCTTATTGCATCAAAAGCTCATCCATCTCTAACCACCTTTTCTCATCAGTTTGCTGTGGCTTTTGTCACTCCCAGGTACCAGCTTCCTCTCATTCACCTTTCTTCCATGAACTGACTCTCAACTTGGAAAACACAGTCTCCAGAGTCATCTGACATGCAATCACGCCCCAGTCATAAAGTGGGACAACAATATATAACCATTATTAAAAAATAAAATCTTTCCTGTTGGTATGAAACCCAGACCAAAAAGCAAACAAGTAGCACAGACAGACTGAGAGATTCTGAACAGACAGTATTATATTTACTAGAGTAATATTTAATATCTAGCATTCTAAATGGTCACTAACTGAATAGCTAGGAAAGGTAGGAAAGGAATAGAGTATTACTGAGAGACAGTGTTACGGAAGGAGAAAAGGTATGGGGTATTAGTCAAAGTATTTTGGAATCTTAGCCTCTAATGTCTGCATCATCTAAAACTTTCTTGTTACTTAAGTCACCTACAGCTGTATTATTTAAATGGAACTATGAAGCACTTGAATCCTAGGTTAACGAAGACCACATGAACATTTTAGGTGATCAGGATTATTTAATTAAAAAAAAAAATTGAATACATAACCTCCGTGAAAGCTTTTTGTAAACTCCATGTTTATTATTTTTTTATGTAACTGTTCTGTCTACCCATAACTCAGTTAATCCACATTTATTGCAGACAAATAAATTATTATACATGAAAAATACAATTGCCTTTATTATTGTCACCATTCAGATTATTAAAGTAATTTATTTCCTTCCGTAAGGAAAGGCTTCTTTGTTCAGCAAGGCTGACCTGAAAAGATTTAACATTCCTCTTTCCTTTATGAAGGTATACCTGCATAGGAAAAATTATTTGCATTTAAGTATGGCTTCTTTAGCGGTAAAAAAGCTTTTACTGGTGCAGAGTATACCAGGCTTGTGGGTGAATACTGACAAAGCCACTTCAAACCTCCATCTGCACCAGGGTTTTTGCCAGTTTTAAGATTTTTTTTTTTTTTAATAAATTTTTACAACTAACCTAAAAATCTACACTAGCTAAAGTTCCTATTGTAAACCTGATATCCTTTAATATTTTCAATGTGTTGCTTAAAACTAATATTAATTGAGAGTTTAACTTCATTTTTAGGGGAAAGAACTCTAACATCTGCCAACGTTTCTAGGAGGGAAATCATTAGACTTATGATCAGATGTCAAAATTAGGGAGTCTTATGGAGAATTTTCTTAACTCCAGGTTGTGTTGGGTGGGACAGGAGTACACGATGAAATGCGTGTGAAACAAGAAATGTGTGGCTTTTCCAGGTGTGCCTTTAGTCGTCCAAACTGTCCCATGTGATTTACACACATGCAGGAACTCTGCCAGCATGTGTTAAGTTCCAGTTGTGTGCTGTTACATGTATGCTTGTCTGCAGTGGTAAACAGCTTAAAAGTGGCAGGGCGGGGGGGGAAGAAGCTTAGATACAAAATACAGATCATTACCTGTTGTAGAGACTTCACTTCTAGCTTTCACAGTGCTGACTTCAAAAATTAGGAACTTCATGGAATAAGAAAAGCTCTGAAGCAGTGTTAGACTGCTGCAGCACAAAGTGTCCTTTTAACAAATGATGTCTGGTTTCAGTCTTTCACAGTGGCTGAAACTGTTGGCATGGTTTTATATGCAAAGGCTCCAGTGATGGGTATAGGCCTTTCCTACCCCCTTCCTCTCTTTTCCCTGTAAGACAATAGCAAATATTAAGACTCTACTGGGGCTTTTTTACTGCTGTTACATAAGTTGTAACATTTAGTTGTGTTATCAACTTTTAAATCTATTAATACTCTAAACTTGGTAACAGCTTCTTCTCATAAGAGTAGACAAACTAGAAGTAAATGTAGTTATCCCTCATCAGTAGGAACATGGACTCTGTCAAACACTTCAATGTGTACATAATGGTCCCACTGTCTATTCTGGCATTCTGTTGTTCATTAGGGCTACAAAGAGAAAACTGGAAGTGTGATTTGAGGAAGCATGAGACAGACGTGTTGTTTTGAACAACAAACTCTGTGGAATTCATGTGCCCAATCATCTCTAATAAGTACAAATTTGCAGTTACAATTTATCTAAGTTTATCTGAATTAAGATGACCACTTCTTGATGTTTCATGTAAGAAGTATCTTTTGGGACAGCAGGAACACCTGCCAACTTACATCTTTGTTAGGTACCTTCTTTGTTAGACATCTCCTTTGTTAGACAAAACAATATGTAAGTTTATTAATTTCTTAATTAGCTGAAGAAAATGGACATGTTGATCTATATTTAGATATAGTGCTGAGATGCCCATGCCAGTGTTGTATGTAATATTTGCAGTTGCTGCTTTGCTTTAGAAAATTTCTACCAATGGAATGCTTGGGGCACATACTCCTCAGTCCTTGTTCTGACTATTTGCTAGTTTGTAGTAGGCAGCAGTAAGCTGGCATCCCCAAACTGCTTCAGATCTAGAAAGGAAATGTTAATCCAGAATCATTCATTCATTCATCTAGGAAGTCTTTGCTAAAGAAATCTGCATAAAGGTTTAAGACTCACCCACCACTCAGATCTCAGTTAACCTTTCAGCTATTTTCTTATGGCTGGTATCATTTCAGTTTTTTACTAACTTATGATCCAGCATACCATAGTTCATGTTACATTTTCTGTGTGGACCTCCTATCTTCTGTATACTATCAATATAGGAAGGCTACAATATCTCATTGTGCTTATTAAGCTTGAATCTCCATTGTCTAACACCAGGTGCAGGTAGTTTATTTACATTTGGGGAAAAACAGCTGTAAACAGTTCCTTTTCTTGCTTGGTAGCGTTTTATAAACACTATGCACACGTGTAAATGGCCAAACAGGCTTGTGGCAGTGAAGAAACAGTGCCCACAGCCTTAAAAGAGCTCAGGTTTCTGTTACGTTGGTTTGGCCACTCAAGACTCTCTTTCATTGGGGTGAATCTTTTCAGCTTAATCTTTATTGTCTTCTGTGCACACAATATGTTAATCCAGGAAAAACTGAACAGAATTTGAGGCACGTCTTGAGACTTTGGCCTTGTGTATATAATCCAGCTGACTCCGTTGGCATGATAGCAACAGAAAACAAGTGTAACAGAATGTAAGCAGTGTCTCAGCATTTTTTTCAAACAAATCAGTCTCATTATTTCATCTGCCCCCAAATTTGGTTTCATATAAATGCTTAATTGCCAATAATAAGTAGTAGTATAAATACATAAATGCAAATAATACTGTATTTATAATTTATAAAGTACTGTAAACTTATTAGAAATAAATAATAATTATGTATCCTGGTAAGCATAAATATCAGACTTGTAATATTAATAAATGCTAATAAATGCGGTAATTTAAGAATTTAGAAATACACCTAAGTATTTTTTTTAATGTAAGGAGGAGAAGAGTGTGGTGATGTCAACACATTAAACAGTTTTATTGGCTCTATCTTCATTTCATATATTCCTTTTTTAACTTCAGTCTTTGTCCTTTCCCACAGTTGCTCTCTAACAGAAGGCAACGACCTGAGGAAGTCAGGGAAGAAGAGAAAAAAGATGACCTTACGGTCCTTCACTCCTGTTTATACCAGTGTCTTGTTTTCAAGCCCCTCTGGAGCAAAAAGGTATATTTGAAAGCAAGTTTATGTCCTGCCTTCCTTGGTAGGATATAAGCGCAATTCACAGCAACACAGACCCATAGCACGTATACCTAGAGCTGCTGTTCCACTGGTAAACACGTATCCTGAGAATTTCAGGAGTTTATGGTGAAATAGTCTGCCTTAACTAATAGCAACTGTTAAATTCTAACATAAGTGATTGAATCCTAATGAGTTATTGAAAACCTCATATGTGCATGTGTACACAAACACGTATCATTTGGCTTGCTGATCTTGACTCGGCAAGTTCTAAGTTGCATAAAATTTACTTATGTGGTATAGCTTCCAAGATGAGGCTCATTTTAGGAAAGGCTGTCAAAATTAGAATTTTATTTGCCTAGTTAAAAAAAAAAAGTAGGTCTATGAAAGACAGAGAGAAGACAGTACTTGTACCATGTACACTTCTTATATTAGTCACTAATACACACTGTTATGTTCCAAATTCATTAATCCAATTGCTCGCCAAAAGTGTCTTTATATATTTACATTTGCATGTGGAATAAGCTAAAATGCCAAAGATAATCTTAGTTCAGAAAAAGGTGGGTCCAACATTTTAAACTCACACATTGCTTTTTCTTAAATGCAAAACTTAGAAGCTACTGTAGAATCCAAAACCCATAAGAATCCATAAGGATAAAGGGATAAATGCTGGAATCCTCGTAGGTATGAAAGCACTGAGCACATCACCAAGATAAGTCCATTGAAAATTTCACATCCAAAAATATGCTTTCAGGATTCAGAGTTATGTATTAACATTACAAAAACCTTGCGAGGTGTCTAGAATTCCCTGGGACAGTGAAAAAAATCACCTGCTACGGAAATGCTTAGATGTATCTATTTCAGCCAACATGATGCCAGTTCGACTGTTTCCCTGACTCTACAGTATAACACATTTGTTTCTCCTCTTTGCAGTGAACATCTTTTCCGACAACTGTGTGCCATACACTGGCTTTTGGAAGCTTTGACTCTTGAATCCAACAGCTCGATGCATTCCATATTAACCTGTTGGAATCCAATGTATGTGCACGATACATGATAGTAAATGGAATGAGGAGTTCGGGATCTTTTGTCCCTTATATGTTGTTTCTCTTCTTTCAAGTAATAACTATTTGAGTGAAATGTTATTAATTCTGTGCCATGCAACATAAACAGATTTTGCATCGAGTTTGTCCCCATGCAGTCAGCAGGGAGTTGTACAGTCAAACCAGTAGCATAGCATGGTCCTCTACGATTGCAAGTTGCAGAACTAGGAGAAAATACTGAGCTATCCCAGCTAAATTTAGTTGGGTTTTCTTTCCTTTTTCTCTTTTGGTTGACAAATATGCAAATTAAATACATGTAGTAATAGATGTATGTATATTCACATAGCCTTCCCGTGGAGGGTTATCCCAGTGAACTCAACAGGAATTCCATATACATTATAATTACAGAACAAAGCCAGCTATTAAGTGATACTTAGCTGGTTTTATTCTATCAATTATGTATGATAGTGTTGGGTACTTGTAAAAGATGCATTGCTTTTGAACTTTTATACTGTTAAAAGTAAATATTAATTTAAGTTCCCAACATTTTTAGTCAATATAATCATGTTGACGTAACATGTACTTAAATAATTCATGAGTGTTTGATAAAACAGTGAGCAGTTTATGCTCTGATTTGCGGGGCAGAGCTCTTCAAAGCTGTTCTGTTTACTCTGTATATTCTCAGTCAAGACAAACTGTGCCTATGTATAACAGAGGTGGCAAAGTAGCATTATATAGAATTAGCCTGATAAATTGGAGGAGAGAATCAGTCCAGCATGTATTGTGGATGGGTTTTTCAACCCTTTACATATGAGGACCAACCAATAGACTGGGATAAAAGAAACAGTTTGTCAGCAAGTCTCACAGATACAGGCTGACAGCAGAGTATAAATGCATAACTCTCTAGATTCATTTCCAGGTTCTGAAGTAGTGCAATATTTTGTTGTATACTTCCTTCTGCTCTCTGTTGCTGTCTTTAACCACCACTCCTCTCCCTCAGTGTCATTTGAACTAATCTGTGTACACACATACTTCATTACACAGTAACTATGAAAAATTAGGCTTACCTTTAGATCATGTAGTCTCTGTCTGCACAAAAAGAGATTTTTTTTTTTAAATGTGATTAAGAAAGCAAGCTTAGAACACTAATCTGCTTTGTAAAACCTTTGATTAGATGAGGACTGAATGATAAATAAGACTACCTCAGCAGTGACCTGTTGTTATACCACAGCTGCAAAGACTGCAGCTTCCACATTTACCTTTGTGAACATGATGTAAATTTAAACTTTTGGACCAGTATAGGTCTTCATTTAGCCAATAGCATGGAAAAATAAAGCTTGTATGAACCTGCTGTCACTTCTATCCATGAAATCTGCTATACTGGACAAAATTCTTCAGTACTTATGCAGAGGAAGTTGAAAGCATTATCTGGCTCAGTACATGCATGATAGTTTGTAGAATGACTGTGCTTTCTTTAGGTTCTTCTTCACTTGTGACTATGACTTACTCATGGCTTACACACCTAGCATTGTTTTTCCATTTCTTATAAGCGAAGATATACATCACAGTAGTGGCTAGCCACCATTTACTGTCCATTTATTGCATTTCTTAAAAGAACTTATAATAAAAGCAAGACTCTCCAAATGGAAAACTAATTAAATTGTTTTCACTTAGAAACCCTGGTGGTTGTAAGAAAAAGGTGAAAGAAATTGAAGAGGAAAAGTTAGCAACATACATGTGGGAGCTCTTTATTACAAACACAAAGGTAATTTCATTGTTCATGTCTTCCTTGGGACCTAATCCAACTTTTCAGGCATTTGTTTTGTTGCTTAATGGAACTCCATGATACCACATTTTATGCTATGGATCTTGTGACTGCAAGAACTGGTAAGACTGTCTCTAGGTGTTGAAGAAAAAAAATTTGATAGTATGTAATAGGAAGAGCAGTGTGTAGCTGACTGAAACTGTGGCTTGGTCTTAGTGATAAGTATTGATGTGGGAAGAATTAAATATTCAGCTAAAATATAACTAGCCTCTTGTTTGCATTTACCCCCTTTTTATGACCAGAGTCACGTAGCAGTACTTGTTCACACAAATAGGTCTTTTTCAGCCAAATGGGAATTTCAGACTGGTATCCTGGAGGTCTTATTCTAGCAAGTTCTAGTCGTGATTTCTTTGGTTGCCTTTTTACACAGAATTTAAAGCTAAATTTGGAAACAAATGCCAAATGTTGAGGCCTTTAAAGAAAGCAGGATTCACTTGCCACATTCAAAGCAAAGCCAAGGAAAGGAGAAAACGAGCAATTCAGATGAAAGCCTTTTAAAAGAAAAATAAAGTTAATACCTGAGAAGAAATTAAACACTATAAAACTCTGTAACATTTGGTAACTGTTTTACCATCTTTCTTTTCAGAAAGACTTTTTTTTTTAATCTGCTGAAGTGACTGGAGGAAAATGAAGGGGGAACGAGTGATGCTTAGGAGTATAACTAGGAAAACTCAATAAAGAACCAGTGGGTTTCTCACTCTGTAGCACATCTTACATTTTGATCTTCAACAGTTTGCTTAAGCTTTTAGTTCCTTGCTTTGCCCCCTATAAGGCTAAATTTAAAAAATTTTGTAAAGTGCTTTTAGAACCACATGTGAGGCACTCTTAGAAATAGGAGCTGTTGTTACATGTAGACTATTTGCTCTTGTTATTTGTCAACACCTACAGCTTGTACTCTCATGACATAATTAAAACAATTCAATAGAAGATAATATCTGTTGGAGAATAAGCAGCAAAAGTTGTGAAACTTTAAAAAGACAAAGATTGTGGGTTTATGCAAATATTCTTCCTGCTGTTAGCAGAGAGGAAAAGTCAGCAAGTCACATAAATAAGAGTTGTTTTTAAACAAGAGGCTTTTTCTGATTTTTCTATACAGTCTTACCAGTTCTCTAAGGTCAGGTCCAAATGAACATGAACAGTATGTGTGCATGTCAGTCTTGATGTGTCTTTTAGCATTTACATTGCTGAGACTTAATTTTTTTTTCCTCCCTGAATTAATGACAATTTCTTTTGTCATTTACACTAGTATTACTTGAAGACTGCTTTTCATATTTGATATGAAACTTCTAGTGGAAATACTGGGTTCCTTCAGGGGCACTTGCTTTATAATACATATTGTTCTGATTATCAAGCTGGTAGAATTCAGTCTGCTTTCAGAATTCAGTTTTACACTCCTTGACACAGGAAATTCATTTGCCAGGTTATTGTGTGTTGGGAGGAGACCTGAACACTTATCAAACCATTTTGACCTATTCTTCCCTGCACGTGATAAGGTTGCTGTATTACCAACCTTCTCTGCAGCTACAGTGTTACTCGTTTACAAATTAGCTTAATCTGTTGGTGTTAATGCTATAGCAGAGGAGTAGTGAAGAAAGATAACAAAATGAAGGAAGTCCTACCCAAAAAAGTCACTAGCCTGTTTGAAGTCACTGGAGAAAAATCTGTGAGGTTACAAGATGATCAGAAGGATCTAATATTGGAATTCGTTACAGAAATATGATTCTTTGTTGTCAAATCACTACAGAAAACCCCTCCTTTCTATTCATTGTTTCTTCTATGTACAGAAATGCACCTGGAAAGCACAATACAGTCCACTTAGCAGGAAGATAAACAAGACATCTACTCCAGGTATCTCTCAGCTTAGCAGTCAGTCATCCCCCCGTGGTCAAACCCCTCGTGGCAGCGAAACTTCCACGGTACTTTGCTCTGAAGACGACGTCAAGATTAATGTAGTTTCATCTGATATTATGAGTGAGGCAGCACAAGCTAAACAACAACAGCCTCTTTTCCCCTGTAAGTTACTTTTCTTGACTGCCTATATCAACTGGATTTGCTTTTAGTGTTACTGGGGAGAATCTACATTGAAGACACTGCTAAGTTTCTCTGTGCCCTCCCCATCAGCAAATTGGTTTAAAGACAATATATTCCCATGTGAATATTAAGCAAGAGTTTTAATTAATATTCAGTTATAGAAGTTGTATAATCAGACTGTCATCCACATCTATAAGGTTCAACAGGCGGTGAAAACAGTGAAATTGTTCTCTGCCATCACCAACTGATCTACTGAATATGTATCTGTCTAACTTAGGGTTTTCTTACTCTGTATCCCTCCTAGTCATCCATCAGTGATTACCTGCACTTGATAAACCTGACCAAATACTTTATCTGTTAGCTCTGCAATGTGTTTCTGTACAAAGCTACGTAATCCTAAGTCTTTTCCCTCCCTTCTTTAGAAGTAAAGCTGGACCAGAAAACCACGTTAGCAATTAGTACTGCTAATTACCTTTTAATTGATATTTATATTATCATTATTAGGCTGACATCATGCTCTGCTAGACTCTAAATTACCACTCAAGAAGGAGCTCTTGGAGTGATTTGGAATAGTTCTGTGAATGTTCATTAGCTATCAAAAAGGCAAGAAGAACCCTAAGAATGAAGTGGAAGACAAAGCAGAAAATGTGTTATGCAAAAATACATGTATGTGCTTCTTCAGTTCCAGTCCTTCCAATTCAGAGAGGCTGGTATCAGAAGTAGTAAAATTTGATGGAAAAAGCGTGGTGAGGTGTGTTAGAGATACAGAATAGCTTCCAGATGAGAAGAAATTAAATACACTAGAGCTCTTCAGTGCAGAAAAGAAACAGTTGAATACAAGGTTATGACAGATCTCTGTAACATCACAAAGTACATGGAAAGAAGTGATTAGAGTGGTTATTCACAAGTTCCCTTGACACCAGATTTATGGCACACCAAAATAAACTACCTGACAGAAAATTTAAAGCAATGGGAAGTGTTTTCATGCAATGCATGATTAAACTTAGGAATTCATTGCTACAATATATATCTGGAAGTATATTCAAGTCCAAAAGCAATTTAAATTAATAGAAGAAAAAAAAAAAAAACAATTCCTCTTAAATGTAAAGAAATGGACACATTCTCTGGGTCTGAAAGACCTTTAGGTTCAGACTGCCAGAAGCTGGGTGTATATATCTGGAAGCTTGCACTAATATCATATACTACCTACACAGCTGCTGCCGTACATGGCACGGAGCACAGATGAATGGCATTCCTATGACGTGAAGGGCAGTAGTGGAGAATTCAAAGCTATAATTTCAAACAGTTTGTTTACAGATGTAGGTGAACAATTGGTTTGTGTGTGAGATGAGATTTGAAAATAATCTTAAGAATTGTAACAGCTGGGAGCCTCCATTTGCTGTGGGACATAAAGAAATACCTTGCAGTATGTGCAATGTATGGGAAGGATGTTCAGTGTACCCTTTGGAACAATGTCTATCATATGATTGCCTGTGACTTCAGTGGACTGGCCTGAGTTACCAGTCTGGTCCTCTCAAGGATTATGTTCCTAGCTCTAAAAAATATGGGAAACTAGTTTCTGCAGGACAGCTCTGTAGCAAAGGTTGGGTTCTGTAATGAATTCTGAAGCTGCTAGAATCACGTTTAATCCAGGATTCTGATTATAGGATGCTTCATGGACAAATCAGAAGTGGATTACAAGTACAGCTGCCCTGTAGCCTTATACTCCAAATTCACAAAGCTTCATGTGACTGGTAGAAACAAAATTTTGAGAGCACGTACAACCCTAAACCACGTGTACACATATATATTTCAAAAGTGGGAAAGAGATTCTGTAGTAGGCAGCTAATCAGTAGATACAGCTGAGTGTGACTCTTACAGAAAGATTTCTTTTAAGGAAAGAATTCATAACTTGATATAAAGCTTTTCATCCAACCGTAATTTAGATGCTGTTGTTTGGGGACTGCTGCTGTACTGTATCTGCTTATACAGATTTGATTCTTCAGTGCTGTTGGCTGAGTGAGGACCTGGTACTAGTCCAAAAGTTTAAATGTTACATCATGTTCACAAAGGTAAATGTGGAAGCTGCAGTCCTTGCAGCTGTGATATAACAGCAGGTCACTGCTGAGGTAGTCTCATTTATCATTCGGTCCCCACCTAATCAGTCAAAGGTTTTACAAAGCAGATTAGTGTTCTAAGCTTGCTTCCTTAACCATATTTGGAGGGGGAAAAAAAAAAAGTCTTTTTGTGCAGACAGAGACTGTATGATCTAAATGTAAGCCTAATTTTTCATAGTTAGTGTGTAATGAAGAATGTGTGTATGCAGATCAGGTCAAATGACATACATTTCTTCACATAGAGATGTAAAGTGTGAGACCTGTATCTGAGAGATTGAACACTAACTGGATTTTATCCCCAAAGCTTTCTGGCCAACAGTTTAGCTTTGAATTCTCAGTCAAAACCATACTTTTAAAAGAGGAGGTATAAATACTTGTGCAGAGGATCTTCATTATAAAACTTATACCTGAATTTGGGGCTTTTCTTTGGATTGATCAGTGTCTTTTCAATTGATTTATCATTGTTAGATCCCTGCAAAACAGGTAAATATTAGTACCCCCTTTCACAGATGGTTAAGGCATAGAAATCAAGGTCAGGTGAAATTACTACATTCTTTGCTCTTTTTCTCTTTTCTAATTAATGTCTGACTAGCTCATAGCTATGGAGGTTAATATCTCAAAAATATTATGAATATGGACAAGCTTGAGTGTTTGTTTTCCCAATTTCTGCAAGATGGAGAGTTGCAACACGTTCTAATGCTACAAAATGGAGAGCAGAGAGGTATTGTGCCCTCTGTTTCTGTTGATCAGCCAAAAAGAGGAGCTATATCCTTGTGGTATTAGCCCTGGTTTCCTTCCTGTCATCTTGGTCATACCATGGTCAGAGAGCGATAGTTTAAAACCATTCCCCCTCGTCCTAAAAGAGGGGAGATTTAGGTTAGATGTTAGGAGGAAATTCTCTACTCAGAGGCTGGTGAGGCACTGGAACAGGTTGCCCAGAGAGGCTATGGAAGTCCCATCCCTGAAGGTGTTCAAGGCCAGGTTGAATGAGGCCCTGGGCAGCCTGATCTAGTGGGTGGTCCACAGCAGGGAGGTTGGACTAGATGATCTTTAAGGTCCCTTCCAACCCAAGCCGTTCTATGATTCTATGATCTCCCTCCAAAATCTGCCAACAGGACTGCTTTCAGGACTGGCTTTAGACAACTCAACTGATCTTGGAGAAAACATCAACTGCATCCACGGCCTAGTATAGCCCTCTTTCCCCAAAGCACCATTATCTGCACAGTAGATGGGTTTCAGATACCCAGCTACTCAATCTGCGCAAATGGTAACCATAAATAGAAAGGACTGGGTTCTTCTAAGAAGGGTTCTGAGACTGCATGCCAAGAACAGGTGAGATTTGTGTGCAGCCTTAGCTCAGTTTGAGCAGAGGCTCCCTGCCCATATCGATGTCAGGTTCCAGACCCTGTGAGGGACAGCCTTTGTATTCAAACTGCTCCTCAGCTCTAGAGCTCTATAAGGTCCAGTGGCACAGCCAGCATCTTACAGGCTTACACTTTGAGACTAGTAAGGGTCACAGTGGAGCCATTGTTAGAACCAGTTAGTGCTAAAACTTAGGAGTTTCTTACTGGGACCATGGCCCTCTTGAAACTCACATGGCCACAGCTAATAGAGGATCTTCACTGTAAGTATGGTAACATTTTTCAATTCACAGTATAATATTCAAATCTGTACAAAGTAGAAATAGTTTATGCTGCTGTTTAACACATTCAACATTCAGCCGTCATTTTCTTTTATACTGTATGTGGTGCTTGACAAAAATGTAGGAAAAGGACCTTTTGAATTTGGGGATTACAACTTCAAGGTGTTGAGTGCTCAGTAAAATGTCACTTACTACCATGTAGGACATACTGAGCATCTCAGATGATGACTTAAAATTTGTCAGCTAACACTGGGATTTTTAATAACAAGTTTGACAGTTGTTTTACTGCATGAGTGATTGGAGGGAATAACAGAGAAGATGGCCGTCTCAGTGTCTTTCCAGGGGTTTGGCATCAAAGCAGGAATGAAACAGCAGTGTGAAGGAAAACAAAGATGTCAATTTGAAGGAAAACAGTGAGTTAAACTGGCTTTCCAGGTATTCAAGGGAGAGGAGAATATGAGCATTCACATTACAGTGTGTCCTGGTTTCAGCTGGGATAGAGTTAATTGTCTTCCTAGTAGCTGGCACAGCGCTGTGTTTTGGGTTTAGTATGAGAAGAATGTTGCTAACACCCTGATGTTTTCGGTTGTTGCTCAGTAGTGTTTAGACTAAGTCAAGGACTTTTCAGCTTCTCATGCCCAGCTAGCAAGGAGGCTGGAGGGGCACAGGAAAGTTGGGAGGGGAGACTGCCGGGACAGCTGACCCAAACTGGCCAAAGGGGTATTCCATACCATAGGACTTCATGCCCAGCTTGGTGGGGGGAGAGGAGTGTGGCTCGGGTGTCGTTTGGCAAGTGGTGAGCAATTGCATTGTGCATCACTTGCGTATTCCAATCCTTTTATTATTATTGTCACTTTCTTGTTGTTATTAGTGTCATTCTTAGTTTCTTCCTTTCTGTTCTATTAAACTGTTCTTATCTCAACCCACAAGTTTTACTTTATTTTTCTGATTCTCTCCCCCATCCCGCTGGGTGGGGGGGAAGTGAGTGAGCGGCTGTGTGGTGCTGAATTGCTGGCTGGGGTTAAGCCACGACACAGTGGAAGGCAGAAAGACAGTAAAGAGTGTTGTTAGTGAGAGAGTTCTGCTCAGAGGTGGATAATCTGGAACTTTAGCCAATGAAGGGCTACTTGAGGACATGTCTTAAGTTCTAGTGGATGCTGATAAGGAGACACAGAAGTAATTAGACACCTGTTGATGTTAAATGTATTAAATTCCATATGACATTCAAAAGAAGAATGCAAAGTGATATGGTAGACTTAGAAATTCAGAAGACTTGCCAGTTATGCCAGTAGAACACTAACAACACAGTTCAGGAACTGAAAATAGACTTTCTGCATAGTTTGTTCAAATCTACTTGTTTTTCTAATACACTATTTTTCTAAGCATCTAATGTAAAAAATATTTAGTATCTTCTACTTGATGGGGTTTTTTTTCACAGCTGAAAGAACAAAGCTTACGTATTCAAAAGTGCTTAATGAATTGAGTGCATTCGTATTTGAGTACCTATCTTGAAACCTCTTTAAAAAGCTGCTCTTTTTTTTGAAGAAACTTAAATTTTTAGAAATAATAAGTAGCAGGTTTCTTTAGGATGTCTCAGGCCAGCATATATGGCATCCTCTCTGCAAGGAAGAGAGGAATGTAATATTGATTTGGCATGTATTATAGATTTTTTTTTTTTTTTTTATCAGCCCTACAGAAAGTCATCCAGATAACACATGAAGAGGTGTCAAAAGATGTCCATAAGCAAGAAGATACAGTTAAGAAAATTGGACTGCAGCGGTACGTTACCTGATGGGTTTCTGAATGACTAGGAGAAGCAACTCATCAGGACAGAGCTTATGCTTTTTTTTTCTTTCTTTCATTTATTCCCCTCGAACAACTGAATTCAGCGTTCAGTGAATTCAGAAGATGTTTACATTTTTTGGCATCGGTGGCAGAACAGCCCATTTTACTGCTGTGCAAGCAGTATACATTTTATGGAAAATATCCCATGAATCTCGCCCTTGCAAACAGAAGAGATCTTATGCTCCAGCAGCTTAGTAGAAAAAGCAATGTTCTATCTTATTCCAGTAGGATTGTTTCTGTTTCTACCATTGCATTTTTCGGTAGTATCTCTGTAATATTTCCAGCTAAGCTTACACTAGATGCGTTCCTTCATTACTCAGTTCTGTGGTGGTTTCTACAGCTGTAAGATCAACAGGACAAATCATTCTTACAGTTAGATTTTGCTGAAGCATTTTTTTCCCTTGAGTTGAGGTCAAGAGAAATACATTTTGTAACAGTAAGTCTGTAATATTAAGAATGTTTTATCAGCACCTGTAGAGCCTTTCACATTCTGAAGAAGGCATACTGTACACTATTTTAAACCTTGTTATGTCTTACAGTTTGTTGCCAGTGGCTCAGAAGAACTACAGAGTAAACGTGCCGTTCATTAAGGACCAAGAGAGTATAATATCAAGGAAGCAGAGGCCCAGAAGGCAAGGGTAAGGGTACAAATCTGGTTTTGAAGCACATTACATGCTATATAAACTCAGCTCTGTGTGTGAAAAGCATGTGGCCTGCAAACGTCAGAGAATATTTTATTACATGAGACCAGAGCAGGCCAGTGAAACCTTGCAGCACATGTAGTACATTTCAATGCAAGGCGAAGGCACTTCCCTGGAAGACTGGAAAGACAGTAAAAATCCAAATTTAATATAATTTACAATTTTTTTAATTAATCAAATTCTTCCATAAATCTGATGAATTAAAAAAAACAACTGACAATGATATTAAATTTGGATTTTTTTACTGAGAATAAGGCGATCTCAAAACTTATGTGGGCTCACATCACTATATTCTCAGCAACACAGGTCCTTACCACAAGTTGTTAATTCCAGTTTTCTGTGTTTTAGTTGCAGCTGCCATATCAGCTCTTTCATTAAAAGCAAATCTAACTTGTGTGCCGATATGAGGCAAAAATTCACAGCAGTACGTGAAGAAGCAGCTTGTTGTTTACATAATACCCTAGTGAGCCTTGAGAGGTAGGAAGAGACTGTTTTCTGTAATCTCTTAAAACACTACACACCTTGCTTCTGACCAGATTTAGGACTTTTCTTCAGGCCTTTTAAAGATGCATTTATATGGATTGATATTAAAATAAGAACATAGGGATGATCATAGAAAGTTTTATGACTGTGTACAAAAAATATGTTACAGGTTAAATATTTACAGCAATGTTTTGGGATATTTCTGAATGACTTTTCTGGAAATAGGTTTGCTAAAAACATTGGATATATTTACTTTGGACGTCATAGTCCTTTTTACCCACAGACAGAATAATCCACATACAGTCTATATATGGCTGTCTTGTGTTTTCAGTTCAGAGATCACTGTATTGTTCTTCAACAGTACTTTGACTCTTCTCATAGTAACAGTTGCAACATCCTCTCTCAAGGCCTTTTCCCAGATCAGTGACATTTCTACCTTGTTGACCAGCCGAAGCCTGTCATCTTTTTCCTTTCACCCAGAAACATTCATCTGTGGTGTCTGTGCAAATTCTTTTGTCTCAGTAAGCATCAGACCTGAGATCCTTTTCTTTGTTGCTGTTCTGAAGGGTGTTGTAGGCACAGTTTTCTTTCCCCCTCTTACTTCCTTCTTCTTTCCATTCTTCTGTTCCATTTTGTCCTCAGACATTTTTTTTTTGTCCCCAGAGCTTTCCTTATCTGGGGTTGGGTCCTTGTTTTCTTCCCTGAACAGCTGCTCTGACTGCTTAAGGAACTAATTATTCCAGCATCCTGCAGTATGGAAGGACAAGTCAGATGGAAACTTAGTACTTGCAGCTATTTTACCGTTCTCTATACAGCCACATGAGCATATTCTGTTTGATCAGCATTTGGAGATGAAACCTCAGTTTGGCAGGATATAGCATAAGTCATTTATTGGAAAGAAAAGATGATGTTTATTTTTGCTATAACACAGCAGTACTTTTGGTAGGAATGCATACATGAGCCCAGTCTCTGGGTCAAAATTCTAGCTCAGGTCACTATTCCACCTCTCTTCTGTTGTATTTTAAATAATATTTTACCCTAAATCACTGTACAATATTCTGTTTGTTTTTAAGCAGTGGATACCTGATAGAAAGTGGAGGTTGAATTTCAGTTTAAATGTTTTGATTCTGAAGTCTTTTTCTTACCTACAGCCTAGACTTGATATAAAATGTAAGCACTTTTTAATATGTTTGTAGAAATATGAATGTATACAGAACACTGCTAACACAAAAATTATTAGTGTCCACAGACTGAACATACAGTGTGTTCTTCATATTGATTGTTTTCTGCCTTCCTTAGTATCCTCCCAGTTAACTATGCAGAAGTATGGTAATGTTTAAAACACAGCTTTAACTTTTAAGGTTTTTTTTTAGGAGGCAGGAAGAGCGATGTTTTCAAAAATACGAGGCTTTGAAACAATTGAAGCATTTCGGAAGAGACATGGAAAGAATAAGACAGCTGGGCATGAAAGCTGAAAGAGAACATGATGAAGAAGGACTAAACTGGTAATGAGGCACAGCATCCCTCCATTCAAATGAGATGGTCAGGGTCCCAAAGTTCTGTCTTTACTACAAAAAGCTTGTTTTCTTTTTTTTCTCCCCAAAGCAAAGTATCACTAGAAACCATTGAATCAGTTGCTGGAAATGCAGGCTTTTCAAACTGGTAGCAACAAAAATACAGATACAGTCTCTAGGAGCAGATCACAGCCTGCTCAGCAAATAGGTTAATTGGAAACAGTAAGAAAGGGGATAACGACGAGTTCCTTTCCAGTGATACTGAGCAAAAAGCACTCAGTCCTTGCATTCTCACACCGTCCCCAGTGGGCAGCTTTATAGGAGACTTCTTCCACCAGGAAGTATGTAAAACACACTGTACCCTGAAGATGAAAGATATCGTATAAATGTACATGGGTTAGAGTCACAACTTCTTACTGAACTGAATATTCACAGTAGTAAAACTGATGGTAAAGGAGACTTTGACTCTAGCAGTCCATCCATGTTAAAACCACAAATATTTCTCTGACAGTTTGAACTACATGTGGGTAATACTGCAACACTTACAAGGGCAAGTAGAATAATCACCTAAATGCTTCCCGCTACAGCACTTCTGCAGATTACTAGTGGTTTATGTTTGAAAGGATATTAGTTGTATTCAGTGATCAGCTTCCAGATACACTCTAAAATTAGCCTACCAGAATACCTCAGCAAGCTCACAGCATGTTCCATACTGCTGTCCATGAGAACTCCTTGGACATGGGATTACACAGTATGCAAGCTGCATGGAATGTTTTTTTTTCAGCCTGCCTTCTTTTGCAGTCCTTGCTAGTAAGCCTTCTGTCCTTCATAATCTGGGATAATGAAAAGTCCATTTCTAATTTTGGGCCCAAAATGCAGGTGGCCCAGGACATGTCAGAAAAACATCAGTCATACATTAGTGAAAAACCTAGTCTTGACCTATCTAGCAGAACTCTGGTTTTAATTGTCAAACATATGTGTTCCAGCTGTCCCCCGAATTTAAGATCTGGCATGTAAATGAGCCCTAAAACTGGAGTGAATGTGATTTTGCTTTTATACTTGTAGTTCTGCTAGAAGAAGCCTTAATTTGGGCAAAGGTCCATGAGCATAAAGGAGACTATAGCAATATGGCTTTTTACTTTTCCCCTTAGGCAAGAATAGTACTACAAGTCCGCTGTTCTTTCATATGAAAATCGTGCTTCCTTAGTGAGGAGGCTATCTTGCTTTGACTATGCCAGCATAGTTGGGTGTGTACAGTTTTCTATGCCAGGCCTGTTCTGCAAAGTGCTATCCATGAGGAGTATGAAGAGTGAAAAGTGACAAGGCTGGTCAACCCCCTTGTGGAGACACAAGTCGTGACAGAGAAATTGCTTTCACCATACCACTTGTTTAATTTACAATAGGGTTGTTTTTTCCCATATCCTTACAAACACTGCCTTGCCAAGAAAGTGGAATCACAGTAGGAACACTGAACTAGTATATGCTGTCAGTCTAGTTGTCTTACCTCTCTCATGAAGTGAGAAAAGCCAAAAATAATATAAAGTATGAACGTTGTGATGTAAGAGTACATTAAACATAGCTTCCTTTCTCAAATAAAATAACTTAATGCATCGATAGGTTATAAAAGGCCTGTCTGTGACACGGTTATGGAAACCTGGGTAATCTAGCCAGTGATAATAAGGAGTTGGCTATACAGCCATACCCATACCAGCAGTGTACTACTGAGTGTAGAACTGGCCCTAGTGAAGACAAGAACTTACGTGTTTCCTTTTTTACTGGTTTAAGGAGGAAATATCCTCACCCTGCTCCTGCGGTCCCAGTAACATCTATCTGAAACTGGAGGGAGGCAGCACTTCCGGCTGGTGTGTTGCCAAGTCCTCAGCCCTTTGCAGTGAAAGCCACAGCATGCCCCAGTCATGCACAGTCTAGAAAGGTTTGGAACATCAGTCTCCAGGACTGTCAAAGTAGCACCACAGAATTTATACAGAACATTAAAAAAAAAAAGCAGGCTTTTCACAAGAGTTTTATTTTTATTGTAATGTGTAATTCTCCTGAATCTCTATATTCAGAGTGAAATGGTAAAGACTGCATGTTACAGTGCACTTACATCAGTGAGATTTATGTTAGCACATAGAAAGAGGAGAATGATGATAGCACAGGGAAAAGGGATAGTAAAGAGAATCAGAAACTGTGTCAGATCAGGCACTGATTGCACTGGAAAATCCGTGGAGGCTAAACAAAATAAATACAGAAAAGATGAAGAGGACAAAGCTGCAGTAAAATGGAAACATTTGTTAGGATTTTATTATTTCCTCTCACACCCAAGTTTGTCATCCAAAATTTAAATGAACAATGAAGAAGCATCTATTTCAATGCCTTGCAAAGGGAATTGGTGCACAAGTCCAATAAAATAAAGCTCTTTCTCATTATTCACTCGGAATTACACCAAGTATTGCATTCCCCAAAGAGCCAGTTTTTCTGTGGAAGTTACGGAGGTGGTGAAGTGGGAGAAATGCCAGGCAAACCCAGAGTTATTAATCAGATATGCGTTTGTTCCCATGGCTTCTCGTTTATTGCTGTTCTTCCTTCTGCTAAAAGGTTTCCTGTATTGCTTGCCAGACTCCCAGAGTCTGTGAAGAGTGACCATTATGTACAGAAGATCTTAAAGAAACTGGAAAAATACGGCAAGGCTCCTGACTTGAAAATTCATCCAGACACCTTTCTTAAGGCTCTGGCAGATCTACAGGTGTGGGAGCTGTGTTCTCCAGAAATTGCTGCAGCTGTGGAGGTGAGATGAGTCCAGTTCTTGATTCTTTGTGTGATGAGGGTGCAGAGAGCAGGCACCTATGGGTGAAATTCATGCAGTGGAAAGTTACCAGATGAAATCATTTAGGATCTCACTAAATGAAGATGCTGCTCTTCACCTTTTACAAGGCACTTTGAATGCCTCAGAAGAAAGATGTTATGACAAGCACTGGATTATTAATCAGTATCATTTTATTATTATATCATTGTTGATTTATTTACTGCCACAGTGAAAGTGACGTGTCATAAATTGTTAGGACACTTGAAGAGAAACATTAACTTGTGCCCTGAAAAGGCCTGTCATTCCCGGCAGTTACATTCATGAACTATCCAAGTAATGTATTACATCACTGATCTAGGAACTCTGCAGATATCTTTGTTTTCCTTCAGCAACATTAAAAAAAAAATCTGCTTCTCAAGATCTTAAGTTGGGCTCAACTCTTGTAGTTCTAGAAGCAATTGGCAGAAGAGGAAAGAGACAAGAAACGAAAGAGAATACATTTAGAACGCATAGCACTGTGTAGTCTAACCAGGTAACTAACTTACAAAAAATGGCAATGGTGCCACCTTGTGTTTATTATTCTCATCACAGTTATTTCCCTTCATCTACAAGACCAACAGAAATCTGTGAGGCAGCAGGTTACTGGGCATGTTTACATGATGCATCGAGTGTTACCATGCCTTACAAAGGCAAAGGTTTAGCACCCAACACGTCAAGATCAGACTACCTGTATTTTCTTGACGTCTTATTAAAAATAGCCGTTTTGTCTTGTGCTCTAATTTGCATAGTCACTAGCCAGAGAGGCAGCCTTGCCTTAATATTCAATATATAACTCTTTGTTGCTTGCTGGTTTTAGATCTATTTCTTTGCTGTTTCCATTCTGTTCCCTTTGCATTTTGATCTCATATTAGTGCAATAGTAATAGAGGAAAACATGTGAGCATATCTCCTATCTATTTATTTATATGTTTTTCAAAATAGCCAGAGGAAGGAGGACCTTGGTGCTCCTTCTGATGAATAGATAAAGGAAACTGTCACATATTATGAGCAAGAAGAGCATCGCTGAATATGACCTGGCTGATACTGACAGAGATTCCAGATTAAGTTCTTACTTAACTTCAAGTTGCTTTAATGTATGCACTGCAATGGTAGGTAGAAGACAGCTGCAAGTTTAAAACACACAGACTTGACTTTGAAGGATTCAGGATGTAAACTGCAAGAAATATTGTAGAGTTTTCCTTTTAATTCATTTTAGAGCATATCCAGCTGTTCTGAAAGTTGCATTAAAAATGTTTTGGTGACACAAAGCACTACTATTTGCAGAAGCCATTACATTTGATCTGTTGTCACAAAGGTCAAATTTTCCCATGTTGTGTCTCTCACATAAATCAAAAGCTCTGGAAAGAACCTTTTTCTGTTTCAGTTTGTACGTGAAAGTATCGTGCAGATGCCAGAAGATGACTTCAGTGAGTGGTTTCAGACAAGAGTAGCCCCCCTCAGTGCACAGTCCTCCACCTTTTAATCAGCTGGCCAGATGAGATGGTTTTCCAGCTACAACTGTCTTCAAGCAGAAAACTACTGCCTGTTGAGATCTGCCTCAAGGAAGACTAGGGAAGGGGAGTTGACTTCAGGAAGTCCCACTGACCGCTCTTGCATGACTGAAATTTGTCCCTCTACAGTGCTCTGCTGGCTGTAGTTGGCCATAGAAAATAAAAGCTAAATACTGTTGCTCCTTCCTGTATGATGTCTTGGACACACCATCAAATTTCAATCTCATCTAACCATGCAGGATGAAGAATGAGTTTCTAATCACAGGTCAGGTCATTTCTTCAGACATTTCTCCTCTTAACAATACCTACAGTATAACAAGCCGTCTACTCAGTATGGATATACTCATTTCCATATCTAAATGTCATTGTCTCTCTTTGCTCTTCATTTTAGCTCTCCTTTATAAAAAATACCCCAAGCACAGGGTAGTTGTAAGCTTTAAGACAATCCTTTTTTTGCATTAATTCTTTTTTTGTAATTCAGATGTTTTATCTTTGCATTGAGTTTATTCTGTAGTTATTCTGTGATTATGGATTAATTCTTGCCTTATTAAAAACAGTATTGAAAACCCAAGCATCTTTAGATGCGTTTCTCAGGTTTTCACCTGAAGATATGTTTTCCCCTGATTACCTTAGCATATGTTTGCCATTACTCTGCTGGGTAAGACAGTAGAATGACACCCCTGAACTAGCAGACCATGATAAATATATGACCTTTGTGAACCTGTCTGGGCTTAACTGTGTATTTCATGGTGGGTCATAAATGCTGGGTGATGGAATCAGTGACCCAGTGACCTTCTAAGCTGATGATCTTAATGAGCTCCTTACCTGCATGTCAAAGCTTCCAGAGGACCCACTGGGGAGAAAAGCCATTGATCCTTCAGCTGCAATAAGGGGAAACAATGCCAGCTTAGGGTCCAGGTGAGTACAGTGACCACTGATGCGTAATATGTTATTGATTAATGGCCTTATTTTGTCCCCTCCTCATTATCAAGAGATAAATGTTTTTTAAGGAAAAGAGCCAAGAACACAGATTTCTTTGACTTACAACCATCAGAGGAAAGTAAGCTCTTGAAGTTCTATTGTGCTCCCACTTTTCTCATTCTGTATGTGGCAGTGATAAGCTAGCATTTGTACGGGCAGTGAAGCCATATTTTCCCCTGTCCATGCTTTTTTTCCCCTCCATCTCAAAATCCAGTGGCAAACTTCCCTCCAAAACTCTGTAGGACTGATCTAGTGCCCAGTGAAATTGGTGGCAGTGCTTCTGCCAGATGAGCAGCATGAGGTCTCATTCTGACCTGTGAAACCTCAACTCCACTGTTCACTGTATTCTTCCATTTCTTTTAACTTCCTTGCAGCCCTCCATGGGTTTTGAGAAACCCCAATTCTGCTGTTCTTTTGGGATCATTTCACCATGACCTGAGTCAAGTTTCATTGTCAGTGCTGTTGTGTTACCCTGTGGCAAACAAAAAGAAATCTTAATTTAGCAGCTTGGGAGCTCCTGGTTGAACTGGTTACACAAGGTGAAACCTTCATCTTGGTCCTGGAACTGCAGATATAAGGTGGTGAGTTTTCCTTACATATAAGAAATGGAAACAAAGGGGCGTGTCCTCAGCTGGAGTGTGAGCCATGATGCTGAAATCAAAACTTTACATCTGCTGAGCATGTGACCTAATGTTTCTGCCTGCATGTAAGATGAGATGATTGTGCCCAGTGTAATTAGCTAGTGTCTGAGCAGCTCTTTGAGCTCCCAAAGCAGGATGCCAATGCTGAATGTTAGGGGTCTTTAATGTTTTTGTGGGATTGTGAAATATCTTATGTATGTTTTTGTTTGACAATGGCTCTTCTCTCCTATTGCCACAAGGTAACAAAAGGGACGACTCCTCAAAAAAGAAAATAGGTCATCTTTTCTCCTCCAGCACCAGCCTAATGAAAAATTTTCTGCCTCTTTTACTCTGAGGTGGAGAACAGCTCCTCTGGAGCAAAAGAGTAGCTTCCCTTTTCCTGCTTCCTGACAAACTTAGTTTCCTCGGGCAAGATCCTCAACCCTGCTCAAGTTTTTGTCTGCCAATTTAAAGGACTGAAACAATACAGAGAGGTTAGACGTCCATACCCAGATAAAAGAAGACCTGGGCTTTTAAAACTTTTGGAGTTTTTTTCCTGCAGATATCTTGGATTCTCCCAAATACTTCCATAAACAATCTTCGTCTTCAACTCACTGCTTCAGTGGACTCTTGCAAGGTAGGCTCAAAGTAACCCATTTAACACTTTGGAGATGGATGCACCAAGAATCCAAGCAATTTGCTAAAGGTCAACAGAGCATGTAGTAGAGCTGTTTGGATTAGTGTTCTGTCTGCTTATCCTTCTCCCTTTCTGTTCTGGTCCTTTACAATTTCAGCTAATGGGCCAGTCATTCACAAATTCCATTAGCCAAAATAAACCTTGCAAGCTTGGGCTTCCTTCATGCACTGGAGGGATGTTTGGGGGATTCAGACACTGAACTCGCAGAGAATCTTGATCCTGTTTCCTGATGTGTTCCCAGTGTCACCCAAACCTTACCCTCCTCAGATTACACCTCTGTGAAACTGAAATCAGAACGTTTTCCTAGGTCTCACTAGTAGCAGGGCAGAAAGTTATTGTGGCATGAGAATTGCTTGTATATTGGGCTGAGAAGTGTTACAGGGAAACTCATCAATTAAAATAGTAAGTCATGCCTCTTTTCACCATTTCACCCTTCTGCTTCACAATGGTTCTGAAATTGTCATCTCTACTTTCTTTTCCTAGGTAAGATTTCACCATGGTAGAAAAGCCAACCATCCTATTATATCAGCAATACTCCCACTGTGTTTTATATTGGACATAAAAAGCAGCATCTTATAAATAGGGATTATAAAATAAACATCTCTATCTTTCTCGGAGTTAGGCTGTTGTATTGTAAATAAATGTCACAATCATTGTAAGGGTATTGAGAAATCAGGGAGTGTCTTTCTAATTGGAATTTCAGCTTTATGTATCACCACTTTATTCTGCTGTCTTGTGAATTAATGGCACCATGCCAGCATGTTAAAGAAATGCAACTGTATTTGGCCTCACACATTAATAACAGCAATTCTTTTTGTTAAGTTTTAATAAATATCACTGTTGTAGCACTGCAGAACATAAAAGCTCAGGCTAACAAACCCCAGGATATTTGGGACCAGCTCCACCTCCCGTTAAGGTCAATGGAAAGGTTCTTATTGACCCTGCTGAGTATTGATTACTGTAAAATCAGAATAGGTTGTTACGACAAGGGCAACAGCTGATCTTGAAACCAGGAGCTCAGTCTTTTATTCAAGGAACTGTTTGTAGCTATACTTTTTGCTATGCAGCAAGCCTACACAAAGCAAAATAAAAATACATTTTCCAGTAGGAAAGCTGACCAACCACCAAGAGAAAGTGATCAAAGGGAAAAAAAGATGTGACAGAAGGAATGCAGCAGGGAAGAATACTCAGATACCCCAACTTTAATTTTCTATCTCTGCTGAAATTTCTTCTCATGTGCCTAAAAGCAACTTCCAAACAAAGATGAGTGCTGAACGTGTACCAAGGGCATGAGGTCATTGATCTGGACAAATCCTTCAGCTGTTCAGTGACAGAAAGGTTTCTGTACAGACCCATTCTTCTTGCTGAAGTCCCCATCCTTCTCTATCTACAGACTTCCAAAAACTTGATTTCCTCTTTCTGGATGCTAAAAGGTTCAGAGACCCCTTCAAGGGGCATTTTATTGGGAAGCATGTCTGAGTAATGATTTAATGATTTAGTACTATTAAGGGCTGGTTTATGGAAAATAGTATCAGAGCTGTTTTGAATCATCAGCATGGAAATAATGTCACCAAAGGTATATGCAGATAGGACTGTTCTTCATGCACTGTCTGGAGTGCAATGAGCAGAAGGCTTAATCTTTCCCACTTTGGCCGGAACTGAATCGTACCTTTGAAAGTAATTACAGGCTCTGTATCAGGGAAGATTACCTTAGCCAGCCCACCAGGCTCATCATCTAGAGTAGCTGGAAGAAGAGTTTTTGGAAGTAGACATCTTCCCCTCTCCGTTTCTGTTACAACCACACAAGGGTTGGCATGGCTTGTTCCATCCCACCTCTCAGTTCTTCTGGGTAAGAAATGTAATTTCCTCTTATTTTTAAATTTGCAGCCCTGTATCTGGGCGTTTGTTTTTCTTTAGCAAAACCTTGGCTTCCTTGATTTAACTGTCTACTGGCTGAAAGAAATCAATGTCTAACCTCCTCCTGAAAAGATCATAAAGAGCTGATTGTGAGAAGCTGGGAGGACATACCAGGGCCTGAAACACCCTGAAATGGCCCTGTTTCTTGTACTCTTCTTAATCGTCTGTCACTGGTCAATGTCAAAGATGGAACGTAGATGCATTTTTGTCTACCCGATGCTTGTGTTTTATGACAAAATTAGAGAGGAAGGGAAAAGTTGAGACGCGTAACAGTCGGACATACCAGTATCACTATAGCATGTTTGAAGTTGTATTTATCTATTCATCAGAGTAACAGGAGGCAGAAAGGATATTCATTCAGGAGCCCTTTCAACAGTGAGAAGCAAGGAATGCTCTTTTGCTGCTATGCCAGAAGGGCAGGGAAACAGCAGCATTCGTGCCATAGAGCCAGCCACCAAGTTCTGTGTTTTGAGCACGCCACCACAGCTGACTTTGACTCTCTTCCTCTTTGCGGTAAGTGGCCATTTCCATACTAAAGTTCGGTCTTAAGGAATAAAAGACAGATTCTAGATTATGCTGCAGTTGAGAAAGGAAATAAAGGATGTATTCCACTGGAAAGGAAAGAATTTGCTCTTGCTCAAAGCAGAGTGACCTCAAAGCTAACTCTTTCCCCTCAGAATATGCCTTTCAAAGGAGCTGGCATGCTATAGCTACACAAATCTCCTGCAGGCTTTAGACTGATTACTGCATCAGCCCCACACAATTACATTGTTTTCAATGGTGTCAGTCCTGATTAACAGTGTCAGTTTTCAAGATTCTGATTTTCCATTGTTGAACTAGACTTTTGCAGTGCACTTCACAGAGGCAGGATTAGACCCTAAAGTAGAGAAAGGCTGAAAATGAAAGTCTTTTCTCTTTGTTGGCATATTTCCTTTTTTTTTTCCTGGCAAATGGTTGTTTCTTTTCTATGTGATTTATATAGCTTTTTATTAGGGTGGCTATGTTTTCGTACATTACATTGTAAATTACACCCAACTACACATGATGGATTTAGTCATTGTGCTATAAATTGTAGTGGATTTTTAAAAGAACCCATCTTGGTTGACAACTGGGGCATCTAATTTATTTCTAGTGCCAGATTACTATAACAGTCATCAAAACATTGTCTTGCACAGATAGTTTATTAGAACATTTCTCAGAATATTCTAACAAATACTTGCCTTTAAGAGGCTGTTTCCTACCTATGGTTCTTCAAACCACGCTTAAAAAGTAGGGCAGGTTGCAGCTAAAGAAATATGTAAGGTCTACAATGAAAACTTGGCACAAAAAGTGTGGAGGGAAGATTACGATGTCTAACTGTTCCCATTTGTTGTAGGAAAAGAGGAGGAACTGTGACCCATATAATCTAAGTGGCTGAGATAAAAATGACAAAATAGCAAGCTTTTGCTCTTGGAAAAAAAATAGACTTGATTACTGCAGGCTTGTAAAAAGAATCCAGGACATGAGCAAGGACTGAGTATTGTTCAACTTTTTAAAAAGCCATCTCCAAATTCCTCAAGAGAATTACCAGATTTTCTCATGCACGAAGTGTAAAAAGAAAATACTGGAATTACTAAACAAAACAGTCATTTAGTATGGAAACTGTATGGGGATGAGCAATGGGCAATCAGACCCTGCAGTCATAGGCAAGGAACATTAGCTAGCTAGTCTTTCTCTACAGTTACAGCCCCCTCTGTAGCTAAAGGGAATGAGAAGCCCTTCACCCACACAGAAATCCAGAATCCAGAAGTACCTACACCCATGCAAGTTAGTGTAGGTCCTCTGGATTCTGGTCATTTCTGGAGAAGCAGTTCCCTCACTCTTAGCTATAGAGGGGGCTAAGAGAAATCACCTGGCTAGAGGTATATGGCTAAAGCTCAGTTTTCTGAGTAGCCCTCCAAGGAGCATTTTTTCTGTGATAGTATTGCATCTAGATTTTTTACAACCATGGAGCATAGCATGGCAATTCTGTCCCAAAATAGAAAATTTGCATATTTATCAGTCTGATGTGCTGCTGTCTACCCAATCGGTAGCTTTATCTGTGCTGCAACTTGACTTGACATCACAGGACAAAAGTGAACGCTGAGTTTATACACTTGAAAGTGTTTTTTTGAATTGTGATAAATGTAATGTATAAATTAGGAAAAAGAATCATGTTCTGTTATGTCTACAACCTGGTGATTTCCTGGTGGGTTTCATATCCCAGAAACAGTGTCTCAGTTGCTTTTTTTTCCCATTACATTATCTCCTGATGTAATAGTTAAATGAGTTCTGGGCCATGTTCACCAGTGCGCTCTAGGCCACTGCAATTACATTGAAATAAAGCTGGAGTGGCATTGATATCAGTCAGATCCAAATTTGATGACTGTTCTAATTACTGTATTTGGGAATCCTTAATGAAAGAAGAGTACATATGTGTATGTGTGAGAGAAGGAGAGATGGTTCCTATGGGATGCTACACAATGGAAAAGTGCTAAGTATATTAATTATTTATAGAACAATTAGTATTCAGCTTATCCCACAAGTTCAGATCTGAGTCCAGATCCAGAGTTTCCCTAATGGGTACATTTAGCCTTTTGATTCAAGCTCTATCCTACTTGTAAGTAACATAAGTGACCTAGTCCAGCCACAGAACAATACGTGTAGCCATGCCTGTGTTTTGCTCTTGTTTATATTGTGTGAAGCTGGAGTTGATCCAGAGAAGTCTATAAAGAGATTCCAGACTGACTGTGGGATGAATGAGAACTAATTAAATTCATTGTCTGCATCCAATGCCTTAATAGAATATGAAATAATCTTTAATCGTGAAACACTTTCATAAACATTTGAATTTATGAAAATTATTCAAAACAGCAGTTTTCAGTTATTTCCTAGTACAAATTAGTTTTTTTGATAATACAAATACCACTCCAGTTGGCAAAATTGTTCAAATTCTTAAACTAACAGGTCTGTTACAAATGTTTTCAGGAACTCCTAGAAAATAAATGTTCATTAATATTTCCAAAAGGCTGAATTTACAGCACTGCATTGCACAGCCACATCTGAAATGAATTCTCATAGTAGGAAATCTGAAAAATTAGGTGCCCAGTTTAACAGAAAGAAATATATAACTGAGAAGGTGTCTGCTATTAAGGCCCCTAGTAGTAACTATTCCTAGAAGGAAACAGGTAAAATTAGATTTAATGTAGTATAGGCTGTCCACATACAGTGACAGAGAAATAAATGTTTTCCTTATGATGTATTTTAAATAAATGCTATATCAACATTGTTTTTAATTAGATTACATAAATGATACTGTCCACCAGAAACTAGCACTGGAACCTCAGTGTGTGACAACATTCTTAGCAGATGAAGGTCTAAATTTGAAAAACACTATGCTTCTCAGCTGTAGAAAAGTTTCAAAACATAATCAGTCTGTTTTAACATATTCCAAATACATTCACCTAAACTGCTAATATTTCAGTTCCTTGCAAAACATGAGCAGAGCACAGTCAAATTTAAATAAGTGTATCTAGGTTTTAATAACTGCTAACTCTGAGCAGCAAATCCAAATGTGATTTCAGTCAGGCAGTAAGTACACACTAAGGTCCGTGGCTTTTTTTTTTTTCTTTTTGAAAAAAAGTCTCACTATTGCCAATGTGTAAGGCAGAGGGCAGGGTGACAGCCGGAGTCAAAGCAATTAAGTCAACACCAGCAATTAAGTTAATGCCAACAGAGCGTGTGCACCACTGGATACGTCCCTGAATATTACATCTCTTTGGTCAAAAGGCATATCCCAGTCCCTGATCAGTCAAACTTAACAGTACAATCATGCTTTCTGGTCTTTGCCTAGCTGTCAAATAGCAGGTATCAACCAACACACAACTGGTTGCACCCAGTCATCCTGTATCCAGACAGGCCCATAGTAACCAGGGACAAGCCTACCTGAGGAATTAGCCACCTGGCCTGAGAATAAAGGTAGCGAGGACATGTAGGACATGTATGCTAGACTCCTTTGTTAGAGGAGAGGCTTGAATGTTCTTTTTGCAAGGGCTCCTAGCCTCTGCAATTGCTTCTATTCAGCACAAACTAAATTTTCTAGCTATTCAGGCATGCTACAGAAGGCAGCTGCTAAGAACACATCTCAGCATGGTAATGGACTCAAAATGTGCTTTCGAAGTGAATTTTAAGCAAAATTTCTGCCTGTGATTCACCTCCCCTAACTTTTAATCCTAAGGCATGCAAGCTCACTTTGGGTACATTCTTCTCCACATAGATTCTAAAGAAAATTTGACTTAGTTGAGCTGTGATGCTCTGTTTTCAGATGGTTAAAGTGAAGTAAAATATATCCTGCCATTTCAGTGCTACAAAGGGACTGCTACAACAGACTGTCTTGTCAGTCACAAGGAGAAAAAACTTCCAAGAACATGAACTCATTTGCAGGGAAATGGAACACAGAGATAAAACAAGGGCTCCTCACAGCACAACACAGGTCACCCACAGCACTGAGCAGATGCCCATTGCTGTCTGAGCCAGCGTAACAGATCCTTTAATGTTGATATGTGACTAAATCAGACAGGTCAGAAGCCAGGAGACAGAATGGAAATGGATAGATCATGAAAAACATATAAAGACATCTTCACATGTGTTTAAGCACTAGCAGATTTGCATAGTCAACTTATTTATTGGCTTCAAATTATGATAGTACTTCAGAAGGTTATCAGTGAATGAAAAAACAGTCTCAGACTGTGAAGGAAACTTTTATTTTTATCTGAACATTTCCCTGTTCACACATTTATTTACCATGAATAACTTACCAAACTTAACAGCTCATCACGGACCTTTGATGTTTGCAAAGCCACAGCCCACAGTTATAGTTCACAATGAAAAACAAGAGTACACAGCTGTAAGGGTAATATTGCAAAGTTATGTTTAAACTAAGAAAGGCATTTCTCTCACAATACCTATTACAGCATTAGCGTATGCTAATCCCAGTGGTAGAATAATGCATCAGCCCCACAGACACTGCTGACTCAGTAATACCCACAGAAATACAGTAGCAAAAAGAGTCCTGATCCATCATTTTTAAGGAAGGGGACATGCATCCTTCCAGCCATTACACTTTCTACTATTTAATATGCCACATATTAAACTCTGTCCACTTCAAAAGCAGGAAAAATGAGACATGCCCCTGTTGTGCCCTAACTGGTTATATACTAGAAGAAATAATGACAGTTATATGAAAAGACTTAGGGAAAGGTCTAAATTGATTCTTGAAGTGCAATGTAATGCAAATATATGCAAGTTGGAAAAAAAAAAAAAAAGCCAACAGGAATTTAGCCTTTGGTTCCTGAATGTTCTCATTTATTTACAGCAGAGAGTTAAAGGGCAGATAGACCTCTTTATTCAACATTTGTGCCATGCACAGATATTGACTCTTATCTGTTTCTTATGGAAAAGAAATAATTTTCAGAGAAATTGTCTCTGTCTCTTTGTAAGTCCACCCACTACTGTGCCTTCCATGAGAAATCACCATCAAAGTTATTCTTGTAACTCCTTGACTACAGTATTCAGTTTAATAATGCAGTGGCTCGCTATCTTAGGAAAAATATAACTCTGAATATTTAATATGTATGAAAACTAGTAAACTGTACCTGTCTGATTCAACCCCATAAATCAATAACACCTTTGCTAGGCTCCCACTGAATCAACTGGAATTTAAAGGCCCTCAAGTAAGCTTAGTTTCTGTCTCCTCGATAAAGGGATTTTAGTTAGTTATTACCCAGCACTGCCTGAATGGAATTTATGAATATTCCGTGATCCTGTCAATAGAGAAACTTACTTCAGAGCTAGGAACAGCTGTCTTTATGATGGCTTATTACAACAATTTCCTTTGCATAATGTTTGCAGAGTTTGATCCAAATATTGATTTTGAATCACTAAATGATAGGTAGCAGTAAGCAGCCTTAAGCAGCCTCCCAAATCTCTCCCTTCTCATTTCTTTTCATGCTTAAGTAAGTTTAGTGCTTTCAAAATGCCTGTACAAATTGCTTCTATCTACAAGCTCCACTATACAAACAACATAATCATCCAAACAGCAGCTAGGAGATACTAAAACATCTAAAACCAAAACCATAATGGCTACTTCCAACGCCTGCCAGTAAACCTTCATGGTACAGCTGTGTTGGGGTCGACATAATGAATTACAATAGATTTCTTCCTTTTTGCACTTCTTGAAAGGGTAATAGTTCTGCATTCCTTAGTACTGCTTAGTCGTCTGCTGTACCTGTTTTAGTCATTAACATAATCTCCATTTTTATCCAGATTTTCTGTCGGTTAATAGTATATTCACTGCTATCATGCTGAGGCAACGTCTTTATTCCTTGTTCTGAGTTACTTTATTCCTTGTTCTGCATCCAGGATGAAATGTCACACTCACATAGACATTCTGTATTTGCAATAAGTTTCCTAGGAGCCAACCAAATAAGATTAGAAAGGATTATCTGAAGATCAATAATAACGAGGGTAGCTCTTGTCTTAGATCTCACCCCATTCAGGATTCTCTGTAACTTCTGTTCAACTCTAACGGCAATATAGAATCAGAACTCTGGCTTCTGTCTTAAGGATAAGCACCAGGCACAGAGTTCTGGTCCAAAACTTGAAAACCTGAAACTGTGGAGGTATTTGGGTTTAAGGCCTAAAAAAAAAAAAAAAATAGAATGTTTTCTGCAGCTGAAGTTCAGGCAGAAGTAAAAAAGACAGCTTACTATAAATAGAGGGTTCTAAGCAAAGACCTATCAGTGCAAAGCAAATTTGGACAGTGAAATGTACAAAACGTACAGAAGAAAGGACTGATTAGCAGTAAGCCTGCAAAGAGGAAAAGCTGCAGACCCTGGAGATGCTGGTTCATTTGGCGTTGCTGACTGGGAACAGATAGGGAGTCATTTCCCTCCCAGAGCTGCTTGGGTGACACAGATTTCTTTATAAATTACTAGCACAAGAACCAATAATGCAGTTCTGTCTTTGTTCCTTCATAGCCACGGCCTCCGAGTTTGTGAGGTGTTGCTAAATGACCTGACAATCATTGTCTGCTGTATTCAGAAAGGCTTGAGTCCATGATCTAGCCAGAGAACAACAGTTCTTTGGAAAAGTATAAAAGTGTTGCCCACAGGTCTCCTTTATTATTTCTAGAGTCCTTTTTTCTGCTTGATAACCCAGAACGGTTGGAAACAGAGGCAATGATAGGCAGCTATGTGACCATACTGAGAAATAACAGATTGTTTTAGAAAGATACTGTTTGCATTACTGTCAGGTTACTATTCCTCCGTTGGGCACACTGCACTCTTCAAAAAAAATTTCAGTTACTCTCTTTTTTTCTAAGAGTACTTGGGAAAGAGCCATGTGCTCATTTTTGCCATAGGAGAGCAGAGAGCATGATCTGAAATTAGGTTTGTTGAACGTCACCAGCTCTGCTGCATAGGGGTTAACTGTGCTAATCAAACACAGTCTTATGTAAGGACAGTTTTGTGACACATTGCCACATTGTTCCAGCAAGAACTGTGATCTGAAAATGCCTCCCTGACCTTACATTGAGCTAGGGAAGCCTAGGCCATCTGACCATTCTCTCAGGCCAGTACAAGGTCCCACCAGCTCTTTCTGGTGTGACTCTACACTTGAGAAGAGTTCGTAGTGCTCAGGATTTGCAGAGACTCTGCTTTTTAGTGCTGTGGAGAACCAAGGAGGAAGCTCCTTGTATCATGTTGTCTGGACACACATGTTAATACCAAACAACCTCTGAGCATTAAACTACTGGTTTTGATCTTTATGTGGACTTTGACTTGTGTGTGCAGACACTAGAACTTCTTTCCAGAACCAGTGAGCCATGAACATGCCTTTGAGGAGGGTCCTACCAGCCAGCAATACAGCCAAATGTGGTGGAGAGACCATATTCTGCCTTACAACAAATCCTGCTGTCAAGCGTAGCACCCTCTGAAATCAGGGGAGGAAGACCTTTAAAAAAAAATATCTTGAAACTGTCATGTCTCTAGCCCATCTGCTTTGCCCATCATCATAAGCAATTTATCCAGCATTTTGCCTTACTCCTGTCACTGGGAAAATCTCTGCTCTGTGCAGAGTGATCAGTTTCTTTTTCAAGACTCAGCCTGAAGTGCAAGGCTGTAAGAAGAATATTGGGTACTCTGACTCATTCTCTTGGAGGGCTATTTTTATGATTGTTCTCCATGGAACTACATCTTAAAACTCTCTGTTAATGTTCTTAAATAATGTTCACAGGTTTCTTCTGAGCCATCTCAGCACAGTGGTTCTTCCCTCTGAGGTAAGAACCTTCCCCAGGTTCTTGGGCGTATAACTACCCTCCATCTCTGCAGTCTGTGAAACCAAACTATTGGCTGAATACCTCCTTTTTCTTTGCCTCAGTAAGTGGCTACAAGTCAGTGCCATTTAAAATTTAATCAGTCTTGTCCTAACAGAATATACTTCTTGGATCTTAACCCATCTTCTACATAAAAGAAACTACTAAATTCAGCTACAATAACTGCCTCATGACAGAACCTTTGTCTCAAGATCCTCTTAATGAGTTCTCATTATCACAAATTGCCCCTGAATAGCTATATTATCTTTTATAGCTCCACACATCTCACCACTTCCTGTCTCCTGCTTTCTTTTACAATCCATTAGCAGCCTCATTTGAACAATTCAACTTTACTGTTTCTAGAAACACACAAGGAACCTCGGGTTCTACTATTAGATCTGTGTCTTTGAGAGACCTGGGAAGGGATTAACATGGTCCAACTTAACAGAGCCAGGATTATTCCTACAGTTCATGGTCCTCAGAGAAAGATTTCGTGCAGGTTGGCCTGATGTGACTGATAACTCCACCAGTCTCTGAATCACCCTTTTGGAGGTCCCCCATAAAGGCGCTTAAACTCACTGCCTGACATTAGACAGTAAGAATCTACATCCTTTCCTCATACCCCAATTTCAAGTCTCCCTGGCTAATCTCTGCAGATTTTACCTTCTCGATAGAGTTGATGTGCCAGCAGCTTTTTGTTGTGCTTGTTTCTGTTCAACATTAATGGCCTAAACTGCCCCATGTGAGCTGGATGTTCTCGTTCACGTGCCTGATAAAAGGTTCTTACGTACCTGTGTTTCAATTACAAGCAGACAAACTCAAACTCATTAAAGCATTACACTGTTTCCCTGAAAATGTTCTCATGGATTAAAGGCTTGAGTGGCCCTGGAAGATGCTGATCCCTTGCACAGGGTACGTCCACGGCCTCCATCCCTACTGAAATCAATTCTAAAAGTAATTGTGTGGTGTGATGCAAACTGTGTTTTCTGAGCTTGTATGGTGACTGTGTTTAAAGTCCCCTGAGAACAAACATATCAGAGATTTTACAGGTACAATGAGCTTGTGCCTGAACATTAATGGGTACATTGGCAAGCAGATGTAACTCTGGTATTTCTTACTCTTTCCTAAAGATACAGAATCGTTTCTTTTGACATCTTGATAGATCGGCAGATCCTCATTCCACATTATATTCCAGGCATGCAGCTGAGAGATGATTAATGTCTGTGAAAGTAAAAATACTGCACTTGTATTTCTTATGTCTTTACTGTGTTGACTCCATTTTATCTTGAGGGATGACATCTGGAAATGGGAAACCATGGCTCCATTCAAGTCAATTGCAAAACTCCCAGTGACAAAAGTAGCTCATTCATAAAGCTCTAAACATACCTTACTGTTTTATCTAATGAAATGCTCTCACGGGGAGCCAGACAAAGCAAAATCTCAACTCCAGCCTTCATCTCATCAGAAGTGTCTCCATTTTGCTGAAGGTCTATACACATATAAAGATCTTTTGTCTTAGGTCGCATGGCAGAAACAGTGCCTGTTCCTTTCTGAGTGCAGGCTGTCATACTTTTCCTCGCTAACTTCAAAACTATGATGGAAGCAGATCTTTATTTACTTGTTTTGTGGTTTGGTGTTGTGGGGTTTTCCCCCATACAGTAGGTTTTGGAAATAATATTCATTTCCTTGGTCCTCCTCCTGCATCCTCCAAGTGGATTTCACCTTACAGATGTTACATAAGGACTGAGTTGCTTGCTAAAACTTGGCCAAAATACCCTGGGCTTGAACCACCAAAATGCTTTAAGTTGGTTATTTTCAGCCAATCTTTCATGGTTTTGCAAAGTTTAGGAAGTCACTGGAGTTAGGAGATGGATGACAAATTTAGTCCAGATCAAAGGACGTGCCTTTGCAGACTTGACACCACTCGCTGATGGAGCTCACTGACGCTAGAAGCGAGAGTCTAAGAACGAAGCGAAGTTCTTCCCGGGGGTAACGCAAACTCACTTAAAGTCGTTTAACTACTGCAAACAGTTTAGAAGTTTCGGACAAGAGCGAACAGCCGAAGGCTGTGCCGGCGGCGGCGCGGCGCGGGGGGCTCCTAGGGGTAGGACCGGAATAGCCCGGGGAACCCCCGCCCGTCTCCGGCCAGCCGCAGCCGGGTCACGGTGCTGGAAACCCTCGACGGCATTGTTTGGTTTTCCGGGTTTTTTTTCCGATTCCTCCCCTGAATTTACTCCCGGGTCGAAGGACTTGGCGGACGAGGAGCTGTCGGCGGGCAGCCCTCCACCCCCGCCCTGCAGCGCTGGCGGGTTCCCGTCCCGGGGAGGCGCCGCGCCGCGCCGGGCGGCTCCCTTGGCTCGGCGCCGCGGCAGGGTCACGCCTGCCCGGTGCGCGGCGCTGGGCTTTTCCAGCCGCCCGCCTGCTGCACCGCAGCCCCATGTCCGCGCTCCCCGCCGGTGCCGACATCAAGAGGGCTCTGGAGAACAGCCCCGAGACCAACATCGAGGATGAGCTGCCCGACGGGCCGCCGGAGCCGCGGCCCAAGAACTACCTGCTCCTCAGCATCCTCGCCTGCTTCTGTCCCGCCTATCCCGTCAACATCGTCTCCTTCGTCTTCGCCGTTATGGTGAGTAGCACCCCGCCGGGTGCACAGGCGACCTTCCGCCTGGGGTTGGGTGTTTGGTGGGGCGACCTCCAGCTCTCCGCGCCGGCCCAGCCCCAGCCGCCGTGCTCTCGGCCGGTCCCGCCCGGGACCAGCAGGAGCAAAGCGGGGCTGGAGGGGCCGTCAGGGTAACGGGCATCCAGCCACCTTTTCAGCTACTTGTCCCTGACGCGTGTGGATGAAGTTAGGTGAGGCAGCGAGCCTGAGAGCATCAGCAGGCTCGGTCAGACTGTCCACTTAGCTATCCCAGCAGCAGATATAAAATGCGGAGTGAAAGGCAGTTCAAATCACATTTTCAGTATCAGGCTAAATAAGGGTGGGAGGTTTATCCCAATTAATGGGATTTGTTACATCAACTAACTTGCACACTGAATTGGGCATAGTATCTATGTGTGAAAGTGGCAGCTGGGGAAACAGAAATCAGATTTGCGAAGAAACAGACGTGGTTTCTGCTTCAGCTAATCAAATATGATAGAAGTGCTGTTTTTCCAGTAAACAGGTTCTTTATCCTGATAGTATTTGTTAGAATAATACGCACAGCAATAATGATTGTAGGTTGTTGGCAAAAACTGTTACAAAACTTAAGTATCGAGTACACTGAGAGAACAGCCTTACTCCTACACCCATAACTGATTTGCATAGTCCTTAATAATCTAGTAATCTTGTTAACTTCAAAAGGATCATTAGAACAGAATCTTCTTCTTTGAGTTAAAAGTTGCAGAGTCAGATCCAGATTTTTCTAACAGTATACATGATCAGTGTAATCAGTAATACTGCAATGTATTTCTGTTGTTTAGGAGCTGAAAAGGGTTTAAAACATGTTGTGTATTTTCATCCTTTTCTCTGACAGCCAGGCTGAAAAGGTAAGTAAAAATATAGTTGTTTCTTTTTACAATTAACTATAAGAATAATTACCTATACCTAAAATATGCTAAGGCACACTCTTTTAAAACTAGTAAGATTGATCAGAAGTCAGGTTTCTTAAGGTTTAAAATTACTTAAAGGAGCTATTCCAAAGCCATCTTCACAACCTTTTTTGTCCAGATAAGTATTAGCTGTCTTTTTTTTTTTTCTCTGTGTTTATTTTCTTTGTTGTTAAATTAACTATACAATGTGCTCTTTTCCTTGATTTGAGAAGATTTCGTTCTGCTGGTACCCAGCATCCTTTCTGTCTGTGGACACTTAGGGTGCTATATAAAGTAATGAGATTTGATGATCTGGAGCTGTGAGCATCTGTTCATTGACAGTACTTTCACCAAAGCACTGGGGCTGCACAGAAGTTAACTGTCAAGGACGGAATTTGGCCTCTAAAGATTTTTGCACCCCATATGGAGAAATCTCCACCCACACCCTAGTTGAAGTTCATGTAGGCTTTTGGAGTCAGGCTTAAGTAACTGTCACCAGGGGATATGTAGAAACAGGGTGGGAAGAGCACTTCCTGAATGCTAAACAGTCTGTGCAGGTCTCAGCTGCCCATTCCCTTAAAGGGGGAAAACAAAAACCAAACCAGTAACCTCCACTGTATGTGAATCCCTTCTGTTTCAACATCATTCTTGCCTAAAACCTCTCCTTTTCCATGAAAATAACATGTCCAACTTCTTTTCCACAGCCTAATTCCCCTTCCTTTTAGAGCTGCAACCTGTAACTGCTCCATTAACCTCAAGTCCAGGTTTTGCATTTTAACCTATGCTTGTTTTATTTGCACTTCTGCTGGGATCTACATCCTCCCTCTTTTTCTTTGTTTCCTAGAGTTGCTGAGGGTTAACACTGAGATACAAGAGTGGGTTATTTTCTTTTCTTACAGAAGATGCCTTTATAGTCTGCAGAGCTTGCCTGAGATCTCGTGTCAGAAGAGATACAGACCCATAGAAGTGGAGATCTCTATAAGTTTCCACTGCCTAGAATGGGCCTGGAAGGAAAAGTCCTGTTGGCTTCTAGAGGGGCATGGTTCAGCACTCTGTTTGCCTGTCATGTCCTCCTTAAGTGCTCTCAATTCAGATGATGTTTCCACTCTAAAAGTAGAGTCTGGGCTCTAACACACCCCCGAATTAAATGACAGATTTGTCTTCAGACTCTTCTGTCTCTTCTGCTGCCCCATTTACAACTCCAGCACTGGTTTCCTCACTTCTTTCTCACCTTTGGGGACACAAACCTTACCGTTTCAGATCCTACCTCCTTGACTATGTTTTTAGAATCAAGCTCTCCCAAGTTCTCCCTATTCTGATAACAACCTTTTCTTGTTCCTTATCTCCTTTGTGAAATAAATCTATTTCTCATGACAGAGGTAAGAGGATAGCTAGGAGAATGGACACTTAATGGCATCAGTGTGTTGATATATTGGCATTTCAAGAGCAGCCCCATCAAACTAGTTGCTGGTCACTTGTGGGTGTGAGGGTTGCTTGGCAGTTTTAGCAAATGGAGATCTGTTTTCCCCAGGGTCCTGGCCAGGACTGCTGGCTGTAGGATTACTGTTCTCCTCAGTACTCTTCTGCAGTTCCAGCGAGATGCTGTCAGTTCTCCTGCTTCCTGTTGCTTCTAGCAGCTATATTGTGTTGCTGTACGATTGCTTGGCTCAGTCAACCCCAAAGGTGCCTCGCTCAGGCTTTTCCTAGTCTTTCTCACATAGGTGAGACCACAGGCATCAGGGTAGGAGTGTGGGGTTGCAGGTACCACGTCAGGAGGATCATGTGACAGAAAAGACTTCTTTGGTGCAAGGCTGTGGCTAGGCAGCGTGTGACTGAGTTCTTTGGCTCCTTATCTGCAGTGGTGTCTTTTCCCCCTGTTGTGAACCCAAAGAGCACTTAGCTGGCAGTTGTATCTAAGAACTGGCTCAGGTGGACTGGCTGTATCTGACTCATGGAATCAGAGCTAGAGAGAAACTGTGGGACAACTCTGAAAAATGAATCAGATATTTCTAATATCAGCACTGAGGTCTGATAGTTGAACAAACTTTGTTGGCCTTCCTCAGTACAGCACCTTCAGTTGTCTTTTTTTCAAAGATCTGTATGTCAGACTAGTCATCTAATTCTACAGGGTCTTAGATTTGTTACAACTTCAAAGCAGTTTCTCAAAAGCTCTTTCTCCCTGATTGTTTGCTCCTAGCTCCCTCTTTATGTTGACACATTTCTGTTTAATCATTTGTATGTTTCAAACAACATATGTGGTCAAGCTGTGACAATCTTGGCTCATCTGCCTGTGATAGTAACAAGTTCTTTGACTGCATTTGTTACCCTTGGATTCAGATGCCTTGTCTGTATATTAGTTTCCCTAAGCAGAAACAATGAGCAAGAGGGTGGTGGAAGTCATGGGACAGCAAAGGATGGAAGTTGCTTTTTGAGCGGATCAGCTCTTCTGATTGGGATCCTAACAAGCCGCCATGTACAGTGTGTGGGCTTTGGTCAGGTCAGTGACTAGCATAGTGACTAGTATTCCAATAGAGATGTACTTTCTCTTTAGTGAGAAAGTTTATTTGGGAAGTTAATTGTTTATACATCTTTTTTTTAAGTAGCATGTAGGTACCTGGACATCTAACACCATATGGGACAGCCTGTACTTACTTCAGGAATACTAACCAACAAGTTTCAGCAGCCGTTCTTAAGCATTTTTGCATGGACCTTGTCTTTGCAAACTGGTAAGCTTTTCCCCGGCAACAACACTTTCAACCTGACCCCAGAGGCACAGAAGTCCAGTGTTTGTTTGCAGGCTGCTATACAGCCTGCAGAGCAAACTCCCTTTTCATTGTGTCCTGCTCATCACCTGCCTGTTTCATTTGCCAAAAAGCAGAGATCAGGCCTGGTTCTGAATTGCTCCTGAGTTCCCCCCTCTTCTTTCTCCTTCCCTATAAGTTGTTCACAGTGAGGAGTCATACTGAGCCAGCATGTCTCATTCTTCCTTTCATCTGAACTAGAGAGAGTGTCTCATTTCCAGGCACAGCCAAATAAGGTTTGGTACAGCCTGGCTCATGGAAAGCATGGAAAGTGTTGATCAGAGAACCTCAGTCTGGTCTGCCCAGATTTGTTAGAGCCCTAGAGGAGGGTTGCTGAAGTAATTCGGTATTCTTTCTGCTTTTGCCATAAACAGTGCTCTGATAATGTGGAACAGAAAAAGCATATTAAAAGGGATTAACAGTTTGTAGCTAATTCAGCAAATTTCTGTTCATATGAGGTTAAGTTCCTTCATTGTTGAACTGAGAATATATTTTATAAATAGACGTGTGCAAAACTGGTGAAGTCACTGAGATAGCTCGAGTAAATAAGCAGCTGCAGAACTGTGGCTTTAATTTAGTTTATGACATCATAGTGAGCGAGGTAGCAGAAACCTGAGAAATCATATGGTATTAGGTTGAAAATGGCTCAAATTTATTTTAAAAGTTGGACAAACCAAATGTCACACACAGATGCTGTATTCTGTGTATATTGCCTAGCCCTTAGAAATAAACAGATGTAACATTTAAGGCTTTAACAGTTAATGTTTATGCTTAACGTTGAAAACTTGAAGCTTAATCGAAGAGCCCTTTGAAGCAGACAGAAGTAAATGAATTTCAAAGAGCTTTGCATCAGACCTCAACCACTCCTCTAAACCTCTTTTTTTTTTCTTGAATGCTGTCGAAGTCATGCCATTTAATTTGAACCTCTTCATAAAGAAACTTTTGTCTCCTTCCTGTCTCTCCCAAATCCTCTTCTTTATTATTAATGCTGTTTTCCTCCTCTTCATTGTGGATTTGTATTAAAATGACATTATTTATTAAAGTGCACAGGGTGATTTATTTATGCGCTACCTCCAGAAATCACATGGACGTTCTCTGGACTTCCTAAATACATTAGCAAAATTGCACAGAACTACAAGCTGGTGCTGCCATGTCTTGCATACCACTTTGTCTCAGTCTTGAGACCATGTATACGGGGAACTGAGTTTAGAGTGTTTGCAGGACCGCTCTCTAGATGTCATGGAACGTAAGCCCTTTGATGGGTGGGGAGAACAAAGTCAGGGCTAGGGTGTCAATGATGCTTCTCCATGTTTCTCTCTACAGCCACAGTCGCATTCATAGTTGCTGAGAGAGGCAGGACGAGAAGTCAGCCAGGTCAAGACTGAGCCAAGCCATGTTTCTGCTGATATTCCTTTTATTGACCTTTCTGAATGTATTTTGAGAAAACCTAAGAAGGCTCTTCTCCTGTAGGCAAGACTGCTGAAAACAGGGGAGTAAGTTAGGTGAGAGGAACTGTACCAGCCACCCTTTGTAACAGGAGGCCACACTGGTGGAGAATCAGGTGACTGTGTCTTAGCACAGCTGCTGTTTTTCTGCCTGAATGATCAGGGGTGGCTAGCCTGATACCCGAAGGAAACAAGGCTTGGAGAGTCACATATTTGACTACGTGTTTGTGTCCATCTCTCATTTCCATCTCTTCCCTCTTTCCCTACTATATCCTTTAAGTCAACTAGCCAACCTCAATGAAATTTGGCAGCAAAGCAGAGGTATTAGCAGTATTCTTTAGGGAAATAAAATAGAGAAATGTTTAGGCACGTAGGCTTCCAGGAAGAGAAGAAATGTATCGGTGCTCTCTTTAAGGGCAAGAGTGCATCAGCAGCTCCGCCTTTCTTAGACACCAGAGAATAAGTACCTGCACTTATCCTTGAAATGCAATTCTAGGAATATAGGCTTCATTGCTTTGGGATTGTCTTGGCACAAGCGATCTTACTGCAGTGCTAACACCAGGGATGCGTCTAGCCCATTAGCTTCTGTGTGCTCACTAATCGACAGAACACACACAGATAATGTCCCTAATTATTTTTCTGCTTGGGAGAAAGAGCTCTACAACAATGCGTGGTGTCCTCTGAAGTGCATTCCTTTCCTGCTCTCCACAGTCTCAGATCTTCACTCTGTTGAATTAGCTGTTGTTCTGTCTTTGCTACAAAAAGTGATTCATAACTAAAGCACTTTTGTAATAGCACTTGGTGATACCTCATGCAGTCATTTTCTAAAGGCAACATGAATTATTTGGTCCACAGAACAGTTCATTTGAACAGGTCCCCATATTTCTCCCCCCACGCCTCCCGTTTCTGTGATACTTCCTGGAATATTTAGGAGTACTAAAGAACAGGTTATGACTAACCTGATTCCCTGAGGAAGTGTGCTGAGATAGTTCAATAGTGCAATCTGATAAAGAAATCTGGACTCAATGTCATGATTTATGAACTCAAACTCTCCTGATCTTACAAAATAATTCTTAGAAATAATACCCTTTTTTAATATTCTTTGACAGCATCTTATTCTTGGGAAAAAAGTTACTACAAACTGTGTTAGACTTGTACTAGAATACTTCAGTGTCCTTCACTGATTCTTTTCTTTTAAAAATATAGTCTGGTTAAAACAAAAATTAATTCAGAAAATTCTACAGTCTGTCTCACAAAAGACTAGAAAATCAGAGTGGTCCTGTCACACCTTGCAGTCTTTGCATTTAACAAATGTAAATCATCTGCTAAATCGTGGGTGGATAGAGATAAACTCAAGCCTGTTGAGATAATATCCATATGTTTGATGCATACCTCAGGATGTATATGATAATAGTTATTAGTATGTTCCGAAAATGCAGAAGGACAGAATTTCTAGCCCATCGAGATAGCACTCAGATGTTTTGTTCAGATGATCTATACTTCTTTGTTTTGGGGTGTTTTTTTCCACCACTAGCAAACTACCTATTAATTCTTCAAACTTTGTTTTGAGAAGCAAAACATTGGAAAAATGGAAATTAGTAAGCTTTTTTTAAGAAGTTTTCCTGAGGCTTTCTGTGAAAATGCAGCCTATTTATGCTCCTTTTCATGCTTATGATCCTATAAAGCATAAGAGTTTATTTCACTGCTAATGAAGCAGCCAACTGACAGTTCATATATACTACAAAAATATTTCCAGAGAGAAAAGCCACTGATTTATGCAAGTGGGTGGATTAGAGCTGATTTGACAGCTTTTATACTGGTGTGTACAAGAAAACTCATCATATGAATATAGCCTCACCACTGAAATAGAAGAGCTGTATTTACAACAAATGTACTGAAAATGAGTGGAACAGAAAACTGGACTCCCTGCTTACCTTGGACTGTTGGCAGTGGATGTTTATTTTTACAAAGCAAATCACCATTTTCTGAAGTCCTTTCTACAGTACCAATGTGCACAAAACTTAATGTTAGTTCAAAGCAGTCATATTGGTTTGTGTACAGATTTCTGTTTAAAAAAAAGTCACAAACTCTCTGTTTCTCTTCTACAGGCTTTGAACAGTTATAATCAAGGAGATATAGAAGGGTCAAAAAGACTAGGTCGCAATGCTCTCTGGGTTGCTGTTGCATCGATTATCATTGGCCTTGTCATCATTGGAATCTATTGTGTAGTTCATTTCACAACGGTAAGCAAAATGCTGCTAGTTCTAATGCAAGTAATTCTCTGTGTACGGGCTTCAGAATAAGAAACTAAAGATTGTCAGAACTATGTACTAATGTTAAAATTTAGGCAGGGATGCATGTTTTCCAAAAGAGCAATTTTTACTTACTTTGCAATTTAGAAAATTCTGTTGTCTGTGGTTAAATGCAAACAACTCTGTCTTAGCAGTAGTGGATTTTGTAGGAACTCTTGCAGCTCCCATAGGTTTTTCCAGTTTAGGTGAGTTGCTTTTTGGGTTTTTTTTGTCCCTCAAGTTTCACCATCTGCAAGACCAATTGCATAGAGATCCTTAGATTTCAGGTAATAGAGTCCTGAGGTGCTAATTTTCAGTCTCATAATCTGTCCAACGTATCTTTTAACTTTGCAAGGAGAAGACAACAGTCAATTACTATTTTACTGTTTGATATTAAGGTGACCATAACTATATCAAAAATAACCACAAATGTAATTTTGACTTGGCTTGCTGTGGGATAGGATCATTCACTCTCAGTGCTGTGTAATTGACCTGCCTTTGTACACCTGGAACAATAGTGAAGCAGCTCAACAAATGAATCTCTATATACACAGTGGTTACCCAGATGGATTATAAGCTTATATGGAAAAAAGGACAAAAGTAATTAGCATATTGATAACCTTTCTTAAGATGGTGCAACAGTATGTTCTTTTCTCTATAGTAGTGTGCAGTTCCCATTAAAATAACCAATTTAAATCAATTTCTTTTTGGCTGTTTTGGTTGGAGAGCCTTTCAGTGCACTGTACAAACTGTATAAACTATAAACAGAGATCACCTCATCCACCACTAAAATGCAAACATCTCTGGGGAGTGGAATGGAGTAGCTGATTAAACATGTACAACATTTTCAGACAAAAACTTGAACTGCAGGGAAGTTAGTGGAGATGGGGTCCATTTCTGTAGGATATCAGTGGATGGTGCCGCAGAACCAGAAACTTATTGTATATTCATTCATTTCCCAGGCATTTTGCAAGCATAGATCTCTCTTTGGTTCAGCTTGTGTTCAGTTTGTTCAGCCCTCACAGATTTAAAACCGAGTCACTTAGGCAGGGTGTGCCAAGTTTTGTAATTGACAGCAGCAGTAAATTCTTCTGTTCGCTTCTACTACCTTACTCATCATTTCTCAGGCAAGGATAGCAGCTCAATAATTTTTTTTTAAGTAGGAGGAGAGAAGGGCAGCATGAGGAGTGGCAGACAACACTGACCAGAAGCATTCATGTTAACCAGGGCACACTACTTACATTTAGTTGTAGTCAACATTTCACTTCCGCTACAGTAGGACCCTGTGTGCTGAATGTGTGAATGCTTCTTTGTGTCCACTGCCAGACACTAGTAGTAGTTAGCACTTTACATCTAGCTAGTATTTGTAAGCACCTCTCTCTTGCGCGCTCTCAAGGAAGTAAGCAGCAGTAAATCACTATAGTATGACTTTATGTTTTTTTTCCTTAAGTTTTGTCTTTTGAGGATTTTTTAAAATTGGTTTTGGTTTGGGGTTTTTTAAAAGAGAAAAATCTGTGTTAGATGGAAGCATTGCCAGGCGACTGGGAACCCTCAGCACACTGCTGGGATATTAACTTCTGTATTCAGTGAGTAGTTTCCATAGAGGTCTCTTGGCCAAATGGTACCCTGAGTTTTGTGAAGACTCAAGGTTTACCAGATTCACCCTGCCCTCTGGCTTTCCAGTCTCTTTACTAATCCCCTTCTCCCTCTCACCTGTCACCCTCCAAAGAGGCATTGCTTCTAAGAAAATGTTTGATGGGAGCAACAATCTTCTTTATTCCTCTGATACGAAAATGAGTCAACAGGAGCACCCAACTGGCTTTTCCACCCTCCATGCTTGCCTGAGTCCCCTTTGTTGCCTTACTCTTGGACATTTATATTTTATACTAAATTGCCTTTGAGTTTGACATGCCACTGGTGTGGATGGCATTGCATGCTCCATGCAGTTACCTCACATCCATTTGTACCTCAGTCATGATTATTTACTAACAGCCACTTTGCACTCTGCTAATGTGAAGTGATTGTAAATTACTTCTATGCTAACTTTAATATATATGCTTCAGTATTAGTAAGGTAGTACAAAATAGCCTTAATAGAATAATATGACAGTCAGCCATGTAAGTGATTTATTTGATTACCGTTAGGCACAGATTTGATGTTTCCATGACCTACACGTGCAATTTTCCTGAAAGTTAATTTAGGCTAAAGCAGTATGTATGAAAAGCTTGACCCTTCCAGGATTCATTACTGTGTGTTTTATCCACATAAAATTCATCAGCTACCATATTACCCAGTTGCTCCTGCTGACATTCCTTGTGGCTTCTTTTGGTCTTCAAAGGATAACAAGTCTCACTGCAAATCACCATTGGGAGTACCCCCTTGTATTCTCCTTCCGTATTCTTCTGTATCTCTCCCCAGAGCTTGCTGTTTACCATCCCACCATCCCATTTCTAATCTGTTAGTACTTTATCTGTTCTCCTATGACTGCTAGAGCTTCTAACAAAGGGTGTTACTTGAATATTCATAAACTCTTTGATAAATTACGGTAGCTTATTCTGATTTATCCATGGTCCTGCTGGTATCCATGGTGTCAAAGATGCAAGGTGTAATGAGTTTGAGGGCTGGATGAGCCTCAGGAGTTCTTCCACAACATCCCAAGTCTGAGCTTCTGGAAAGCAGCAAACCTGAGACATCCAAGTCAGGCTGGCAGGAGGGAATCTCTATCAATTGTTACACAGCATTTCCTCTTGGTACAGAAACTTGGTTCAGGCTCAGCTGGCTCTGAAGTCTCCTTCAAAACAATGCTTCACCTTCCCCCAAGGGGCTGGCTACATGTCCTGGTGGATCTGCAGGCCAAGAAGGAACCTTCCTTCTCCTGTCAGAAGTCACAAACTTCAGGCCTTCCCCATCATGGAAGTCTTAATTCAGCTCTTGTTCAAGTGTAGTCTTTCGTTGTTCATCCTTTGCTTTGTGGAGATCAGGCACTCTCCTCTGCACCCTCTGTGGAGACCCTGTTGGTCTCCTGTTCGTACACCCTGATGATCTGCAGCCTGCTCACCTCTTCCTGAAGCCCTTTTCCTTGATGCTTCAGCCAGAGTACAGCCTCCACCAGAGAGGCCACCAACGTCCCATCCCCAAAGACAGGCAGCAGTCACTCCCTGCAGCTGCAACCTGGACAGCTACATCCTCCTTCCAAAGCTCTATCTGGGTCAAGGCATCTGATATGCCAGGCAGTTGCTCCTGCAGTTTTGGGGATGGTGCCCTGTGGCTTATCACCACCACTGTTGCACAGTCCCAAGCAGACCCTTGCTGTCTTCAACAGAGTTTCTTGGTCTCCTTCTGTGCAAACTCACAGCTTAATTGCTAAAAACCCTCTTTGCCACTCTTGAACATCTCTCATTGAAACCACTGTGAATTGAGCACTGAAATACTTCTCCATCTCTGGACACAGATTCCTTCAGTATTCACTGGAAAGTAATTTGTTCACTGTGACTGGTATTTCTAGAAGACCCGTTCAATGAGGTCAGTGCCTAACTTGCTGAATTTCAGTAGCCTCTGAGTATCAAAACCCACATGCCCTATTAAAAATTCCAGCCAAAGTTACTCATTTGTTCCTACATCTCCTTTTCTGGCTTTTCAGTACCCAAACTTACTATGCGTTCCGTCTTGCTTAGGAAAGGGGTTAAGTCCTGTGCTTTAAGCAGAGCTGAGGCTCCCATGGTATTCCACATGCCTCAGCCAGGAGAAGAACATCTAGTCAGGGGTGTTGAGGGTAGAAATGGTAGAAGCTGCAGAGAAGAAATTCTTGCTTTGAACAAACAGTGTCATTATACCCCCAATAATACTGGTAGACTCAGGAAGTGGAAGACCATTCCACTTTTCAGAAAATTCCTACCTCTGAGCCCTGAGCTTCCTTGCTTGCCTTCTTTGGTTTATTCAGTTGCAGAGCAACAGTAGCACAGGAGTAACAGCAGGCAACACCTACGCCTGCATGGAAGAAACAGCCTTGACTTTTCATTTTGAAGATTTGCTTGGCACTAAGCCAGCTTGGGACTTCTACTGCTGCCTTGGAGAGCCTCATTTGTCTTTAACACTGGCATGTTATCTTTAGCAAACATACATTAAGATATATAGTGATACATATATATATATGTATATAGCCTGGAACAGGGCCCACCCAACACTTGGGAACCATCTACCTTATGCAGTCATGACCCTGAATGTAGACAAGGGGAAGCTGTCACTTGCATCACTGGAGTTAACAGCCCAGCAATAAAACTTGTCTGTCTTGATCAATGTAAACTGGTGTGTTCCTCGTTACGCTGAGGAATCACTGAATGTTAAGCTGCGGTGTGTGCTGAATCAGGGCTGTCCCTTATTCCACACTGGGCCAAATTTATTCTTACTCCCTTCTGTAACTTTTACCCTCTCCTGTCAGCTTCTCCTGCACTCCTACCTTGCCAGTCCTGAATGCTGAATTACGCTTCCACTGCTTGCTCAGATTTAACTTAAACCGGTATTTGTGTCACCACTGAGTCTTACTGTGCATATGTGCACATAGACATGTTGTCCACAAAGAACTGCAGTGAGAAAAGGGACGTATTTGTCTTCCATAAGGAGACATCACTACTGACTGAAACAGTGCAAAGCTGGGTGCCATAGCTCTGTGCATGCGCCCTTAATCTGCTGGATTATGCCCAGTTAGAGAGTGAATGGCAAGATACCTAATGACAGGCGCCACTCAGCTGTGAACCACGTCCTGAATCCTGCCTCTAGTTCTCATGTCCTTGTCTTAAGAAAGAAGTGGTGTACACACACACACACACAAAGAAGAGAGAGAAGGGCTGCAAGGTATGAAAAAAACTTTATCTGTGGACAGACAAAATAGACACAATCTCTTTGGCTTGGGAAAGAATGACTTAGGAATCAGTAGTTAAAGGCAGGGAAATAAAGAGTGATTATTTGTTGTCTGTTATGAATGAGATGAAGGGGCATCAGAGGAAAACAGCTTTAAACAAGAAGGAGGTACTTTTCCATGTGACATACAATGTAGCTGTGGGACTTATTCCTTCTGGTTGCTGTGAATACAAAAAATACAAATGATTTGAAACAGCAACAAGTGAAGTTACCAAAAAAAGCTTAAATGCAAAGATGCAGATATAATCTTGGGCTCAGAAAGTTTCTAAGATGCAGATTGCCAGAGGTGGAAGGCTATACAGGGACAAATATCACCCTGGATGTAGCCTTTTTTTATACAGTCCCTTTAGGCATTTGTAACGTGTCACTGTCAAAGATGGGATGGTGCAAAGATGGCTCTTTGCTCTGACCCAGTACCACTATTCTTATGCTCCTTCATGAAGCCTGTTAGTAGCCTTTCCACTGACTTGAATGAATTTGGAGTCAGCCTTCCTGTCTCTTCCTAAGTATTTTGATCAGCAAAAGCTAATATTTTTGTCAGTGAATGAGGGCTCTCCAGTAGTTCACAATCTGTGTTTTTAAAGCAGTCTCCACATTTTTGGAGCAGATTCCAAATTCTGTTTTGTTTTGCTTTTTGATAACACAAGACGTTGTCTTTGGATTTCATTTGAGTCCTACTGGCAGGATTTAGGGAAATATAATCCTAGGCTGGAACCTCCTTACTTAAGTGAAGGGGACCCCAGGTATCCCAACCCCTTTTCTTAACTGGATCTCAACATGTCATATTCTACTTTATATGCTGCCTTGGGAATCATGCATTCTTATTCCATTGCTGGGTTCACTGCATAGCCTGTTAGTAGTCTGAAACAATATGCAGCTTCTTACAGCACATACCTTAAGACTACCTCTAATGCCTGAATGACACTTAACAATGCTGCTCAGGGCAGGACTGGAGCTCACATGAGTTTTGCTTCCCAGCTGAGCCACAAAAAAGCACCATCTATTGAGCCATATCTTCTGTGCACCTCTCTAGTGGTCCTCTGCATTCCAGGCAAGTAGGACTGAATCAAGTAGAAACACAGAAAACTAATAAGAGGTGTTAGAGTGAAGAAAGACACAAGCTTTTCTGTAGAGCTCTGACTGAGATAGTGACAGTTTTGGTATGAGGAAGGGTAGCCAAAGTACTGAAGGAAAGGAACACAAGAAACTCCTGCCAATGGACCAGTGTTCAAAACTTTTTAAATTCACTTCAGAAGTTCATTGTCTTTGTTTATCTTGAACCCCAGGGCCACAGGCAGGGTAGAATTATCTTCTGGTAATAACTTACGTGAGAAGGGTAGTCGTGTTCAGTGACTTCGGAATTTCATGCAAACCATTATGATATTTTAATGCTTTCGTAGAGGAGTGTGAACTTCTGACGCTTTCTTTAATCTCACTTGATCTAGAACGTCACCCTAAGGAAGTCACAGAAATACCACCTGTCAGCATGGCTTCCAAGGAAGACAGAGAGATGGCTAGGCTGTGCAGAAAGTACTAGCTTATACTATTTCATAATCAGTAGGGTCTTAAATGAGGCATATGTGCAGTAATGCAACATTGGTAATTACTGGTAGAAGGAAAAGGAGTAAGAATTTAGACCGTGCACCAGGGACAGATGTATACACACATTTTTCTTACTAACTTAGAAATAATTCTTCAGGGGGAAAAGGCATGCAAGGTTATTTTTAATATCTCTGTTGTCCCCTTCCTGAGGCTCTCAAAAGCCTTTGCAGCCATTTCACTGAGGGACTGTCTCTCTCTCTCAGAGACAGAATACACTAAGGGCCAGTAAGACGACAGGAATTACACAGCCAGCCTCCAGATCTTTACATTGCCAATCATGTTCTCTATACCTTACCACAGAAAAAGAGTCAAGGAAGACTACCTGCCTTTCACTGCAGGGATTGACCTGCCAGTAACCGATAGAGCACAAAGTCTGAAGTCAGGGCATTCCTGTTCTCTTTTACCCCCATTAATTCTTGGTGTCCGTGTAGCCAGTAAGCTCACACTGCTGCTTTTCTATCAGTAAGGGCGCTGATTACCTCCTTGATACCCTACCTTTTTTTACTGGCTTTGTAAAAACCTAAGAGCTTAAAGTCCTCTACCTGTCTACCTGTCTATCAAACGTGTTTAGTCAGCTCAGAGGCTGAGTAGTGGGCAGACACATGTAGATGCACAGAGGCAATGTGATTACATCAGCCTCATTTCCTCAGCAAACCACATTAAAAATTCTGGCCCAGTTGTTTCATCTGTGCATGGAGGAAATGTCCCCGCAATAGATTCTGCCCATTAGAGTCCTGAGTAGCATCCAAGAGACAATCAACAAAGGAGTTAATGCTGTCTGCAGGATATATTTACTGTTTAGTGCCTCATGTCCTGTCCTAGATCGCTCTTTAAGGAGATGCTAAAAGGTAGCTGCTTGATGGAGAAGGTATCTCAGACTCCAGCAGAGAACCCAGCATCTAGGGACAAGCCAGTGAGATCAGTACATGCATGGGTAATGTCTGAGACCTATCCCCAACACAAGAATTTGAGGGAACTTCTCAGATCTCTCCGCTCCTAATGCAGATGCACAAGAGAGGTTACCCAGTCCTTTTAAAACATCTGTCATGTATTGCTGTTGTATTTACCAAGTTGTCTACCGCTGAAGGTATTGTTCTTGCCTGACTGTTTTGTGTACCACTTCAAGGAAGCAGAGATGCTGTTGACCTCATGAACCTTTGTCAAATAAGAGCCCGTTTCCTGGCAATTAAAGATCCTAACTTGCATTGATTCAGGTAACCCAGTTTAAAAATTCAGTTCAGACAGATGACCGGTGCCATTAGAAACTTGGCTCTTTGATTCAAAACTGTATTGAACCACTAATCTAGAGGGATGTTTGTTAAGAGAACAAGTGCCACTAATGTGGCATAATGTATCCATTAGATCTGTAGAATTAATAATTTAAACTCACACGGCAAACTCTCTGTCTTTTCCTCCTTTAAAAACACATATTTCTGTGTCCTTGCAGCATGCTATCTGAAGACCAGGACTGCACTAGGAGGATATCGTCATGTAAATCTCAGGAGGGGAAAAAGAAGAGAAGGAAACCCTTCATTCCAGACTGTTAAGATTTGACCCTACAAGTCTGCAGAGGCATGTTGCTGGTGGATGAACTGATAGTCCAGTTAGTTAATCAGCATGGCGTGACCAGGTTTTCAAAATTATTTATTTATAAGAAATCTCAGTATAAAGCAGCATTTTCTCTTTTACCCTGCTGTAGAATGAGATCTTGCCCTAACAACTCCCTTTTCTTTTTCATTTACATGGAATGTGTGCTGGATCCATAATGTTCCCTGGCTGACCCTAGCCAGACAAAGCCAACATATCTAGACTGTTTACAGTGCACAACGTAAGATCCGATGCACAGCCCACTGAAGCTAGTAGAACTCCTGTTGCCTCCAGTGGGTTTTGGATCAGGCCATTAAGGATTTTTTTTATTACTTTAAAATAGTCTCAACATAACATAATCGTAACCACGGGTTTGTGATTTTATCCTGCTATGTGATTTTATAATGCCGTGGATTATAACTCTAACTCTAACTCAGCAGCTGCTTTCTTGTGTCATCCTCAGCTTTTAGGTCTTTACCTTTGATTTTTAACCACCTGGGACCGATTTCAATCACTTCATTATTAAGAGACACTCTTCTTCCATAGCATATTTTTCTTAATGATTTATTTTTGTTTTGTTGTCTTTCATTGTTGAACTCCCTTGACTTAGCTCCAGTCCTGCAGTAAAGTTGCACTGATCATATTTTCCTCTTTAAACTTCACGTATGTAAAAAGTTCCTATTTTTTTATCTGAACAAAGATCTTCTTTTTAAATAGACGTTCTTCTTCATCCCTTTGTTATTGTTCCTCTAGCAAGTCAGATAGTTTCACTGTGTTCTGCTTTGTTCCTGTCTTTTTTTTGTTTAGTTCATCTTCTCATCTTGCTACAAATAGTCTATGTATCAATGCAGTTAGAGATGGACAGACTTTGGTACCCTCACATAGTTACATAGACTCTTGCTGATCCTAAGATGTTACTTAGTGAATAGCCTTAGGTTACAGAATTGATGGCTTCTAAATTACTGCAGTTTCTTTATACCTTATGAAAATTTAGCATGGAACAGCTGTTTCTTATTAGCTGAAAAGTATTTGAAAGAACATGTTTGGTTTGTCACACAAATACTCCGTGTTAAAAGGAGTAAGCTGTGGTGAGCATTAAGACAGATGGCTACGTCTTCAGCAGTTGTTGCTCCATTTGCTTTAACTGTTACTACATCTTCAAGCAAGCTATGCCAGATTACACTTACTTTCTTAATAACATAAATCTGGACCGACTACCCGGAAATGCATCGGAATTTTGCAGGTGCGAGTAAGGAAAGAATTAATGCCTGGCAGGAGTACAACTACCTGTTAAAAAAATAATAATCTCCCAGAAACCTTTACCTGTTAAAGCATATGCCTGGAAGTAGCGTGTATTTTCTGTGCCTTGATATACTTTTAATGTGCTTTTTTGCTTTTCTTTCTGCCAAATTCTGTTTCTCATTGAAGCCAGTGATGCATCACCTATCCTTAATTACTCCGTTATAAAACTTCATGAACACTGGTGAAATCAGTTGATTTCTTCAGCATTTACACTGATCGAATTTGTCCACATGGGAATCTTGCCACTGATTTTGATGATCCCAAGAACTGGCTGTTCTGTGAACTCCTCTTTGGTTTTTTAAATACTATTTCAATGATCTGATATGTCTTGTGGGACTTTTAGTAGCTTGCTTTATTATCAGATATGATAGAACTGTCATTGAGAAGTGGAATAAAATTACTTTTAATTCATGTTCATTCTGGTATGTGGGAAGTGTCTTTCCTAAGTTTTGTTGCCTCTTCTATATTAAAGAGTAATATCCCTTTCTCTAACCCCTTGGACAGTTTCAGAATAAAGTGAATCAAAGCAAAAACAGGATTCCTGGCCTACATGATACTATACAACCAGTCTGTACTGTAGTACATTCAGAAGTCACTAAGATCAGTTAATGCTCAAAATATCAGCAAGGTAGGCCCTGCGCTTTATTCTCAAAATAGCATCCAGAAAGAGTGTTGACGCCTTTTCAAAATGGTCCCTCTGTGGTCTCTTCGGGGCTTTCCTACCATCAGGGGAAAGTGGTCAAATGAGGTCACCAAAGGAGGTCTCTTAGCAGGTAAGAGAGGTCAGATTTCCACCACCTTGAATTGCTGGCATCAAAATAAACAACATTGCATTGCTGTAGTAGTACTTTTCTACATCAGTGTTCTAAAAATCAAAGTGCGTACAAAAAGTTTCATCCTCCTGCAAATTACTAAACTCCAGTACTGTAAACTAAACCACAGTTAGTGGTGTGAGAGGGGAGAAAGATTTCTGAAGTTATTTGGGCATTAGAGGGTAGGGATAGGCAACTTGGAAGTATTTTTTGAAAGTGCCTGACAAGGATGTGGATCAATAGGAGGTAGACACCTGACTTGTTCAGATGCTTTTGAAAACCATACTGGAAATCTAACTTGCATCTTCATGCTCATAAATACCTTTGAAGTCTCGCTCTTAATATAATTGAGAATTGAGCCATTGTATCTTTAGTGCTCTGAAGATAAATGTTGCTACCTTACAGTGCTATTGATTGGTATAAAAATAAAGGCTTTATATTAAGCCATTTAATGTGACAGAGAGGGGAAAATGCAACAATTCTTCTAATGTCCTTTAGTGCTTCTGTGTCATAGGTAGTCTTATTTTTGCTTTACTGATGTACTGGTATCAGTTCTCTTAATTTATTTATGTTTACGTAAATTTTCAACCATGTTTGAGAAATGCAGTTAAACACAGCTTGTGCTGGAAATGAGTATGGTCCTTGTACAACCAAATCATTCTGTTGTAGGTGTGACAGACCCCAAAGTGACATATCAAACATAAAGAAGCTGAATGACATTTTGCTGCCCAAATCAGCAAGACCCCTGGTGACAACAGTGGGTGTGGAACACAGAATGCAGTTGTCTGACTGAGGAATTAGTGCCTGCTTTATATTTTGAGGGGCATATAAACAAATTTCATTATCTATGACAGGCTCTGGAAATTACCTGTTCATCATCATTCATCTACATTTGGATTTGGCCCATTATTATTCTGCATTGCACCTACCATTTTTTTGGTAAAAAAAAAAAAAAAAAAGGAGAGCTGTCGTATGTATGCGCTGAATGATGTTATTTCGTGAAATAGTGGGGGAAAAGTGGTAAAACGTATTTCAAATCAACATCTGTGTCCTGGGCGGATGAACAGAGTCTTCCTTCCACAAAACTGCTCAGGCTTCCATTTTTTGATCTAGTCTTCCTGCATGCTGAAGGCACCAACTAATGCCTGAAGTCCAGCTCTCTTTTCCTTCCTGCACGTATTACAGGCAGAGACAGATGGAAACTTGAAATTGCTGGCCTCAGCTCCTGGATCATGTTAGCATCTTTCGCTTCTTACAGGGCAGCTGCATTCTGCAAAACAGCAGTGTGCATGTATCTTGATATGTAACCCTAGAAGAGGGCTTCTAAATATAAGAGTTTCTTTGCTGCCATATGAAGAGAGTCAGCCAGACGCTTAAACAACATGTGGTGTATGTTTCATCAGATTGCACAGCAAAAAAAAAATCAAGGGGACAATGTGAAATTAAATTCTTAGGGTGCCTCCCTGCAGGCACACCCAGGAGTTTACAGTTTGTGACTTGAAGATCAGCACTGGCTCTTCAATTTATGTGGTTGCAGCCATAATCCATGAACAGTGTTGCTTTGGTACCTGTATCTTCAGATATGTGCTTACAGTGTGAACTGTGTTCTGCCTCTCAGCCTGGAGATAGGTTGCATCCGATTGCTACCACAGTGTCTGCCACTCTCAAGAATCAGTCCAGATGCATCTGCTGGAGCAGTGTGCAAGCATCTCTCTCTAGGCTCATTTCCTTACCTGGACCCTAACTTTGCCTACCAGTTATTTAAGATGGATTTTGTTACTGATTTGCATCAGTAAGGGAGAGACTCTGTCATCTTCCCAGTTAGTTTTTACTTTGTGTGCATTGTGTGTGCACACATGCACAAGAGGATGCATTTGAAGGACTGGATTCCCCAAGGCAAGTCAGATTTAAATACAAAGAAAGTCACTGGATTGATTTGGGGCCAAGCTGGTAAGCCACATCCTGGTTACCTGACAGCTGTTCTGGAGCCTTTAGAGAATGTGTTGTTTCGTGGAGGGAAGAGTCCGTATTGCCAAACCTTCACTCCTGATAACAGGGTAAACTAAGAGGAAGTTGAATAGATGCAGATCCTACATTGACTTTGGAGGCGATACCTCCACGCAAAGTCAGAGACATCAGAAGGCCTGTGCAGGGTAGTCTGCATGGCTGCTGCCTAACCTGCAGCTCTTCCCCAACTGAGCCCTCAGTCTTTCACAGGCAGTACCTTCAGGCTGAAACACTACTTGAATGTTGGTTTCCTCTTACTGTCCTCCCATCTCCAACATAATTTTTAATTAGTAGATCTGTGAAAGGTGTGCAGTGTTACGTTGGAGTAGAGGAGTTGAGAAGGGTTGCAATGGTCTATTGCTGATTTTTATGTGCACTCACAATTTTCCACTTCCCAAGCACAACAGCATGTTCTGCATGCACAGCAATGGCATGCGTCCCTGAAATGTGAGTGAGCCTTTAAGGAGCCTGCCCAACTTCCTCTGCATCACTCCCTGGCAGCCTGGCAAAATGGGCTAAATTCAGAAGCGACCTAAAAGGAGCAGTGGGTTTGGAAACAGATCACTCAGCCAGCATAAAGATGGAGGAACAAACTTGGGAGCCCAAGGTAGAAAGGAAAGTTATAGTAAGAAATTTAACCAGAAGGTTTCTTCAGTTAAATTTATCCTGTGTTGAACTCTAGGATAAGTTTTGCTGCTGCTACCACCTAACTCACTCTCCATGGCACAGAAGCTACAAGAACCACTTGCTCATGTGTCCTTTATAACGTGATTTATGGTATGTCTGAATTTGATCTATCAGCTCATGACTGAGCGTGGCTTTTCTGGTTTTGTCATATCTAGCTGTAGGGCCGAGTCAGCTTCCACTTCGCTTGCAATGACTGCTCTTTGGCTAAATCAGCTTACATCATGTCAAGGAAAAAGAACTTTGCCAGATATCAGTGGATTCATCAGGACATTAAACTGCACAGTCTGAGACTTTAGGCCACTGCATTTTTTTTTTTTTCAACACATACTCTGAGGTAAGAGAAGGGGAAACTCCACTGAAATTAAGGGAATGCACACCAAAGCAGGCTGTGTGGTAATGGTGAGCCATGGCAGCCTTGTGTACATGTATCTCAACCGTGGGGGCTTAACTGCCTTTTGATTTTAACCAACTCCAGGAGATAATCCAAACAGTCACAATGAGATTTTGGCCTAGAGCACAAGTGATTGGAGAGTGCCATCCCTTCCTTAGGGCTAGCACAAGAGTTTAGCTTTGACTTTTTGTGCCTGAAAGGTTTGTAAGGCCATTATTCACCCCATTTAATCAAAGACATATATTCCCCTAACACAGGTCTCTCCTGACCTCTGATCTATCCTGTTTGGTCCTTACTTTCTTTAAAAATGAGTCAGCTGATGAAGAAAGATGGTAAGTGATACCTCTAAGAGGGCAGAATGACTCAGTAGTAAAGATGTCACTTCACTTGACCCCTCAGCCTGCACAGCACTGAAAGTGCTCTGTCAGGATTGTTAGAACTCCAACAAAGTCTACTGAGCTTCATGATCTTATGAGCCAAGAACCAAAACGCCTTGAAATTACTTTCTGAATAAGATGCTCTGTGTGAGTTTTAATAGTCAGGCCAGGTCTAGTTCGTTTTTATTAAAGAAGGTAGATGTGAATAAGGGAAAAAGGAGCTGACCTTTGCTTGTGGCTAGTGACAATAACACAGAGACCATGTAGATCTTCATATCCTGCAGGTGTTTTACAAGCATCTCCTTTTAAAACCTCGCATTGCCCTATGAGGTGGTGCAACACAGTCATGACACCTGCTAAAGCATTTAATCAATTACTTTTATCTTGGTTTATGTGTTGTGGACAGTCTGAAAGTGGGCTGTGCTTTTTTTTCAAGGGAATTTCTTATACAAACTTATTCAGTTACATTTTCCCCTGATCCTTTTACCCTCTAGCCTGCCATTTGCAATTTAAACTGTTGTTGTGATTCATCATACAATTTCCATGATACTACTTCTTTTTCCTGAGCAGACAACCATAAATCCTAGGGCATTCACATTGTTGGTGTGATTGCTAATACCAAAAATTTCGTATTTGTTTTTCTGATGTCTAAATTTAATGTTTACTTAAGGTGAGTATTTGTTCCACGGAAATGCAAGTAGCAAATACAAGCAGGGTCCTGAATACACGAGAACAAAATAATGTGCAGTTCTGAATTTGTATTTAACTAAAAGATTTTGCAATATTCACCCAACATAGCATCATCTTCCTTTGGCTGACGGAAAGCTAATAGCTAAAGGCAAAAGTGATTAAGAGTCTTCTTGAGGGTCATACTGGCATTTAGTGTCAGAGGCAAGAAGGAGATTTTTATCTAATTCTTTCTCTCCTTCTCAGTGAAAATGCTTACAGTCACTATTCTTGGGCATCCCCCAAAACTGTAAGGCAATGTACACAGCTAAACAGCTAAGGAACAAATTATTCTGGTACCAATATCAGGAGTGCTTAGTGAGGGCTAAGCCTAAGTGGCTGAGAGATACGACAGTTTAGAAAACTAGAGAGAGTTGTGATAAATTATTTCAATGGCAAGTGACACCGCTGACAGTCTCACTAGGAAAGTTGACCAGGAGCCTCATTTGTGACACATATGGAAGTCTTGATTGAAGAATGTGAACCAGCTCCCCATCTGTTACACCTTCATCTGGCAGTAAGAAAAAGAAGGTTGACAGGTACGTAAAGGGGCAGAAGTAGAAAAGGTCTTCCTTTGGAATGTGGAGGCTGGTCCTGGATGGAGTGGAAGAGGGGGAGTTTTTATGCCCTTCAGGTTGCAGAGCATGGAAGGAGGCCAAAAGTCACAGATGCTGTTAAAGGGAGGAGCAAAACTCCAGGGTTCCAGAAAATCAGTGGGTGGATGAGCTCTGCCAGGCCCTTGTGGCATGTCTTCAGCTAATCTCTCGCTTCCCACATCTCCTGCATTAACAGCTGTAAGGGAACTGGGCTCCCACTCAAGCTGATAGGAGAAAACAATACTGCTGTGCATGTGAGGACCGTGCATACAGACATGCCCATGAGGAGGTCGGGTGATGATTTAGTGGGCAGCAGTGGTAAGCCCCCCACATAAGTCTCGTTGGTCATGGTGTAATGTCATCCAGCCCTCATAATTCATGGGGACCAGGCATCTCACAAAAAACAGTTACAGGTTCTAGGACTGTGCTACACCCACCTGTCACGACTGACAGTGAGGGAAGACAAGAATCAAGGTTAAAGAGGAAGTAGTCAGGGGAAAAGAGGGAGGAGAAGGCAGCAACAGTGAAGCCCAACCACCAAGGGGTTGAGATGCTTGTGTCCATTGCCTCTGTCCTGTCCACAGGCCAGTAACTCCCAAAGGTTTTGGCATGTAGGACACCATGGATGGACGGTTGATCATTGTGTAGGGAGGAACCATCACATTTTAATACCAGAACTCTCAATAATGCTTGGACGTACCACAGACTATTTCCCACAGCCTCGTGAGCTATTAGCAGTCCTTATCCTGCAGTTTATTACCTATTTGTGGTTCTTAGAAGTAACAAGAACCATTGCAAAGGAGTGAGGATGGGCCCCAAAGTGAAGGTACTGTTGCGTGCAGTGAGTCCGGCTGGCTGTTACGCAGATTGTCACAGTGGTCCTACCAGGCAAGCAATGGGCAAGACATGGTAGCATGTATCTCCAGCCTACACTGCAGACAGTTCTGCAGACATAACCAGCGCACACAGAGGCATGTGCATTGGTGCTGGCCAAAAAAGAACTGGGGAGAACAAAACAATTGGGTTTGCGGATGAAGAATTTAGGAGTGCTAAGCTGTGTGAAATACCAAAATAACAACAGCTGCATTTTATAGCAGGGTAACTGTTCTGCAGGGGCTGGGGAAGAGCTGCCCACACACATTCCCCTCACACCCCCTCTGGCAGGCCGTCCCATGCCGAGGTATTCTACCCATGAAAGACAAACTAGGAGCAGCTGTTCTTCAAAACATACTGCGGGAGCCAGCCGTGCACTTGCAATTAGGCATGGTGCATCTGCCTGTCCTGGCAGAATTCTTCCCCACAACATGACAGCACACCACAAGGATACACTTCGATTTGGTAGGAATCCTTCTGTCTGTTTGCAGGTTGCTTTGATTTGTTAAGAAAAAACCAACAATTTCCTCGTAAAGAGAAGTGCCGACCCAGGAACCTGCAGTCCTCACAACTTTATGCCTGTTAGAAAAGTAGAAAGACAGCAACAGCTGATGAAGAGCAAAGGGTAAAATGAGATAGTGTAATTGGAAATGCTTAGAGAAATATGTTAAGAGAAATATATGAGTGTAATTTAATTGGGGAAACATTTATCAGTTAAGGACTTAAATTTCCATCTGCGCTTCCTCAGAGGAAAGAGAGCCGTGTGCTGGTGGTTTCACAGGCTCCTTTGACCACCCGGCGGTCAGTGTCCATTCAGCTGGCTCTTGCTCCCGTTTCATGAGGAGGGGAAACGCATTTATTGCTAAGTTCCAGCGTCCCGGTGCTCACTCATCTGTAATTCTCCTGCAAATCCAAAACCTCCTTGTGGTGATGATTTGGAGAAAACAGCTCCGAGAGGCAGGTGAAGAGGCATCACGCTTCACCACTCTCCTCATACCTAACGCACCGGTTTAGCAGTCTTATTAAGCAGGTACGGGACAGCCCTGCTGGGACAGTCGGCACAGAGCCCGGCCTCGGGGGCCCTGATGGAGGCTGCCCGGCCCCGCAGCGGCCGGCGACGTGTCCCGGCTGCTACCAGGGCCCCAGGGCCGCCTGCCTGGGGCGGGGTCCGCCGCCGGAACCTGCGCGCCGAGCTCGGGTTCTCCCCGGGGCGGCAGGGCGGGCGCCGCGGCCGGACGGAAGCGGAAGCGCAAGCGCCCGGGCGGCGGCGGCGGGCCCTGAGGGCGGGAGGTGGGTTCCCTCGGCCGGGCATCGCCGGGCGTGGCGGGGTCGGGAGGCGCGGGAAGCTCCGGGGCAGCCGGCCGGGAGCGGGGCTGGGGAGGCGGGAGAGAGGCGGTGGCGTGGCGGTTGCTATGGGGACGGTTGCTACGGGGACGGCGAGGCCGCGGCGGGCGTGGTGCGCCGGTGCCGCTGCCCCGGTGACCCTCGGCTGCAAGGCCCGGGTTTTGCCGTCCGTGCGAGGAGCGAGCGGCCTCGGCCCGCGGCGGACGCCGGTGGTCCCGCTGCGCGGGGATGCCGGGGTGCCGTGGGGGTGCCGCCCCGGCGGCCTTCGTAACGCCCTCCTGGGCGCTTGCGGGGCAGCCGTGTCCCGGTGTGCTCGGCGGGGCCGGGGAGAGGTGGGTGGTGGAGGCAGTGACTGCCCGGCTGCCCACCTCGGGGCGTGAGTCGGCTCGGCAGATCCAATATACAGGCGTGTGTGCTGATGAGAGCTTCAGTGGCTGTTCAGTTTCATTGGGGCCTTCTCAAAAGTCTCTCGCAGAATCAGCGAGTCGCTGTTCGAGGCAGATACGGAATGCTCAAAGCTGTTGCAGTTTCACATAGCCAGTTCACATTTGCATTTATGCTTAATTTTTATCATGCCACTTAAAATATTTATTTGTTTAGTTGTTTATTTACTTAAGCCATGCACGCTGAGACTGGTTTCAGGTTGTGACTGAGCTGAGATCTGTACAGTTCAAAGTTGGGCTGTGTCTGTAATCTGAGTTTACAGGGAACAGGGCAATATCCCACACAGGTACTTGTACCCTGCTGGGTGCTTTGCAGGGCCCCATTTGTAACGGTTCCACATGGCCCCCTGGACCACCCCTGAGTTGCTGCTTTTCACCTGTAAGTAGTCTTTCAGATAAGGTACGGCATGCGCATCCACTCTCATCCCTTCTGCCTGCAGATGTGGCCAAATGGGCTGTGGAGCGGGAAGAAGTGTTGTGTTTCTTGCATGGCAGGCCCCTGCCTCTCCCAGAGAAAAGCGGAGACTGGAGGAAGCCTCCGGCAGAGCACCAGCAGGACTGTGCTGTTTGTGCTTTCGAGCCACAGCCAGCCACTATAAGGATCTTCAGCAAGCTACCACCTCAGCTAACTTTTTATTTTCTAGTGAAGTCACATTTCTAGTAGGCTGGTTTTGAAGCATTCCGACAGAAAGTTCTAGTGATGTTTCAACTGATGTGATAGAACGTTATATGCACAGGTATTCAGAAGAGAGAGGAACAAGCACTGAGCTTGGGAAGACACAATACCAGTGTGCTGCAGTGACAGATACCTGCTTGGTCAACTTTTAGAGGGGCTGAGTCTTGCAGAGATGCTAGGATATTGAACTGTAGCACATTATTAAGAGTAGCTAAAAGTTGTCATTTAGTGTCTTTGTTCTGAGTATGATATAATTTTAAGATGCTAGCATTTTGGGTTAATCAAATTTCTTAGATTCTTCAATTCAGAAACAGAGTCCAGATCTACTGATGAGCCTGCTTTCCTGCCTACTAGTGTTCTGGCTTTAAAAGTACATGTGCTAATCTGTCTTTTCCTGCTCTTTTAGGTCCTTAAAAATGGGGAACACAAGCAGCGAGCGAGCTGGACTCGAGCGTCATGGGCATAAGGCATCCCGGGGTGACAACTCAGGAGGAGCCATCAGTACAAAAGAAGGTGATAGACCAAAAATTTTAATGGACAGTCCTGAAGATGCAGACTTGTTCCATTCAGAGGAAATGAAGGTATTGCTGGTTTGTTCTTGTCTTCCAGCATTGCTAGCATGGGAATGCTGTCCAGCTGTGGTGCTGTTAGCACCCTTCAGTAGTTCTGTCATTGAGTTTACACATAAAACTGACTATCTCCCTTGTTTCCCACGCTAAGGAGAGGTATTGCATTGGTGTTCAAGCAGATACAATGAGTGTAGTGTCATGGTTTCCAGCGAGAATTAATTGTAGAAAAACTAAAATGTGGCTGGCTCGAAGCTCTTCCCCAGTTCTAGGTACAGCGCCCAGCTTCCTTTGGATCCTTAATGCTCTTGCAGTCACCAGTAACATTTTACGTGTCTATTATTTTCCATATTAAAAGATCTGTTAACTGGATTTTTGCTCAGTATTTGATGCATTGCTAGAAACATCTTGCTGTGTATCATATTTCCTAAGAATATCTTAACAGCAAATTACACTTAGATTTTGACTGTTGGTCAGAGCTGTTTCCTATAGACAACTCATAATCTTTCTGCCAGCTACAAATTTTGTGCCTATGGTATTTGTGTAATCTTAAATGCTTCTTAAGTGTTTTTCTCCTTAATTATTTTTCTCCCTCTTCTTGTATCTGTATGTTTTGAAAACTCTTGTGAGCTCAAGTCATATCTTTTTAACCTAATTTAGGCTGGAGGGCAGGGGATTATTTTGCCTTCTACTCTTTCTGCAAATTTGGAAGGCTTTAACATCTCTGCAGAATTCGTGCAAATGAATTTGTGAACAGCATTTAGAAATGCACAGTTTCTAATCTCCATCTGACAAAAACTACTTGTAGACTTGTACCTTAGAGAAACATGCCTGAGCGCAGAAATGCTATCAGTAAAATATAGGTTGTCTAAGTCTACCAGGAAAGAATTCCTTTTGATTAAGACATTGTGCTTGTAGGCTCCATTGGAGAAAGAAGAATTCCTAGCTTGGCAGCAAGATCTGGAAGTGAATGATAAAACTCCCACTCAAGCTCGACCAACAGTCTTTCGCTGGACTGGAGGAGGGAAAGAAGTTTATTTATCTGGGTCCTTCAACAACTGGAGTAAAATTCCTCTGACAAGGAGGTAGTAAACTGCTGCTGCTGTATCTGTGATATTCCCCATGGACTGGGAATGCTTAGTGCAGTGAGAAAGGTGGCCAGTTGATAGATTGGTATTGTGCTTGGATTTACCACTGTCCTGCTTCTCTTCTCAAGCCATTGATGGGAATCTGACGTTTTGATTCTTGGATGGTACAGGATGAAAGTTGAGCTGTGTGTCAGTTTTGAAGGAGTGATTTGTTCGCTAGGCACCATGCATGAATGACCCAAAGCAATCCTTGTTGTGCAGTCTGCTACCTGGGGTAGAGCTGGGTACGTCAGGTGAAGTTGGTTTTAAGCGTAGTGGCTTTGATGGCACGTGTTCTTTCTTACCATATCGTTGGCTTTTGCCCAGCTCAAAGGGTCTAGATTCTGCTTAGGAAACTCTGAGCCTGGGATACCTGCTGGTAAACGACATGAACAAGAAAACAAATCCATGTTAAGGTACCAAGTGCTTTTTCCGGCCAGAGGGCTATGGAGCCCTGCTTAATTCTGTGCCTGAGTAAGTGTTTAATTTAAACTAATGTTTTCTCAAAAATTTAAAACTTAGTGGATGGCAGAGAGTCTGAATTTAGCTGTTGATCTGAGCCCTGTTGTCTGTCAATGATGACATTTCCATGAAAGATTGGTCTGCCAATTTGTGGTGTTTCTTATCTCAGTGGGTGACTGCCTGCATTGTCATTGTTGCAGACGGGTCTTAATTTTTTAGCAGACTTGAGGGAGGAGCATAGTGGCCTGATTAAATGGTATGGGAGGCTTGTTCTATGCATGAACAATGTAATACCAGGGTCAGATGTACTGGAAGTCTCGATCTGTAATGAGAATTATGAATGACCTTCACATTATAAA
>JAVKLA010000088.1:4084933-4187364 GCA_034782735.1 Sagittarius serpentarius
GTAAAAAAAAGTGTAAAGAAAATGAACAATGTAAAATAAATTATCAAGACAGGAGCTGGAAAAAAGGCGAGCGGAACATCAGTATTGCTGTCATGCTCTTAAGTGGAATGCCTGGAAGATGGGAAATGGTGAAATGAATCTGGAAGAAGGACAAAAATGTCTCTTTACAAAAAAAAAAAAAACTTGACAGGTTAGTTTCTTGTCAGATTAGGTATTCTGGGAAAGGAGATATTTGGACCTCCTTGGAGGCTGGATAAAATCATGTTACTGAATCAGATACACTCAAGTAAAATAGTTCATTATTCCAAACTGAAATTTCAAATCCAGTTCTGTGGTGGTGTGCTTGTGCTCCTTACCTGAGAAGAAGAAGTAAAGAGAGCTACTGGCATTGTGTGGCCCATTTGAATTGTTCACATAACATCAACTGTTTCTCGGCTTCTCTGAGATGCTGGTAAAGACTTCTGAAGAATCAGGAAGTTCAAGCACACGAGTATCAAAATTACCAAGCAGCACCTATTTAGACCCAACGTAACTCTGAAGTATTGAGTTGCTGCTTTCATCTTGTAGTCATTGTTCATTTATTTCATAGGCATTTGTGAAATGCAGTTTATGATGGCAATTACCGAAAGGCAAGGAAATATGAGTAAGCTGATCTTGTTCCATCAACAGGAGTCTCACAGATAAAATGAGGTCTCACGTACTAACAAGTAACATGAAGATGTGAGGATGACTTTACAAAAGCTTAGTGCCAATTACTTGATGCCAGGAATGTGGATACTGATTTTGAATGTGTAGGGACTTACTGTCACAGAGGAAATTATCATTAACGTTAACCTTAATTTGATTCTTTACCTTTAGATTGCATCAGAGATTCTCTTAAATGTGACACTGCCTTTTTAAGTTTTTGCATGTTACGGAGGTTTGTATTCTGTGTTACAGTGTTTGTCACAGTTTATAGATCAATACTTTTCGGAATATATCAGGGCTGATTGTTTGTCTTAAATTCCAGTCACAATAACTTTGTGGCAATTCTGGACCTGCCAGAAGGAGAGCACCAATACAAGTTCTTTGTGGATGGGCAGTGGACGCATGATCCTTCAGAGGTAGTGTTTTCTTTGATTCACTGTATGTATTCATTGAGGCATCTGAAGATGAGAAACTGCCTGGTTTTTCTACCAGTAGCTGGCCGTTTCAGAGAGAAGGTATTGGTTAACAACAGAAACTGACTGTTTGAGCTGGTGAGAAAGATATTTCTGATCCCAGCTGGCCTAGGTGGCAGCATCAGACTGACAGCCTCAAAGGACAGGAGATTTTGTAACGAACGAGTGACAATATCTCTTGGGTATTGGTTTATAAGAGGTGGTGAGATTTACTTGTCTACTGTGAAACTGTCTTTTAAAGTACTGTAGCATTGCTGAGAGCCCAAATCTCTCTGTGCTGTACTTGCTATCTGTGCCGGAATGTTGGTTGCTATTGCTGCTCTAGATCTTTTCATAGTCCGGTAATTGTGCTAAAATCTACAGGCGTTTTCTTCCTCAGCTATAAAATGAGTTTTAACCCTAGCCCGCCCAGCAATCCCTACCTGCTTAAGAACTAATCATTCACAGCTGCTGGTTCCAGTCATCATGCTGTCTTGGCAAACCTTGCAGAACCTTGTAGAATTTACCTTGCAGTAAATTTAGCTCCTTGAACTCTCTGCCTTGGACTCCAGCCTTAGCTTTGGTAGTAAACCAGCAATACCAACCATACTCTGTCCTACATCAGGCCGTGCGGATCTTAGCCTGGCTCTGAAAGCCCTGTAGAAGCTAGAAGTAAAGCTTAGCTCCTTGTGTTGTCACTGTTAACTTTAGCCCAAACCTGATCATAGCCTTATGTATAGCTCAAGAATTTCTCGAGTGCTGAACCTAGCAGGTTCAACTGATGTGCATCCCCCTCAGTCCTAAATCCTGTACTTGCTCTTAACCTAACACTAACTGAGCAACGGTGAGCTTTTTTCATATCTGGTACTAGCATATTTTAAAAGCAATATATCTCATTCTTGGTAATGCTGATTGTGTAGTTTTGAGACTCTAATAGTCCTGCAAGGTTTTTTTTCTGACTTTCGTATCTTCTTTCTTCCCAGCCAGTAGTAACCAGCCAGCTAGGTACTGTCAACAACATCATACAGGTGAAGAAAACTGACTTTGAAGTATTCGATGCTTTGATGGTGGACTCCCAGAAATGTTCAGACATGTCTGGTATGAGCTTACTGGTAATTTTATATCCCGCTTTTTAGAGCTGTTAAAAATTCCATCTTCCTTTTCATCTGGAGTTTAAAGCTCCAGTATAGATTAATCTCTTTTGTCAGGCCCTGTGGACGTGTGCAGGAATCAGAAATGCACAAAGGAAGAATGTGAAATGCGTAAACAAGAAAGCCTCTGACAGAGCAACAGTCTGTAGATCTGATTAGGAGGAAGTCACGGGCGCTTGATAGCGGTTTGCCTGTGCGATGTGAAATGGCTGGTTTTGGTGCGCTCAGTTGTGGATCAGTCTCTTCCTTAAAAAATCAAACCAATGTTGACAGCCTATGCTGCTCCTAATACGGTCTTTCTCTGCCAAGGAGATGGGTTGAGGAGGTCAGAAGTTGCACATTAAGAGGTAAAAATTAGATGCGTCTTAGTAGTGCTAACAGGCTCAGGAATGTGTTGTATCCTCTCAGTTTAGTATAAATGATCTATATCTTAGAATAATATAAAAATGATATTTTTTGCCTTAAGTTTCATATTCTAGTGTAACAGAAGAGAGGTAAGATTTAGCTTTAGTCACCTCAGACAGACTTTGGACATCTTAAATAACTTGGGCAGTGACTGATCCTCTGGCACTGCATCAGCTGCTGCAGTTCTTGTACTTACATGTGATTGATTTCTTTTGGCCACATGTTTCTGGATGTGAAAATCAACTTAAGAGTATTGCTAAAACATACCTATAAAGAGCAGATATTCTTACAGACTATTTAAGAATAAATATTTAACATCTCTCTGGCAGAGTTGTCAAGTTCGCCCCCAGGACCGTACCACCAGGAGCCCTATGTTTGTAAGGCAGAGGAGCGCTTTAAATCGCCACCTATTCTTCCCCCTCACCTGTTGCAGGTCATCCTGAATAAGGACACAGGCATTTCTGTGAGTACATTAGTTTGTTTTGCTGAGTAACGGCCTTGACGGTGTGAACAGGTGGGGAAAAATCTGGGTACAGACAGGGGACAGGCAAGGAAAAACCTTAGAATAGTTGCCATGTTGGTAACTTCCTTAATATACATCCAGATGGATCCATCTGAAGTAAATTTATTTTTCTACTTGACTCTCTTCAAAATTGAAAACTATATTGCTATTTTACTCCCAGAAACCATAATCTTCCACTGCAACACTATTAAAATGTCAGAAGCACATAAGAATAATTGAGGTCTGTTTCATAGTCGCAGTGAGGGTGCAGAGGGTTTCATGCTGGAGGGATCTTGCATTGTTCTGAAACTTTGTCTTCATTTGTTGATGGACTCAGCGTAAGAAGCAGTGTGATGTATTTGAGGGTATGGCTAGTTACAGACGGTGTTTATCACCCATCAGCTCTGCTGAGTAAACTGTGAGTTCCGTTATTTTCACACTGTCTCACACATTCTCTTTTTTTTCAGTGCGATCCTGCTCTACTCCCTGAACCCAACCATGTCATGTTGAACCACCTCTACGCACTTTCTATCAAGGTAAGTGGCCAGGGCTTGTTCTTCACACTTGCAGCTTTTAGATAACTATGTAACATGCTCACTTGTTTTCCATCTCCTGTAGGACGGAGTGATGGTGCTTAGTGCTACACATCGTTACAAGAAGAAATATGTGACTACTTTGCTGTACAAGCCAATATGAGCATCACAGTAGTTTGTGACCAATTGTTCTGGGCTAGTGCAGTCTCAGAAGAAAATTCTTCTCTTAACCAAATTTACTTCTGCTCTGTGCTGTAGCAAATGAACTCTGATTTCATATTGTTTCTGAGACTTCCAAGTTCTCCTATATTTGCCTTATTTTCCCAGTCCCACCTTGGAAGTTCTTGGAGATGGCAGCTTCGTGACAACTAGACAGGTTACAAAAGTGTCAGTGCCCATTGTCAGCTCAGTTAAAAACCCACCAATTTAATTAGGCTGAAAAATGTGAGGGCAGCAACAGATTAAAGACCTTTAGCAGTGAGGCAGACTGTAAGTAATAAACAAGCCAGCCCACAGTCTAGAAAGTTCAGGATTCTTGTGGAATCTTACTTGAGCTCAACACTCAGCAAAAGCAAGCCCATTACTGCTTTCATAACTCATCAGACGCAATTATTTCAGTAGCAAGTTCCAAACTTGCATGGCTGAAATAAGTGTGAATATTGATGATCTTTTTGTAGCAGCCTTTTCTAGGCAAAATGAGCGACACAATCACCGACAAGCTCATTTTTATTTTACGGTAGACTGGGGTGCACTGTTTCTGCTGTGAATAGCTCTGTAGTTTTTCTCTTCATGAGAACTGAAACACAACTTTTCCCCTGTGGAATTTCTGGTAAAGACAGTTGTTTTTAATGGCTGGATTTTTCTGTAAATCATAAATGTGTCTTGCAGTAATCTGCTTTTTGAAACCAATTTCTCTTGCTGTCACTGATAAGGACTTCCTTAAGCTGGGATAGGTAACTGTAAGGAAATCGATGTATTTGGTTTAGGGATTAGTTCTTCAGTAACAGCCTGAAGGTGAACGTAAGTCACCGGTAACCCAGTGGCCAAACTTGCCCCTTGGTGTAAGCAGTCGCAGCATGCTGGATACAGCAGCACTGCACCCTTCTGTGCCCAGGGCTGGAGCTGGGCCTCCGCCCCAGGTTGCAGCGTTGACCACAGGTATAAAATCCCTGGTGCTTCCGCAGACAGGGCTGTGGGCGGTCTCTGCAACTTTTTATTCTGTTTGTATTTTCTAAGTGATTATAGTAACACCAGGTTGCCTGTACTTGGTACTCACAGCCTGTTTTATCCCAAAACAAATGCAACATTAATGCAAAACTGCCTGCCAGTGTGCCTCCGGCCTGCCCTGGAAGAACCAGCTCAGGAGGTGACCTGCTGGGTCCTTCCCTCTGTTTTTGGTGCCTGAGCGTGCCAGCGACTGTGCCAATGATAACCAGCCCCTGTCTGACTGTGGGGAAGAGCACATTCATTGCACAAAGCGGTAAGGAGTCTGAGTGGGGACAAAAGCTGCAGCAGCCAGCGTTCAGTGGAACCAGCCACAGTGGAAGGGTGGTTTGCCATCCTCGGATCTGCTCGCTAGCCTTGTTGCAATATCCTGAGTAGCTGAGTAGATCTGGGTCTAGTGCAATTGGTTTTCTCTGAAAACTCTTTCTTCATTCTGTGCTATGGATAGTATTTGGTATTCTGAAATATGGAATTGCTTTTGGTTTCAGCCTCTTTAGAAACAAATAAAACATTTTCAAGAAAAGTGGGTGACTTTCTTTGTTATTATGCTTCCCATCTTTGGTAACCTCAGCTTCCTTCAGTTGTTATTTTTTTATAACCTGTGATTGCCTGATCGCAGTTTTATGCCTTGGTGGATTGTGCAAGCTTTTCATTCATAGATGCAGCTTGAAATGCTTTGTCCGCTTGCAGTTAATCAGTAAAGAAGGTGAGGGAGGTGTTAGTGTGTGTTTGTGACATAAAATTTACAGGAAGAACAAGAGTCCAATTACTTAAAAGCTCCAGCAGGTCAGTTCCTTAGGGCTGCAAAGCTTGGTATTGGTCTTAAGCCTCCTGGTGGCTTCTCTCTGTTCCAGCCAGCTACTCTTCAAGCAGACGTTTTCTTCCAAGCCTTTCTCCTTGACATCGTGTGATTGCGGGCTGGGTATGGTTTGTGGTTCCACAGGCACATGCGTGGCATTGGAGTAGGCTGTGCAGTGGGGCAGCCCGCACCCTCTGTAATATTTGTTAGCACCAGAAAATGGTGACTTGTGAGGAGGTCAGGGGAGAGGCTGCGGGCTCTGTGGTAGTACTTGCAGAGCAGCACATGCTGCAGGGAGGCCTGTGTGCTTTGCTGGGGGCAGGGGAGGTGGAGGCTACTTTTGGCTTGAGCTGGTTGTGTCAGGGCAGTAAACAAAGGTGCATCGACAGCAGAGAAGGAAGAGCAGGCTGGAACAGATCCAGTTAACTAATGTAACAGGATTGTCTTTTGTTGAAACGTGAACTCATTGAGTCAAAACACCTAGATGTTCAAATGCAGAAGTACGTGGTGGTAGACCAGTGGGTGACCGGAGCCATTCTTTGTCAGTTCCCTGCCTGATGATGCCGTTGGTAAATAATGGCCTCTGCTTCCGTAGTGGCAGCAGCAGAGGTGCGCGAGTGCCCGATGTCTTGTACTACAACGGAGCTGTTGCACGGAAGGGGCGTTGGGGGTGTGTGTGTGCGTGTGTGTCTCTAGTGACAGGCTCTGCTGTCGGCATAATAGAAGGGGTCACAGTCTGTTACCTGAGCGGGTCAGTGAACTGCAGGAGGGCTCCGCAGCCTGCAGCTTGAGGCGCTGCGGGCAAGTGAGTCCTGGTACCTGGCTGTGCTCGTGTCTATGTGGCGCAGCTAAGGGGAGTGCGCAGTGGGCTGGGAGCGCTTGGCACCACGGGCCAAGGCACCAGCAGTAAATGCTCCGGGATCTTGTGATGGGGCTGAGCTGGGCGCTGCAGGACACCGAATGCAGGTTACACACTATGGAAGCAAACTCAGTAAAGGCATTTGTGCGGAACAGTCTGCTTGGTAGGATAAGCATCAGCAGGGGAGAGGCAAGTGTTGGAAGGAATTTTTTTTTCAGCGGTGTTCAAAGTAGATGTGAGAGTGTATTGGCAGAGAGAAGTCATGCAGCGACTCCTCTTAAATGCTTTTACTGCCAGCAGGGAAACGATAGCACAAGTTTCTTATTTGAATTACCTAGAATTTTTTTTTTTTTTTTTTTTTTTGCTAGAAGAAAAGAGGAGCTTAGAGGTAGCCTAGTAAGTTTGGTTTTGTTGGTGTTTTGTGTTTTGGTTTTTTTTTTCAGTTGCAAAACAAATTTTTCACAAGTCAAAGACTAAACTTTTCAAAATGGGGAACAGAAAGGAAGGTGAAAGTATGTAAGACTTAACAGTATTTATGACCTCGGTCTCATTAGTGCTTGCTAAGCTTTGTGGACTCTTTTGCAATTACATATATGCATGACTCACTCCAGGCTTTTCCTCAGTGCTGATATGGTGGAACCACAGGACAGAACCGATTATTTTCTAGAAAGCTTTTTTTTTTTTTTTTTTTTTAATTTGCAAGCTATGTCTCAGATGGCAGAGCACTTGGCTGCAGCCAGCACTGCACCATTAGCTTTTACAGCCCTATAAAAGCTTTGCTTATTTATTTGCCTCAGAAACCAGGGTGAGGGGCCCTGGCTTTGTGACCAGCAAGTGGCCCAGCATGCCACCTGAGGGCTTGCAAGAGTAATCGTGCTGTAATCACCTCCACCTTTCGCTGCTTGTTTGGGCAAGTGAGTGCAGCTGCCCTCAGGCCCCAGGGCCTCTCCCAGAGAGGGGCAGGGCTAGGTGACGGAGCTGTGGTGTTCCCTGGCACCTGTGGCCTCAAGGAACATCTCCCAGGAGCCATAGCCTTCCTTCAGGTAAGCTGCAGCAGCCCCTCAGCACCCCCCCACTCCCCCAAATCCCTCTCTTCAGCAGCAGCATCTGCAGCAGGAGGGCTGGCTCCTGGCAGGGCCGGGAGCTGATGAAGGAAGAGGTAGGCTGGTTGTTTTGGTTTTTGCTGTGGGGTGAGTTTTGGGGTGGGGGGTGTAATTTTTTTTTTTTGCTAGGTTGCTTTCTGCTTGATAGGTAAATTAATTAGATTAATCACACTGTGTTCTCTTGTTGTAACGGGATGAATCAGATCCCTCTAAAGGCAAGAGCTGGATCAAGAGCTAGATTTATTAGCTTGCTCACTTACATTCCCAACCCACATCTCACAGTCTGTGCTGTTATGTTTATTCTCAGCTGTTGCTAGGAGAGCACATTTTTTTAAGGTAGAGGAGGAGACTTTTGTTATAGTCATTTTTGGGACTCTTGAGTAAACTGTTCCATTCTGTGTCTACAGCAGAAATAACAAAGAGTTCCCTGCCCTCCCCGACCCCCTAAATTTCAGCACAGTGTGTGGTAGTCAAGCTGACGGTGGATTGGTGCAGGGTTCTTGGTAATCAAAAGGCTCAATAAATAATTTTTTTTTTTACTCCACCAGTTTCTGGATTATTTTAGTTTTGTTACAATTCTGATCATGCATCATAGGACTGCAACAATGAGCTTTAAATAAGTATTCTTTGTGCACAGTAAAATAGAAATAAAGGAACATTTAACAAGTTAGCATTTCATCATATACATCAGATAGTAGGCACAATAGATAAATCAAGCAGCTTGGGTTTTACGTAGCGCATTTTCATGAAGAATGTCATGTAGACCAAAATGTAAGAGGAGCTATTAGTAACCCACCCCCACACCCTCCAACAAGCCCTTTATTGGGAGTAAGGGGGCAGGTATGTGCACAGAACCAAAAACACTGAACAGTAGGAGGACAAATTAAGTTACTGTAGGCAGCAGTGTGAATATTAAAAACCTCTTCCTGTGAAAGAATACTTCAGACCCTGTAAAAACTGGTTCAGTTAAAAATAGATGTATTTACATTTAAGTCTGATCTAGCAAGTTTTCCCAGCAGGTGTATGTTAAGATGTACAGTAACTCTGCAGGTTGTACTCAATCTGACTTGATTTGTGAATGTTTTGGTTGTTTTGTTTTGTTTTTTTTTTTACAGTTGCAGCTATTAGGCCTTAAAGCACCAGCATATTACAGCGGTGGGATGAGTAACTGTCTCCGTCCGCTTTGCTACCAGTACACTGCTGGGATAAATCCCAAACCTGTCATTAGATCACACTATTGGTAATTAAGATGTTTTTTTTTCCAGCTCAAGATGTGTGGGTCATTTTACCAGGGCAAGATTGTTTTCCCAGATACTCACACGTGTCTCACATCTACCCCTATTGCTAGGGCAGAATTTAGCTGTAGGTGTTTGCAGCTGACTGCTGCTCTAGTAAAATATTTGGACAAATCCACCTGTTTAGTTCATATGAACATGCTTTGTTTTTGTGAAGCCACTTACTTATGCTACTCGTTCAGGGAATGATGACTATTAAAATGCTAAGTGTTGTCAAGGTTAGCTCTTTGGTAAGCTTTGACACCTATAGATTACACAGGCTGTAATGCTGGGTGCAATGGTAGGATGGCTCAGTGTTGCTCTATGTAGAAGGAAGCGTTCATTTCACCATGCCAGTCAAGATAGTTATTTGTTTTATTTGGTTATTGTTCAACAACAAAGTTCAATACTTTCCAGGTGGAGCTTTGAACTGTCCCTCTGGTTCCCTCCCTTGTCAATAATAAAAAGGTAATGAAGAAAAATCCTGTACTTTTAGAGACCTAAAACCTCATTTATGCTAACAAGCTTCAACTGCAATTTAATGTTACAATATTTCTTCATGGGAGTGAGGAGGACTAAGCTGAGGCCCCTCCAGTGTCTGAAGATGGCTGTCCACAACCACCATTAAAACAAAAAGCTAGTGTTGAAAAACGCACAGTTTACAATAAAAAAGTAGAAACGAATTCAATTCCCTTTTGTTACGAATATAAAGTTTCTTGTAAATATGTACAGTCCTTTGAGCTATTTCTATAGCAGGAAGCATTTCACGAACAAGACACAAGATATACACTTTCAGGACTCAACAAGCCCATTTCTGAGGTCTTGAAGATCTTCCATGAGATGCAAAGATTTAAAGACTGATCTCATCTCAGTGACCTTTCAAAATATTCAGACCAGGAGACAAAAACTTTCAGCAAGTTTCCTGCCAAATCATCTGACCTAAAATAACCCAACAGACAAGAGAACGGAATACACTATTCATGAAACTCGCCAAAGGACACTGACAAGGCATTTGAATTTTTATGGGTTTCTAGAACAGGTTAGCATGGGCTTGCAAGGGACTAGCAGAAGTTTAAGAGTGTGGCCAAGGGAAGATTGGATGCAGTTTTGCTCTTTCCAGTTGTAAAGAACATGGTTGTTCACTTAGAATGTTGCTAGTGCAGATTGAATGGTCAAAACCTGCTTTGAAAATCATTTGCTCTCTGCTTCATGTTCACAGCAAAAGAGAATAGAAAGCAATAAATGGCTCGAGGTTAGATACGCAGAAGCAAAGGCGAAGGTGTGTTCAGTAACCGCTAAAGCTGTTCATTGTGAGTATCCTCTTGTGCCATGACATTTGGTTCTTATTGTACGACAAGTTACAGATCACGGGAAGAGCCAGCCCTGGGCTGCTCTTCTCTCTGGGGAATGTGAGACTGTCCAGACTACGGTCTCATTTCTGAAGGGACCATGGTCAATGCTGAGAGGAGAACACAAGCGTGACTGTAATTCTTGTCATAGAATAAGGCTTGTTAACTCTTCGTTGCCAAATTTCCAGAGTAATTGACTGTTATTTTGCAGCGTAATCTAAAGGTTTCAGTTAATTTACAAGTGAGGTACAATACACTACTCAGCAAAGCAACCTAAAAGGAGAGAGCAGCCAGTGATGGTGCAGCAGCATGCAGTGAACTGTCATGCAGAAGACCTGGATAAAGTCTCACACCCCAGTAGCTTATAGGTAATGCACTTTGTCTCAGGGCCGGGCACATGGGATCATTTAAAGCAGGGTTCTTCCCTCCCCCTCAGAGCTGCTCTAGAGCAATTTTAGTGAGAACAAAATAACTTTCAGAAGTGGCAGGTGAACAGACTAATCGGAAGTAATTTTTCTTGTGTTCTGTAGAGAATATCCAATCACACCTTCTACTGAAAGACTCACTCACCTTGGCCCTTCTGTTTCCAGGCCATCAGGAATTCCCAGCATGTCTCAGAACTATGATCAATTATCTGGTAAGGGGTGCTAACCACATTAACGACCTGGGGGTGGGACTCTAGTCCCGTTTCATTTCCTTGATGAGCTAGTATGGACTGAAGTGAATACAAAAAGTTCATGAACTGCTTGAAAGAGTAACAGTAGTACAAAGTGCAAAAACAGGAGTGCAGGAAAGTGCAGAGAAATTAACTGAGATGCGAACAATCTTCAAAAGCGTCACGTCTCCCGATGCGGCGCGAGCTTTAGCCCAGGAATGGTATTTTGGTAACTGGGCAGCAGACATATGGAGTGCATATACTCAGTATATTTCCTTTTTTTTCCTGCAGGTCAAGATGAGTAACTTTGTCTAGCTGAGACTTACACTGAAGACTGGTCCCAGACCTGTCAGGGAAATAAAATGACAGTTAAAAAGTCACACAGATTTTTCTCATGTATGCACAGGTGCCAGCAGCAGTACATCACCTAACCATTGCTGCTACTGCTGAGCGAGTGCTGTATGCCTGCTTGCTTCTAGGTGGCATAATTCTTAAACCACAGACAAAGGCAAGTACTATTAGCATCACTCTGAACACAGCAGGCTCCCACGTTCCTTTCTGCAGACACTGTCCCCCTTCAAGTCCTCCATCACTTGATTTCTGTTGGCAAATGCACCCTTGCTTTCAGATCTGGAGGACTTAAGCCTGTTCCAGAGTCAGGCTACTTTTGCAGTTACAGAACTAGCACAAGGGAAGTTGTTCACAGGGCCGGTGAGTTACACTGTATGTGCTCTATTTCAAGAGAAGTTGAGGGGTGGGGGGGCAAGATCTGATTTGCTCTTGTACTTTGCAGTACATGCCTGATCCCGAGAACAGAAAAGTTCTCCAGGCTCCTGACTGACTTACCTTATTGACTTGAGCAAGAGGAGTTCTGGCACCACTCACAGGCATTCGTCCTCGGCTGCTTTCTTCGAACAGTCTCCCAGGGGACCTTTCTCGGCGGGTGCTCAGAAGCCGGCCTGGAGATTTCTCCCTCTCCAGTGGTCGCCCAGGTGACTTGTCCCTCCGCAGCTCTGTCCTTCCCTCGCGGTACCGATGTGGTGTGCTTGGTTCTCGAGGGTGGCTTGGACCTTCCGGTGGTCCTGGGCTTGATGCTACCCGCTTGGTTATGTGCTCGTTGTATGTGGGCGGACCTCTCTTGTTAGGGCTACTGTCATTCAAAAATAATGGACGCGAACAGCTGAGCGACAAAAACCTCACGTTACATTTTCTTTTAGCAAAAATGTAACTTTCCCCAAACACCCAGCAGTGTTTAGGTGAAAAAAGCATCAGACCTCCCTGAGCCAAGATGAAAAGTGCAAAGATATTTTGATAGCTCAGTATTCATTACATCAGCCACGCTAGTAAAATGCCTTTAGCGAACTACTAATGTAAGTCATGTCTATGTAACAGGCCACAAAAGTACACATTTTCGTATACTTAAGCAGTATACTTTTCTGTATAAAAGTACACTGAAATTTGATAGATGCCTTTTCACATACAAAATTTTCGGTAGATCCAGGCCAAGTTAGGATGAGCTACAAGCCTCAATTTCTCAGTTTCCAATGCACAGTGGCACTATCAACCCCAGTATTTATTCACCTGTCTGAAGTACTGCTGTTCTGCTGAACAGAACAAGATCACAGCACAACCCCCCAGCGCCATCTCCCTAAGGCATACTGTTATTTAAGAGGAAGGGGCTCTTGCTTTAGAGATTGTTACAGTCAATCAGTGTTTAGTGTCATATCAATAGCATCTAGGCTCATCAAGCTTTAAAGTCACAGCTATATCACAGCATAAAAGAAAACCAGCTGAAGATCACAAAGCATTTCTGGAGGAGATTACCCACGTATTCCTACAGATCTAATGTTTCTTTGCCTTCTGGATTTTAAAACATCAGTGACTCTACTCCTTGTTCCGTTCCAGCATTACAGTAACTGGCTAACGCTGGCCTCCATCTCTAAGAATAGAACAACGCCCTACAACAACGGGGGGGAAAGCTGTCTGGAGCGAGGTTTGCTTACGAGGTGCACAAGGACCATCACACTGACTTCATCATACCTGCGTGTAGCAGAAGATCCTCTGTGGTGCTGCTCGTTGTTGGTCTCCTTCACTAGATTGCCCTTACAGCAAATCACCCTTAATTTGTCTTGGTAGGAGGAGGCCAAGTAGATAGCTCCAGAAGAAATTGCAGGCCCCAGATACCGCGGATTTGGTATCTCCAAGTGGGCTCGTGCAGGAGTTCTGAGTAAAATTGCAGGAAAAAGTCTTTACAAATGACAACACTGTACCTTTTTCTGGCAAGTACACATATTCTTGCAGCACACGCTGTTCAAAGTAACGGAAAGAGAACAACTTACCCTAGAGAAGCTCGCGCCTGAATCTCGATCACTTCAAGGGAATTGAAGTGGGTCACAAACAGATAGGGCTCCCTGTAGGCTGAAGGAGCACCACAAAGGCAGGAAAAACACAAGATAAAATTCCCTGTTAAAAACTTCTAAAAAGCATCAGTGAGCACAACAGAGCCTCACAGCCCCTGGGGAAAACTAAGGGAATGTATTTTCTGTAATAAGACATAGACACTATTACTAAGTAGGGAGATGCAGCTTAAAGAACTGTCGCTTTGAAACTATCTGTATCTCAAGAATTTTACTAACCAAAGTATCATGAAAAAGGCATTAAAAACAGACTATTAACTGAACAAAATCCCATTAGGTAATGCAAAAGGCCTGAGGGAACCACACTGACATTGTATATTCTTGTCTATTTCAGAAACTTCCAAGCGTCATCAAAAATTCCACTAGCCAGAACTTTGGTTTAGTTTTCCTCAAATTGTTTATACTTCAGAAGACTTGCCATTTGGCTTTATAATGATCTTAAATCATGGGAAAATCTCCATAGTTTCTGGGAGAACTGCGAGAGGGAAGAGGAAACAGAAGCACTGAGTGAAGAATATCTGTCCCACAAGGATGCTTCCCTTTTCATATATTTTTCCAATATATGAAAATAATTTTCGTATTCCATAATGTTTCAGTAATTTCCATAATCCAAGTGAATGTCTGTCAACACCTACCAAAAGCTAAGGGCAAGCGATTCCATTTCAGGTCATCTGTCCTACTGCGTCTTCCATAGGAATCCACAAAGACACCAAACTCTGCCAAGAAAAGTCACGTCATGTCATGAGCACGCGCCTGAATTTTATTCATTTATTTTTGAAGGGACAAAGGCGATTGACCCTGGGCTTTTTAGCAGGGACAGGGTGCTCACCACCTTGCAAATCCTAGAGTGCCATGAATTACTCTAATTGACACTGAACTGACTAGCACCAAAAGGTACTCTCTGTACCAGTTAAGGTAAGGCTGTTACTTTATCTACAGTTGGGAAGACTATGAGACTCCTACTGTCACCCAAAATTACTGCTAGTGGGCTTTTAAAGACTTCCTGTGCATTTCTGTGACACTATCCTAGAGGGCCAACAAAAGCAGCTATACAAAAAAATAACACCTTCTTTTATTTCATCACAATGAGATTAAAAAGTCTCATCTGTCTGTATGGAAACCAGACAAGAAAGCCAAAGTCTGAAAACCCCTGAACATTTTATCAGGCTAATCAAGGACCCGTTTGCTCTTCAACAACTCTTCGTTATCAGGTACCAGAAAGTCAACTCTGTTCAGCTTTTCTTTAGAACTGTACTTGGGTACATTCTGACAGTTCACCTACCAAAGAGAGCAGTTGTAGTGCAACAACTGCACAACCATACCACACGCTTACCGTGGAAACAGAGCAGATACTCCTCCCTCTGCCCTGTTGGGTTCACTTGGATGATGCTGACTGGAAAACTGTTGGTGGAAGCAGCAAACACGGCAGAGGCCAAAGTGTGGTCGTTTTTATCCAGAAACTCTGCAAAGAGAATGGAGAAAACAGCTTGATCAGCACCAACTGCTCTGTGGAGCTACTTGCCGCATTCCTCAGGAAATGTCTCCTACCCTCCAGCGTATACTGCTTCATCTCAATTTCATAGAACTTGTTGGTTCCGATGATGATGCTGTAAGTGGTCAAATGGATGCAGCTGCAAGGCTCAGAGGTTTCGATCTCCTGGAAAAGAGGGAAGTATGGACCAATATTAGTTCCCTGTAACAGTTTAGAGATTTTGCTTATTCTGGAAGATTATATATTGCCACATTTATCTTTATAACAGGGAGAGACAGCAACCTCAAAGTCACTACCAGTCTCTCAAAAATGTATGGAAATGTACTCTTGCTAGAAGAAGTTTTGTTTTGTCAGAAGTGATACATGCTTGAATATAGACTTGCATACCAACTCAACTCCAGGTGCTAACCCTAATAGGAACCTCTTCCTTTTGGAAGAATACGCTATTCTGGAAGATACTCTTCTGCTCTGCAGCTCAGTCTTCTGGAGCAGTAGGGAGTGGCTCCCTACTTACAAATAGGTCACAGCCATGCCAATGACTGCATGTCTGAACAGTGTCTGGAGATGACATAAGACCAGGACTGAGCAGTTAGGGTTGAATGACAGACTTGTCACTAGGAAGTCTATCAGTCAAAACTGCCCCAGCTCCACAATGATCACTTCCTAGCCTGGAAGTCAGCAGGAATCAGAGCAGCTGCTAGAAAGGGAGACAGAAGATCCTAAGACAGCTGCAGCAGGATTGACCCCAGTCAAGTCCCAAATTCTTTATAACCCACGGACCAAAACTCTTGTCAGAAGGCACGTCCATCACTGAAGGCATGTCCATCACCGTGATTCTCCCAACAGAAAGAATCAGCTCGCTAAAGCATCTCTGCTGTTAACACTTACTTAAGAAATCATCTTGATGGCTCCTTAAGCAAAAGGAAGACAAACATACGCAATCTTCCTTCCTTCTTTGTGCAACGTAACGCAGATCTGTTGTCCACCAAGATCTGCATTATGATTGAACAGCTAGGACAGCTCTGCAGGTTAGCCTGACACAACACACAGATCCGCAGATCTTCTGAGGACAAGATTCCTTGCATAATTCCTAGTTTATCTGGAAATTTAGTTGGCAGAACAGAAGAGCATATTCTGGGCTTACTGCCATCTTTTGTTGGGAGCTACATTCAGTTGTCTGGATTAGTGAAGTTAAGGAAAACCTGCCTTCTAAAACATGCCTTTGCGTGTTTTGCACATAAGCCCTTGTCAAGGCACTTGGGATTATGGAGGTGAATGGCAGCACGAACAAAGGACAGTGACTGTACATCTTCAGTGTTTCCTGCCAGCTGCGGCTCCATTGTGAGCAAGAGTTGGTATCAGCTGCAACGCTTGTAGATGTTCCAGGTTTGCTGGCATCCACATTGTTTGTGCCAAGATCTTCTCCATCAAACATGTCTTTACTTCCAAGGAGGCCAGCATCTGAATTACAGTGCCAACTCCGCTTCCTCGCAGTGGTGCCAGCATAGCACTCAGTGGGGATAAAAGCCTCAGTCAAGCTGTAAATTGAACCAGCGCCTTCAAAGTAACCTGCAGAAGCTCATAGGGGTATGTAGTTTGACCTGAACATCCCTTACTTTGTGAACTGGAGAGGACATGAGTTTCTGGCTACCAACCCATTTTAAGGTGGGCAGTGTTTAAACTCTTTGTTCTGAGTAGAGATCCCTATTATTTTGGGTTTTTTCTGCATGTGTATGAGCATATAAAATTTATTCATGACAATTCACTGGACTTCTCTTTGAGAGGAATAGTGGGTTAGATGCTCAAGAGTATTATCTGCCTGCAACTGGCTGTCTGAAGAGGAGTTGTAGTAGTTCTGCTTTTCATACCCACGCATGGCAGAATGAAGCAATATGTGTACCAGTACCGTACAGCACTGGTGTTGCAGGTAGACAGGGTTACATACAGAGGAGAAGTACACACAGCCATGGGAGATCATACCTTACTGCCTTGTTTGCTGGCCAGGAGAAAGTACACATCTATCAGGGTAAGTACAGGAAACTGCTGCCTGTCTTGTGATGGAATAATACCAAATACCCTTTGATTTTCACTGGTACAGTAAACAAATTCAGATACCCATTGCTTCCTTAATTGCAAAGAAGAGAGAAGTCATTTGTTATGGATTTCTCCAAAGACAACAGAGGTGAGGGAACACTGCTGGATAACGAAGAAGAAAGCCTTTTATGGGTAAATAAGTGAGGATATGATTACAGCCGAGTACAGTTTCTCAAAAAAAAAAAAAAAAAAAAAACAACCAAAAAACAAAAAAACCCCACCCAAAAAAAAACCAAAAACACCCAAAAATCACAGTTCTGTTCTGCGTCTCTCCAAATATGCCAATTCTTATTGAAGGAAATTGCTGCCTACTCCACTTTTAGTCAGTGCACGTTGCAATTTGTTATCATTTTAGCTGGCAAACAAATGTTCTTATGCATGCAAAAAGGTGCAAGATGTTTGCTCCAAAGCTAAGTCTTGGTTCAATACGTGAATTACCTAAGCTACTGATGGGAATTACTAAGCTTACCTTTCTGATACAGAACTTGCTCAAGCTCTCATTGTATCGCAGAACAACCACTTTATTGGGCATGGCTGCACAGATACAAAGACCATTCTCAACCTGTGAGGAAGATTACAAGCATAGTTCAGGATGGTAATACAGAGTAAATTCTAATGCTGAGTGTGTGAAACCGATCTGAGTACCTCTTGCCACAAAAAGAACTTTGCAGAGATAAGCAAGTACATTTTTAATAGGGTAGTTATTGTGAATTAGTGAAATAATGAAAAGCCTCTTCACATTCTCAAAAACAAATGTGAATTTGAATTGCTTCTATGATTTCTTTTATACTTGAAAGAAGTTAATAAAAAAATCAGAAGGTTTTCCACAGAAAAATGTTTCCTTAAAAGGGATATGAAATTCAAATAGGTTAGGTCTAAATTTTAACCGCTAAAACTGTTATCGTAAAAATCACTTTGAAATGAATGATGTTCAGTTTGTTGTCAAAGTAGTCCGTAGAAGTAACTGTCAATGAGAATTTTTGCTGTGGCTGTGTTCCACACTAAAACTGGGAATTAATGTAAATATCAAGAGCTACCAAGTGAACCAAACACCTAAGTAAATTTGTTAGCCTGGAAACTGTTACATGACATTCAAGAACAAACAGTGGATAGAATTCACTAATTATAAATCTCAAAATTGAAGTCAGCTGTGAGGAGGCAGTTATACTACGCTATGCTGTATTTCTTATTATGTAGCAGTTGAGGTTATACCATCATGTCATCCTGACCGAATTTGTTCACATTAGTAGTAGATCATCCATACTGTCTCCAGCTCAGCCTCTCTTCAGCCCCTATACTCTTCTTATTTGAAGAAAAAGATTTACATCTTTTGTATTTAAACCTTGGATTTGTTGCCAGTGAAATAAAGATGCTGATTCGATTAATATTAAACTCAGTGCAGCTTAAAGGGTGGTCTGGGGGAACGAGGGAGCTGTATCCTACCTTGCCAGCAGCAAAAAGGTGACATCCTTTGACAGCCTCAAAGACATTTGGTGAGACATCAGGCTGGGCTGGGAGGTGAGACTGGGCTAGAGATTGCTTCACTTTCTTTACATCCACAAGACACAGAGCCCTTTCTTCTCCTGGAAACAAAAATGGTTGCATTTTATCAAAGGAAAACTCCCTATTCTCTACAAAAGTCTGTTCCCTTACCTAAGCAGCAGCTTATGATTACAGGCTGTTACTGTGGTAACAGTCACAATGTACCATGCAGAATTCATTCTATTATTATTCCTATTAAAAGTGAAACAGAAAACTTACAAAAACCCAATCGCACAGCAGAGGCAGTAAATCGACCGGGAGAACAACCATACTCTCCGTGGATTATTAGTGTTGCTACGATCTAGTCGATCACAGTAACAGTGGCCTCATTAGGGCACTATTCAAAATTAGCCAGGAAGTTTTTATTTTACCCTTCAGAACTTCTTAGAGTAAAAGGTGCTTTAGCTTCTCTGTACCAACAGAGCCGGCAATGGATTTCCAAGAAGTGCCCTAATAAATTGCATTCTAGACCAAGCCCAATTCCTCTCAGAAGTCTAGCAATACAGTAACATAGCCTTCTCCTCGTTTTGTGTGAGATTTTCTTTTTCCAATTGCTTTTCTCTCTACCACTCTGAAACAGATAAAGCATGGACAACTTGAATCTTCACAAGGGGAAAAATGCAGAACAAACAGAACAAGAGAGAGAATTTGTTTTTCATTCCTTACAAATGTCATATAGAGACTTGATAGTTTGGGCTTTCAGATGAAGATATGCCCTAACGTATAGCGTGCCTGCATCAGTGTAGGAAAGATTATCTGGAAAACCACAGATGGAGAGATTAAAGCTGGTGTTCCTTTCATAAGGGAATCTTAAATAAACCATGAAAGAAGTCCCAGTTTTGTTACATGGATTAGCGTTTAGAGCAAGAGAGGTTAAAAGTTGTACACAGAGCCCCGTACCTGCTATCATGAGTAGCTTCTCCAGATCCTTGATGAGGTGAATTTGGAAGACAGCACCCATTCCTGGGATGTGCGTTAAGGAATTCTTCAGTACATTCAGGGCATAGAGACCTTCTTCTGCACCCACCAGTACTACCTACAGTGACAACAGGAAAATAAATGGCACTACGAGGAGAACAAGGAATGCTCCAAGAGCAAACTTGGATGATACGATTCACAAGTGAAGAGAAAAAAAAAACAAAAACCAACAAACAAGTATATAATTACAGATGTTGCCATTAAGATACCGTTTCCATGAATGAAACGTCCAATACTCAGAAAGGCCCGACTGAACACGATCATTACCTGGTCACTGAAGGGCATTGTGCAATTTATATCCAAACGATCTTCACCCTCTAGCTTCAGTAGCGAGTTTCCAAGCAATTTCTGCAAATAACAGAGATTTTGGTTTTTTTGGTTGAGTTAATCTTTATCTCTTTCTCTATTAGTATTTTTACAATGTAAGGTCATCATTTCAGACAGGCAAAAAGGTTGACACAGATTTCTTTTTCTCAGAAAGCTAAAATTTGCAGGGATACCTCCTACAAAAGAATTAGTAAACTTTTATCTACCTGAAACACAGTTAGGCAAACCAACCAGCAATAACCTAAACTCAGATCGAACCCATTGTTGCCCTGTCCTTTCCATTTCCCCTGATCTCCTGCAATGGAGCAGTGAAATTTTCCTTGGGGAAGGATTTAAAGAGAGTCCAAATGTTGGTGGGGGTATGTATTTTTCCCAGAGACAAAAGGAATGCTAGCATGAAAAAGAGAGATGATTTCCTGCTAGTCAGATAACTCCCTACCTCCTGAGCCAATGTTCTAATATGCAATGCCATAGAATCAAATCTCCCTTTATCAGAAGATAGAGAGTTATCAGCGCAACAATGACAAAAAAGGCTACCCAAACCCAAAACAAATCCATTTAACCTCTTGCTCTTATCAGGAATAAAACTTAAACATACATACACAGCCCTCCCCACCCCCCCGGAACAAAAAAAACCCAACTCCGTAAGAATGGGAGAGGAGGGAGCTTTTTCCTTGTTTCTTTCTTTTCAGGTTTGTTCACCTATGTGGTACATTATGGGATTGGATTTAAACCATGTCCTAACTGCTCTTTCTTCCTTTTTTGTTTGCTGGAATTACAGAGATGTAATTTTGGGATCCTCTTACTACACTCCCCAAGTCTAAAGGAGGGTACTGTAGTATAAAGCATCAATCTCACAATGAACTAGTTCCTGGTACTCATATTGTACATCATAAGGCAGAAGTAATAACTTACCTTCAGTTAAACCTCAGTATGTCAAATACCGAAAAAATATTTTTCAAACCTCTGCTCCCTCCCAGAATATTTTATGATTAAATGAAACTTTTATACTCACAGCATCAGCCTCAGCTTTTTCTCTGGAAACTCTCCCACCTGCCACTATTGATTCCAGTGCTGTGACCCAGCGCTGTTTGTCAGGGAAGCTGGGTGCTAACAGGTAGAGTGTTCTACCAGGCCAGCAAGTGGTGTGTGGATGAGACTCCAATTTTAGGATATATGGCACATCTGAGATGTTATATAGATAGAATAAGACTTAGATTAGTTTTTGGAATATTGTCAGTGGACTTAAAATCAACACCTTTCAGCCTCATTGGAGAGAAGTTGTATTTATCATGATGTGTTACCGTGGCAATTTATACATAGGTTTCTCCTTTACAGGTCCTGCACAGGCTAACTACTTAAAGCTAAATATTAGCTGAATGTATGCAATCCATACATACAATGCTGCTTTTACTAAATAAAAATAATTTCTTGCCTTTTATTCAAAAGGGAAAGGAATTCCATTGTGAAAAAAAGTACAAAAACAGCCACTTGACTAAAGTTTTCCCTGTACTGTTCAAGAAAAATCTGTAAAAATTGGTTATGGAAACCTTTGTTTTTAACAGTCTGCATCCTTTAATGTTAAAGTCAAGACATACATAATCTTTTCATCAGTTCTATTCAATACATACAAATCAAAACATCAACATTTTTTCATAATAGGAGACTGTATACACCCCACAGTATTTCTAAGTTAATGACTTTCTGGTTAAAGCACAATGGTGGCATGAATTATGACACTTCACACTTGATAGAGAGCATTGAGAGAAGAAATTTAAATAAACCGAGTGCTTTTAAATATGTTACAAAACTCTTAAAATATACTTCCATTTGGCTTGATCATTATATTATTCACAGTTCAACTACCGTGACAGAAGCAACAGCCTATGGGTAACTAAATCTAGATGACTGACTTATTCACCTAATTCAAATAGAGGTAACCTCAAAATTACACAATTACAGGATGAAAGTTAAAGGGAGAAAATCCTGCTCAGCCAAACAGAATGTCAACCGATGGCAAGCCAGATGAAATCCATTTGACCTCATCTACATAAGATTCTCACCTGTCTTTGCTGTATTGGTAAGTTCAGTAGCTCCTACAGCTCCATGAACAGTGACATCACCATCAGGAAGGCAGAGCTCAAATTCCTCCAGAGGCCTCTGTCCAGCTGCAGGGAGAATGGGCAGACGGATTAACAAAGAACAAACAAAGTAGCAAGATAATAACTATGATAGCAAAATGAAGGGGATACACACTGGATGTTTCACAGCTGGGTTACTATGAGATACCAGCTAGTAAAACTGTTAAGGATCTTGAAAAACAACACTGCCTTATTACAGAAGATTTAGCTAAATTAGGTATGGCCACAGCAAACAGTAACAGTCTTTAAGCCTCTCAACTCACCAAACAATATCTGAAGATTTAAAAAAAAATGTTCTTCCTAGAAATGCTAAGTTACCTTCTCTTGCTTCTGCATCGTAAATGAGCACTTTCGTTCCTTCCAGGACAATATACTTCCTGTCCCAGCCCTGTTGCCCACGTTTATTATTCCTGAAGAAAATAAGCACAAAGCCATGTTGGATTTTCTGCTTGGATTCTGAATAAAACAAGCATGCAACTCCTAGAAAGACAAATTTCCGTGGTAGTAAGTAATTGTAATGGACACGTACCAATTATCACATTGTAAGAGCCAGAATAATATAAGGAACTGTTCCAAATATTTCAGCACCTGATATGGCACCAAGATTCATGTTTATACCTTGGCACTTTCATCCATCCTTCAAGACGCAGACTGCTGCTTGGCTCCTTCAGCTGCAGACCAGGAGAATTCATCTTATCCCGGCAGAATGCCTCAGAGAAGTGCGTGGCGTATTCTGCTGGCAGTCCACAAGTAGCTGGCAAGCAAGTTGAGCATTTTGGGTGACACATCACCTGGCATTCTGACAAAAGGACAGAGAAAAACTTCTGTTAAACGACAAAAAAATCATGACACAGCTGCCTCAACTTCTAACGCACAAACCCAGGCTTCTCCAAGAATCTCCTTACTCTAAAGCATCAGATGTTTTCTAATGTAGAATGTTTGCACCAACTAGTTTCCAAGTCTTCATACTTGGTCCTTTCTTCAGCTTTCACTGAAAATCTGTTCTAGATGGCTGATGCTTTTTCATTCTACCGTCCAGTTACACTTTGTTTCTGTACACACTCTGCTCTTACCAAGACATTTGGATGCCTGCCGTCCAAAGTGCACAGTATCCAGACACACCGCACATTTTGTTGCTCTCATATTTAGCCCCACGTTAAAACGATGTGGGATATTATGATGCATTCGCTCTTTCAGGCGTCGGCTGTACTCTGGAAGGGACAAAATTTATTATCAGGATGAAAACTGTGATGGGGTAGAAAATGATAGGAGGTTTTGGCATTTTAAGGCCCACGTAATAAAAAGTGACTACCTATCTCTATCAAAGCCCTGCTGAACATAGACATTTTCCTTTGCAATCTGCAAATCTTAAGCTACATTACCACCTCAGTAATTACCTTATACAGATGCACAGAATGTGCCACTCGAGAACAGACTGTCGAACTGAAATGGCTAATGTTTGGTGTAGCAAGATTATGTCAATCAAACCATCTAAATTTCAAGTCTGCACTGAGCTCCAATTCTTACAAAGTGCTAAACTAATCTCTCAATTTTGCTTATAGCTAACAAACCCTTCAACACCTATCCTGCTGCAATCAATACACAGCAGGCCTTCTTCATACAGCCTTCATGCTAACCATCAGTGCCAGCATATCTTAAAGCATACCTAAAATCCCTGTTAGTGGATCTATACTGAGCAAAGTTTACCCTTCAAGGCACGGTCTTTTACTGATGAACATGACTCTCTTCCTTGCCCATGGTCTGCCTCAGAGGACATCTTCCCATGCCAATGTTACCCATCCTCATAGCACCCTGTGCCTCCCCAGCTACCTGTGATGGCTGGACCAGTCTGTGGGTTCTGGCTTTTTCCAGCTAAAGGCTGGAGGTTTTAGTTCAAAGTCTCGGGGTTCAACTCTCACCCTGGAATACTGGTTAACTAAGAATAAGTGAGCAGAGCCCTCAAGCCTTTAATTTTTTCTGATTATCCTCTCCCCTCCATTCTCAAGGATATGGAAGGTAGAAGATCATCCTCTAGATGACCCACTAGAACTTTTTCTAGTTAACAGGATATTAATGTCATCTTTGACACGGTATCTTCCTTTCATGCCTAACCAAAGTCTTTTCCCTTTACCAAAAGTCTTGATCAAGTCTTTCTGCTCAGCAGAACAAATCTGCAGTTTAGACAAGTAAAAATGTTAACTGCTAAGGAAACAGCCATAAAAGCCTTTTGATCAATGCAGAGAGTAGTAAAAAAAACATACTCCTTTGAAAAAAAAAAAAAAAAAACCAACACACGCTCTTAAAACAACTCATGCTAATAACTGCAAAACTTATCATCTAATATTCCTATCATGAAGAAAATCTGGTTTTGAAATTAAAAAAAACAAAAACAAAACCAACCAAACAAACAAAAAAACCCCACAAAAAACGAGAGACAGCATTGAAATAGTAGACAGAAAAATAGTAACAGAAAAGTTCACCAAGAACCTACCCTCTGGTGTGGAAGATTCCTTCCTGCGACTGGAGGGTGGAGCTAGCAAACTGATTGGAGTAGGCTGATGCTCTGGTGAGCGGACTATGGCAGACATGATGATCTGCTGCCTCGCTGTGGCTGGAGTAGATGGATGAGGGTGGTCTGATATTTTCCGATGAGCAGCTATAGACGAGATAAATGCCACTCATTAACATAGCCAATATGAAACCCTAGTTCATAGCAGTGGTTCTGTGTAACCATTCAGTGGTTACAACCCGCAGAAAAAAAATGTAGCCTTATCGCATCTTCACAGCAGTAGGTAAGAATTAAACAGCGTATGTTACTGCTATAGTAGCACACAATTAAAGGCACGTTTTCAGACCAAAAACGTGTGTCTCCTTCCAGATTCACCTTTTCTGTTAACCCCTACCTTCTTCACGAGCAGATCTGAGTTCAATGCGTGTTTTCTGTAGAGCTTCCTCCAGCTCAGCAGAACGAGCCTTCTCCTTCTCCAGTGCCACTTTCAGCTCATTGTATTGCAGGGGAACCTGTGTGGGTAAAGAAGGGTCCTCTTTCCGCCGACTAAACAGGCCCTAGCAACAGAAACACACAGACAACTCCTAACTCCTAGTAACAGATGGCTTAAACTAGGCAAAGTGAAACTAGCTAGCGGCAGTCCGGCCAGAGGGCCTCATGGTAATTCTGATATGCGTAAGGATAGATTTTTAGTTCATATTGGCACTGGAGAGAAAATGTTGAGATATGGATTAATTTAAAGAGGGATGTACATTACCTGTTAGTACTCACACCTTGAGTTTCCGAAAGCATCTAAACAGAGGATCTCAAAATACGTGGTTAAAATTAAATTACTTAATTCAAAATGACAGAACGGCTTATGACAAAGATGTGACACAAGTCACATCACCTGACTAATCCAGCCCTATGCTGTAACTACTAGACAACCACTCTAGATACATAGTATGTTCATACACACGTACATACTTACCATTAAAAAAAAAGCACAGTTAAAATTCTGTATTCCTACAGCCTCAGTGAGGTGTAGCTACTGGTTTGTAACCTAAGTACCGCAGGAATAAGAATACTGGAAAAGCCACAAAGAACACATTCTGCCTAGTGAAGTTTGTGTTCAGCAACTCAGAATGCTCTTAAATGAGGACACATCTGTGTCACACAAAGAAAGATAAACCAGAATATTGTGAATACACAGCACGTAACTAATCACAAACCCGTCATTTAATTCCATGCCTCTCAAACCTTTTTCACCCACCTTTTTCTTTTTCGCTGGTTGGTCCATCTTTGCCTGCAGGAAATCAATAAGTTTGGTTTGCTGAGAAATAGTGCCCTCCATTTTCACTTTTTCATGGGAATAGAGAACCTGTGAACCACACACACATAGAAGACATTTAATCTTAACAGAAGAAAAACAGGTAACTCAATAGCAGAACAGAGCTAAAAAACAGTCTAATGAAAGTGTCACACAGACACAGCAGTTCACATCCTAAAATGCCACACGGAGTGGGGGTTTAGGATGGGGAGCACAGAGTCCTGCCCACTGTTTCCTCACCCTCACCTGAATGTTTTCCAGCTGATATTCCAGGTCACTTCTTTCAGTCTTCAGAAGATCTGCTCGATCTAGAGCCTCTTGCAGACCTTGAGTTAGGCGGAAGATGTGATTCTTTTGCAGATCCATTTGCTGCTGCAGCTTTGCCTGCTGTTAACAGGAAAACAAAGGCCAGTGTTTTGGTCTTGTTGTTTGCTTGTTTTTAAATAAAAGCTATTAAATGTTATCACTCCTTGTAAAATAAGCATCACCACAGAACTTAAAAGTAAACAGACAATTCTTTAAAAGCTGGAAAATTACAATATTCTAGAAGTTTTCCTTCCTTTCATAACGCATCATGACTACACAAGCATTTCTATGTAGTGTATTTATATTAATGTTAGCAACACCATTTCTTTCAACTGCATGTTCAAGTTATTTGCTTTTTTAAGCATTTAAAATCTTGTAATTATTAACAAGAGTGCACATACGTGAAGAATTTCTTGATGCCATTTTCTCAAGCTCTCTATACAATCACCAGAAGCCACCTCATACTTTGTAATTAAAAAAAAAAACAAAACCAAACAACTTTCCTATAAACCAGGATAAACTCCTTCCCCTATAATCACAGGAGACAAGGAAAATTATGTCCAATTGTTTACATCTTTGTCTCCAACTAACATCAGAAAAGGGCATATGACAAAATACTCCTAATTCTTTCAGGTTTTATACTTTCTTGATAACCAAGTCCCTGAGCATGAAAACCATTAACACTCATATGTTATGAACCAACAGCCAGACATCTTTCACTGTGATGCATAATACAAGAGTTCTCAACTCTGGGATAACTTGTCAGTACCCCAAGTACACCAAAAGGCTCTAATTGCCCTGTCTAATTGCCTGTAACCACCCTTCCCCTGACATCCTCCTCTGCAACCTCTTCCCCCACTACCCAGCTGTGTCTCACTGATATGGTGCAGGTGTGTAACCCTGGATTGGTCTTCTGTGAACCAAGCTAAATTATGAAAAAAGAGCTGTGAGAAGCCTCACCTGTGGCCTCCACCCATGCACCCTCAGCACGCTGGCTCCAGAGTTGTTTTTAAGCTATGGGGTCCTTGCGCTTGGTCTGGTCAGAGCTACACTGTAAGAATGCTGTGCCTGGGCACGGACCTCGCCTTGCAGGCCTGACCTAGGATGTGCCTCATCGCTACAGGTTTCTGTAATGATCACTGGGCCACTGGCTGAACTTGATTACCTTCACCAAACCTGCTCTGCTCTTCTTGTTCAGGTACTGTGAGACTGCGCTCACTGGCTGCGAGGTCTCTGTCCTTGCCTGACTTGCTGTCACCCTTGACTCCCAGCTCACCTTCCCTTCAGGAGTAGTTCACTTTTACTGCTCCCCAACAGGGCCACACACTTTGCAAAGTTTTAAGTAAAAACAACCCGCCCAACTTTTTTAATCTCCCCAGTTATACAGCAGAAGGATGGATGCGTAACACTGCTATACACACAGCTTCCCCCCTCTCAAGATGTTAAGTTCTGAAGTTATAACATGAATTTTTAAGGTTACCTCCTCCAGAAGTCTCTGCTTGAGCTCTCTTTCTGTCTCAAGCTTCTGTTGTAAACTGCGTGCATTCATCTCCAACATAGCATGCTTCTTCTCCAGGTCATTGAGCTAGGCAGGTGAGATAGATGGTCAGAATAACATTGAACACTAATAAATAGAGCATTCCACAATCTTAAAATCCAACTTCACCAAGCACACACTAAAGAAAAATGATACAGTTATCCTTTACTTACTATACAGGGGAAAACCAAAACAAAGAACATTTTGGCATGCCATTGCTCAAATGCAGATAACAAGTTATTGAAGGACTTCACTGCTTCTTTCTGCTTTACTCTATTTCAAAAGGAAATCCAAGGTCTTTAGCTTGAAGATAGAAATCTATTCTATGACCTCGAGTCTTTTTAATTTGCTCTAGCACTTTGAAAAAGCTGCTCAAGACCACATTTCTACAAGTAATATCTCTAGAAAAAGTATCTCATCTAATTATAAAAGTCTAGGGTTGAAAATTACTTACCTTATCAGAAAGGCTCTCAGCTTTGAGTTTCTGTTCCTTTAGAGCTTGCTGGAGGGCTAGAATCTCTGCCTTGTGTTCTTTAACAGCTAGTTCTACCACCTGGCGAGATTCAGTAATACGCTGATCTGCTCTCACTCTGTATTAAAATGGAAAATAATGTTACCTAACTCCTTTCTGGGCTTGACCTCTTCCTAGCATGCAGTGGCATCAATTACTCTTTCAGGGGGTTGCCTCAAATTCAAGATGTTACTTTATAAAGCCAGTCTGTTTGCTGCAACACTTTTACATTATATAACCCTGTTCCTGCCCCTGCTAGAACTACAGCCTCAGAATTTCAAGACCCCATAGGAACAGTTAGGAGCAAAGACTATTTTTCCATATAATAAAGTAGAAGATAATAAATCAAGACATTTTATAAATTACAATGATAAATACCACTCCCCATGAATCGCTCACTTACAAAGGAACAAAAGGAACAACATCACTGGTGAATGACTATTAACTAATAAACCATTTTTAGAACTACCTCACAGGATTTTATATTTAGTTCCAACTCCCATATCCTATTCTAAATATAATTTTTGTACTGGCTTCTATAGAGCATTTTCATAAAAGTTAATAAAAGGGGGAGGAGGGGAGAGAGACCTGCTTTGTTTCTCAGTATCCAGCATCCTCTGCAACTCTCTAACTCGACATTCAAACTGGGACTTCTCATCCCCTAGAACACTTCTCCATGCTTCCCACTGACGCTCTTTCTCCAAGAGTTCATCATTCAGGGCCTCCAAGTCCATTACTTGCTCTTCCAGCATTGTACATGTTGTCTTCAAGGCCTCCATAGTCTAAAAATAAATCCTCCTATCAATTCTCACATCCCACATCAAGCGTGCACTTTAAGCTTCAGCCTTACCATTTAAATTACAGTACATGCAAACTGGCAGCAAACAGAAGCTGGTAAATCACAACCCATTTATTTCAAGGCTTCCATACATTCACTTGCGATTGCCGTTAATGTCAGTTCTATCTCATTATGAAAACTTTGAAATTTCCCGGGTCACAAATCACGCAACTGTTCTGGGAAGGAAGGCTTAAACGCCATTGCCCTGGAAGCATATTCATTCCTTATAGGTTTCCAGATTTAAAAGAATTTTTTGCCTTTTAGATAATTAGCTAGCTATCATGAAGAGATTGTGATCCAGACTTATAAAGCCTTACCTGTTTCTGACTGGTAAGCTGCATCTCTCTCTCAGTGATCTCTCGACGGAGATGGTCCACTTCACTTCGCAACTGGACAACCTCATCACTGGCCCCTGAGGCCTCATCAAGTTGTTTGGACAGGAAGAAATTCTGATTGTTCAGTTCTGCATTGTCTTCACTGAGCTGGTTCAGCTGCTCTTCCAAATCCGTAATCACCTAGAAAGAAAAATAAATTAAATTACATGTCAGTAAGTACAGTCTTTTGAAAAAGTGTTCTCCTCTCAAAGAACCATTTATTGCCAAGCAAGAAGACAACCTGGCTTTTAAATTTTTTCAAATTTAAGCAAAAGCAATGTTGTAATGGTAGATTTTATGCACTACAGTGTACTTTGATTAGGAATAGGGTTTTGTTTCTTGCAGAAAATAGCCTTTTTTGTTTGTTTAGAGTATAAATATACTGCAAAGCAATTTACTATTTGAGAGAAAACTGTCAAATCTAAAGCACCGGATTGGGAGGCAGGAGTTCCGGTTGTATTCTTGGATCTGCTGCTGACCTACAGTGCGCCTTTGCCAAAGCACTTTACCTTTTTTGGCCTCCATTTCCCCTTAAGTGAAATGAGGCTAATACCTCTCAGAGAGGCTTTTGAAGCATGATATTTAAGAAAACTGAACAAGAGGTGCAATGGAGGCAGTACAGTCTGATGAATCTCCCCAGCAATTGCTTGTATTACTGTATGTAACACTGTACATAACCAGGAAAAGCAGAAAAATTTTAAGAAATATATTCTATCAAAGTGACAGCATTACGGATGGCAGCACAGGATATATGAAGAAAGAAAAAAGTGTGACAACACAACAGACTAACAGAAAATCAGTGAAAAGCAAAAACTCAAGAAGAACAATAACCTTGCCTTTAATTAAGTGGAAGCATCCATTTGTTTAATCTGAATAGCATTATACAATACACTTTAAACCACAGTCCCCTTCAGTTTAAAGAAAATTATAAACAACAGTGGACCATTTTCACAGTCCCATTTGATTTTTATGAACGAAAGGCCATGAACACAGGGTGGATAAATACCTGTACCTCCTCCTAACTCAAAAACAGTATCATCACAACAGAAGAGAAAGAAACCTTGGTATGATCTTGAAATCAGCTTAATAAAAAGAATTTCAGAAACTGGTAAACTCTATATAATTCACATTCAACTCTTACAAATATGTTCTAGAGGCATTTTTGCCTAGATGTCAAAGAAAAGTGAATAAGATACTTCATTAAACAGGAAGAATTAAAATCCCAGGGCACAGTTGGCCACACATTCAAATTTACATGTTCCAATTTCCTACACAAGCCAAAGACTTAAATATCTAAAGCAGTAGAGCATAGAGCATACAGCTCTTCTCAGCTATCTGGAAAGATGACAACCATTTCTTTTTGAAAAATCTGTAATGCATATATTGGCAACCTTTTACCATGCCTCTCCTAGATCTAAATTAACAGTACTTGATTTTTAAACTGTCAGCAGAAAAAGTCCAACTGACATTACTCCCTGCTGGGTGAAGGGGAGTTCCTGTTACCCATATGTTCAGGGTCAAATCAAAATGATTCATACTTTAAAGCACAACATTTCTAATGAAAATCTGTTCATGTGGTTGTTTCGCGAGCACTCTTACTGCGCTATTCATTTTATTCTGTATTGTATATGTCAAGTTTTCAAAGAACGCAGGCTGTGTCATAGGGATGTGTTAGTGTCTATATTGCTGTAGGGATAAGAACTTAGAAATATATTCATACAAACAAAAAGGAACAAAAGAACATTTGTTTTTACAGTGTTTTACCTACCATTCTTACAAGTAACATCTGAGATTTCTAACTGCCAGATAAGATAGTATCGCTTTTTCGTCTATTTGTTTTTATTTTTATGTTTAACCACACCATGTATCTAGACAGTGTTAAGATATATTTTATATATCCATGGCTTCTTCCACATATATCAATACAAGTACTTTCTATAAAAATTATTAAACTAGTTTTGAAATACAAGAAAGCAGAGATGGGGGAAACAGAAAATGTATAAGGTGACATGCAGAGTTAATGCATCAAACTACTTAATTTTTTAAAGCTGGCTGTATTACAAGTTGATTTTATCCCTTAAGGGCTGGAAGTTAAGCTCCCATTCACCTTTATTTTATGTTCTGAGATTTTGACTTCTTTCCCTGAATATAACTAAAATGAAACCAGACCATTTTATATTTCACTTCTACATTTTATCTAGTAGGATATTTCTGGAAAACTTACGACAAGTAACAATGCAGTTAAAGAAAGGTTCCAGAAGAAGTGACATGATGTCCTTTCTTCAATATTTTCCTAACTATATATATTGACAATTTCAAAATGGCTTGGCTTAAATTCCAAATATATTATAACCTATATAATGTAATCTATATAGATTGACAGATTTTAATTTTCTTTAAAGAGAGAAAATTTGTTCTTCTCAGTACAATTTTCCTTTTTGCATGGGGAAGAGGAAATTAGTTAACAAATCCAATTTTTAAAAGCTACCTGTAGCTATGTATAAGCCAACAGGCTTACAGAGTTTATAAATACTATAAAGCCTAAATAGTAATGGGTAATACTGATACAGAAAAATGGGACATGGTGTGATATAAGTGCCTGTCCTGGGAACCAAGAAAGAAAACACAGATCAAAAAACCACATTTAACAGGAAATGTTGTCTTAGGCATACATACATACAACCTATGCCAGAATCCTGTACCTGAAAAGAGTTAATAACTTTAGGTATTTTTCTTTTCAGTTAAGGAAATCCCCAGGCAAAAAAAAACAAATCAACCAACCAACCCTGAGCTATTCTGGAGTTAAATTTGAAGTATAGTAAAGGAAAGACTGCAAGAAATGCTCTTTTATCCTTTAGAAATCCATAATATAATTACAAAAATCTTCAAATGTAAAGTTTATAGAACAACCGAACACTTGAAAGCTTGGAAAAGCAAGACAATATAGGCAGCCACGGTATCTGTGCCACTGTATCATCACTCACAGAACAACTGAAATTCTCTCTTCAATCTATGCACAACTTCATCACAACTAATCCATAAAACAGAGATATCATCTAACTACACCATGCTAATCTTAGCAGATTGTTCACCACATGCCCCATCAAAGCACACAACTTATCTTTATACTGATACAGAAGACTATCTCATTTTTAAATATTACAGAGCAACCCAAGCGTAACAGCTTTTCAGCAAAAGTGACCACACTCAGCACAATTCCCTCCCCACTGCATAGTTCAGAAAAGCAAAGCGTTTCTCTATTGTGAGATTGCACAGATTCACAGCTATTATACCTGGCCCTACACACTTCTCCAGGCATGGATCACAAATTAAATATAATAGCAACAAGCAGTTCAGGGCCACGATGATTAGGTTTGCATATCAGACACACTGTATAAAATTTAATCCATATGCTCCATGTATCAAAACCACAGGCAAAATAATGAGGGAAAGGAGAAAAGGAAGTAGTTTTAGAATACTACTAACTGCAGCTTGTAAACTTCTCCATAACCTTCACGAAGACATCTCAGTTCTCAGATGCCACCAACAAACATGCAGGAAGATGCTGGGACACAGCAAGGTTAACTGTTTCAGGATGCTATCAGCAGCATGTTATTTGGAATTTGATGCAATTTTTTGTACAACTTTAATTCAGAACTTCCTTTTACTCTATCCATTTCCACTCCTCCCCACCCCCACTAACCCTTACTAGAAAGCTAGCTATCAGAAGTAAATAGGAAAAAAGAAGAAGCTATCTCTCAGCCCCAAATTGTTGTGAGGAGGAAGCAAGAGCATGCATTAGACGCACTTCTTCTTAACCTACTCACGTTTGGATCCAAGAGACCAAGCTTTTTCTAGCAGAGAAATACCAAGCATTATAATGCAGCAGAATACCAAGCCTCTTAATGAACACAGCTGCAGAGAGATACCAGTCTTGTATCTCTACCTGTTTGGTCAATATATAAAAATGAACTCCTCACTTTCTTCCCCTTTCCATAGTCAGACAACATCTGTGACTTGAAACATACCTTACATGGAGATCTCGGTCTCCAGAAACTCATCATGGCTTAGCTTGAGGTACATTGCTCTTGTTAGTAGCTGCAGAGTAGTAGACATTGCACAGTCTGCATTCCTCTCTTTCCCACACCAACCCACTATTAAAACATACAGTCTCCTGTACTCCTCTGTCCTAGTTCCCAGAAGACGAGCTGCCTCTATCAACCATGAGACTCGTCCTCAAATGATGATGATGTCGTCGTCCACGGTGAAGGTCCCATTAGCCTCTTTCACAGCAACGCCTCATCAACACCCTAGAAGTCTCTGACTTGTTGTCAGGCTACAAAAACTACAAAGCTCCATTTTTGTCCATAACTGGCATCTGCCATCACCATCCTCTATGAAATAAGAATCAGGGATAATCCCTCCCACCCAACAGCCTATTTTTTTTTCTTTCTTTTTTTTTTTTTTTTACGAATTTAACAAAGCCATATAAAAGTTTTTGCCTGGGTATTAGCCTTGTTACAGTTGGCAAGATCCCTTTACTCCAAAACATTAATTTAGCAAAGTATATAACATCTTTAGACATAATTTTGGAAGTTCTCAAGAGCGCAGATTATTCTTGTATGCCAACTCACTGAGCCAATGTGGAATCAGGATCTTAGACCAAAGTCAGCAGGACTTTATGCATGACTAAAATTATACATGTGCCTAACGGGCTTGCAGATTTAATGCCTCAATATCCAATCTCATAGACAAGTGCAGAATCAAGCCTGTTAATTCTTAAGATAGGAACACAAGATGATGATAAAAGAACCTCAAGGAGGGAAGATAAACCTTGTTTTATTGGAGAAATCTTGAATAAATGGAAATGCAATATCCAATTAGTATTAAGAAATGCCATTTTCCTTGCTAGAGTAAAAGCAACAGCCTGTACCTGAAAAAAACTAGAAGATTCAGATGGTGGTTCCCTGGAATAGCAATAATATTTTACTAAGCTGAGTGTAAATACTTCATAGGATTCTTTTCTTCTAAATATTTATAGACTTCACAGCCGGTTTACTGAATGTTTTCTTTTTGAAACAATTCTACTGTTATTTAGATAACGTGGTTGTATTTTTAACTTCAAATGTGTTGATGATCCAACAACAAGTCATAATTAAGAGGCAGTTGGAAACAACTGACAAATATGTAAATTTTCCTATTTAAGAAAACGCCTTTTATTTCTAGAGCTTTTTCTGATTGCCCCAAAAATGCTTTTAACACTCAAATGGATCATATTTTTGATAGAATAATTCTTTAAATGTAGGGAACTAGTCCTCCTCCCTCAGCAGATTTGCTGGATGAGCTATCACTGTGAGAAGATCATGATAAAACATTGTTCTCTGCATGTGCCCACATGCATCTCTCTGTGTGTGTGTACAGCAGGTACTACAATTTACAATTTTTATTGTAATTATGTATCCTATTATTACTTGCACAACTGAGAGACAGAGAAAGCAAACGCTAGCATTTTCTTTTTGACCCCCAATAGTAAAAGAGAGATGTCACAGGATGAAACAATGCAGCGCTATCAGAGCAACTAAATATAGATTCACAAACAAGGCAGAAATTGCAACCAACAACATAGCAATGGTCTCTACGTATGCACCCCAAAACACAGCAAATTTAAAATGAACAAATAGGAGAACCTGAAAAACATCAGCTTGGTCAGAGACCTCAGCAAAAGGAAGAACAAGAGTGCAGTGAGGTACAAGGAAAGCAGACACACATCTGAGGTATAAACCTTCTCTACAATCAGAAGCTGTGACCTTTGTGAAGCTAGAGAAACAGGAGAAATACCACATCTTTTGAATACTACTAAAGTACTGAAGTAATTGAATCTTTCAAATTTTTTTCCCTGTCTAATCTTATTTTCATAATTCTTATGCTGTTTCAGGCTTCTCAATAAGATTAAATAAAAAATAATTCCATACCAAAGTTTGCCAGACTAGTTCAAGGAGTTTGTTTCAGTTTAAAAAGGATATCTTTGGAAAACTTGCTAAAAGAATAAACCTACTCATTATCATGCGGCACAAGTAGCAGCATATTACAATTATTCTCTTGAAGTGTTATCTTATCTTAAAAGGAGTATAAATTCTAATCACCTTCAAGTAGAATCACATAGTCACCAAAAAGCAAAGCCTGCATCATACTAGTCACAATCACATAAAAATGCGGTTGAAGCATCTGGTGAAGGCACTGTAATACACATGCCCTGCTCCCTCACTGTCAATAGAAGATGGTCCTATATTTTCTCTCAGTGCTTCTCAGCAGACAGGATGGACAGCTAGAACTACTTATAACACAGAACAAGAAAGTTTCTATCCATGGTCAATTAAATTATACATGCATTCTCTTGGGGTGGAAAGAGAATGTATGATGAGCATGTATTATTCATTTAAGAACTAGTTAATTAATTTCTTATTGATGAGGATGTCTGATCCCACTTATCCCACTGAAGGGCCTTACAATGCACAACACTTTTAGAAGTCCTTTTATGCAGAACCTTTGAAGCTTTCAACATTCTTGAAATGTTATGGGTCAGTCTTCACTGCTGGAGATTGTTCACACTTACATAGCCAAGGTGTTACTAGATAATGAGTTACAACCTCTGAAAGGCAGCCTACCATGCAGTGAAAAGAAGCTACAGATTTTCCACAGCTGGTTTTTGCCTGCATCAAGATCACATAAGCATTTTCATAGAAAGCTGTCGTTCTGTATGAAGGGCAAGACAGAACAAAAGAAGATTAGCTATGGATGCAAGATACATGATAGCACATATGGAGCTACAGGATCAATCCAAGTAAATGAGGAAGGGAACAAAAAGTAAAGTCTTGTGCGGGATTTCTTTTAGACAAAGGTTAACATACTTTGATAAGTTCTACTTTCTCATTTCTTCCTATCAGTATATTCTATGAACAGACTAGAAGAATCCCCTTGCTTAGTGCTAAAGAGCAACTGAGGAAAACAGAGTAACTCTTATCCGGAAAAGATATTTCTGAAAGATGAAAACTTGTAGATTAGATACTCAGTCCTACAGCATGAAAAATTAAGTTTGAGGAGATCACTGGAAGTATGGAAACAATCAAGATTAAAAAAACAGCAATTAAACCCTGCTTACAGGGTGGGGTAAAGAGGAAATCCTGGAAAGATTGGCAATCAATGCTGATCCAGAGGACTGTGGTCCTTATTCAGCACTTTTGCAATTCATGTCATTGGAAGGCAGATGCTCTCCATCAACCATCATAAACAAGTTTGAAGATAGTGTTAATCTGCAAGGATCCCTATTGATAGACAAACCCTCGGACATCTGTCCTGGATTGACGAAATGAATCTAAAAACATGTCAAAAGGTCTCAAGCAACAGAAGGTAGAAATTAAGATCCTAGAGTCCTCTCTGCTCTTTGAGCAGATGACAACATGTCAATGTATTATTTGGAATCATAACATTTCTTGCCTCTTCAAACAGTGTTAACGCCCTCCTTAAAACCCAGATTAGCACGTAGGCTCTTCCAGTCTGGCCTAGATCTACAATGCAGCTCAGGATTTGGACAGGCAGATCTTTTCTTCTTGTGAGCAGAAAAGATCCTCGCCTACAGACATTTTTTGCAGCTGCTACACCATTCTTATTAGCTGCACTGCAATGAGATATTTCAATTTACTTTCTTCTCCAAAAAGAAGAATAGTGTCAATTTTATAATCAGACTAAAACCTCAAAATTGAGGTTTACCTGAAACCTAAAGAAATCAAATCCAATCCGTCTAGCTCCTACTAACACCTTGAAGCCAGAAGTCCACATTAGGAACTAGTGTCATCAAGGATTAAATAAGTAAATTGTTTGTTTCCTTATCCTTAATTTCAAAATAATTCAATGATCTGTATTTAATACTCACTGTGCAGCTATTACGAAGGGCTTCAAATTTACGCTGGATTTCATCTCTATGTGCCTAAAGGAGGTAAGAAGTTAATCATCAATTTTTCATACATTAGAATTCGAATCCAACAGCTGTTGCTAAACAAACTGCAGAACAATCTACCAGCAAGCAAAGTTTGGAAGGCAGATGCTGCAGGCTATGAAAGCACTCTGTAGTGGCAAAGAACTGATTAGCAAAAGTCACATCCTACTTAATCGAAAAACACAGTTAAGCTCCCAATTCTGAACTACTTTAGAAAAATGTACAAACTCGAGAACTGAATTATGTAGAAAGTTCCATCTGAAATGGTCACCAGAAGACATGTTGGTTCCATGTTAAGTTTGTACATTCTTGACATTTAAATTTGAGTTGGTTTTACTTCTATATTCAGATTGGTATTTCATATAAAATAAATACTGCATACAATTTAATGCTTGCAGAGAAAAACTATAATGAAGTATTATGCAAGCTATCCCAAATAGCTCTGCCAATCTACCTGAATCCTACCATGAAATACCATTTAATCCTGAGCCTCTCTAAAAAGCAGTGATGAAACATAATAATCAATTCTTTGGAAGACAGCATCCAAACTATGGAAAAGTGCAAACACTTACTTTAAAGAATTCAGTATTGCATGCACCATTTTACCTCCTAATTTACAAGCAAAGCATGACAAAGCAAAAGTTCTTGTTTCAGCCTCATGGCCTCTCAAAATTCAACAAACTGATTAACAAGTGTCTAATATCATATGCTATCTGAAAACTTAACAAATGAAAGGTTAGTTCACTAGCATATCCGGCCACCTTTCTTCATTCAGAACATTTTCCTTAGAGGCAAGAGACTAAACAGGAAAAAACTGTTCAGCAGAAGTCAAATATGAGAGCTAAAAAGCTATCTTACCACAACAGGCAATGTGAAAAATAAAAGAAGTATATTAAAAAATCCATAACAGAAATACTCCCAAGCCCACCGAACTGGACGATCTTACAACAGCTGGTCCAAAAGCACTACCATTTTGCCAAATTAACTGAAGCAATAACTGAGTAAACACAGGTCATAAAAATTCTTCTGTTTCACTGGTGGTGTAGGGTAAAGATATCAAGCACATTGCCGTCCCATTGGCAGCAATATTAGTTGTTATGCAAAGCTTTCAGCTGGGAGGGGACCGCCCCAGTTTTGAGCAAAAAAGAAACTGATGCCATGTTCTGTTCAGTTATTCTTAAGCCTTGATGTTGCTGTACTTTCCCAGCATGTACCCACTTTAGAACAACTCTGAGTGAACAGTTCTCCCATTCATCTACCCAAAGCATCAACATAATAACAAGCGTCTATCTCAGCTGAGCCCACCGTCCCGTCCGAAAAATAGCAATGGCAGAAATATTCAGAACAATTCTTTGCTCAAATGCCACTGGAGCAATAGAATGCACATTTTCAACACTTCAAAATAACTGGATTTGAAGGTTATTAAAGACTGTTGCTCAGCAGGGGTTAACTAACAGCAAGTCATATACTTCTCCACTCTCTCCCCCCCACAGCCCTGGGCATCTTTTATGAAGGAAAGATTTCTTAGAATCAAGCAGTTTGAAAGCATCTTTTTGTACTCAAGAGACAGCAACCAGCAGCATATAATTTAGAATTCCATTTATGGGGCGGGGGGGGGGGGGGGCTTGAACTTTTTTTCTTTTATATCATTCACACACCTCACCAAAGACTGCAAGACACACGTGACGATTTTTAATGAAATAAGCATTGGAATAAAATTATGTGCTAATAACACTATTTTCCTAGGAATTTGGGTGGGTTTTTTTCCCAAATAAGTATCCTCAAAGCATGGTAACTGATAGAAAAAAAAACAAACCATCAAAACATTTATGATCATCAAGTACTTTCAAACTCATGAGATACTATTTAAATAAGTAAATCACAGAGTACAAATCCTAACAATAACAATTTCATATGCAACTTTCATCTCCTCACAAAAGTAATAACGCTCTTACAAACAATCAACCAGTTTTGGCAGCAATGAACCTCTACTAGGAAACATTCATATGATTAAAGATAAGACGACAGACAAAATTTGACATTTTAGCCATTCCTGCCTCTACCACCACAAGGCATAATTCATATCCTGTTCTGAAAATTGAAAATTAAATAGTATAAATTCATTTTAACCTCTTTATGAAACATGCACCTACATAATCCTATCTGTATATATAGCTCATAATACAAAATTTAGGGCTCACCGTGAGAGCTTGAATCTCTTCCTCTGCCTCAGCTGTAGTCTCCTCTAGTTCAGTTTTGGCTTCACGGAGTTGATTCTCCAGGGCTGTCCGTGCAGCCTGCAGCCCAGTTATTTGAGATTCCCGCTCCTGGAGTGTCAGCTGCAATTCTGTCAACTGCCTTTTGAGTTCCAGCTTTTGTTCTTCGTGCTCTAGACTAACCTGACAAAAGAAAAAGTAGCATCCAAATATAAGTTACTAACAAAGAAAATATAGGCAATGTAACCTCATTTCAGACCTCACTTTAAGATGCCATTGCCATGTCTATCCCAAAAATCACATATTGACAGATTGCTTAAGTCACTGAGAAGTCAAGGACACAGCTTTGTCTACTACCTTAAAACTACTGGTTTGCTTTGAAAAAGGTTAAAAGCAACCTGGCATTTTGAAACAACAACATGGGCACAAGAATAGTTCCAGCTGTGACTCAAATATCATGTAACAAATGTTGATATAAAAAGCATAAAAGTTGAAGTAATTTTGTGATGAACTTTCTTCACTGAAATTGAGAAGCTTTAAGAATCTTTATTTGAGAATCTTTAGGCATAAACATTGATACTAATCTTTATGTGTATGTAAACATTACATATATTTTGCAATTGACTTTCATATTTAATTTTCCCTTCAGATTCTTTTTAAAGAAACCAACCAGATCATCTGGCTCTGGGTTTATTTGAATGGCTTCTGTTGAAGGTTTTCTTGAGGCATACTCAGGGATAAACATGTCATTTCCAGAAATGGATAAGAAATGAACAAGCAGCAGAACAGATCTCAGTGCTCAAAATCAATTCCAAACCTTAGCACCTTCTTCAGGCTGTCTGCTATCCCAAGTGAATCTGTCTGTTGTGCTGTAGATGCGCGACAAGCCTGCCAGAAATCTTACACTGGTCCCAACCAACTTCCGGTCAAACAAGGACATGTGTTGGTCGTCCAACCCTCTTAGCTAAAGGCAAGATTTCAGTCTTAGCTGAAAATTAGTGGAGTGAGACTGGAGAAGGTAAAAGAAGATTTGAAGTGGATCCAAACTAGTTGATACAAAACTAAAAATGAAGCACAGCTCACAAATCTTTAAAAATGCATATTCTCATATTACTGTTAGGTTTCCTTTCCAGAAAACTTCTGAAAAATGTGTGTGAAGCAACAGGTCTCCTGTTTTCTTACAGCAATTCTGTTGTGTCCTTTGCTTTCTATTGTGTAGACTCTAAGGCTATAGTTCAGCTGGTCACTGCACATAGCTACAATTTCATTCTCTACCCTGTAACCACTCTAGCCAGACACCACTGTAAGGATATTGTACAAAAAACCCCATAAATATGATTCTGAGAAAGCAAGATGATCTAAAAGACCAGATTCAGTTAGGTCTAAGAATGACAAATCCTTAACACTTACTTTTCTTTTTTTTTTTTTTTTACTCCTAGGAAAAAAAAAAGTACTGCTAGACGAAACTAAATTAATACATCTTAGAATAACATTTTTTTATGACACACAGAACTAAACCAACTCTAATTCTAGTTCTCACTATAATACTTAAAATGGGTACATTCAAGTAAGTTTGGTTGGAGGGATTAAACCCAAGTTTTCACCTCTCGCAGCCTAGTCTCTAACTCCAGCAGGCGGTTCTTGTCAGTGTGATCTTGGTGACTCATCTTTTCCAATTGTTCTTCTAATTTTCGATTCTGGGCCTCTAACTTTCCAGCTTGTGTTTCCAGGTAGAACTTCTGTTGCCTGAGCTCTGAAATCATCTCCTCTTGGGCTTTCCTGATAGGAGAAAAGCACAAGTGACAAACCCAAAATGTCCTTAACATACATCCTTTCACTGGGGTGACGTAAGGAAGAATATACTATGAGTTTCCTGTTAAGTAGAATAGTTAGGTTCATAGCTGAAATACTACATCCCCTGGCACCACACCACCCCCCCCCAAAAAAGTCAACTCTTTATTCCTGTCTGCAAAAGATTCACGTACTACTGTATTCATCAACATATGCCCAGGGCACTAAAATTCCATGTTTGCAAGTTGCACAGAAAAATTAGTCTTGCACACGGTAATCTACAACAATATTTAAGCTACAGTTCATTCTTTTCATTTCACCAATTCCTTGTTACATGTTTTGCTATACAGGAAAAATAAATGCTAAGAATAGTTGTTTTCACACATTATATTTCCATGAAATTAGAGAAATCCTTTGGGAGGGTAGTGTGTTGAGGGTTGTTTTGTTGGATTTTTTTTAGGTTGTAATGGACCTAGAACTTGACCTACATTGAAGCAAAGCTTTCTTGTCTGTGATCAAAGTCTTAATCTACAAAGTGAACAAAAATAATTACTTGTGCTCATAAGAATTTTGAGAGCAACAATTAATTATTATTATAAGAATTTGAAATGGATACCCTCATTAAAAAAAAAAAAAAAAAAAAAGGAAAAAAATGGTCTTCATACGTTATTCACAATTCCTGGAATCATTTTATCATGCATTGGAAAATTCTGCCTCATAGTATGCTTTCTACTTAGAAGTCTTACAAAGCTCCACGTATATTAATGAATTAATATTTTAAGAAGTTCACTGTGAGATAAGCTGTTATTAATCCTATCCCAGAGAAATTATGTGGGTTGCCCAAGATCAAATAGGAAGACTTAACAAAACTAAAAATAGAACTTAAGTCTCTGACTCACATTTCTGTGCATTGCATGGAAAACCACCCTTTCAATCCTTTCTCTTTTTTTAATTTACCTTTACAGATTATTGCCAACCAGAACCATCAAGTGGTGTTATCTCACTTCCTACTGTTTACTGGGCTATCTTCTCAGGAACCTGATAATCATTACTTTCCTCAGACAGTGAAGGAACAAAATCTAGCAGAGTTCCCCTCTCCTCTGAAGGGTTTAATCACTAGTTCTTCTCTTCAAACATGCTCAGATTAGCTGTAGCTTTTGGGGGTTCAAAATACAGTCCAACAATGGATTTATACATTTTCACCACCACAATTCACAAAATAAGCACAAATTCATTAACTATCTGCATGCATAATAAAGCAATTTTCTCTTAAAATGTTAATTCTGTGCTATCTTCTACCAATCCTGAAAAATTACGTTACCTGACAACTTAGCTCTCAATAATCTTAAACTGTACGTTAAGACATTATTGTATTTTTTTCTTGTTTTCTATGGATCTCCAGTCAAATGTCCTGCTCTCAGAGGATGTATCTAGCTCAGCTAAGGTCTTACACTCAGTTCAGCACCAGTAACTGTGACACTAGACCTTGCATATGCTCCCCAGCTACACGTTGAAACAATACTTCTGTTTTGTTTCAGACTAAAGGTAAGTTATGGCTTTTGCTGCCTCAACAAACTTCCTGAGTGATTAACTGGAGGTCATCTGGAGCATAAAGCAACACAATTAAATTTCTCGGTTATTTCTGTGAATATTTTGGCTGCTTAGGCTAAAATAACTTGCCAGATATTTGAAATACGGCAAAAACTGGAGCCATTACGTATCTGGAGGCATAATCACCACCGAAAAGGAAAAAAACCAAAGAAACTCTCTGCCAAAATTAATCCTTGCTTGATTCTATTCAATATTATAGGTGAATTTATCCAAGCGCTTCCCACAGAGACACTATCTGACATTACATCCAGCAGTTGGCAGACACTGAAAACCTTTCTGCAGACAGCCAAAGTTGATGAATCTCTTAACTCAGTAAGAGCATATACTACTTTAGCCCTACCTTGCAGGACATAGCAAACAATCCATGCTTTTTCTATACTTGAAGTAGAATGCCTTTAAGTCATTTATGAAGGAAAAACATCATTATAAGGACAAGGAATTTCAGCTAAAATCCAAAGCAAAATAAAGTTCGGGCAGACAAAAAGATCTGACACAGAAGATTTCCTCCATGTTCAATAAATAAGAATTCACCACAAGAACAATTGCTGGTTACACAGTGATCAAGATGACATTAGATCTTGACCAGTAGTATACCCCAAAACCACTGAACTGACTATTACACCAGTCATTGATGAGAACTAAAGTGAGGCTGAAGGCAAGAAGGCAATAGAGATATATGCAAGTGCTCTCTGGCTTAGGAAAAAAACAAAGTGAATTGAAGCAGCATTCTGAATCTGGGGTATCTCCTACGTCACATTACTTCTGCCCGTTTCAGTAACAAAATATCTCACTCTTGCAATCGGCAATTCAAAAACATGCAGAAAAACTCTTAGCTTAAAAATCTAGGGTTTTTACTTGTCTTCTCGCCTACCAGGGCAGGATGGAATGTTTGTGAAAGAAAGGTGTTTAATGTTTTCAATTCCAACATCATGTAACTGTCACAGGAACCAAGGACAATATAAATGTATTAGCAATATATATGTTCAAAAGAGGAATATATGCTTCTCCAGAGGTATTTTAGACATTAAATTATTAGTATTCATTTAACATATATGGTAAACCTGCACAAAGCACCAGCCTTAGGAAAGACTCCAAAGTAAACATTGTAATACAAACCAATTTTCCCAGTCATGTTTGAGGAAACACAAAATATGCAATGAACCACAACTACTTGAAGAACAAACCTATTTTTGCATCACTGAAAAACAAGCAGGGAGCACAGCAGGCCTGCAAAAAAGTACCACTTTTACATTAAGAGAACAGATCTCACAAAGAACTGCGCAGTAGTGACCAGTATCATAGCAGTTGCTATACTTACATGTTTCTCTGGGTAAAAAGGCTGCTATTTGCTGCCAGTTTATTGGCCTCAGACAATTCCACTATCCTCTGCTCCAGTGACCTAATCTTCGAATCCATTGCATTGATCATCTGAAACAGAGCAATGTGCCTTTGAGACTGCACAACAGAAGTGATTATAAAAACAATGTTTAAAAAAAGTCTGAACTTTTTCCAGAAACAAAAAGAAGTAAAAGAAAACCAATCAAATGGCCAAAGGAGCATCACAGATGCAACTACTGGAGCTATTTACAACTGCTTTCTATTGCTTTAATATTAGGAGAAATCAAGCATCGTATTCTCAATGCACTAAATTATGGGTACACAGCAAGCTACGTGGCTACTTTTAAGGAAATACTCTTGCAGATACCTTGAATTAAAAAAACACGTCTTTTAAAATTAGTATTTATCAGTGGATTTCCTTCAAAACAGCTCAGCGGCACTACAAAACCTCAAACAAGATTATCTTGCTTGAAATCAGAGTCTCGGAAAGCTACTCTTAAAATGCTTTGATTTCCAATTCAACTATACATACCGCCTTCTGTTCAGCCAGGACTTTACACTTCTCACGGGCTTCTTCTTCGTGTCTTCTGAGCATATTCTCAAGTGCTTCCTTATCCGCAAGATCTTTCTTCATCTGATTTTCCAACACCTAAATGAAGACATTTCTTTTGTCTAAATTACATCTGTTTCACTGGGCAAAGGGCAAGGAGAAAGAAAATCATCCAGAAAGACAGACTTTTTTTTAAAAGCAATTGATCATATCTCAAGCAAAATTAAACCCAAAATGCAACTGCATGAAATCCGTGGAAGAGCAAACTCCGAAAAAGAGCATTCCTTCAGTTATCTCTGAAGACTGAATTTAATGATGGAATTTTATGAAGACATGGAGATACTGTAGATTTTTTTTAATTATTATTTTAAGTCATATAAACTGTGTTCAAGATATATCCCAGACTAATGCCGCAGAAAACAGAAAAACTCTATAACCCAAGATGAATAGCAGAGGACGTAAGGAAGTGCACAACCTTTAGCTGCCCTACCAACATGGCTCAGAAGTAATTTTTAAGTTCTGTAAGTACGCATGAGAAGGCAACTGAGCCCCATGAATTCAAGTCAGAGACACCAAATGAAACAGCTAAGTAAAAGACTTCTTTTTGTGGCATGAATACCTGTCATTAGGAACAGGACTGAAGTAACTAAATGTTACATCTTTTTTAAAAATGCATGTTATGTATGTATGTCCAGAGCTTTAAATCAGTTTTTAAACTGAAGGTCATTTCCTTCAAAGACAAGTTTTCAAAAGCACAAAGTCAGGACACCACAGGGTATTTTTTTACTGTTCCAGTTATAAACATCCCATGTCCTCTTTCACCCCTTTGAACCTCTTTCACCTGGCTTCCTGATTTCTCCTACTAAATCCTGTATCATATGTCCCCATAATACACTGGCTCTTTTTTTCTTTTAATTGTTTTTCCAGTCCCTATCCTCTTTATCAGTTTTTGTGTTACCACTTCCCCTTTCCCAAAATCTACCTCTGATCTTCCTGCTTTCTATCACTCTCCTCTCATTACTGATTACCACATGCTCTGGTCTGCCAGAAAACCTTCTTACTTCTCTCTTTTTCCTTCATATTTCTCCCATAGAAATTGCTTCTCTCCTTTTAAATACTACATCCTCTCATATTTAAGCTGAAATGTAGAATTCAAGTCCTAGGTAAACGCACCAGATAAAAGACTGCTGAAAACAGATTATGCTTGGTAGAAATAAAGATTCTTACAAAATGCATTTACTGGCTGACGTACTGCAGGTTCTTTAGAAAAATCCTCAGCCAGTGCACATACTCCTATTTCCCAATTTGTTTTTCCTAATTTTAGATGGTGTCTAGGATTCTAGTTCTAACTGTTTGTTAAAGTCTTACGCTACCCTGGAAAAGACAAAAACAAAGTGGGTGGTTTCTGTGGCTTCTTGGCAGATGTTACAGCTCCAAGAAGATGGAATTTCAGAAATGCTCTAGTATTTGCTGTATTTAAAACTTGCAGGTAGGCTGTGTGAATGCTCATAGAAAACCATCGGTAGGAACTGAAAGCTCTTTCAGGATGCGAGATCCAATATCCTTAAGTAAGTATTATTTAGTCAGCAATAGTCAAATTACAATCAACAACTGTCTTCCTATAGTTCTGACTTCAAATGCCACCTGTTTTAATGCAGTGCTGAAGACAGATAAGGTACAATGGCACGGACTAGAAGAAAAACTTACTCAGATTCCACTAAGCTCTCTGAACATTTCAGTAGTGGTAAGCAAGAAGGCAACTTATAAAACAAAGCAATCAGAGCCTAAAGGCAACTGTTTTTCCCTGAACTCATTCTACCCACAAAAGCTTGTAGGAAGATGATAAGAAGATATTTTTACTTTGAGTTTTTCCTCATAGAATTGTTCCTTCTGTTTCAGCTGCAACTCCAGATGTTGTGCTGCAATCTGAGCCTCACGATGCTTTTCTTCCAGCTCCTAAAAGCAGCAGAGATTCATATTCAGGCACAAAGAAATAGTAGGTGCTGTGTGTATACGTTACACAGGTATCAAACATTCATTCGTTCTCTTCTTTAAGGCTTCACACTATAAAAATCCCAAGACCAGGGCTGTCATAGCAAAAAAAACATTATGAGAGCTGCACATTATCAGTTTTAAGCTTTGCATGTTGCTGCTGACCCATCTACTGCAAAGCAGATATACTGCTAAAGACAAGATTTCTACTTCCACGGTAAGAATCTCCATTTCCCAGTAAAACATTCCCAAAGATAGGCCAAGGATGTTTTGTGAAAACAAGCAGTTATAAACACTTTATAGCTGCAGTGGCATCACGGGAAGTTCAGATCTATTTTTAACAAGGTCTCTCACTTGTTTTCTCACAGAAGACCTCAATAATGGGGCACTGCTGTCTATGCTTTTCATTCTACATTCACAGAGAGGGAATAGTATTTACTTTGCTATATTCCCCAGACGAATGTTGTCAAAATAACTGTTTATAAATTGCATGGAAAATGAAAAGTGCAGGATGCAATATATATGGTAGAACATACCAGAGTATTTTTAACCTCTCTACTTCACATCAGGTAGTTTGAGCCATGCACAGTAAGGACTGAAGTAATTTTGTATCTCAGAAGTTAGCTATTTCTGCTGTCCGACTATATTATTCAGGATATATCTATAATCCCCTTTCAACAGGACATCTCGCAAGAGTTGAGCGTAGAACTTTATGCTCATTCATTGTCGTATTTGCCATTCCAACAATTTCCTTAGAACAAGAGGCAGATCCAGGTCTGTCATTCACTACCACTGGGTTGACTCTTGCATAGACAAGTTCAGGTTTTGGGATGCATCCAGGTCTCCTGTCTGCCTTCATTACTGCATAGCACAGGAAAATTTCCTGGTATTTCTACTTTAGCTCTTTTCATATTCTCTTTTCTGATCTTCCTCATCTTGAAAACATACAAAGACTTTTTCCTCCAGTAATTGCGACAGACCTCTTTTTCCAGAAGTGAGAATCAAAGAGGAGGTTCACCAAAAGTAGGTCATCTACAGTGCCTAGTACCCGGCACTTCTGCAAGGAATGGAGATTGCTGCTTTTTGCAATTGAAATATGTCTCCCAGCAACAAGAGGGACAACTCACCTCCCCCAGAAGCCCACACGTTTCAGGTCCTGGCAGAGAATCAGACAACCAGATCAGCAGCAGCTTCAAAGCTATCAGCATCAGACTGCTCATACCGTAGCAGAAGCTTCACCAGTTTCTGCAGTGGCACTTAACAGCCAGTGTGGGCTTAAAAAGGTAATCTCTTACCGTCCCAGTTCTCACTTACTATTCTCTATGTAGCGCTAACTTTGTTATTAGCATCACAGCAATGATCTACACTTTCAAGCAGTAATAAGTATCTTCTCTGACTTGTTTCTTACTACTTCTTAGGCAATTCTTTACAGGCAGATCAGCAGGTACTTCTCAGATACTGCTAGATGAGTGTACATGAAACTAATGCCTTTATTCAACAATTTCCACCTTATTCCATGTGATTCTATATCTTCAGCTCCCTTCCTACCTTTCTATACATTCTCTACCAGGAAAAGTCAAAAAGTGTTTGAAGAGATCAACTTGAGGGAAGGAACAGGGTAGAAGCGGAGAAAAAAGAAAGCTGTTACCTTGTGCTCCCAGATCAGAAATGCAAGGGACTAGGAAAGACTCTACGGGATTATTTCTTCAATGCCTGTTTGATTTTTTTATAAAATACTTTTGTGTCTCTCCAACATTCTGTCAGAACTACATGGAAACTATCTATAAGAAGAGCTAAACATATCCCATGGTATAAAACAATTAGTTGGTATTTCTGCATTCCCTTCCAGTTTTTCCTCCACAGAGAACATAATCAAAACCAATGAACAATCCCCAAATATACACAAGAGGCTTATGAAACAATTCAAAGTTTTACACTATTTCTAAACATAAAGTTGGCTCTGTGCCCAGCAAAACCATAGTCTCCCTCTTCCCGTGCACTCAGGTTATCAAAACAATTTGAAAGAAACAGCACTATTAAAGAACTGATTCTACCTTTTCTTGAGAGCACTCGGGCATTCTGATGCTAAAGTCTACATATGCAGCTATTACCCAGAACAAGTATGGGTCATCTGTTGACTCCACATACCGTTCTTTATACATTTCCATTTGGCCTTCTTCAGGTGTTTCTATGCTCAGGATTGCTATCAATAATGTAATCTTTTTTTCCTTGTCGTATTGGCAACACAGAAAGAGAACTCAGGAGAAACACAAAATTAATTTAATTATTCCACTATACAATTATGCTTCCTGTCCCAGGGAAGTAAAAGTATTAGAAATACCCTCTGCTTGGTTCACTGTAGACTGACATACCAACTCTCTGTAAAGATTTAATAGGTTTAACAAGGAGAGAAACAAGAATTGCCAACAGAGAAGGTATGTGGGTGAAAATGGATTCCTGACAAATATTATCTTTGGAGACGAACAGTTTAGATGACTAATTTCTCTCTGCTTCAAAATATAAGCATTTCAAGTAGATCTGACCGCCAAATTCCTTTGCAATTTAGTTTAAAAGCTAGATATCAATGTTTTTATTGTTGCAGTATCCTGTCCTGAGAATGTTTTACTTCTGAAACAATCATTAGGTAATTAATTTAAATATTACTAAGTTGACTTAAAAGTGCTCCCACTGAGATAAGTAGAATTTTAAAGTAGCATTAAGACTAAAGGTACAGGGGTGAGTTTGTAACTAAAAGTGCAAACAGACTTTGAGAGCTTAAGCTTTCTCCATTATGAATGACACAAGAAACAACATCCTTTATTCAACAATTTCCACCTTATTCAATGCAATTCTATGTCTTCCGTCCCTTTCCTACCCCTTTCTTACAAACTCTTACCCTTTATTTTTCATTTTCACCTCTGCTCACCAGAATTTTTTCTGCCATCTGTTGAATCTGTTGAGATTTAGTTTGAATATCTTCCTTTAGACGGTTTTCTCTTCGTTCCACAGTCTCTAATCTCTTCACTTGATTCTCCAGAGAATGGCGCCGTTCCTGTAGAGCAATTATTAACTGCCATTTAGGCTAACCAACTCTGCATTGCCACAAAGCAATGAGTAGTTTCTAGAAAAAGTCAGCTGAAGCAGTTAATATATGGTTGTCTTATATATTCTAAAACCTCATCATGCCTCAAATCCCTTATACTAACCAGATGTCTTTATTGACTCCTCACTGAGAATAAAAAGCCTCTCAGTTTTCTTCAAAGAAATATATGCTTTTTAATTAAAAATGGATTAATGTCTGACATCACTTTCCCATGAATAGTTACTACAAGAATAAAGGCTGTTCAGTCGTCCAGATGAGGGTTCCTAAACTGAGACACATCCCAAAAACTAATTTACTTCAGACAGACATTTTCCACTCACCTCCGCTTCAAGCAATTTCTTCTTCATGCTTTCATTAGAATCTTCCCGATTCTGCAGTTTCTCTAACTCCTTCTCAGCTCTCTCCTTTGCTTGACGGATATTCTGAAGAAGTTCAGTTGCCTCCGAGCTAGCTTTCACAGCCTAAAGGTCCAAAGGAGAAAAAAAAAGAAAGGTATTATAAGAAAAACACACACACAAAAACTCAGTATGTGAAAAGCTCATAAATTCGAGATGGTCAACATTCTGAATAAAATTGCTACAGAACTTTGGCCTAGCAGTGTAAAATTAAGACAACCTACAATCACGTGCAGGAACCAAAATTCTAACTTCTGTTACATAATTCTTTTCTGTTTCACAAAAAAAATGTAAATCCAGGAGATCTACATGTTTGTCTTCCTGTACTGCAAGTTTCTAATTGTCTCTGTGTACTGAAAGTAAAGCCTACCCCCACATTCAGCTCAAGTTCTTTGAAAGAACTCACAAAATACTCTTACTAAAACACGAGGAGAATAACCTGTTGGCCTACAGATAATTCCTTAGAATTAATGAAAGGAGAAAAGGGGAGGGGGGATTAAAACATTACTATTTTGAAATATTAGAAGTACTATTTCTACATAGTTTTGGCCTCCTATTCACATTCTAAAACACTAACCCTTGAAAAAGCCCTCTCTCAGCAGGTGGCAAGTTTGAAAAGCTCTCTCAGTGGATTATTATGACAACCCCTTTCTTATCTGCCAAATGATCCCAGTAAGAGAAGTTCCCCTACTGTTCTTACAGTGCCTTAAGTGACTGATCACAACTGCAAACATTAGGTATTATGTACTTCCTTCAGTTTACATTCCTAAGGTATTTTAATTCTGTTGTGAATCCTTATCATTCAACATTTTTACTGTGAATAACTGAACTGGAAAGTAATTTTGTAATTAAAACAGAGTATACCGGGAGACTAAACCAAGTCCAACATGTATTTCACTAGTGAGCTAAAAACATCTGAACCCTGTCTTCAGAAGCAAGGGACCAGTGCACTGCATACAGCACACTCAAACTGGCCTTTTAAATTAGAATTTCTCTACACTACTCCAGTTCTGACTCAGCTTCATTTGTAAAAATAAACACCATTGACATGTCTCAAGAGCCGAAAGCATATTGAGAACACCAATGATTTCAGATACCAGTTCCCACCCCTCTTCCTTATCATCCCCCATGCTATGACTAATTCTATTTTTGACGATAAAACAAAGTGCATCCCTCCCCTGCATTGAGGTTTCGCTGGAAAATCTTTTGGAAAATTCACTTTGACCATCCAGACATTACCTTTGTCAGCTTTTCCTGCAGCTCCTGGATTTTGGCCTGCTGCTCTGTATTGATCTACAGTTAAAGAAAAAGATGGGGGGAAAGAATGTCATAAAACCAAAAAGGAAAAAACGCTCTCTACTTATGATACCACATTTAATTCACTTGCCAAAACTCTTTGTTTCTCCCTGTAAATTCCAACACATCAAAGTGCTCCTTGGCAAATCTAATCCCATTTTACTAACTTCTGGTTGATTTCATATTTTGGTCACCGAGTAGCTTGTTCAGTGTGAGAATACTCAGAATTCTTTTTATTTTTTATTTGCTATTCTTTATTCATGAAGAAAACCCTTATGTATCACTAACCTAACCCCAAACTCAGATTACACATAATGGCCTGTCTTTGCTTAGCTTCTGAACACAATCCATTAAGAACAGGATACCCAGACACAGCTTTATATCAAATCAGAAAGAATGGTGAATCACACCAAGAAAAAGATTTAAAAAATAAAATAAAATAGTGAGGAATGTGAGGCTGTGCATGCCATTGACTAGCCAAAGACACTCTTGGTTTTTGTGCGTAATATGAAAGACCCAGGAAGCAAACTCCAGGGCACTGAAGTAGCATACCTTCTCCAATTTGGAATACAATTCTCCCGCTTCATTTTTTCCTTGATCTTTAACCTGCAACTTAAATACAAAATATATAAAAGTCTCAGGAAAAGTTGTAGTACACTGGTCTTCTATCCAGTCATCACCTAATGCAATTTAAATGCAAGCATTTACACAAAGTATAAATGACATTATTTCAAGTGTACAAATGAAAGACATTTTGTATTCGTCGTACAAACCATACTAATCTTTAGAGGAAACACACACAACTTGTGTGTGTGTCTAAAACAGCACTAGAAATTCAAGCAAGCATCAGCCCCCTCTGCCATGAAGCCTAAACTACCTTTTGCAATTTGTTGTGACATTCAGTAGCTTTACGTTTGAATTCTTCAGCTGCCAGTCGAGACTCTCTCAACTCCGATTCATAAAGATCGCTACGCCTGCGAGCTGAAATAAGATCCTCTTCTAATTGATTCATCATCAACCTCATTTCTTCTACTTGAGCTTGATATTCCTGTAGTTGTGGTGGAAGGGAATGAAAAGGTATTAGATTTTAGAGGCACGAGGAGAAATACATGGAGCAGCAGATCCCCGAATATTGACTGCAGGCAAGAGGTGCATTTAAAAATATGTGGAAGAAAAGTAAAGTACAAAAATAAAACAGTAAGAGCTAAATAAAATAACATATCCATGGTGCTCTGTTTGAGTCTTGCCATTTTCAAGTCAATACCTCATAAAGTCAAAACGCTGACTTTGAGAGTGGCTTCACTGCAGAAACACTACATAAAAATGATAAAAATTGTTTTTATTTCTAATTTCTGAAATAGAAATGTGCCTTAGAGTTGATGTCTCTACTAAATGCCCAGATGCTCCCTCAAGATCTATTTTCTCAGGCTGATAACATGACAATTACCACAGATCTGCACAGCTTGGTTAAAAGGAAAGAAGGAGAAGCAGAGGGGTAGCATAGTGTGGCTTCTAGCTGTCAGTTATTTTCTCCTGACAGAGTTAAAAAGCATCATATTGCTCTGTATGGGAGTCAACCTAAAATCAAATATTAACTTAGAAAAACTGTCCAAAAATCACATTGCCCATAGAAGGTATTTGCCTATATAGGCAGAAATAATGATTCCCCCATGCAGGACACTGCAAGACAGGCCATTTGGACGGGGAAGGTGGGAGAAGAACAGAACATTTGAATTGACTATCTCAATGAGACTGGGTACTCAAACCGAGACTAGCTCATGAGATTGCTTCTTGTATCTTCACTGGAAAAAAAGAATTTAATTATGTTTATTTAGCATTTACTAAGTCCTGTAAGTATACTTTTTATACAATTACTCTAAAAAAAAACAAAAAACAAAAAACAAAAAACAAAAAACAAAGCATTTTTTATGAAGCTGAGAACAAGTAGAAAACATGCACATCAAGAGCTAGAAAAAAAGATTATGAAGGACTGACAGTGGGGGAGTCTATCTTTTTTTCCATTTTAATATCTTACAATATGCCCGACTACCCCCATATTCAAAAGAGTAACTGTCTCATGACAAAATCAGGTTTGTCATCACTCCTTCCAGACAGCCAGCTGTCTTTAGTTAGACAAGTGATTGCATGAACACTGACCCTAATGTCAGCCTGTGATTCTCTACCAACATGGAGAGCTTATGCAGATATTTAAAGAAGCTGGGCCTTTAACAGATTGCTTTGCTATCCGTCACAGGGAGCATGACAAAATGGCTCTTTGGTTTGTATTCCTCAAATTGGTTCTTCAGTTTGTAAGGCAGACAGGTTACCTAGTCTTTCTAGTTAGTGTCTCTATGGATGATCTTATTTTCTTTCTTGAAAGAATTAGAGCCTTTTTATAATAACTGAGCATACATTAACTCAAATATTCATTTCATACACATTTGTGAATAAAAAAGGCAGAATGATTTGAAGGAATACATGTTCCGCTCAGAGATCATAATTTGTTAAGACTTTCTAAAATACTTGGCTTTTATATCAGCAAACACTTGAGCAGAGAATTACAGGTATGACTACAGTTGCCACTGTGAAAATGAGTGTTCGGGAAAGGAGGAGAATAGGGAGGGAGAAAAGGAAGAAGAGGAAGCAGTAATATTTCAAGTTTTTTGTTTCTTCACATTTGCAAGACTATCTTTGATAAATCTCATGGTCAGGTCAGAGGAACAGCAGACATCACTCAAGGCGACACAGAACGATACCTCTTACATATGCATTGCTCATAGTTTAAAAACTATCAAGACATACTTAAGCATGTATTAATGGACAGGCAATGCTCAGGTCACATACCTGAAGCAAATCACATTCTAGTTGTTGCAAGTTCATCCATTCATATGGATCTTCATCAAGTAACGACCAGAACACAGGTTTATTTAAAAAAACCCAAACCAAAACCAACAAAAAACAAACACACATCCCAAACAAACAAAAAAACCACAAACCCACCATGCTTTTCTATTCAAGTACCTGGGGTTAAGTTGAAGCTACAGTCTTGCCCTGAAAATACCAAATACCTAATTATTGGGTTTTGAAGATTCTGATTTGCTGATAAATTTTACTCATTCTCTCTCAAGCTTCAGGTTTTCAACAGCAAAACTCTAAGGGACTCTTCCATCTCACCTCCCAGTTCCCTCTGACTTAAAAATAATGATCCAAGTCTTTAATGGCTGAGGTCCACCTGCTGGCATGAGTCAGCGAAAACATCTCTTGCATATTTTGTTGCGGTGTTCTTGCACATAGGTTTCAGATAGCTCAGAACACTATGCCAGATGTGAAAGTCTGCAGGACATTAGATTCATTTGTTGACCTAAGCAGCATTTTTATGTCATCATGAATCTTCACAAGCCAAATGAAGAGATTCTGGGACAAAATATTTGGTTAAAAATTACTTGCATTGTTTTTCCTCTGTTACATGTATATGTACTGCCTAAAAATCTATTGATATTTATCATCACCCAAAGTGTTCCACATTTAAAGCAACTTTGCTAACAAAGCACCAGACCACAGAGTAATGCACTTTAGATCCCTTGTATTACATAACACTACTATCCAGAAGAATGCTGTAGAAGTCTATGGAGGCCTGCTACATCCAGAGGGTTGTTTTTGCATTTCATTACTTTTTACATAAGACCTGCTTATGTCTGGAGAATTATTAACAAGGTTTCTGGGCTTCCTTGTCTCGAACGCTATGAAATTAGTCAGTTAATGTTTGTAAAGTGCTTTGAAGATGAAAAACAACAGACAATGGCAAAGAATTGTTTGAACGTCATAGCAAATTTCAATTTCTTTTTCTCAATACAATATGTTGCTATTAATTCATAAAACTGAACAGGTTCTGTCTTGTAGACCATTTTAAATCCTAAAAATGTCCACATTTGTCACCATATTTTCATTTAATTTTGACATTTTTTTCCTTATGAACAACTGTATGGATTAATGAATTTTCAACATTCTTCCGGTGGAAAAAAATTACGAACATCTACTTTGCAAATACATTAAATTAGGACAAGAACAGTTAGGCAACACAGATTCTATTTTGAAAGACTATTAAGCATTTTAAATAGTCAGATAAGAAAGAATTAAAAAAAACAACACAAAATTAAGGCTAGCTCAGTTCTCGTCCAGGTGAAGATTCATTAACTTGTTGTGAAATTTATATAGCTTGCCCATTTAAAACGGATAGTTCATTTCTAATACAGCATCTTACTAAAGCACTGCAACCTTCTCCTAAGATGGTTTTACAAAGTACTTTCAGGACTAGGAAAAGCAAAACTGGAAGTTTCGAGTTTGTGCTTACTTGCAATATACACAAAAGTGTAATTTTGTTGCTTCCCATTTTGTTTAAGAAACCATGTGAAAACACACAGATTGGGAGTCATCACAGCCTACCAACATAAAACGTAATCCTGGCAACACAGCTAGAATATGCCAAGAATGCCTACTTGTAGATAGCCACTCTGCTCCCCGAAGAAGCAGGTATACCTGTTCTTTGATCTCTTGCAGTTTTCGGCTTTGCTCTCTGATATCATGAAGTAGCTGTAGTGCCTTATCATCTTCCTGAGAGACCTCCATCCGTGCCTGCTCCAGGCTTCGCTTTAAGCTCTGCAGAAAGCAAAATGTTCAATACATAGTCTGGTTTTTCGGATGGCTCTATAATAAAGATCTTTAGCTATACAAATGCCTCCTTGACTGCAGTGAGGCATCAAAAAAATTGAGGCACCAATAATGGAACCCTAAAGAAATTCATGGCCAGTGCTGCTTCTGTCTGGATAGAAGCAGCCCATTTTAGAAACGCTGTTTACTACACTTACATGTTAGTCCAAATCTCTACTTCTTCACATTAGGTTTAGAGACAAAAACCAAACAGAGATCACAAAAGGCATTCATTATTGACAGCATTTTTCTATTTTTTATCTAGCACTATTAATTCACAACCTAGATACAATCCTTCAACTTCATGTTACTAACAAGCTTATTCATTTTTCTTGTTGCTGTTAAGCGAGTTAAATCCTTTAATCATCATTAACCTGCTACAAAGAACAGAAGAGCTGCTTCTGTATCTCACCACATACCTTACCTGCAAATTCTGACAGACCAGTGGTCCTCCTATCAACTGTGTATTATTCTTCAACAGAAAGATACAAACTGAATTTTATTTATTTACCTAGTAGCATTTGGTATAGAAAAATCACTCGGCCCCGTTTTAAGATATGCTTCCCAACAAACAAACCCATCAGAAATGCTTTTCAGTTCTCTGAAAGAGAGTATTATCTGGATTTTTGTTCCTGGTACAAGAGAGGAAACAGACTATTATATCCAACAGAAAATACAGAGACTATTAACTAGAATGAAAATACCCTCATTGGAATCTTGCCAGGACAACTGGGCAAACATTCCAGCTTCCATGAAAAACACCAAATGATCTTTGAAGACATGGTTTTACAGCCTCATTTTTATATTCTACCTGAAAAATACCACCTGTCCTAGCATCATCCCTGACATTACACTGGGGAACTGGATCAGTCTGAACTCTGAATACCACAGATGGAGGCAACCCCATTGTTTCCTAATCCTCTTATTTGTCCTTGAAGATTTCTGTCTAGATACTGATTAGGCCCCATCCTCTTATGGGTAAGACACCTGCAAGAAGTCAAACCCAAGCATGTTCTAGCACAGCCAGTAAGACAAACATCAAAAATAGTTTCAGCAAGACCAGGACAGTAGTTATTCTTGTACGTTCTAAGCACATGACCATGAAACAAAGTTTGATCAAAACCATCAAGCAAGCCTCTGCAAACAATTCAGGGCTCCACGTTCAACCGATATCCTCTCACATATTATTTTCTCTCCATCAAGTACCCCACTGAAACCATGATGGAAGAGAAAGGCAAAGACCACCAGATTTCAGGCTTTCAGAGCTGAAAGGACTGGTGTAAGAGCTCACACTGCATTCTGTGATATAGGTGGCCAGGTCCTGCTCCAGGAGGGATCGCTGGGTCTCAGAGGCTTTCAGTTCCACCTCCTTTTGGCTAAGTACAGCCTCCACCTCTGACACTCTCCGGTGCAACCGCGTCATTTCCTGCTCCATCTGCAATAAATATCAAGAGGTTATAAAGGGAGCTTCAAAAGCTTTGTTAACTGCTACTTGCAGAGCTCTGTTTGTAAGGAATTTGTCTCCAAGAGACTTCTAGCTATGTTTCTCCAAATGGTGTTTAAATTCCAATACCATTGTCTCTGCTCCAGGAATGCACAGTTCTTCTTAAGGAAAAGTAGTAAGTCTAAGTCACCCCATTCATTCAAGCTGCTTGTTCATATTCAGTCATTCTTCGAACCCCAGTTAGCAAAGACGACACAATCATTTTTCACCTGACTTGCAGAGATGGGTTACTTTAACCTTATCCCAAATCCATGCTGGACCAGAAGATGGTTTCCCCCCATCTCCTTGTCAGGAGCAAATGGTCAAATCCAGAACAGCGCAGGGAGAAAAGTAATTGAACTCTCATAAAAGTCTCAAACAAGCAGTAAGTTTTAAAACACTCCACCGGGTTCCCTTTATTGGAGCATAGCAACTGTTATAAGATGTTCACCATGACCGGTGATGTGACAACAGTTATATAAGTAGAAGCTGATGAGTTAGGAAGAGAACCTCAGAACAGTACTGCTGTAATTGTGCGTATGATGAAGAGGCACGGCCTGCAGGAAGAAGCAGTTGTCTGTGTCACGCTGAGAAAAGGACTGTTTAAAATCCAGAGCCGTTTCTTGTTAAGATAAAAGTATCTAGAGCAACAGCATGGCCTAAATTCATCTCCCTCTGTATTGGACAGGAAGCCACCTCACTGAAGGAAAAGCACTTTGCCCACCACGAGTCTGGATGATCAGCAGCATCTGACAGATCCCTGGACATACAGTGGTTGCAGATTCCTGGAGCAATGGAGATGGCCAATCGCATAAATAAATACCTTGTGACACTTGTCCTGAGCGTCTTGGAGTTCTTTGCTCTTGAGAAGAAGTTTCTTTTCCATGGAGCTGACCTTGGCTGGAGAATCCACACTTGAAAAAACAGATCTAAAAGAGCAAAGCCAAACAGCACATGAATACAGGCAAAAGGTACAGAAATGTGCATTTATGCAACCTTGGTAAAGTCACTGGGTACTTACTTATACCAGGATAAAAGAAAAGTGCAGCAATCACAGTCTCACAGCCATCACTTCAGATCAAACATACCATAAAACCTGATGACAGTACATCATTATTAAATAACCCATGCATATGTCTAGTTACAATATCAGTATTTTCCATCAGTGACTTCTATGTCAGAGAGCAAAACAATAAATCACAGCAGCATTTCTGCATAACTTGTACAGATTTATAAATGTAACAAAAACAAAGCATAAAGTCAACGTAACCATTTGGAAAGAACAAATTTTCAGAGAATTGCTTTTTATTTTGTACTTTATTTTTAGAGATTTTAAAATTATCATCAGAAGAAGAATTTAGTATCCTTAGTTACCTTCTGTGAATCAAAATTGAACTGAAACTTTCCTAACCCAATTCATATGATCCCTAAGAACTCAATCGATATCAATATGATTAGTCACACTGCAGAACTTCAGAGTTCCACTTATAAGTAATTTTTTTCATGAGACACAACTTAACTATACTAGTCAAAACCATTTGGCTCCAGAAACCTGAGGAAAAATATTTACATGTTCTTAAACTTTCTGTCTAATTGGGACTCAACATTTAAGACGTTTGCCATTTCTGTTAGTCTAAACTTTTTCTAGAAAAGGACATGAAGCCACTCAGTGTTTTGGAGCGTATTTTTAGTGCTTTGCAGTCTTAAATATGTAATTTTCAACCAAGAAATTAAGCACACACATCAAAACATTATTTTAAAAATCACATTCTCCCTCACATAAAATGATTCAAACTAGATATTTAAGCAGTTAGTGATGGAAGTAGTGTTAACTGATAGATGAAAACACAGAAGTACAATGAAGGTGCTAATAAAAGATCAGTCTGCCCACACATTGCTTTCTGCTTCTCCTGGCCACAGTTTGGTATGCAGCCAGTTATCCCCATGGAGAGAAATGAGCTTTGAGCAGCTCTCTGCATATAGCCATACACCCACACACAGCAGCAGTCTCTTCTTAACACCAAGGAAAGTTTGATTCCATCACCACCATTTTCTGAGAAAAGCCTACTCCTTAATCCAAATACATATGCAGGATAGTCACAAAAAAAGACACATGGATTTTTATGAAGATGCTGCAGCAACATATCTGTATCGAAACAGATCTTCAGTACCACCACCTTAAGCAGTCATTAGGAAACACTGTTTTGATACTAGCAAACAAACAAAGCAAAATTCACCAATTCTGCCTTGAAAGGTCAAATATTAATATTTCTACAGAAACCTGATATAGAAAAACTTAGAAGAAAGAATCCTGCATGTCAACAATACAGATATGATCAGGACTTAATAAAAAACAAATGCTAAAAGTGAATGCTTAAAGCATTCCTTTAGTCCTAGTCCAATCCATCTGATCCATCAGATTATCATATTTAAAAATCAATTTATAAAGTGTCTCTATACTCCTACAGAGAAAAGGCAACCATCTGAGAAAGATGCATATTAAATCCCATAACAGCTGGGTGTACAAACAAGGCTAAAAATGAATAGTTGAGAAAAGCAGTCTAAAAATACAAATTAAAGCTCACATTAACTAAAAAAGACACTAAGGAATCTGCTTTAAAATGTTAATCAAATATATGTAAATAGCTGCAAATGTGTACTGACACAAGTCTGAAAATCTTTTTGTAAGAAAAATTTAGCTTTACAGGTCTGAACTGTACTGGCTAAAGCAAATTTTTTTTTTAGTTATAGTTTCAACATTAACTATCACCTTTTTACTTTTATTCTTTTCAAATCTGAGATGCTACCTAAGAAAACTCTAGCCTTTTCTCACAAACCTGGTTTTGTTTGCTGCCTCTATTTCACCTCCCTAAAGGGGCTAATTTTGTTATATTTGCTTATTTTATTTGCTAATAAAAGAATCAGAGCCTAATATTACAGGCTCCATTTTGCATTTCAAAAATTTCTCCTAGCAAGCCAGCTTAAAGCATCCATAGGCACTGCAACACAGTAAGTAACAGGACAGATTCAGAGAAGAATGTAGAGAGATCTGCAAAGACACGTTGTTCAGCCAGGCACGATGTGATGGGACAGAGCGCAGGGGACTTGCACTGACCGAAGTTTGAATTCCTTTAGGTGACTGTAGAGGGAGCTGCTCCTCAGGGTTGGTGCAAGTTTTGTAAGGGAAGAGAAGGCTACAAACTAGAACCAGAATCTTTCTTCCTCAGCCCTGTGCAAAGGGAGGAAGAAATTCCTTAAAATATATGCCCTGGTGACACAACGATTTCCGTGTCGTAGAAACAGTACATCTTATCTCCAAGTGAAACTGATTTCAGTCAGCACTGGAGACACAGTTTTTAACAGACATCCTTTCCCAGTAATTCTTTCCTGTGTATAAATTATATTAGAACAACTTCATGAACATCCATAGAACCTTCGGAGTATCAGAAAGGGGGCAGAGGAAATCAAGAGAAATGGAATACTGTCTAATCTAATAAGCCTTGTCATGGTGATATAAGCTCTCGACACTGCATGACAAGGTGGAAAATACCCACATTGCTGGGGCACTTACATTCTTCCTCAGTCAGCATCATCTCAGAAATTAAACACATACAATCCAACATCAAAAGCCATGGTGCAAAGCTAACATTCAGGTTGGTACCATCTCAGAATATTTCATTTAATTAACTGCTACATCTGGATCAATTCTCTCAGCACAACAGCATTTTCTGCCTTTTCCTCTGAAGTATGAAAAAAAAGATTAACAAAAGGTAACCAGTGCACAGCAACAAGAAAGTTGCAATAAAAGATTAAAAAACCCCAAAGTCAGTATAGACTTAAGAGTACCAAGCACTGATATTACTAGCTGTGCCAAGTTACTTTCAAAAGAAGCACTGCTTGCATGACTAAAAAGTTAACTTGCAGCTGACTTCCTACTGATTTCACAGCTAGATCAGCAACAGCCTTGACCAGCAGAACTATCAGAAACCGTGCTAGTTGTGCAAAAGCTCCTCCAGTCTTAACGTGGCTGAGATGAAGAAGAAAAAAAGTATTAGTATAGGAAAAGCTGTAAGACGATTCTGGGGTATCAATCAAGCTCATATCCTAGCCTCTCTTGTGCATCATACCTCATACCTTCCTTTGTCCTTTTATGCCACTCTCATAAACCCCCAACTCACCTGTGCTTCTTCCTTCTCACAACGATTGACACCATCTGTCCTAATCCTGGCCCCCACACAACATGCCTATAATCTCATCCCCCGTCCCTCATGCTCTATTCTTTTTAGCATTATACTCATCTGTACCTTCCGCCCCCTCGTAAATGCTTGCTCAGGCCTAAAAAAAACCAACCAAAAACAAACAGTGATACCATCAATCTGTGAATAGAGCTAGTTGAAGCAAAGCATATTTTTGGTATGCTCATCCTTGTGCTTCCTCTTTAATCTATCTTTGGTGAAAGAGTTTACCAGAACATGACAAACTGTTGGAAGAAATCAGTAGTCCTTCTTTTTGGATGAATGGCCCATTTTAACTCTCAGTATTTTATAATCACAATCATAAATCCGTATCAAATTTAAAAGGAAAAAAAAAAAAAAAGAAATCTTTAAAAATATCACTTCTTAGGAACTTACGGAAAAGATCTGGACCATCTACCAAAGCCTCACAGACCACAATTCAAGAATTACTAGGATTACATTTATTATATTCTGATAGATAATTAAAAAAAATAAAACCCTATATCAGCAACTGAGATTAGGTGCTAGTCCCACTGTCAGCCTTGCCTGTGAATATAACTCTAGGATCTAGTTTAGCAAGTATTTTGTATTAACTTAAGTTTTGTATCGTAAGTAGTCAGGCCCCTTTAGCTCCTTAGTCCAGTCTAAGAGAGGACCAGAGGCAGGCAAAAATTTACATCATGAACTTTTTTTTTTTTTTAATTAGGTATTTTGGTATATTTCATTAGGTATTTATTTTTATTAGGTATTTTAGTATATTTGGTTAGCCCTGGATTTATAACATATTTACCATCTTATGCCTTAGGGCTTCTGCTAGTCACCTGCAAAGGGCTAGAACAATTTTCTTTCACCACTTGATGCATATTTCTGGCATCTAAGGGTTTTTCTCACTTGTTCTAAGCACTGGAGATCAGCCACCGTTAGGGACAGGAAGTGAGGTGGGGCTGGCTTTTAATGGAATTAAACTCTCAGTTGCCTGTTACCTTGTCACAGTCACACACTCGCAGCCAAACCAGCAGCCAGATTTGCAGTCAGGCAGGCATTTCTCCCCCATATAAAGAATTCAGAGGCCATGATGGGCGAAGGAGTTAGCTGGTCCTTCTCTGCAGCCGGATCCCAGTTCTTAGAATCATATAGGAGATTTATTTAACAAACAGTTTGCTAGTACAGGAACCTATGACAGAAGCAATGCCCTTGATTTCTCCTAATTGCTTCCTACAACATATTATTGTCATGCTGTTTGCTCTTCTGTTAAATCTTACATTTGTTACAGGGTCACAAATTCTCCCCAAAACTCATACTATGGGGCAACATACAGAACATTTTAATTCAATGGATCCTTCTGAACCACACACTGTCTATATAATTTCTGGCACCAGGTCTAAGTGACTTAGGTGAACACTTCTAACACTAAGTAGTTGGGAGAAAGAGGAGAATGGAAAAGAAAACTTATTTTATCCTTCTTCTGTCCATCTTTTTTTAACTGCCTTTTCTCTGAAGTACTTGAAATTCCTAGCTCAGCTATGGCTTCTTACTGTCCAGTGAACAAGGGCAAGGGTATAACCCTAAACTTCGTAACTTGACAGCCCTCAAATTAGAAGCAATGAAAGTTTCAAGGACCTTGTTAATGGCACTCTGCAGTTGGCTGGCCTAACCATGAGCAGCACTAGAGGCATTAGAGCTATCATGCTGCAGACACAGGAAAACAGATCTGCATCACTTAGCAACCATAAGGGTTAGACTTTCAGAGGAAAAATTTTAAGAAGAAAAATTCTGGACCGATAAACTTGATGACTTCGGACCTTCCAGAGAAGACATACCAAGACTGACAAAAGATAAGCCTACCACCCATTTACTGTTCTCTTCCCCATCTAGAATTTGATATTCAAGCCAGTGTGGACAGAAACAGTACTTTATTTCCTCAAGTAAAACATACACCACATGGTATTTTATAAGTAAGAAGTTATCTTTATGACCCAGTGTTGCAGTGATATTGAGAATAAACTAGTCACTGCATTATTTAAATACAGATATTTTCAAGTCTCCATACACTCTTTGCCATATTTAAATCACCTTCTTAGAACAAAATGCAAGTATTTACTGATAAAAATATCAAAGTGCATTTATTGAGATCTCATTCTAAAAAAGAAACCACTAAGATCTACTTACATTACAATTATTTGGGGGAAAATTAAGTACATGATGTCTTTCTGTTCCAGCTCAGGAAAAAACAGGCCAAACCAAGCAGAGATTTTACTTCAGTCATAATTTCCCCAGAGCACATTAATCTCTATATTCTTTCGCTATACCCCTTCTCATCTATTACCAAAATTCAACTATAACTTCAACACGCATTTTTGGTATTAGCTCCACAAAGAAAGCACATCAATCATTCTTCTATATCTATATTACTTTTTAGCCTTCAACCTCCAACACAGATATACCACCGTTCCTGAGACTACCTCACACACCTCTTCAGTTCCAGTCCTGGGCCCCGATTACATATACATTTTTACCATATATATATGTGGTCACTGTTGAGCGTCTTCTGACTGTTACATGAATGGTCATGTAGCCTTGATAGATGGATTGCAGTTCCCCAGGCAGAAAAGATAACACCATAAGTTATTTCACTTCTAAATCAAGATAGATTTTAACCCCAGGTATCTACAGATGTAACATTCCATTCTTCTAATTCTGCTGACAATATTAGATCATTTCACCAAAAGAATACTTTCTTGGTTGTTATGTCCTCCCCCTTCCTTCCTCTTCTGTCACAAAAGCAACTATGCCGAGGAGGGACAGTCAAAGATTCCCTTTTTATTACTGGCATAACCATCATATAACCTTGATTCACGGTGTGGGCAAGATCAAAGATGTCAACAGTATCACCAGATTTGGTTATACACTTACCGCAGAGCAACTATCACAACCAATACGACAAAAAAAATGAAAACTTGATTAAGACAGATTGACAACGAAGTCTCTTAAGGGAGCTAACTAGCAGCAATGAACGATGGTTGACATGAAAACACAGTGCCTTAGTGCATTGAGTCACTAACCCAGCTAAAACCATTGCATTCCTGAGAGGCCTCATGATACTGAGGTAAGGGCTTCCCAACTTAACGTACTGCACTAATACTTTTTCAATATCTCTGTCATCAGAAACTAGCCACCCACCACAACAAATGGTTTATACCATACTATTTATATTCTTCTTTTTCTCCGACTCCATTCTCTCAGAAAGCATGTTTTCTTTCAACTGAAAACCATTTTTTCTAGATCTTTACCTCCCTCCACAAACACATACCCTGCATACTTCATCTGAATCTCCCGTCTCTTAACACACAATACAGCAGTGACCAGTCTTCGTATTTAACTTGACCCAACAGCACACAGTGAGCTGCCACGAAGCTCCTTCTCTTGTTCACTGACCAATCCACCACTGCATATTCTCTGATTAGTGGAGCTCCATTTCTGTGGATCACTGATTCAGCCTTACACATCCCCAGCACTTGGTGCCCACTCTCTGACCCAATAAAATAACCCCCCCCGCCTTTTCTATCTCTGAGCTCCTCAGTATTCTTCTTTCGGGGATCTGCAGTACCAGAAATGCAATCACCTACTGCTCCCTGGTTAACAGCAACAACTAATCCAAAGTATTTGAACAACAATTTTAACAATAACTGTGTTAGAATCAATCCTTCCATTCCCTTCCTTCCCCCTCATCCCAGAAATAATCACAGAATGGCAGGACATGCACAAGCCACAGCAGCAACAGATAAAGCCAGAATCTGGCAGCTTCCCTAAAGCAGAGTACAGGCCAGTTAAAACAGCTTTTCCCCACACACACCATCCTCACTGTAACAAACCTTCACATTTTTCCAATGGTCCTATCCACCTAAGCAGTAATTCCTACTTACTCTGATCTGAGGATCCCTAATGCCTTGATGAATGAAAACCCCACAAACGGCAAATCTTCACCCGAGAAGCCTGCTGGGTTCAACTGGCGCGTAGAGGATAAAACCCGCGAATTCTTCTCTGGTTCATCAAAATTTGAGGTGTCATCATCAGACTTGAGAGTAGGAACGAAGGGGGGAGGAGCTGGTGAAAAAAGCAAGAAGAAAACACAAAATTCAGCTACAGTTCACTCTGCAACAGTCCCACTCATTCAGTGCTTGCAATGGCACTGCAGCTCCTGCTTTTAATCTTGCTAACACAAGCAGACTGAGCTGCTGCTCTCAAACGGTATTACAGCAACAAGAGATTAACCCTTAAGCTACCAACATGGCTACCACTCTGCAGGCAGAATGTCTCCCACACTGATTAAACTGGGTTTTAGGTTGGGGATTTGAGATTGTTGGGTTTTGTGGTTTTTTTTCCAGGTTAGGGATTTTTTTTTTTTTTTTTTTTTACACACACACATTGAATCAAATCAAAGCACCAGGCTAAGAAAATCATTACTGTAATATAGCTAAAATTAATTAAATTGATTCCTATGGAAAAAGAAAATGTCTCCAACCTATCCAATTAGTGACACTACATGAGAATGTAGCCTGATCCTTTGGTAGTCAGCTAAGGGATATATCTACCCTTTAATACTACCAAGAATCTTACCAGCATGGGCTTCTAATCAACAGCAAACTGATCTTTCTCCTGGAAGATTCTAATAAACTATAGCTACTAGAAGCTAATTGGCCTTTAGGAAGGTAAGAAATATCAGTAAAATTTTATTTCTCTGAAAGAGCTTGCTAGATCTGGAACTCTTGTTGGGACGCTACTGCAGTCTGGCTCTGATACAATCAGCTCTGAAGAGAGGTGTATATATAGCAGGAATGACAATGTATTTCTTACCGTAATTTCTAAATTGGTACCACTTTAAAAGTTAAGCAGTTGTTTAATTTCAGCTCATTTTCGCTTCAGTTTAATTAACCAACAGAACAAAAGAACAAGTTCTCAATGATGTGCAGCACCCAAACTACCTGCTGGCTTGACTACGTGTGTGAAAGGAATGAATGCAAAAGCCTGCTGGGCAATTCCTACCTCATTAAAGCACGTTTTCCAAGATTTTTTTTTAAATTATTATTTATTTCATCACTCAGGTCCTCACTCACTGCAAATCTACTAATCTTTTTTTTGCTCTATAAAGGAGACAGCTCTTCAGTCAGCAACTAGAATACAGCCCATTGTCACAAGCTGATGGAAGTGTAGTGTGCTAAAACCGTTACCATGGATCCAGTATAGATCTCCGGTAGCTGAAGGGCTGATGAGAATTGAAGAACCAGGAACAAACATTACAACCCCTGCAGTGCAGGCTCCCTGCTCCTCACTCTCTGCATGCTCGGAGTTTAACCCTACCTGCCTGCATTCGTGACAGATGCTGATGCTTATCTGACTGACACAGGCAGAATGAGTCACGGCTGGAGCTTGCTAGCTCCCTCTAGGTTGCCAAAGCCTTTCACAGCCCGCTTTTTAACTCTTCATTCTCTAGACAAATGTACGCTTAAACTACCCATCAGACCAGCATTAACAGCCCCCCCCAAAAAAAATATCTGTCTGTATAAACTGCCAAATCACAACTACACATGCAGACTTTGTTAGCAGCTCCCCAAGGAGCCATTCTGACGCTGCTCCCAAGCAGGGAAGTGAGAAGAAATTGCATGAAGCAGAGAGGATGCTGCTCACGTACAGTAGTTCCAAGTACATTAGAATGAGATAAATGGGGGAAATACACAAATTAAATAGGTTCTGTAGTAAGCAGTTTTACTTACTGGCTCCAGAACATTTACATTTTCTGTCAATATCATGAATTTATTAATTTCTGCTATTTTCTTGGCTATAATATAAATTTAGATCAAACATAATGCTGACATTTCTGTACTGTAAACATAATTTTGGAATACAGATTGTTGATTAGGATCTGTATTTTTTTTAAAATTCACTTAATGTCAGGATAATGTCCAGCTACTCTTTCTTGCTTTAGAAGCAACAGAAAACAGTTTGTAAATATTTGCATTAAAGATGATATACAAGCCCAAAGTTACAGTTAATTCATAGCAGAGGAGGATACGTTCAGGAATTAATATTTTTTAGTTTAGGACCTCTGCTGAAAGAATTTTGCACATCCTCTTACAGGAAGGGGTTGCTGTGGGCTTTTTAACCTTGTCTTTGAAGACAGATACTGTCTATGAGGTAAAGTAATAGAGAAAACACCAAACTATTCACTTTTCTCTGGGGAAGTCTAGAACCTTTCTTAAAGAGGTAGCAAAAAACAACATAGCTGCCTTTTTATAATGGTGTAACAACCCTGTTATATACTCCTCAGAGTTTGACAGATAACTTCATCTTTGAAAGAGAGATCTAGTGCCTAACTTCTCACCAGAAATTAGCCAAGATCTTAAGAGTCGTCTTCAAGCCCTTGCAATTAAAAAGAAAGTCTTTCCTCTTACCAATAGTAAGAATTCCTAGTCAAACCAAATGCATAAAAGAAAATATAACTTAAATATGCCTAAAATTAGCATGCACATAAAAAGATGAAAAGCACTCAATAGGGGAAAAACAGATGCAAAAAGAACTGAATGCAAGACAGAGCAAACCTTTGCAACTTGTGGGAAACTAGTTTAAAGAGCACAATGTTTTACACTACAATTTCCTCTAATGTTGAATAAAAGATGTGAACAAAGAAGAGAAATTGTGAACACTAGATTAAAAAATAATGAATAAATCATTTGCCCTCTATTTTGCATTCACTAAAAATCCACAACTAACAGTCCAAAAACGCTCCAACTTTGCCATATAACCTTGTTACAGCATTTGTATCAAGAAATAGTAGCAACTAGAAAGAAAACTTAGAACAGTCATTCAACAAAAACACCTCTAGATGTTAAGTAGTTCTGAACTGTCAACAGCGACTGAAAATGAGAAGCAGAACTCCTTCAGAAGTTTCAGGACACTGAAGAAAAACTCACTTAGGAGTAAGAGGGAGTACATTTAAGGGGAAAAAAAAGATAGATCCACTCTGTCTGATTTTGTTAATTATTTGGTACCTTCTTCATAGTCCTTTAATCCTAAAACTAAGGAGTCCTTTGTCTGATGTCCAAAGTATCTACAGAATAAACAGGGTAGTCTTGTAAAAACAAGCTAAAACAGATGAGCAATTTTGTTCTCAAATGTCGGTCACATGGTGACATAATCTCTAGTTAATTATTTCTTGCTTAAAATCATGACCGTCACACAACTATAGTATTTTCAGAACAAGATGAAGATTGGTGAATGCAAATACAATGATGTGCTTATCAGTTGCTTCTTTAAAATGGAAGTATCCCTTAGTAGAGGTCAACATAAGCCTCTGAGAACTAAATGTTAAAACCATGCCATCACATCTGACAAGGTGACAAATTTGCACTTTTTCAGGCTCACCCCAAACAGAGGCAAAACTAGTACTCAAAAATACAGTAAACCCAATGCTTCTACTCATACAAACTGGTTGGGTATAAAGACCTCTTTTTGCCTCCGATATGTTACAAACGAACATACATGTTCTGTTTACCATTTAAAGCATCTTGCAGAGAACTGCATGTTTTAAAAAAGCCAACTGCTTGCATAGATACCTCCCCACTTGTGGAAGGATGTAACCCTCTTCCATCTGTTCCAAAGAATGACTTTCTGAGGAAAAGGGGGTGTTGTAGGTTGCTAAGTTTAAAAAAAAAAAAAAAAAAAAAAAAGCCAAGAAGCAAAAATCAAAACCACCATACATACACTGCAGCACTTTACCCAGTTTATCATTAAGGTTAAATAAAATGGCTCTTAGGGAAAGAAGCTTTTTTTTTTTTTTTTAGACTGCACTAGTGTGTGTATTTATGACTAAGTCAAGGAATATTGCCTTAATCGGGTCTTTCCATCCTTTCAAAATATTTTCATGCAAATTCAGAAAAGAGATACTGCATTTCCCCTGGGACAGTGAAAGACTTAACTGAAAAAGGAAATTTAAGAAAATACAGAACATTTCTTAAGAATAAAAATGTGTCTTTTCTTGATCTACAAGGTGATCTATACATGCTTTCTGAGGAAAAGCATCCACACAGCCTTTTTAAGTAGGTTAGGCATTACTCTTCCTCAGGCTTTAAGAGGCCTATTTGAGTAAAGTGTTATGGAAGAAAAATAGAAAATGAAAGTCCAAGTGATGTAATTTAAGGATGTTTTCTCTAAGACCACTTTAAAAAAAGGCATTATACTAGTTCTAACTAATCTATACAGTATTATCTTAACATCTTTACTGTTCTGTCAAGACAACGATCCAACACATACACTTCTGTTAATGAAAGTGATCTCCACTTAAGAGAAACAAGTCAAGTCAACACATTTTTCTGAAGGCAAGCATTTAAATGAAACATCACAATGTTTAACTGTTAACATACTGAATGACAGCTTTGGGTTCATAAGGATAAGGAAGAGTCTTGGACTTACGAACAATGAGATTTGGGTTCCTGCCTGTTTAATAGCAGCAGACAGCCTAAAAATCAGTCTTTAACACTTTCTCAAGTCCTTCTGTTTGCACAAGACATTAATTCTTTTCTTCTCATATATATAGTTTCCTCATGCAAGTCCGAAAATGCCATTCCATTGTCAAGACCTCTTGGACAGCAGTTACAAAACAATATGCTATACATACATATCACTTAGATGACAATAGAAGTCTTCTGACCATCTCTCAGCTAGACTTCCAACAGGCAGATTCTTGGTTGCAAATTAAACAGCTGATGTAATTTATGAATGTCGAATAACAAAAGGTGATTAACAAAATCCCCAAATCATACAGAATCTAACCCTGTTGCCAGTAACTCAAGTATGTTGTTCCCCCATTCTCTACCTCTGATACTTATCAAGTACTCAAGTCAGTTCTGTTATCAACTTTCCAGTTACAATGCTGGTCATTTAGCTGAAACACAGATAGAATATGTTCATTCTACGTAAATAAATTCCAAATATTTTCAGAAAATTCTGTCAAGTAAATCAACACAATCTTTTGAAACTTTTGGTTTGGTTTGGTTTGTTTGGAGAGGGGTGGTTGTGTCTGTTTTGGGGGGTCTTTTTAGAAGGTTTAGAAGTCATTAAATAGCAGAAATCAACAAATACAGAGAGCAGAATCTATAAATATGTTTCAGTACAATACTCCAAGGAATGGGAAAATTACCTGCTGAGCCAGATTTCGTTATACCTGACCTTAGGTTTAATGGTTGGATCCTGTTTCTGTAACTTAAGAGCTGCTTCTACAGACACATGCTACTTGAACCCAAGGAAGTTGGGATGTTTTTACAGGCAACTATCTTTTGGGAACAGGTTTACTGAAAAGTCAAGTGTTTTACAGGTTACCATAACAACAAAACTTAACACTGAAAAACCCTTTAATGACACATTCTTAACCAAAATCAGTGCACTAAGAATGGTTTTCCTGGAGCTCCCAGCATGATAATTTAAATACCTGCAAGGCAAGGATACCAATTTTTTCCCTACCTTTCTCAGTCTGAAACACAAATAACATCATTGCTTTTATAGACCAGAGGAAAGCTTGACTGTGCTGACACAGAATTTATTTAACAATCATAGAATCATTTAGATTGGAAAAGACCTTTAAGATCATTGAGTCCAGCCTCCCATAGCCCCAAAATCTTTGACCAGATTAACGTGAGGGAGTGAGATTCTTTAATCTAAATCTAAATCCTGTGACTTCTTCCAGCACTCACTTGTTTCCTAATTTTCTCAGGCTGCCATTGCTCCAGTTAAACACCACTATCAGTGGAGGTCAAGATAAGAAAGAAACCTTTAGCTTTTAGATAGCCCAGGTCAAACCCAACAAGGGTTTTGAATTGAACGACAGCAACACTGCCCTGAATAAACCAGCAAGTGGAGAACTACTGCAGAGAGCAAAGCAATAGGTGATACACTGAATCTGCTACTAAAAGCAAGGAGACTGCTGTGTTCTGTGCTAGTTACAGTGGGGTTTTATGAAGTATGAGACATAACAACGAAGTCAGGGGTCAAAACTGCATGAATCTTCACAGTAGGTAGGTCCGGATATTACAGGGAATGATGCAATCCACTGGCCAGCTGCAGACAGAAATGGGATTTTTAAAATCCCAAATGATTATTTCAACATTACAACAACATCAGGGCTGCCTACCAGCTTGTCCATCAGTATCACCATTGTCACATGAAATGGCAAAACACTAAATTAACTTGTGCAGTTGTGTGAATACTGGACAGACAATTGCCAAGGAAACACCAGAACATATGCTCACATGCCATTTTTTTCCCAGATCTGAGATAATATCATAAAAATGCAATACAAACATTTCAGAAATGGAAATTGGTGGCTTAGGCAGGGCTCCAGGGAAAGAAGGCAGAGTGAGCTGAAGTCTGAGAAATGTATGCTGAAATGATGAAAAAGACTCAAGGCTCAATGGCTCTCAAAGGGCAGAAACAATAGAATTTAACAGAACAGCAGCTCCACAAGTTCAAAATTAATGAATCAACTGAAAAGTGAGTAAACATTCTGTGGAGCTGACAGCTGAAGTGCTGAGATAGTCATCAAAACTAGAAGCACTGGCTTAGCAATTTATCATGGAAAATGGAGCACAGTCATTGCTCTTACAGCATATTTGATAAAGAATATAAGGCAGACATGTTCCTTGCCCAGATAATCTTACAGTCCCAATAATTTAAAATACAATCCAACACAAGTCATGCACTCATACGTATATCATTGATGATCTGTGAAACATTTGCTTTTGCCATGGAGCTGGTGCTTCAGTACTTCCAAATACCAAATTCCATTGCTTCCATAATACTATAAACAATTTTCTGCATAGAATGTTATCTGCTTCACTGTTTTTATTCTATTCCTAGTAGAATGAACAGACTTTGACAAAAAAATTAGTCATATATTAGCCATTTTAACTTCAAGGAAAAATTCCAATGCCCCTATGACCAATGACGTTTTACCACCTACAGGAGCTTAAAAAAAAAAAACAACCAAAAAACACAAAACCAAAACTTAAATCAACTTGGATCACAAGCAATGAAAGAGAGAAAGCTGAAGATACAACAAAAAATAATGAGATGAAGCCAAAATCAAACAAACTGAGGTGGAAAAGGCCTGAAAGAACATCCTGAAGCATTTTAATCTGAGGAAGGACACGGAAAGGACCATTTGATTTTCCAGTCTAGTGCCTCCAATAATATGGCAATTGCATCAGAAATTCATACAGAAGTGTATTAAACTTCATCTTACCTTACAATTTTCACCTGAGATGTTAACATATCCTGTGCAAATCCCCAAATGAATTGTTTTCTTAAAAAAGCTTGCTCCAGGACACAGTCCTGTTTCATTATGAATAATTATTCAGATCAAACACACTTAAATACTCACATCGTACAAATTTTCATGTTACCCAAAGAAACAGGAATTGTTTATAAATGCAGTATTATTCTACTTACCGTTACGGATATTATTCCAGTCAATTTTAGAAAAAAATGGATGGCAGCAGAGTCCCTCATAACCCAGCCTTTCCTTCTGCCCACAAAGCAGGCTCTGGATCAGATCAAGAAATTCACTACTAACTTTCACATCCTCTGGGAACTTCAGAAATCTCTGCATTAGAAAAAAAAGGATATCTGCTCAGCAGGAAAACAGTCCCAGAACAGTAAGATTAAGTTTCATTATTCTGAGATATGTCAGGCACAAAGGATAAATATTTATAGCATACAAATAAAAGTATTGTGTATTTTTTCCAAACAGGCATTTATATGCATTTAACGCAGTAAAGATAAGAACATAGGAACAACCATTCCTGATCAGACAAATGGTAGTCCCAGATCACCATCTTATGCTGAACAATGGCCAATGGCTTACAAAAAATCGAAGAGTAAAACAAGACACTTCTCCAGAAAACTCTCCCAAACTTCCAAGGACTTGTGGCTTACCATTTTCTGAACCAAGGATGATGTCTTTGTATTTGCCAGATCTCAATGGAATATTCTTCTATGAACTTTTCTAGCCACTCCTTGAACACATATAAACATTCAGTGGCTGCAAACTTAGGGCAAAGAGCTCCCCAGCGTGAGAATGTGCTATATGAAGTATCCTTTTTTTGTTTGTAATGTAGTTACTGCTGGCTACTTTCATTTGATGCCCCTAATTCCCATACTAGAAGAGGTAATAGGCAACTGTTCTTTGTTCACTTCCTCCCAGCTACACATGGTTTTTGTTTCTTTCTTTTTCTTTCCTACTAACTCCTACCATTCTATGTGATGCTTTTTTGACTGTTACTAAGAACTAAACTAACATTTGCGTACATTATAACATCAAGATACTGTTCTTGAGCCCACCACTGGGTAAAGTTGGGATACTTTTCCATTTATATGCACTGGTTTAAATTTATTTACACTGAATTTCACATGATGTTTTAATCATGCAGACACTCAATATCCTCAAGTCTTTCTGCAACTCTTCATAGTAGCCCTTGCCTTTACTATCCAGGAACACTTAGTAAGATTCAGAAACTTTATCAATCCTCAATTCATTCTTTCAATATCTTTTCCAGATTATTTTGGAAATGCTGCAATTATAGTTGCCTAAAATGGACAGCTAAATCTTTTCTAATTCATGCACTGCAGATGGTTATTTTTAGATATCTGTTACAAAAAATAACTTAGTATCTACAATACAGAGACATATAAAAACAATATAAACCATATATTCTAAATATTTTATGAACATAACAAAGTAGGAGATATCCATAAGCTTTTTTTCTCAACTGTAAAAACGTAGTCTTTAATTACAGTCTTTTTACTCAAGAACATGGAAGGAGTTCTCTCTACCTGGAAGTTCATGATGTTATTGAAAGTTTTTGCTGAAGTCCCTTCAGTGAATGGAGATCTTCCATAAACCATTTCATACGCAATGACTCCTAGAGACCACCAGTCACATTCTGGACCATAAGAAGCTTTGCCATCCCCATTCAACCCCGTTAGCATTTCTGGTGCCATGTAGTCAGGTGTGCCAACAGGTAGCTTGGCATTTACCTAGAAGCAAAGATACACCAAGTGAAATTGCAGCACTTTCTGTTCATTGTGATCTTGGTAACAAAACAAATATTTTTTCTTTTTCTTTTTTTTTTTTTTAATGAGACACAATTTTCAGTCCTCCAAGTGAAATTTAAGTAATTTTAAGCAAGGCTCTCAAGCAAAAGAGTGCAAGGTTAAATAAATAACTGATAAACAAACAGAAAACAAGCTATTTGGTATAAAAATTATCAGAGCTAACTTACTAGAAAGTACAAACAGCTAAAGTAGAAAAGCAGCATTCTAAAAAGCACAGGATTACTAAACACTGACATTTTAAGCCGTATACATACTCTAGCACTACTGCTTCAACTACTATTATCAGGGACATCATAGCTGAAATTTCAAAAATAGTCAAATTTAGACATGAATATTCCTTGTCCTCATTCCATTCTGTGTCATCCCTACCTTTTTACCTTGTGTTTATGATCAGCAAAGTACTAGTATTTCTACAGTGCTTAGAAAAGGTAATTCAGGAGACAAAACTGCAATCGTTTTTGCACTGAGTGGCATAAAAAATGAAACAAAACAGCAGGCAGACTAACACAAACACCTGAAGATTACTGAAAAGACAGTGTGAAGAAAAAAATTTAAAAGAAAAAATGCACTGCAGAGAAGCAGTGAAAAGGAAGAATAGGGAAAACAAAATATTAAGAGTCACAATACTAAGAAAATGCTATAAAAAAAATGAAAATTGTAAAACAAGACAGGAATCTGCTACAGAACTTCATATTCTCACTTAGTTATATTTTAACTTCAAATTATCACTTGAAATTGTATGCAGTTACCTAAATTTACAAGCAACTTATAAAAAACTCAACCAATTCACAGCTTTGAATATAGTACTTTATGGTGAGTAAAGCCCAGAAAATTGGAGTATGACTCATTTCAGTCAAGAGCTCCCTGGTCTCCAAAACTATGCCACCTTAGTTAGAACAAACACAATTTTTCAGTCCAATTATGAACAATTATAAATGCATGTCCTTCTTTAAACACAGCATTGAACAGTTGTAAGAATCTTTCGAAGCATGATTTTGTATTGCAGTGCAGCACCATGAGAAAGTGGACTTGCTTTTACCTTACTTGTGTATTAAAATTTTAATAAGGAAATATATATCTACTGAGAACTGCAAAAGATACTCGAGCTTATGTGTGAATAGCCATTCATAAATGGAAAAATATCATTGTGAACAGATTCCATATTAGACAAGAAAGGCAGAAGAACAAGGTGTAATCAAGGAAAAGATAAAAAGTTAGTTTTCCCTTTTGACTGGACTATCCAAACAAGCCATAGACCAAGTTTAAATCTACATTATTACCATTTTGTTTACTGTCATTTTGGCAGCTGACCCAAAGTCCACCAGTTTAATGTGTCCTGTTCGGTCAATAAGAATATTCTCTGGTTTGATATCTCTGTAAGCAAGAAGAAAGCAATCAGTACCTTTCCATACTGTTCCCCACTGTCACATCTAGATAACAGGATATCCCTATTCAGCTACACTCAAGCGTGTGCTCAGTTGCATAAAACCTTAACAAGCGAGAGTCTTATTTCCACCTGTTGTTCTGTTTCCAAGAAAATATGAAAGTAGTAAAGTTCCCCTAATTTCATGGAAAGTTAGTTATTATTGACAGAAGATGGAAAGAGAAGGTGGTTTCACACCTTGACTACATTGTAACTGACTTCCAGTGAAGTATTATATAGCTTTCTTCTGAAATTTCATCACAACTTATTCTGTACATCTTTCAAATCCAGGCAGCTACCTTGCATTAGAAAGCCACAGCCTATGATGTAAGTGCAGCCACTACAACTGGAACATAAAATACTTCATAACATGTCCAAAGCCTCAAAATGGAATAAATTTATTAAACACCAATATGATCTGAAAATGTTACAGTAACAGCCTTCAAGCCTTGATATGATCTTTAGAAAATTCTGTAATATTTAACTACTCCAACACCCTACACTGCCCTGTTTACCAATCAGCACACAAGTTTAACAATTACACTAATTTCCTGTACTACTTGGTGCTAAAAGCAACAATCTCTGGAAAAATTTTGATTTTTTTATAGTGCAACATTAAGGCTTCTTTTTACTAAGCCTCCAGAAAATACACATAACAATCCTTTCTTGATATTAGTTTGAACTTTATATCAAAGTTAATGCCTTTAGCTACAATTATAGTTGGAGTCTGATTATTTTTCTCATTTTGTCTTCTGATACAGCATGTGAAACACCGTCCTGAAAGAGGATGGAATATAAAAACCCAAGAATGCATCATTCCAGAACACTTTTTCTGGAATGATACCTATCAAATATTATGTGCAATGCAAAGCAATCTTTACCTACCGATGTACATAACCCATCTGATGGACACTGTGAATGGCTAAAACCAACTCTGCAAGATAAAACTGCACCATAGTCTCATCTAGTTGGTCCTCGTATCGGTTTAAGAGTGACAGTAAGTCCCCTCCAGGCTGATAATCCATAACCTACATAAAAATTTGAAAGGAATAGATATAGTTCATATATACAAAAGATATTGCATTCAACTCCTCCATATTACACTGGACATATGTATCAAGCACTGGTATGTAATGAAGGAAAATTTACACAAGATAAGCACATTTCAACCATCACACTGTTCTTCAATATAAACAATGGCAATAGTGTTCAATAGAGGAGAAAAGAAACAAAGACTAGGCATTACCAAGTAGAGATTTTTCTTGTCTTGAAATGCATATTGTAACTGTGGAATCCATGGACTGGTGCTTTGAGATAATATACTGCGTTCTTCCTCAAAAAATGACACCTACAAAAAAAGGAATCATTCAGTTATACATGATGAAAATGAGTTAGAACACATTAGAATCCCCCAGTTTTAGAAAGGTTTGAGTCTGTGCCAAAGGCACACATCACAAAAAAATTACACAGAAAATATTAAATGCCTTGTGATGTGCACCTTTAAAAAAGTAATTTTACTCCACTGTGTTTTCTGTTCCCCTCCCACCTTCTGTTGTCTAGCTTGCTTTCAACTGAATAGTCCCTGCAGCAAAGGCCAGCTTCCCTTTCAAACTGGTGGAGCATCTACCAGTCTGGAGTGCAATCTTGGTTGACCTCTTCTGGACTGGCCCTAATAAAATAAAACTAATCTCAAAAGAATCAGACAAGCAGAAAAGAAGCTAGAGCAATTATGGGGTAGCATCTCACAGCTAATTCAGTAATAAATTCATTGTAAGGTATTAAAATAGAAGGCCTTCTTGCAATCACCCTCTAGCAACTATTTCATTATTCAGATGTGCAGCCAGACAACAAGAAATTAATTTTATTATAGAGATACTGCAAGTTAATTTAGATCAATATTCCCTACCTTCACTGACCGACACTGAACAAGACTGAGAAAGTGTCATATTGAGGATAATATCATACTTTGCTTTCTTGTCAACCTATGCCATAACAAGAGTCATTTTAGTTTATCTTCACTTCTGATAGCCACAAACAATGCTAAGGGATCTCAGGAGCAACCTAACTGCACCATATATTGGGAACAACTGATGCAGATATTGCTGTATAAATTCACAAGGTCTTTCATGGAGTATCTCTGTCCTACTTGTCATCTCATGTCGGTGAAAGACTGACTTCTGTTTCTCACCAAACTATGATAACAACCTCCATTATCCCTTTTTTAACACATTTCTCAAGCTAGTGAGAGGCTCTCCATAAAAATCCAGTCACCACAGTTTGCCTTCACACCCACTCTTGACATTCTATGTCATTCTTTAAAATAAAAAAAACCCAAACTAATAGATTGCCTTAAAATTCAAGCCATCATCAAGCCGATCAATACTGATCCAGTACTTTCTTCATCTGTTTCTTCTTGTCTTACAATTAGATGGTAAGCTCTTTAAGACAAGGGCCATTTTTTGTTTTGGATAGCACTCCACCCAACAGATTCATAGTCTCTCACAATGGCTTTTAAACACAGTAAAACTACACACAAATATATTACTTCACTGAAATAAGGATGATCCTTCTCAAGATACTTTTCACTTAACTCTAATAGTAGTGACAAAAAGGAAACGTTCAACAAATTGTAATTTAGTCTTCTACCGTCATAACAGAAAAATATACATACATGCTCCTGCGCCAACAAGGACTCCTTGCTCATCACCTTCATAGCATATACATCACCAGTAACCTTCTCTCTTACTACTTTTACATCTGCAAAGTGACCACAGCCAACCACACTCTTAACTTCAAAATCCTTCACACTGGGTTGCAGTTCCCTTAATTCAGCTATAGTCTCTGCATCTATAAAAATAAAATACTTATTTTTACATTAGCCAACTGGCATTTCATAACAAACACAACATCAAAAATGTGGAATAAGACAACAAAAAAAAATATATTTCATTCCAGACTCTCAAGAAATGTTAAATCATTCCAGAATTTGCTTCTTAAAAAAAACAGTATATATAAGAACTAGAAAAAGATTGTATTAATGCATCGTTAAGACTGAAATATGGTACATACAAAAGAATCAGGAAATGTTAAGACAGTTCCCATAGCAACCATAATTCTGTCCCATTCATAACATCATGGGCTGATAGCCTCTTTTGTTTCTAATTTCTTTCCAACCATCCTTTACCAATACAAAGTGTATTCTCTAAATATGAGGGCTTCACCCAGCCGAGTTCTACGAGTCAAGTGGCAGGGTTTTCTCCTCTGCCTGTGGGAGGCACTAGTCTATTGTTTAACAAATAACCATAGACATTTACTTCAGATACTCAGTTCAAGTTTTCCATTGACTAGTTTCAACCAGCATGCACTGTGATAATCAATTGCTCACGGTAGATTGTTCTAAAAATTCTTCAGACTAGCACAAAATTACTCTCCACTAATAATATCTAGAAACCGTTGGATGGAACTATTGTAGAGGGCATCATAAGTTACTTTTAACCAAACGGCTTTCTAGTATATCTTAATAGAAAAATTGATGAACCTTTTTTCTTTTCCGCCAAAAGAATCAGAGTACATTATCAGTAAAATATTTACTCCATCAGAATTTATATTTCTGAAGCACAGAATTACTATTTACAAGTTACACATGCAAAATTTCGATAAGACATGGAATCCAAAAGATTACTTCAAGCTGAAAGAGCCAAAGATTACCAACTTCCATTCTAGGATTTTTTTTCTCATACCTCTAGTCACTGTCCTGCTCTCAACTTCTGACATCCTTCCATTGTGCGTACTTGCAGCTTTGCTGTATGCAGTACTCAGATACTTCTAAAGAAAGTGCCTCCTCAACTATAAATATAGTACAGACTAAGAAGGATGGACATTTGAGTCACAGCACTTCAAAAGCCACTTGCATTTGACCTTTTTGGAACTGAACAAAGCCTTACTAAGGTTGCCAAGATCCCTTTTGAAATGTTGAGCCTGCCCACAAAAAGTCAGGTGCTCAAAGTCCTGGGTTACAATCATTAATGAATGAAAGCAACTAAAGCATTATTTAAACATTCAGATTCTTAAGAACCATCTTTTAAAATGACACCTGAAAATTAGTCTAAACAAACTTACACTTCTTGACAAAGTTGCCAACATGTTTTATTTTCATTAAAGCGGGGTTTCTGCATTCTTCAAAAAGAACAAATAAAGAATCAAGGATGCCTTCCCGGGAGAGAGGAGACATCTGCTGTTGAGTCACAAAGAGTGGCTTCCCCTGGAAAAAAAAAGAAGCAACAGCAGATGGAGTCTCAGACAACAATGAAAAGCCTCAAATCAATAACATATGTATAGAGTAGATTATATATTATCCATTTAAAAATCACTACTTCAGAAATTAGGCAAATGATACAGAAGCGTGAGGTAAATATATCAACTCACTATGGCTACTCACTATGTCTATCTGTAATAGCTGTTACAGGTATTTTACTTTTAGACAAAGCAATCCTTTAAAGATTGTTAAAGTTCAAATCACAGCTTTCTTGAAACTATCTACGTCCTACTGATGACTCTGATCTCACTAGCTTTTTCTTGACATTGTACCATATGGGTTTTTTCATGGTACAAATAGTTTAAGCAGTCTATCAGTATGAGCTCTAGAATGAAAAGCTGCTGAATCTCAGATGATCAAATAGCAGCTGGTCAGGTAAATCCATCTCATGACAAACCCTCAGCAACATCATCCATGAAAAAACTGTGGATTATAGGACACAGAATGCAATATTCCATCTTGATGTGGGAAAATCCACTCAGGCTAAAACATTAACACATAAATGTAAGACCAGCTACTATCCACTGAACTTTGTGCAAACTAAATACACACTTTGAACTTTAACAAGTTATCCCCTTCTTTTACCCCTTCCTCCAAAGAACCACACAGGCATGCTTTGAAGTGTCCACATGAACAAGCAAAACTGTATCTTGACAGGCTGGGTATGGACACAGACGAAACTGAGATCAGCTAATCTCAGGCCAGATGCTCTTTACCTGAAAGAGCAGATTTAGCCGAGAAATTCGGCTGGTGATGGGCTCCATCGGTCCTGCCTCTACCGGATTTCGGGCACCGCATTTAAACTTCAACATCTTTACAGATTATCTTGTATAAAAGACGACCTGAAAAAGAGAACAGGGACTTTCAAGCAGAGGCAGTTGAATGGATGACTTTAAATAAAAAAGGGGGATGGGGGGGGTATAATTTAAGCAACGTTTGTATTTCCTTGGAGACAAAATTTATTAAAACTAGCCAGTTTGAACGCACCCGGGGTGTCACTGCAATTAACGTGTTTTTCGGAAAGCCGGGGAGAGGGAAAGGCTGCCCACGGAAAACAGACCCTGGCGGTGCAGAGCCCCCCAGACGGCGGCGTTCAGCCTTCGCTGAGCCGCTGCCCGCGACGCAAGAGCCCGCGCTCCCCCAGCCGCGGCTCCGGCCTCTCCTCAGGGCCGGCGGCGCGAGCCCCGGCCTCCAGCCATCCCACAACGCCCCGCGCCGCCCTCCCCCACCTGCCGCCCCGCTTTACCGCCATCCAGGTTTGAACAGAGCGAAGGGCGCGTCCCGGCGACCATCACTTCCGATGACGGGCACTGAGCGTCCCCACCTCAGCCAATCCTGAGGCCGCCCTGGTGGAAGCATTGCCGTCACGAGCCGCAGCCTCCCGAGGGGAGCGGCTGAGGCCTCCGGGGACGTCGGCTGTGCGTCACTCCCCCGGGCGGGGCGGGCGCGGGAAGGCGGGTAACGGTTTTAACCGTCAGGTTAGCGGTCTGTCTGGCCGGTCGGCCTGCCTGCCGCTGCGGGGGCCAGGGCTGTGGGGGGCTGCTGCGCCGCTCCGCTCCGGGCCGGGCCGGGCCAGACCTGGCAGCCGCTTCCTCCCTCCCTCCCTCCCTCCCTCCCTCGGGTCCTGGTGGGGAGCCCGTGAGGGGCCGTCCTTGCTCGGCCGTTGCGGGGGAGGTGAAGGGAAAGGCAGGGCCCCCCCTGGGGCTGCCGGATACTGCCGTGTGCTGTCGGTGAGCTGGTGATCTGCTCTCACGGGTTTGTTCCCGTAAAGCGTACACCACTTCTCCTGTAATTTACCTCTTCTTTTTTTTTTCTTCCTTTGCCAAATCTTAAAAGGCAAAAATGACTCATTCTTAATAGTTCTGACTGGAGCTAGTTCAACTGTAGACTAGACGTCATAGTTGGCAGCAGCTAACTGCCAGGTAGGGCAGCCAGAGGGGAAATAAAAATGTTTTCAGAAGCTGTAAATTTTCTTCTGTAAAGTGCTTATTTGACTTTTATGTCCTTTTTTTGGGGAGTTGAGGTTTGTTCGGGGGGGGGGGGGAGTCGTGATACATGTGGATGTTTTATTCATATATAGAGTAATTAGCTTTCAAGTGAAGCATTGGTGAAAATGTTCCAGCTCAGCGGCATCCCCTCTAAAGTGCCTACGTGCTATCCATCAAAATACTAAGTGGAATGCAGCATGACCTTGTTTAACAATGGATCAGTGCAGTGATGTCAGTGGAGAACATCAGCATGAAGCATTGATGCTATCTGCAAACATCACAGTTATGCAAAACACAGGATGCTATTTCAAAGTACAGTTCATTGTTACACAGTGTCTTGGCAGGATTTAAGCTGGTAACAGAAATCTAGGTGATGGGGTTCCTTAAAAATAATCATGTTGCTGTGTAGTGACATAAAATAAGATGTCTTGCTATCCAGCAATCATTTTAATTATGCTAATACTGGCTTGTCATCTAGCTGATAAAGTAATGCACGGATGGATTTATTATATTGTGACTTTATACAAGTCGTTCTACAGATTTGTGCTTCCTTCCATCTCTTCCAGTCCACCCCTGGAACACTGACATATTTTCAGTGTATTTCTTATCTCAAACTTAACATTATCTGGGTTCATTCCAAGTTATTAAACCTGAGTTTTTAAAATCTAATTTATTGTCCACGACCTGCAATGCCAATTTGCTTTTTGGATTCCACTCAGCACACTGTCGTTGTCTACGTCTCATCCACAACTGCATTGCACAGGAGAGAGCAGCTCTTAAAAAGAAGTGCAATAGAGGGCTTCCTTTTCATAAACTGGTCAATTTTCATGCTAATGCATTTTAGTAAAATACCACATCCTGGCCTTGCTATTTGGAACCCTATCATGTGTAAGGGTACTCTGTCCTGTCCTAGGTTTTGGACAAGTCTCATTGCCATCCAAACTAAGAGGAGAACTTCAGCTTCTTCTGCCTGTCCCTTTCTCCAGCCTACCTTCTCCTGCACAAATGCTATTAGCCCCCTCTCTTTCAACTGCCAAAATTACTGTTAAATATCCACACTGTTTCTAATGCCACTTGGGATATTACCGTATCTGTACATTAGTTTAGATTTAGAAAATGGGGGAAGCAGAAGAGCTGGGCTGACGGCTCATTTCCATATTGCGCTCAAATAGCAAGGTGTGGCCGATTCTCTTTCCATCTTCTCTGCAGGATGGTGTAGAACAGCTGATCCACAAACTGGATGAGGAGATGGGTCATTAAAGGTTTCATCTCATCCACATTAAGTTACCCTTTCCCTTCTACAACATGAACACTAGCTCTGGGTCTCCCACACAATATCCCAAATTTGACCAGCCAGATGACCTGCTTGGCTAACAAGTCTGCCTCAGCTGGATAACTGGCCTCTCAACTGCCCAGCAGGTTCAAAAATGGTATGAGTTTAGTTACTACAATTTTCATGTTTATAACTTAATTTTTCCAAATAAAGATTTCTTTGTTTGCATACTGTTGAATGCCTGCAAGCAAGGAAGCTGGCTGTTAAAAGCATTGTTTGGGACAGATACAGTTTTCCTCATAATTTAGGTGAGGGCTCAAGTTAGATTAGTTCGCTTTAAGAAGGCCCTTAAATACGTATTTTGCTAGAAGCAGCCATGTGGTGGAAGATCACTTACTGTTTTTTTCTTCTTTGTTGCTATGTAAAAGACTCAACAAGAATGTCTACCAGAAAAATGAAATAGTAGCATAAAAATACAGCTGCACCAGAACTGTTACCAAACGTTAAGAAAAGAAGCTGAAGCAACAGGTGGGGGGAGGAGAGGGGAGAGAGAAAAGCTGTGCAGTTTCAGTGCTAAAACCTCAGTACCCATTTCTGATGTCTCAGGTGAAAAAAAAATACCTTTTCAGAAGAACACGTGTTTTGTTTTTCTTTAAACTGGTAATCTGAAGTCTTCAGAGTGAAAATGATGATTCCTTCATGCTTGATATTTTTATCAAGAGCAATCATAGTACACTAGTTCTTTGTCTTTATAACAGTCAAATTATATATCCCTTCTTGATCTTGACAGCTACTCCTGTGGATAACCTCACTTGGAGAATCAGCAGCACACCTGCAATTGTACAAAACCAAGGCTTATTCCCTACTATTAAATTAATAGGTCATTCAAAAGCATAACAGAATAAATAGCTCTATGATTTTCCCTAAACAGGTCCCAATATGGTGCTTAACATGTTTTGACATCTCACCATGCACTGAATTGGTTACCATCTGTTTGGCATTTTTTGATTACAAGAGTAGGGGTTTCCCTTTATTTCCTTGGCCAAAATTCTCCTCCCTCATGCTGTTGTATAGTGCACCAAGGTGACCGTGTTCCAAAAATTGCTTGTCACTGTAACACCCTTCAGGCTTGCTTGGGGTCTAAGACACAAGGTAAATGTAAAAGTAAAGGATCAGGCACGCAGGTATGCCAACTTTTTGCCAAGAACCTGGCACTCAGATTCTCATCCAAACTAACTTCACCATATTTTAAGGGACAGAGAGATGCCAAATCCCCGCTAACACTTCTGTATTTACAGCAGCATCACTCTTAAATATCTACATCTTCGGAGCAGCAAGACACTCGTGACTGCTCCCAGGATGCTAACTTCCTGAGATTTATGTATGGCTAGAAGGTAATAAAAAAGGCTTGTGCTATCACAATTCTAAACGCTAAGCATGACGAAAAAACTCCTGGTTTTTGTCCTACCTTGGAAATCTCTTCAGCTCTGTTGTTTCCGAATTTTAATGCTAATCTATTCATGCAGACTAGTAGCAGTTTGCCACCTAGGCTTCCAGAGTATGCGGACCCCAGAAATAAATCATGTTCTTCAGTGATTCTTTTGTTGAATGTTATGGCTGGCCTTTACCATAGCTAATCTATATGCATATGAAAACAAAAAATGAATTATCCCTTATCAGCTCTATCCCTTTCTCTAACTCGCCAGTATTTAAAAGATCTTGTTATAAACCAAGCTCTTCCATTTTCTTCGTAGCCCTAAGCCTGATCATAGCTGGGTTACCACTTTCTGTATCAAAATAAAGGGTTAAACTTGGCTAACTTGAGTACTATCATAAACCCTTGCTAACAGTAGCTCTCACCATTGCTTAATGGGTCCTAAATAATCCTTAGGTCCTAGGCACATTTTTTGCCACTTTCTTTTCACAAAATATCTGACTTGGATGTAATAGTCATGCACACTACAGGTGACAGAAATATTTGCACCATACATCTTCAGGAATAACAATTATGGAAGAGGTAAGTAAATTCGTTTTCAAAGAAAGATATTAAGGCAAAGAGAAATAATTGCCAGGGAAACAATTATATTGTCTTTCCTTCTGTGGCATTTTTAATTTCCTCCTTAGAATTTTTGGAAAAAGACCACTCTGCAATCATTCTCCTAGGATAAGAAGAAAGGAAATGAAACTTCAAAAGACCTAAATGGCTGTTATGTGTTTCTTCCGTAGACTTCCACTAGAAGTTAGGTACAGAGCTACATCTGATAATATTCTTCAAGGTTATTTTGATGGAAATATTAAAGGCCTTTTTTGTTTGTATTAGCAATATGCTAATAAGAGTATTATATAAGTGCTAATGTTCACTGGGGTTTTTTTAATACATTGCTTTTATTTTCTTTATATTTACGGAAGTGAAATCCATTAAAATAGTGTTTTAAATATATATGGTAGCCTTCCTATTAGATACATAGCCATTGTCTATCTTTTTATTTATTTATTTATAAAAATGCAGACACGTGATGCTCTTCAGAGACCTAATCCCAGTCCTAAGGATTCCTCATTCCAGCACAGCCTGTTCAGTGACTACCCATGTTTTCTTACCAAACTCTCCTAACATACAGCTGTATGTTGAATTTCTCTGTAAGCCAAAACATAATCATGCTAAATTCCTGGTGTGACCGAAATGAAATGGTAACTGAATTGGGTCACTAACAATCTTTTTTATGTGTGAACTGAGCATTTAACCACATGAAAGTGAAGCTTTTTTTTAATCCTAATTGTCTTCCACATTAATTTTTTTTATATTTATCCTAAAACAAATACCTCATTACTTTCTAGAGAAATAATTTGTTAACTTTTAGATACAGTGAAAAGTGAATGATCTTTTCTGTATCTTGGCTTCAAGCTTCCTTTGTGCTATCACAGGAACACCCCTAATTCCACAAAAATTGTTTTATAGAAAGCAATTTATTAAACCTCACGATCTGTCAAGACACATGAATATTGATGTGTTTGTTCACATTAACATCTCCTGGAGCTGCTGAAAACTAAATTTGTCATGACTTAATGGGAATTACATGTTGCAGAGCAACAAGTGACAGGGGTTTAATTAAAGCAAAACTGACAAAGTATCTGAGCAACTATAATAAACGTATTTTGTTTAAAATATAGCTAAAGAACTACTTGCATGTTTTCATTGTTGTGGAAAGGAAGGCAATGTTGAACTCCGGTCTAGAAGATAAAACCTAGAATGGGATAGGTGCAGTTTATCATCTGGAAATTGCATATAACAAAATACTGAGTTAATCTGGAATTTAGATACAGTAATCATATAAAAGATGGCCATGACAAATTATATTTTACCTAGATTCCAAAAGAAGATATGAACTGAGATACCTTTATAGTGAAGATACCAAATTCTTTTGAGAGCACAATTAAAACTTATTATTAGAATTTAATTTTATATTGGTTTTAGGATGAGTGAATTCTAGATGTTCACAGGAGGACTTTTTTCCTTGCCTTAAATCAACAAAACCACAGGAAAGACACCCTTTAGTGTACTACAACAATACTTTGCTTGCTTGTGGGATGGTTGTCGGTGCTTCATTCCCATGTGTTGGAATTTCATTTAGAAACCTGGCATTCCCCACCCTCCCGTGGGCTGCAGAACATTGCGTATCCTAATTTGTGGTGAAAGAATGTCTGACTCAATCCAGTCCGTGCACTATATTCAGAAACTGGAAATCTGACCATCATCAAGGGAAGGTGCCCAAAAAGATTCATTCTGTCTTAATATAAGTAGTAGGCTCTTAGTTGATCTCTGTCCCTGAGATCAGCCAGAAACAGAGATGTGCCAGACAGGCATCTGCCTGTCCAATACTAATGAGTGGCAGAGCCATGCATACTCATGAATCTCTTTGGCTGACTTCCAGAAAGGTGTAAGAATGTGAATTAATTTAGGAGTTAGCTAGATGGCATTGAAAGATGCTCCTATTTTGCTATACCACTGTGATTTTGGGAAGAACAGGTCTAGTTATTGTTTGGAGTTTTCTGGAATAAATAAGGTTAGATTGATGTTGAAACTACGCTATGTAACAAAATGGCAGGCAGCCATCTGGGGAGGTAAGCATCAATAAATCACTTTTCCACTGGAGTGGAAAACATCCCCCTTTTTGAAACAGGGACGTTTGTTAGTTTGGTTTTGGTTTTTTTTTAAATAGGCCAGTTCAATGCCAGTTGAAAATTACAATTCAGTTAGGAAGAGCCTGCTCATACCAAATTCACGCACTGAGGCAATTGCTCTAGTCATCTCTGCTGTAAGAGTCATTGGGAAGTATAAGGTTCTTTCCTGCAGCCCAGTGTTGGCTGACAGATGTAGCTACAACATACTACAGAGTTCCAAGATTTGTTATCTACAAGCAAAATAAAACCATTTGCTCTTATCTACAGTTTAGTAAAACAAATACTGTCAGACTGAAGCATCAAAATTAAGTATTAAAATAGATTAAACAAAATATGTCAAAATTATGTAATCTCTCTTTAAAAAGAGAATTAAGATACAGAGGTAGACTTGGCTTCTTCATAAACTGAACTTGAAAGAAATTCTATCTTTTTTCTTTTGAAGATTTATTCAAAAATTCCAGTAAACAATAATCTGTGCACTGCAGCCTTATAGGCGTGGTGGCAAGAATGAATAGGGTAGAAAAGAACAACAGTAGCACTTTGTTCAGAGCATAAATAAAAGAATCAGATGAGGCAATGACAGCTTTAATGTAGAAGGACTCTTCCAGGTAAGACTAAAAGTAATTTAGATAAGATTGGCTGTCTATTTTTTAATTTGGAATCACGATTTTGGTACTTTACAGATTTAAGATGTTCTTGCTCTGAGTGGGTGTGTTCATTCCTGTCTTGAAGAACTCAGCAATGACAGCCTACATGTTACTTTATTTAATTCTTCTAGAATTAGTTCTATACTGTTTGCTTGGAGGCCATGAAATATTTTACAGTGACTGTTGTGGGATTCTGATTTTTAAACAGCTTTTCCATGTTAAGAATTGTGATGAATAAGTGATTAAGAGAGAACACTGACAAACAGTGAAGTAATTTAATATTCACATAGAAACTGAATGACAATTTCTGGCTGCTCTGGAGGTCCCTGCAGGGTCAAATCACTGGTTTTGGAGGCCCGTTCACCATTCCTGATGGTGATTGGCGGGGCTCACATTGTTTTCTTGCACTTTTAAATTTCCTTTGCTACCTGGAAGGAAAAGGCTACAAACCCAGTATATTCTTCCTCAAACAAAAGGAAAAAAAAAACACAGTGGGAGGTTGTTGGCAATCATGCAATGTGCATGGTCTGCCAAGGAATTGCATTTAGCCATTTTTAGCCAAAGGCTGGATACTAAAATACGTCTTGAAAGAGGAACGGAAACTCCATGCAAAAGAGTTTCTGTGGAATAAAAATTTCCTGGAAAAAAAGGGTTAAGGCTACTTTTCTTTTTTTCCTGTGCTTTTAAAGTACTGCAGAGGGACTTACAGTTTTAAAAATGGCTTTTTAATAAAAGGTAGTTTTATGCTACTGTTGCAAATTCCTCTATAATTGAATGTATTACACAAGTACTAAGGTAAAATATTTTCTACTGTCCGCTCGTCTCATCACTCAGCTATCCAGTTTTCCTCAGAGCAATGAGTCTTGTACATTGATTATCTGAAATTTTGAAATGGATCAGATGCAGCATTTATGAATTGTGTCAGTGGATGAAAACAGCTAATAGCAATTACTTTATTGGAAACAAAGGGAGAGGTGCAGACTTGTTGGGGCACAGTACATATTACAATTTATAAACAATTTAAACATGAAGCAGAAAGTAGTCAGCTTTTCCTATCAAACAATTATCAGAAAAATCCTAGTAGCCAGCCTTAAAATTACAAACCGCCCCCCCTAAAAAATAAATCTATGCCAAGTAATTGTTATTTGCTAACAACCTTTCTAAAGCAGAACACCAGCTACTGCTTAAAATCCTCCAGAAGACAGCAGTAAAAGCAGCAGAGGGGGCTGGGTTCTGCATCAACTCAACCCACCATGAACAGATATTAGGAAATAAAGATTTTACATTTTAGAATACAGGATGCCGTAATAAAACAGTATTTGCACACAGGCTGCATAGTCTGTTTTGCACCTCTGTCCTCTCTATATTCTCCTGGGTTTCATTCTGATGCCTCTCAGTACCCCAACATCAAAAGATCATATATTATCTAGTTCCTGTGAATAAGAACAGCTGTTTCTCTCTTAAAAGGGCTCTTTAAATCCTGCTGTTTCTCTGGTTTGCCAAGCTGGGATTCTTCAGCACCAGACTGAGCCAGTGGCACAGACAGGCAATCCTGGCAGTGGTGTTCAACAGCTGGGTAGAGTCTGCTAAAGGATGGCTATTCTAGAACCAGTCTTCCCACCTTCTATGTAGCCTCCTGGGGCAAAAATGCCATCTCAACATTCAAAAAAATCCAATAAACAGGCTGATACAAGGTATTTATAAGTGATGAAGGTGCAGGAACAAGCCTGTCTTGCTACCCTGTCATCAACTGCCCAGCTGTGGCATGAGCAGGAGGACACACAACTCCCACAGCATGAATCGGGAGTACCAACAGATCAGAAAATGGCAACTGCTAAATAACATTTTTCTTTCCATTCCTATCAAGTCTTTTGTAAGGGGCCATTTCTGCCCAAGCTGCATATAAATTGTACATTGTTAGTAGACTGATGCTCTCTTGCTTCATCTGCACAGTGCTTTATGCCAGAACCACGAGACTGCAGGACTTCAATCGTAAAGAAAAAAATAATCAATAAGCCTAGGCAGCTTGTGATGCTTAGTGACAGATTTTCACTGCCTATATGGCTATATACTAATTTAGACAAAAATAGTTAACACCGCACTTGCATGCAAAAAGAAGTCATCTGCTTCTTATCTAATGTGTAATTCAATAATTCCTATAATTGATCTTCATTGACAGTTTATGCAAGCTCACTCACCCACACTGCACATATTGTGCTTCCTGACATAATTCCCAACATAGACTATGATATTTCAACAGAGGAAGCTTGTTAAATCAGGTCAAACAAAATAAAGAATCAGAATTTCCTGCAAGTCCTTGCAGCTGTCTGTCTTTTCACCCTCCTTGTGCCCCCCTACCCAAAAAAAACAAAAAAAAAAGAATCTCAATTATCGGTATTTTTGTAATGAGCTAAAAACACAAAAATCAGTTTTGTTAAATATTGATAGGCATCAGAAGAAAAATATATCATCATTTTTTCCCTAGATGCCGGACTATTACTGTTCATCAGACATAACTGCCAGTCTTTATTGTTTCCATGTAGTTTGATTTTCCCTGGAAGTGCCATATGTATTCTAATGATCTGCTGAATTAAAAGAATTCTAAATCAGCTCCCAACTGATGAGATGCTATGTCTGAGATAGGCCAATAAAGGACATTTTATCTCATAAACAAAGCAACACAAAAATTATGGAGGTGATAATGGGTCTTCAGGTGTCTGAAAGAGTGACATCTAATTTCAGAGAAACACAAACAATAGATGCATTTTCCATTTACAATTATTGTAAATAAAGAGGAACATAATGTTTCTGTTTTATAAACACAATCACTTGCCTAGCCAGCATTCTCCAACTATTTCAAATTACTCTTACTCTCCAAAGAACTGAGGTATAGGAAGAGTTTAACAGACTAATGACTAACAGATACAATTAATAGTAGCAGAAAGCCAGCCAAAGTTAAATAGAAGCATGCTAAAATACTAGACACAAAAGGCTGGAAGATCATTTCCAGAGCTTATGCTAGCACTGGGGAACCCCTCGTTTAATTTTCTAGAAATACAAAGAAAACTCCAGCTTTTTAAACAAACCATTATTTGAAGCTCAGAGCGAGGCACTTTTCCAAAGATATAGATTCCTTTATTACAGATTCTCTTTCCAACTCTAAGACCTAATTCTGTAGCAGTTGAGCAAATTATTCCCATAAATAACCTCTTTCACCCACAAGCCTTTTCCCTCATCAGCTCAGGGTAGGCTCTTAGGCGAACTACTGACTGTGCTGCTGAATGATTTTCCAATTTCTCATGGCTATAGCACTTCGGGTTAGTTATGCTACACCTTACTGAGCTAGTAAGTCACCAGGAGAAAAAGGGAAGCAACCAAGGGTGCCACATGTGCAGACACAGTAGCCTGCTCTTACCGTTCATGCCCACAGCAAGTTCCTAGGGAGGCTTCTGCACAGGAGAGGGATGTTGGTGTGCTCTGAAGAGTAAGACAATATTTCATGAGCTCTGCAGACATACCATTTTATGTGGAAGCATCTTCTTTTTCCCACAGAGAAACTTCTGAAACACTAAACAAACAAAAACACGTGAAGGGCAAACCCATAAACATTTCAGTTATTTGTATATAGGTTACTCTTTTGGAGTTAAAAAACAGAATAAAACTGACACAGCATGTATCTTACCTGTCACTGACACTAAAAAGCACAAAACAGACCAAGGAAGTCGCAAGGATTACTAGCTCTGGGCCAGACTGTGTGGCAAGGGAAAGCCATATAGCCTCTTTAGGGAGGATATTCAATAATGCTTTGGAAGGTAGTTGCTTCCCTCCCTTTTGGCCTTTGGATATTTCTTCACTTAAACGTAAATTTGGGGAAGCAATATTCATAGAATAGCATCATAGAATCATAGAATTGCTTAGATTGGAAAAGACCTATAAGATCATCTAGTTCAATCATTTAACCTAGCACTGAAAAGTCCCCCACTAAACCATGTCCCTAAGCACTACATCTACATGACTATGTATGCAATGTCTTTGAATCAAAACAGTGAGGGAAAATATAAAAATTAATTTAAATTCTTCACATAAGGCTACATCTGACACTAACCTAAAAGAGGATGATTAAAATAGGCAAAAATTATATTCATTTAAACTAAGATGTTCTTAGTAAAGTGTTTCTGAAAGAAAGCAGATACCCAGGTATGTGGGGAGATAATGCAAGCTAGCCCACAGCACTGAAATAACGCACGTAAGAATACTTTTGATGACTCTTCTCTTCCAGCCCAACAAGGCTGATTTCATGTGGTTTAAACAATCTTGTCAGGCAAAGGTCTGGAAGCTTTATAAAACAACCTGATCCCCAAGAGAGAGGAGCATCACAGTCCAAAGCACAACAGGTATGAAAGGGCAATGAGCCAAACTGAGATTTGCTGGAGAGCCTGAATTTCTGTAGAGTTTTATCATAGTCTCTGCATCTAAGATGAAAGGCGGTCAAGCAAGCAAAATATGCACACAATCTCTATATCCTTTTACAACAGCATGTCAAAGTTCTCATCAATCCCAATGAATAATATTTGGCTTCATGTTTGTCACATCTCTCGTTTGTCACATTGCACACACCCCATGGGAGAAGTTGACTGTGAACTCAGACCGAGGCTGCATTAAATGTTCATAAATGTCATTTCCAATGAGACTGAGCTTGCCTAGCCTCTGCAGGCATGGAATGCTATAAAGCAGAATTTAAAAGTGGGAAACAAGAATAGAAGATACTTTATTAAGGTAATGTTCATATCTGAATTTCACCCCCATATAGATCATGTGTGGGTGAATATTAGATTTAAGCAGTTAACTGAATGCTGAATATGTTAGTGACAAATATGGTCTATGCACTTCCTAAAAAGTCTAGGAGTATGCAAAGCAATAATATGGGAAAGGCAAGACAGAAAAAACAAAGGAAATTTTAATCTTAAGTTTATTTTTAGGTCATATATTGAATAAAGGTTTGGTTTTTCCATAGAACACCCACGCCTATGCGGAAGAGCAAAGATTCTGATGAATGTGATACCCAGAGTATCACAACTTTCTCTATGGTTGTTTTTTTCATATAATGTAGTTAGTTAATTAGATCTCCTCTGATCAATCATTGAATTACCGCTTCAAAAGGCATTATGATATGATGAGAGTGCCTCGCAGCAGTTAACCACTTTGATTTTTCTGTCCTAACACATTTACAGCTAGCGTGAACTAGGTCCTCCCAGCAGGAATAAAGAAATACTTTTTCTTTTTTAAATTACAAGCACAATTTATCTCACAATTTAAAAACTGACCAGTAAAATTACTATAATATGGATTCATTCTCTCCTCTTCTCCTTTCTGGTATTTAAGAATAATCACTTTCATGTTTTCCATGTGTCTTATGTATTGATCTCAAGCTCTTTGGAGCTGCAACCTCCTCTCTTGCTCATGTTCTATTCAGCTCTTTTAATACAGTCACAGTTACACATCTGTGACTTCAGCTGTGTTATAACATCTCCTTCCTTGATCCTCAGGAGTCTGTCTCAAAAACCAAAGAAGTGTAGTCATTACAGGAAGATACTAACAGGATCTTTTTTATTTCCCTCTTGTGACTTGGCTCTTGAAGAGAAATTGTGACCTGAGGGTTAAGACTGTAGGTCAGAACTTCAGCATGAGGTTTGTGCGTGACCTGGCATTGTGGACTGTTGGCTAGTTACTGCCTTGGCTTCTCTTCATCCCTCTGTGAAAGGGGAACAGCGTTACCCCAAGACTTGCCTCATTAATTGTTTCTATGAAGAGCTTTGGACTCCTTGGAAAGCAAACAGTACAAGAAGAGATGGTATGTAGTTTTTGCAAAAGTTTGGTTTTGCTGCCTCTCCAAAAGCAGATAACAATGCATGTGTAATATTCAGGGATCTTTGCATAGTGCTGTGCAGAGGAGTTCTTATGCTAGCAGTAAAGCAAATAAATAAAAAAGCTTTTAAAGTCGTGCTTCTGTGATACAAGTCCCCAAATGGGGAGAAAAGATGCATTATTTTTTTGAGCAGCATAAATGATGGAAAATAATTTACTTTTTAATCCTAAAGAAAGACATTTACCAGAAGGTGAGATGAACTGTTGTATAGGAAGTTCTGCAGTGGCCTTTCCGGCAGGATGGTGCAGTCTGCTGGTAATTAAACAACAGAAACCAATACCCATAATTCAGCAGTATGTGTTACCTATTATTTGTCAGTTCTTTTTCTCTTGAACACTCATACATAAATATGAGCTTAAAATGGAAATTACTCATAATGAGTTTTATTTCATTGTGAATTGTTCTCATACAGCAATATGCAACCACATTTGTAAAAAAACCTTATCTCTCTTACTGCCAGCCAAAGCTGGCCTGCACTCTTACAAAGTCTGTTATTTTGAATTTGAATGTGCTACCTGTTACATGGGCAGCAGACCCCAGAGAGATGATACACCAATCTGGCAACTCTCCATTCTGTGAAGCAGAAAGGTGCTGACAAACTGAAGGGGATTTGGAAACCAGCAACTGGAATGAGAAGACACAGGATTTTCATTTTTCTGGAGAGCTTAAGATCTGAGTATTTTTACAGCAAGGTTGATTACAAACCCCAAATTAAACCCCAGTACTCAGACAGGGAAACAAATTATTGTCTGGAAGCTCTTTTCCTAGTACTTGCAGCATTCTCCATGGCCAGGCCAGCAGAGGAAAGACAGATTTCCAGGTGCCCTCCAGAGCCAAGAGGAGAGGTTCCTGCCCCGGACCACCCCGCAGAGCCACTGTTCCGGGGACCCAGGGAGGCTGATGTCCCTGTGCAGGCCCTGTCCTGTGGTATTCACAGACACTGCTTCACTTCCCGAAAGCTATTTCAGGAGGAATGGGTGTTTTGAATAGAAGCCACTTGGACTGCTCCAACTTAGATATTAAGAAGTTTTGTTACTTCTTTCATTCTTTTTTTAGTGTTGATTTCTTTCTGAACATGTCTTTCAACACAGAGGACTCTGTTTCTCATGAGCTAGTATTTAGTAAATACTAAGAAGCAATTTAGTATTTAGTCAATATTAAGAAGCAAGACCCGGCTTTTCCAGCTTGAACTGATATGGGCAAGGTGAAAAACAAGAATGTTTCCACATACAGTCCTGTTACCAGAACACACACTGATAGACATCTCATCCTGCCTGCCACCTGCCTGGCCTCTGCAGCCGGATGCCAAAAAGATCAGGCGTTTAACTTCAGGCTTCAGATGAACATGTGTAAGTTAACAATGCTCTTCTTTTTAGTAACTGAACTGTTTAAAAGAAACAGAAGTAAAGCAACCACAGTTTGAAAGCATGAAAAAGGAGAAGGATGCTGGGCAATAGCACTGATTAACTCATGCTAATGCAGGGTCCCTCAAGCATTTAGAATGACCTTCAGCTAACCAGGAGCAACTTAATTACTTCTGTTCAATGGTTTTCCACCTACATGTTTATTGTAGTTCATGCTTTTGAAAAGTACTGAAGAAACAGCTCTGGGGATGAAAGGCTGCTCGTCTCATAGGTAATGGGTGCTGCAAAAGCTCTTTCTGAAAGGTTCTGTGCTGCACATACCCAGGATGCCTCCATCTGGGCAGGCCTGTCTGGCTGCTAACGATGTGACAGTTCAGGCTCTGTGATTTTTTTCCAGTGCTTGGGATTAGTAAATAAGAGGATTCCTTTGCACCAGTTGAAAGGGTAGGGTTTATTTGGACAAAATATATCAAACCAAAACCCCCTCAAGGCTGCCCATTCCTTTATCTTAAGGCAAGAAACTAGCAGTAGATGGGAAGGAAACTCTGTCGCACACACAGCCTCTCTGAAACGTTTAAATGATTGAACAGGAGCATGAGGTTCTTGTATCAGATTATCAATCTCTTGCAGTGCCCAGTCCCCCATAAATCTCGGTCTCAAAGACAAAAGGACACATCCTTCCTGCCACAGCCACATGCAGCATTGACCACAGCACAACCAGGGCAAGGTTGTTGGAGCTCATGAGCCCTGCAGATGGAACACAGAAATGTTCTCAAAATCCAGCAAGGTTGGCAGGAGGGTCACCTGAACATGGGCAGGAGCAAGCTCATCTTCAGTTGTGCATCTCCATGGTCACACATTCTCTAATGAGGGACAACAACTGACCAGATCCTGCACAGATGTGAAGGTGCTGGTTTTTGCACCAAATAGTTAAGAGGCCATAAGGACTAGTAATTACACAAATAAATATATAGCTAATTAAAAAACTGTTATTCTGTACTTTTTAATTTCCGAAGAAGTGAATCAGGCATCTCTTCAGATAATTTATAGAATACCAGTTTCCATAACAACATAATTGCTCAATGAAGCAAAAATACCTGGCAGAGTTGCCATTATCGTGAAATAATTGACCACAACAGTGAGTGAAGGAGGCTGCATTAAAACCAAGACTTCTTCATGTCAGCATGGTCAATTGCAACCCAATAATGCTAGATCAACAACCATCATTTCTAACATGAGCAAGATGATAGTGAACAAATATTTTTCCCCACAACAAAGCACAAAGTCATGTCTAGTCATTTAATGGTTGCAGAACTCCATGGCCAACACCATGACATCACAACGATGCTGAAGGCACAGAGTGGCAATCCCTGCAGCTGGCACAAGAGTATGTGAGGATGGGAACCCTCCTGGGGTAAGTGTTGGAAGATTGTCCCAGTAAGAGGGAGCCAGCTTGGACACTGTGCCTGGAGTCTACCTGGGGCATGGTAAGTCAACAAGGAGGCCTAGGTGCAAAGTAGTATGTATGTCATATGGCTGGTCAGGGCCAGGTGTGAAACAAAGTCAAATTGCTGGTGTGGTACCCCTAATAAATCAGGCTGGCCTGAAATATTGCCCATGCAAATCCACTAGCTCCACAGTAGTTCTCCTTGTTCCCAGCACTGTTAACTTTGTTCTGGAGAGACCATTACAGCATGCTTCAAAACTTCACACCTGAAACAGTGACTAAAAGCTGTAGTACAAAGTATTTACGTCTCTAATTCATAGATGTCTCAGCATGATACTCATATGTGCCAATAACAAGTCAAAACTATCACCCTATTCTTTTCCCTTTGCATCCCTTGTTCCTTACACGCAGGCAGTAGGGTGAGCACAGTATGGTGTCAGCTCTGTCCTTAGGCAGTCCTGAGTCAGCCAGGCTATGCTTTATGTCCTTAGCAGGAAAGGGATTTTTCCCCTGTCTTCAATTTTATGAGTCACCTTGGTGGATGAGTGCTTTTTCTGCTTTAACTGACGTAATATTGATAACCCTGGAAAACAACAAACTTGCTGGAAATTCTGTGGGGATCTTGAGCCTTGGGAAGAATCAGAATGGTCTTTTATTTTATTACATGTTTCTTGGCTAGCACTCATAACAGCTTTTTTCCCCTGCTGATTAACCAGAAGTTTCTGTTCTCTTCTCCCTTACCAACCTCTGCAAATACACTTTCCCATCCTGTATTTCCTCTAAGCAGCACCAGGGAAAACCTGGGCACATACATACTGGATACCTTTGCACATTACAGAAGGAAAGAGAAGAAAAGGTCATACAGGAGTCTTATCTCTGGCTTTGCAGTTCTGACCTGCTTCGAAAGCAAGACACGTATGTCCTTTAATTATTCATTTGGGTCACTGCAAACTCTGAGCAAACTCTCTTAGGCTGCCTGCCCCTCTTGCTGCCCATCTTGCAGCAGCAGGAGGTTGTGGTACACTGAAACACCTCAGCACGGAGGTACACAACCAACCAGTATAACTAAAACATTTATCAGCAATAAAGTGCAGTAAGGCAAAGAGAAAAATAAAGCAATTAATCATTTTAAAAGATATAAGAGAGAGAGAGAGAGAGCGCATGGCAAAAGAAAGCTGATAGCTTGTGCCACCTCGCCACCAGCTCACTGACAGGAAGATTACGGATGCTGATGGGAATTCCTTTCTCACCACAGTCAGCTTTAAAAGCACAGGACAATAATCTGCTTTTACAGGTCTGGCTGTGGCTTTCCCGCAACACGTCTTTTCCTCCCCTCACTCTAAATAAAAAAGGATGATCCCTTGCAGTGCTTGTTTTCTGAGTGCTGCCCTCACAGTTGAGGTGAAAAGTATTGATTGAAGCCCTTGGATGTTTATTGGATTTGCACTTTTCTGATCTGTGAAAAATCTTTTGTCCTGCTTAACTTGTACAGTCCTATATACTCCAGTATTCGTTGGTGTAACCACCAAAGGTCCAGACCCTCTGCCACACATCCTTTGTGAAGAGAGCAACCAGTGAAATCCCTGGAAGGCAGAATACTAATTTCAAAGCATCGGTTTAAACGATATACTCGACACTGGGCTTGAAGAGCCCTGCACAGCTTAGAGTTCACCTCTCCTTGAGCCTCTGGGGAGGACAATACACATCGCCATATCCGTAGCTTAAGCTGGATTGCCTGTTTCAGTATCTTGCTCCTTTAGGAACCTGTTTAGCAGAGTGAATTGCGCTGGCAGATTGCCCTGAATGGCTCCTTGAGTTAAGTTCTCCAGCCATCCCCATGGCTTCTTTACTGAATTGGGTAATCATGGGATGGGGAAAAGAAGGGGAAATTACTTAGCAACAAAGTCACTGCTGTCCTTTTTCCTCATATAGGATAGAACTTTTTGCTACTTGCTTTTCTTTTACAGCCCTGTAAGGTTTTCACCTTAGCAAGAAAAGAATGATTGCTCCTCTTATAGGCAACCTTACACCACTCTCTTATACCAATGCTTTATTTTCACCTTTGTTTCCTAATATCACAAAGGCGGCCTTCGTATGTCCTGAACAAGGTGACATTTTTGTGTCATGTGATGACATCACTTGCATCAGTCACTTGCTCTCAGTTCTCTGTGTGCTTGTATCAGTCTGGCCTTTTTGCGTTTTCAGAAAGGGTCATCCCTGGCGTGATTTCCATGCTGAAAGATAATTTGCACGGTACACACAGGAACCATCCGCACTGTGAGAGCATCAGCTCCTGAAACGCTTGATCTAAACCACCACAAGAACTACCCACTCTTTGCAGTTCTTAGTACCTGAGCAGTGAAGTGTCGCATCAGGCTTGAGCAGTGCAATTAAAAAAACCCCTCATGTTTGACTCATTTCACTTAACTCATTCTTCTTTTTTCTAGGCTGAGGTTCTCCAAAGGACATAACCAAGCCTAACTAGGGCAAGAAGAGCAGAAACGGGCATCATTGTCCACCTACGGACAGCAACTGTCCCAGCTCTCAGCTGAAATACATTTCAGGATCCTAATAGATAATGCCACCATGTAACTGTAAAGAAACTGTACTGTTGTATTCTTAATAGTTTTTCATGGACATTTGATTGGGAATAACACATACAAGATAAAATACTAGCAAAGTAACATACAAAGGAGTTTTAAAAAACAGTAACCTAATATATTTCTAAAAGGTCAAATCAATAATTAAATTCACAGGACAATGGATTTTTTTTTTTAAGTGGAAGTTAGTAACAGGTCGTGCTGTGAACAAAGTTTTAATCCAAGGTTACTATGTGTAACACTGTTACGTCTTGCAGTCAATAGGCCCCAAATGAGCATTAAGATTGTACAGATGCCTGACTGACATGGTGGCGTATCTACAATACATAGCACTGATTTATATATGCTTTTTCTCTCCATCCAGGCAATAGCTTTTTTTCCATCCCTATCCCAACAGCTGCAACTATGTGTTTTGATTCAGGCTTTGTTTGGGGGATTAAAACCATCTCAGTATAATCTCTTTTTGTTTTATACACTGAAAGAAGCATTAGAGATGAAAATGAATGCCACAATGGATTTCATTAATCACACCAGAAGGCTTGGTTTGCTGTAGTAGGCCCTTCCAGCAGAAGGTGCTCACAATCAGTTTAAATATTAAACACCCTCCTGTGTTTAAATAGCAATGATCAAATCTGTGAAAGCATGGTTCCCGTGTCAGGGCAGGGGAATTCTTTTAAAAGGGCCAATACTGTTCAAATCATCTGACCTTATGGTGAGTCTCGCTTTCCAGCAATGTAAGCGTCAGTTGATTGCAAGGACAAAAGGTCTAGCAAAATTGGTGCCTGGGGGAATTGCTATGAGATAAAGAAGGTGTCACCTCTGGGTCACCAACGCAAAAGGTATCACAGTCATAAGAGCCAACAGTTACTACTGTGGGACGGGTGCTGGCAAGGCAGCATGGCACAAGGTACCAGGTCTCTGCCTGGTCTTTGGAGAGCAGGTGCTCACGTTACAAAAAGCACCACTAGCCTTAACTGACGCTGCCAGGCAAAGGGCCAAGTATCGACAAGTCCTGCTAGCTGGGCTGTTGGGGCACATCCCTACGAAAGGCTAAATCCCAGTGGCAGATGGCCAGAGGGAAGTTTGCATTCCCACAATTCATGCTCTAACCGTTACAAATAATCAGCAGCTCTCCAGGGCCCTGGGTCTGACGCGAGGCAGGAGCCAGCCCTGCTAGAAAACTGCATCAGCCATCAACTGTCCTAGCCAAAAACATCCTTGGACTGATGCGTTGGGGCAGTTGCATACTGATGAACATAGTTTAAGTGAATCTTCTGTAGCAGGAAGGAAACCAAGCCCCATGGAAGCGGGGTCTAAAGAGAAAAGCTGTAATGTTCATTGTTTCTTCCTGCAGAATCTGGGAGTCAAAAGCACCGGTTTCCTTAAAAATGCTTTTGTTCAATCACTATTAAAGCCTCACTTCAAATTAAAGCATAATCAGAAACTGAGGAAATGCAGTCTTAGCAAACGTGACAACGTACAGTTTTAGCCTGCCTTACTCTGCCTCAGCCTGCCTCCTGTGGCAAGAAGGAAAGCGATGCCTGGATCTAAGGGGGGAGAAAGTCAACAAAACCAAAACTGAAAAACCAACTGGTCCTGCCCCCAATAGTCTCCTCCCAGAGAGAAAAGTGCTATGAGCAGAATTGACTACAACTCCCAACGTTCACTAAGGCTGCTTTTAAGACAAATTTTATCCGGGAACATCCTAAATAATCTGAAATTGAAAGCAAGCCACAGTGGTTGTTGGAAGCTGTAGTCAGCTCTCCAGGGGTGAACTGAGTAGAAAGATCCCAAGAGCTGCTCTCGTAACTGAAAGAGCCTAGCTAGAGATCTGGAGGAGCAGGTAGCGAGCAGGCAGAAAGCGCTGCGGCCCTTCAGGGGTGCCAAGCTCCCTCCTTGGGCTTTTCAGGACACCTCCATGTTTTGGGGGGATTTTTGGCCTGGGCCTGCAGCAGAAACAGCGAGACCTGCTCGCAGCAGGCGGTTCCAGCAGGCACAGCAGGATCCGTGCACACTTGAGAAGCACCCCC
>JAVKLA010000088.1:4187931-4212553 GCA_034782735.1 Sagittarius serpentarius
GCCCCCCCCCCCCTCCGCCCGCCCTGCCCCCCCCCCCCCCCCCCCCCGGCCCGCAGCGCTCCGCAAGGGCCCCTGCTTCGGGGCCGCAGCCCCCGGGAGCCCCGCGGTCTCTCCCCGCGGAAAGCGGCCCCTTCCCCGACAAATCCCGGGGGCAGCCCACGGAACTCCCTGCGGCCGTGATGGGGAAGAAAGGGTCTAAGGAAACCCTCTTAGGCCTGGGGGAGGCAAATCTGCTGTTCTTCCCCCTCCCCGGCTGGGGGCTGGCGTGTCGGCCTGGGGATGGGCCGCAGCACCTTGCTTGGAGAGGCTCCTGTGGGTGCCGTTTTGCCCCAGGACCCAGGTGCCATCTGGGCGAGGAGATGTGCACTGTGCTTGGGTCATGTCGTCACGGAAGTGCCTCGGAAGTTAAATTCATACAGCAGGTACTGAGCTACAGAGCATATGTAACCCTTATGCTTAAGCTGTTGCAGCTAAGGCATTAGGCATGGCAGGAGCTAAGCCCTAATGATACATCTCTGTTAGCTGGTTGCTCTGAAAAATACCTACAGGTATCGGGAGACAGCTGTTTGCCAAGAACTCAGTGGATTGAGCTATCTATTGATTTTTAAGGATGAAATAGAGCTATTACAAAGAAAAAGACTTATGCAGGCAGCTTTTTTTGGAACAACTCTCTTGCAAAACTATGTAAGAGAGCCACTATTACCCCCACTTTTTTCTCAGAGATACTCTTGAAATTTTAATTCTCCCAGCAAGTAATACTGCTTAGAAGGCTGAGAAAAAGCCTCTCTCACCTTTCTGGACAGAGTTTGAACAGTGCTGGATTCACATTCAAATTTCAAGTCACAGCCCTAGACCAGTTCTTTCTGCACAGTCCTGCATATTCCTGTGTTCCTTCGTCGCAGACTTAACATCTCTGAAGTACAAGAGGATTCGTGAAATTACTGTAAGGCCTTTGTTCTCCTGACAAAATTCCTCTCTATTATTAAACTTAGCACTTTACCCTAGCTGATCCTTTCCTCTTTGCAGGGAAATTTCTCTGCATTTACTATTCTGATAGAAACAATAGTGAAGGTGACATTTGCTCAAATTGTTGTTTAGTGGCACTATTTATCAGATTAGAATTTCCCAGAGTATTAAAAAATTTGCCAGAGCGAATGTTTTCAGGTTGATCTTTCAGCAAGAACAGACGTATGAGGCGTGCTGACGTGCTTTTCCTGATGAGTTGGAGTAGAACCTTTCCTACCGTTAAAGGAAAAATGCACAAGTTTAGGTACTCACTGAGCTGTCTGTTAGGGCATTAAATACCACTCGCTGTTTGCAAAATATAAAGATGAAAAGGAGGGAGGAAAAACTATGACTTTATAGTACTTTAAATAACATCCCCCAAATGTTTACCTCTGCTCTTAGGGGCCCATTCAGAAGGTGAATGAAGTGATGGCAAATGCAACCAATTGTTTGCATCTTTTCATCCCATTACTATCGCTTTAACTTTCCACTTGAATAAGAGATTGCTATTTTTCAGGCCATCCATCTGAGAGGAGTTAGTGTTATCTACTTAAGGGTCAGATTTTTTTCCGCTGCATTTGGCAGCTCTAAGACGGTGCTACTTCACACAAAAAAATCAAACTTGAACATTAATCTTCTACAACACAAGCCTGGTAATCCTAGCCTCCCCAGAGTAAATGCTGGCCTCCTCCTGTTGCCACTGAAGTGAACAAAATTTCACAATATACTTTTGAATTTTGGAGGAGCAGGGAGGAAGGACCCACATCTGTTACCTCCTTCCCTGTGCTGAGAACTTTCTGATGATGACCAGAAGCAAAGTCTCAGATGAGATGCTTGGTGATAATTGCACCTGATACAGTGGTGTTTAAGTAGCATTTAGGAGGAGAGATTTTCTCCCAGTTCAAAGTTGGTTACAAGAGCTCAGTGAAGCCTCTCCACTTCCCAACAGCCAATGTGCTGGCCTGCTCCTCTAGTGCTTCGCCTCAAGACTAAATATGTTCTAGTTTTGTGGGTTCATTACTGAAGTGCAGCATTCCTGCCATACACCTACTCTGGCAACTCCTTCACTTCACAGCCTGAATTCAAATTAATTTCTAATCATGGAATTGAAGTCCTGTAATAAATTCTGATATGCGATCCTAGTCAGTTTTATCCTCTGTAAGGGATTAAAACAGCTAATACCTCCACTCCTCTGACACAGAGAAGCTTGCCGTGTCCAAGCATTTTACAGCATGAACCCTCTTTAATCAGCTGGGAAAATCCCCCTTGCTCTCATCTCTTTAAATGAGGACCAGCCCAGCTCAGTTAAGTTGAAGAGAAGCTGTCTGCAGAAGAAAACATCTTCTAGAAAGCAGTTCTGTGTAAAAATCAGTGAGCAGCTGGTGGATGGAGAGACACTCAGAAAACGAGAAACTCCCCTACTAAGGACAGCAGTTTGCCCTGTCATCACTACAAGCAAGATGACCCTATCCAGATCTGCAGCCATGCAGGTGCTGGGGTGAGGGCGGGTGAGGGCAGGTGAGGGGAGAGGGATGCCGGGAGAGAAAGAGGCAGGAGGAATCGGTCAGCATGTCCAGTCTGGTTTATCCTCCCTCTTTACAACAGCCTCTCTGTGCCCCACTGCACTGTTCCGGTTTCTCCTTCACAATAGAATAAACTCAATATTCTTTGCCGCCCTCTAACTCCAGCCTGTGTGACGGCCATTTATTGGAGCTATATGTAATGTGGATTTTCTTTTGCAGTAAAGAACTAAAGTGTTTTTTAAATGATTGACAAGGCTTATCTGTGGCTTCTAAATCATATTTGAGTATGTCTGGGGAACTTTGGCTGCAGTGCTGCTCCTCAGCAGGCTGAAGTTTCATCTTGTGTTTAGAGAAGGCCCTGGATCTTTCTAAACGTTGCCTAGCAGTGAAGGAGACAGAGCTATAAAAGACAGCATTTTCAGTGTGCTGCTAAAAGTGAAATTGTGGCTCCTCCAGCCACCCTTAGGCTACAAACAAGATTCCTTTGCAGTGATTGTCATGGGCCTGGCGCTGGGCTCTCATGCCTACCTATTGCATTAAAAATTATTGCATTAAAAATGATTGTGATAATATTTAGTGCTCTCATTTGCAAGGGGTGCTCACTCAGTGTCTGAAACACAGGGAAATACTTTTGCTTTGGCCAGTGTTTTTAATCAGCTTTCCCTCACATTTGAGGGTTTTTCAGAAAGTCTTGAGTTTGCAGAAGGATTTGGAAGGACGCAAGCAGGGTGCAGCTACACTGTGCTGGAAGGAGGATAGGAAAGGATTTGGAGATAAGATCAAGAAAGAGAAAACGTGCATCTTCTGCAGAGCAAGAGGTGGAAGATCAGTGATAATGTAGGCTAGAGGGCTGCTGGAGAAGTGGAGAGCTTTGACATTCAGACCTGCTCGGGAAGGTGGCAGAGATCCTGCAAGGGAGGCTGTGTGTCATCAGCAGTAGGCACCCAGGGGAAACAGCCACCTCAGAGCCTATGTTTCTAAAAAGCAATAAAAAGCCACTTCACATAAATGCAGTGCAATTTTCTTTTCCTCCTAGCAGGTTTATTTTCCCCTCCTACCATAAGTGCCACGGGGATTGCTCACTGGGGGATGATACCCTGGGAAAAATGGGCAAGTGCTGCCAGTGCTGGGCCCAGTGGATTTCTGTTCTTTGCTAAGATGCATTCCTAAAAGGCTGGTGAATCCGATAGAGTAGCAGCAGGTTATTCTGGGGGACAGAAGACAATGAACAAGGAGAGAGCTCCTGTTCTTCAGGTTTCCCTGCTCATCTTGGGACATGCCCACGTCCCCAATTTGTGACTGTTCTGCAAGTATGCACATGGCTTCAGTCACCAGGGGAAATTCAAGCTCAGAGTTTCAGAGCAGGGATTCTTTCAAACGGGTACAACATAAATCTGTTTTGACCTGATTTTCAGCTCTGTTTCAGTGAAGCCCTCATTTAACTGAGCCTGTAAAACATGCAAAAGTTCCACCAGGGTTGTGCTGTCCCTCGTTTTCCAGCCAGTCCTAAGCAGAGCAGAGTCTCCAGAACTGAGAGTCGTTTCTGAAAAACCTGCAACCCAGAATGTGCATGTATGTAATGTCTATTGAAACTGCTTCATTGCACCCATTGCCATTCCAGAGCGGACTGCGTCAAACAATAGAGTTACTGTGCACTATCAAACTACCAGACAACTAATTAGGTCAGGAATAGGAGCAGCAAATGGATAGATGATTCAACTGTTGTTCATAAGCACCATATGACAAGAAAGATGCCTCATCTAGATTCCTCATCAGCAGTAAGGATACAGTTTGTGTAGTTTTGACTATAAAGGCAATTTTTAAAAGAATTGTGCCACTGCCCACTGAAATATTGCTTGGAGTTAAGCTAGGCTCTGCTAAATCAATTGGCCTGCCTGAACTATATATTCTGCCTATTGACATGCTGCCTGCTTTATCTTTTGGCAGTTGTTTCAGTAAAAATTCAATGTGCTGATCTCTATAGGCCAAGGACAGGCCCATTGCTGAAAATGGAAAGCAAGTTTAGTGCCAGTGACCTGCCCTTACATGGGATTGCCACCTCCATGGCATTGTCACACTCTAGTACCATTCTCTTTCCTGCACAAAAGGTTTCAGCCCTAAGCATAGAGGGGGAAAAGGCGGCAGTGTTCACTTTTTTCCTCCCTTCCTAACCTCTTCTCCCCCGTGTTATCTAGCACCTAGAACAAGAGAAACATGAACTAAGGAGGCGATTTGAGAACAAAGAAGGAGAATGGGAAGGAAGGGTGTCTGAACTGGAAAGCGATGTGAAGCAGCTGCAGGATGAGTTGGAGAGGCAGCAGGTTCACCTGCGCGAAGCCGACCGTGAGAAGACGCGGGCTGTCCAGGAACTCTCCGAACAGAACCAAAGACTCCTGGACCAGCTCAGCCGGGTGAGTCACCGTGGCGTGGTGAGGGCAGGCACCCAGCCGCCTTTGTCACAGGAAAGGCTCACAGCTCTCCTATAAACCACCTTTCAGGCAAATAAGTGGGAAATCTTCCTGTTTAAGAAAAAAAAATGGTTCTGCATCTGGTCAGATTACATAGGTGTCCCTATAAAACATGCTGGTTTTAAACTGAATTTTACACCTTTAAGGACTGCGGCATTTCACTGGCAAAAGAGTTATGTTTCTGGGTTGAGTGGTCATTAACTGCATAGATGTCTGTCTCAGCTGTTTTTGTATCTAAAACTGATTTAGAAAATCTGTTTCTAATTTACAAATAGGCTGAACAAATGTAGTACACAAGAAAAAGGCTAATCTGTGACAGTGAGGTGAAAGGCTTTTTGCTGGCCTCCCTTTTTTGACATACATTGGCTATAATGTAAAATTGAACATACCCTGTCATTCTAAGATGGCATGTCCCTACAGATCACTTTGCCATGGTTAGATGTGTGAGAACTACTGAAATTCCTTGGAATGGCATGTTTCAGCAAAGAGCTTAACTTGCCTCTGAATGAAAGAGGATTTATAGTGGGGCTGCTACAAATTAGCCTAATTGACCAGATACAGCAAAAGAGACTTAACAGTTTCTGCCTTCTCCCCCAGAAGTTAACCTGTCTTCTAGAATTAAGAACCCTGTTTTCTTCTCCCCACTGTACAGTTAGTACAAACCATAATTTTAATGCTTGAGAACACAGTTACTCCAGCAGATGAAAGCATTTTCTTCTCGCCAGTTCCTTATGCCCAAAATAACATGGAACAAAAACACACACCGCAGACTAATGCTGAAGAGGCCCATCTAATGTTGTAAGAGCACGTTTCAGACTAGATTCTGACAGGGGTGAGTCTCTGGGGCTGACACAGGGATTGCCAAATGGAGCGTTGAAACCTCAACCACAGCACTAGGATGAGAAGACTCTGAAATGGGCCAAGTGTACGGGTCTCTTCACTTGTCTTCACTCAACCTGACTATGCAGTTTTCCTGTGCCTTTGGAGGTGAGAAGAGCAGGTCTTGGATATAACACTGTACTGGCACTTGAGGAAATCATTCCTTATTCTATAGATTCTCTATAGATTTTCTTGTTAAGTACTAAAAAAGCCACTTCATCTGTGGATTTGTTTTTTAACTGGCTTTAAAAAAAAACCACCACAAAACAACAAAAAAAACCCCAACTTCCTTAAGTCAGGAACACTGCTATGTTTATCCATGTTTTTAAAGCGGTATCTCCCAAGTGTAGCAGATAAGCTAGTGAAGATCTTTCACCTCTTCTCTGGACAGAGCATATTTCACATACAACATGGATGAAAGATTCCACCCAAGTCCTTGCAGAGCTCCTGTGTTGTGTCAGGTTTCTTATCCAGGGCTAAGAACTTGTCTCCCATTAGATTTGGTGACCCTCAATGATTTTCTGTGTATGTGTGATTTCCATGGCTGGGAAATGTAAGACTGATTATGGTCCCAGCATAAGCACAAACTGAAAGATCAGTCTAGAAGATAGGAGAGGAAAACCAGACAGCTTGCTTTGGGCTTTAAACCACATGGGATTATCCTGACATGACACTTGTGCTACAGGAGCCTCTCACAGCCCAGACGCTCAGAGAGCCTGTCAGCTAAACCTTGTGCAAAGGAACCACTGAGTCAGGTCTACCAGCACGTAATGTCCAAGCATGGGTTTTGTTCCTTTAACTCCCTATTACCGCCAGAAATAGTCTTCATCCACCCACTTCAGAATTGGCACATCCTGGGAAAAAGTTGAGTCTTGGTGCTGCTCTCCCTGTTCCTCCAGCCCAGCCCCGTCCCAGCTTGGAGAAGAGGACTGTTGTTCTTCAAAGCAGGTGAGGCAGACTGATAGAGACAGCTTACACTTGCTGAGGCACAATTCGGTGCTCGCCAAGTTTGTCACCTGGTCAAAACTTGGTAGTAACTCAAATACAGAAGTGGATATAGCAAGGGTGTAAACAGTCTTCCTAGAGTCATGAGAATCTGGGCAAACTGAAACAGAATTGGGAATGGTCCGTTGTTGTTCACCCACGGTTTTAGTTGAGGCTTCTTAAAATCTCAGTGTTATATTAGCACTTGATTACTGGGTGCTTAGTATTCCACATTTGCTGCTCCATAGCGCAATCACAGTCTTATTTGTTTGGTCTCTTATTCTGAAGAGGTTATGCATGTAATCCTTGAGGCAATGGTAGTGCTTAAACCCTGCACCCACATAGTTTTGTCTCCTGTTACTAAGACTTTCAATAAATGAAAAGGAAAATACAGCTGCATGGATGTGCTTGCCTACAGCCATATCACCGTAGGCTGGAGCCTTGCTAGGGATCATAAATGAGCACTGGGAGAGGAAAAACCCAACAAAGAAGTGCTGTTAGAGCTTCTGTGAACTTTGAGGTGTTCCTGGTTCTGTGTTTTGCACCTACATTTTGTGTCACAGTGGGTTGTTTGGGAGAAGAGGGTTATGAGAAGACTGGGCTAAGGCCTTATTCAGAGCCTCAACTCTGCCCCATCTGACACTGTATACCCTACTAGAGGCTTCACTCACAGGACAGAAAGACAGGTTGCTCTCTGGTATGAGTCATTCTACGCTAGGAGGTATTAGCTTTTTTTGAAATTTGAATTTCTACAGTTTTTAGCAATTAACACCTCGTGGCCCAATTTCACACTACTTGACCATCTCTTTCCTGGGGAAGGTATTCCCTTGGCACAAGGCTCTATATGTCAAATGACAGCCTCAGCCTCATGAGCTACCAGCCCACATTGTTCTGCTTGCTCCTTCTGGAATCCCTGGGCTTCAGCCCCTTTCACCTCAAAGCAGGGTAGCATCCACCATCCCCTTCATCCTACCCCTCCTCCTTCCTGCTGCTGTGATATTCTTTCACCAGCTAATTAAGCTTTAGGACTTTTTTTTTAACCCTGCCTTCCCCAGAGATGACAGGCCAGCCCAAGCACATACTTTTTTTTCTTCTAAACCTGACACAAATGCTAACCAACCAAGCATAGTCCCACACAAGGAGAGCAACAGGACCTAGGAAGCTCTGCTTTGCAATTAAAGCATGGGACTGAAAAAATCCATCCTCAATTCTGGCAAAGACTGATAAGGAAAACTCAGGATAGGGATTTTAAGTCTGTTCCTGTCTCTAAAAATGGGGATAACTATCTTGCCTCAGAGTTGCCAAGAGGCTAAAATAAGGTCCGTAAAATGATTTGAGGTCTTCAGATGAGATGATGATATAGGAGAACTTTACATATCTAATAATAGTAAGTAGGCTATAAGGAACTTTGCCTCCTCTTGAAATACAGCCTTTGGTGTGGTTCTCTGCTTTTAGCAGAACAGAGGTACTGCCCAGGGCTATAAGTATTAAACCATGGGGAAATTGGGTGGGCTAGACTGGGAGCTCATAGTGAAAGACATGATTCAGATGCCAAAGATCAAGTTTAAGATCTCCACAGTAACCTTAATTTTTTAATTTGCTAAGTGATAATTAAAATCCTGTCTGCATGTTGATTTGATTTCCCTCCCCCTGCCTCAGCACAGCAAAGCATGTAGTAACTCTCAGCAGTGTGCCCACACCAAGCTAAACGCCGATTTTACCTAGAAGAACTGCAGAGCACATTGTGAGCGGTATGCCAAGGTACATACCACTCACCATAAATGCTCAAAGTATAGGAGTCAAAGCACAGTTTTGCCGAGAAAGTCGAGGCTTGGGAATTATTACGTGTTCTGTTTCCAGCTCCTTCAGTCTCTCCCATCTGTTTCAGTTCCCCATTTGGAAAAAAAAAAATCCTATGCTTTCTGTCCTTTTACATTATAAAATTTGGGGGGAGTGGGTATAGGGAAAGGTCTCTTCTTACATGTGCCCACAGCACCTAACACAGCAAGAGTCCTGTCCCCACTTTTGGGCTTCTAGGAGCTACTAATGCAAATAATAACAAGCAGCCCTCTTCCTATAATGAGGCAACATTACTACTTTGTCAGGAAGTGAATGAAAAAAGACTTTCACACTGTTTCTAGGTGGCTTTACCAGATGGCTTTCCCACACATTTCCTGCTACCAAGCTCTGGGCTCCTGTAACTATTTGCTGCGTATGTAGCTTGGGCGAGGATATATCCTTCCCAGTTCAGTTGGGCTTCTTGTATTGTACATAGAGCGTAAGGAAGTAATTTCACAATGTCAAGCTCAGGTAGTTTTTGCAATGAAAGTCTGTTTTCAGTGGCAGGAAGAAGCATGTCATCTTGCACCACTGAAATAGCTCTTTGTGTTTAGAGAGGAGCACTCGGCTGCCGCGGCACCCCTCAGAGGGGCCCTCAATCACCAAGTTCTTATATTCACTCAGCATCTAGTGCCAACATACTGCTACAAAGAATGAGGTGTTTCAGTCAATCCCTCTGGTACAGCAAGAAAATGATCAGCCAGCCCACAAGTCTCCAAAGGAGGTTTTATTTGCTAGCCACAAAATCTTCCTTTCAGAAATAATTCAATTGAAGGAGTTTTGTTTCTAACTTCATGCTGTAATGTGCAGCATAGCTTCAGAGGACCGGCAGGCACTGCCTGGTTTTGATTTCAGAGAAACATGTTTTTATTCAAAAATGAGCTGACCATATTACATTGCCCTTTCCAAATCACTTTTACTTTACATCCTTTTGTGGTCAACAACACACTTACAAGAGAGGCAGCTCTGTTGTCAATTACTGATTTGAAGATATTTTTCCAAATGGTTGTTTGTTGGGTCTACCAGCATAGGAACAATGTTGGTTTTAAGAAATCCAGACTAATAACTTAAAAAAGTTACTGGAACAAGCGTGCTGGGCAAGATTCACTGCTTCTGCCAAACCAGAGATCTGTACCCATTACACTATGTGCTAGCTTGTCTTTAATTCCTTATTTTATCTGTACAGATGCTTAATACAAGCCTCCTTATGTTTCTTGTTTATTAAGTTGTCTCTAATAGCCCAGAAGGGTATATTGGGAAACCATGCTTAGCACAGAGGCAAGTAAGTCAGGCTGAATTTAAGTACTGCTTCAAGGGTTTCATTTTTAAACAGAAGAGGATCCTGAGCAGACCTAGGCTCAAGAAGAGTTGCTTTGACTAGCCCCACATTTCAAGGTGCAGATCAGTCACTACGCTGAATTCTTTTTTGTAAAAAGCCTCTACTTTTCGCTGTGGCTCAAAGTGTTTGCTAGGCCTATTCAGTAAGGACTAGCTTACTGTACGGAACTCCATACTGAGCTACTCAGTAACATACGGAGTCCTGCATAGCAAATCTTGATCTGCATCACCTCTGAGCAGTCTAAATTCAGTGGAGCGGGAAGACTGCACGAGAAAAGGCAGCATTCCTTCCTCTTGAAGGGGCTGAAGTACCTGCATTTCATGACAGCTTAGGTAGGGCTGCTCACTGCTTGGGGGTAGGCAGACAGCCCTTCCAGCATTGCTTTGTGCCTGGCATAAGGCACACTTACGTTACACGTGGCGAGGTGAGAGGAAAGCAGATACCAGCACAAGACAGAGCCAAACACTGAAGCCAGCAAACTTCCCATTAACCACACCAAGCACCCTCCAGCTCCCCGCCCCTCTGGAGTATCAGCGGATCCCAGCACCACATAACCAGATCCCCGATCACCCAGTGAATACTGATTAGTACACAGGCAGGAAAGGCTCCTTCTCACCAGCTGCTTCTCCCCTAGCAGAGAGCACTTGTTAATAATTCAGCTTCATGCCACATCAGGACTGGAGTGCTGAGGCTTTCTATGCTAAAGCTGTAAATATAGGACGTGACTGCAGCTGCGTGTTCTCGCCTGCAAAGTCCTTCAGTGAAATGATTCAGTGCCCTAGAAGGTAATGAAGAAACATCTTGAGGCCATTGCTGAGTGGCACTCACCCACCATCCATCTGGAGGAAGGGAGACAGGCAGGAAGAAAGGCACAATCCTCTGCTGAGAGTCTGCCCAAGCCTGCAGCACCCATTAACCCCATTTTAGGGCACCCAGAGCTTCAGGAGCCAACTGGAACAGGGTCACCTGGACACTAAGGCATAAATGTAGCGAACACCAAAGAAGTAATTTCAGCAAAGATGGGGAGGGAGGCACCCCTACAGAGTTTGCCCAAGATCTTGCACCCATTTCATGCAAGATTTTTACCCTTGTATCCTTTGGTTTAAATACTGGTGGGCACGGAGGGAATAGGCAGAAAGCTGTACACAGAATAAAACAGAAGGACACACTGCTACTGAACCCTCCTTAGGGAAAGGGTTAAAAATTACTATAAAGATTAAAAAAAAAATTATGTTATTATTAAGGCAGTAGAACTACACAAATCGCTGCTCATGGGGAAAAAGGATAGCATCCATAGGTCCCAGGGGCTGGGTGGGACCCTCATCCTCCCCCAGGGCAGTGGAGCAGGCACCCCACCTTCCTCGGGGACCCCTTGCTGGTTGCTAGGTAACAGCACACCACCGTCCCAGCTGGTGATGTCGCTGTAGCAACCGGGTGTGATTTCTCTGCTTGTAATGCCGTGACAGTCAGCAGACGTGCAGGGAGACGCACTTGTGACGTCCGAGGCAGGCGAGCAGGTGGATGGGTGGCAGAGGCCCATCTCCCACCCCTGCGGGCTCGGCTCGCTGCCGGGATGTGTCCCCAGCATCCGTTGCTTCATCCTCTCCACCCCGATTCCTCCCCTGTTCATGGCAATTTTTCCCCCAAAATCACCCTGGAGATCTCCCAGCCCAAGGCAGCCTGTTGTCCATACTACCCACAATGAGCTTTTTGAGCCTGCTGGGGGAAAGGTAAATATTTTATTTCCTTGGTAAAAGGAGCCCCTTGTGAGCAGGTCAGTCAGCCCACACAAGGGTGACTCCACCAGGGCTTAGCACCATGCATCTCCCGCTGTAAGTCCACCTCAGGGAGCACAGCGCAACAGAAATTAGTATCTGCCAGAGCCACTTAACCTCCACCTTGTACATGGCTCATCTCGCATACTCAAAGGCTTGTGGTGCCTGAATGAAGCAGCAAAGACTGGCCCCATGAGACACCCCCAGAGCCCAGACCTCCTGCCCGCCACACCCCAGGCAGCACATTACCAGGGAACAAGTGTCCAGAGCACTGTCTAGGACAAATACACGCAAGAGTTAAGCACCTGGTAGTCAGCCTGCACTGCTCTTCCCTGCACTTCAGCTGAGCCCAGCTCACCACCCAGTTTTCGTGTCTAGCAAGTGGTTCTGTAAGAGATTTTGAAGGTTTCTGCAAGGCTTCTGCCTTGAGACGTTAGCAGCACCACTAAGCCGAGAACATCTGAAAGCAGGAATCCAACATGAAACTGAAGTTGAACTTGTTCTAGGATGAGGAGATAAAAATCTGAATGAGTCTCTTCCTCCCCTCTTGCACTGCAGTAAAAATTTCAAGTGGCTATTCTGTTTGAGTCCAGGTCTTTATGTTTATAGGATTTGTTTTATTATGCAGTAGCTCAGAGGTAGGAATATGTGGGCAGAAGAGATTTTTTCAAAATATTTCTGCTTATTCACACTTGCTATAAACACTTCCTTCAGGAGAATCTAGAAAGTAGGACACAGGAGGTGTTTGCATCCAGCCACTGCATTACTAGCTAGAACCAGAGCTAAACATGATTGAAGGCTTTGCAAACATCTACATAAGAAAAACCCAATTAAAAGCATTTGATCTTTAAAGAGCCATTCTGGGTTATAAAGTTTGCGCACCTTATAATGAAAGCCTTTAAATTCCTTTTTTTTTCCCCAAGTAGGATTGCTTTTTCTAAATGCAATTTAGTAGAAAATAGCTCAAGAGGGAGGTCTCTTCTATACTGATTTTTTTTTTTTCCCAGCTGTATTAGGTGCTCTGATTACCCATGAAATCATAGAGGCCCCTTGCAAAACAGCCTAGAGCTTAATCAACATTGTTTAGAATGGCATTTAGCAAAACCCAGTTTATTTTGAACACAGATATAGGATCAGCAAGACTCTCTCGCTGACTTCTAATGGATGCTGCAATGCAATACAGAGCTGGCTTATGCTTGACAGTACCACCCATGGGGATGGGCAATTCCACCATAGATGGTAACAAGAAGCTGTCCAGGTGAGAGTGCAACAGGAAACAACTGACAGATTAGGACATAAATCAAGTGACCTGCATGACAGAGCAGCTGGGGTAAAAGGCTGCTCAGAAGTAGGCCAACAGAGCATTTCATCTGGAAGAGATACAGGTTGGCCTAATAATTTCATTAGGTATCCTCCTGTAAAGGCTCAGTTCTGTAGCTGCAGAGATTTGCACCAGACTTCCTTCATGGACAGGATCCCCATCAGTGTCTGGGGTGGGGACTGCCAAGATTAGAAGTGTTGGGAACATTTCTATTAACTGTTCTCACCATATCCTAACTATTCTTCCCTGGAAGGTTCTAATGCTGAAGCATACAAAGAACATTTTTAAAAGGAAGAATTACTTCAGTAGTTTCAGCTGGGTTACGATTCTACCAAGATTAGCACAGTAGTGCAGATGTGTAATAAATGTAGAGCTATCACAGAACAGTTACAAGATCTGGGGATATATACGTACCTAAAGCATCCGGCTCACTTGAATTTGCCATTTAAATATAATTTACTAGTTCCACTCCTGCAGTTCATCTGACCTTAAAAAAGAAAATCTATTTTGTTTTGTCTTCATTGCTTCCCCCCTTCCCTTTTGTCCCTCAGTCTTTCTCCCCTCCTGGATACATCCCAAAAATCAGTTGAGGCTTAAGTTATAACCAGCCTCAGGCTGGTAGTTGTCTCCACAGGTTTGTTCCTTAAGCTGATGTTAGACCATGTTATCCCTCAGTTCCTCTGGGGTTAGCTTGGCCTCCACTTTTAGTACACCAAGAGGGGAAAATTTAGCCTTGTGATTCCCTTGTCCTCTACATCCTTGGAAGTCTGTTCCTGAATCCACTTCCAGACTTGGCACAGTTTTGCAGTAACAGGGGTGTCTTAGAAAGCTATTCCATTTGGCAACTATTTAGCCTAAGTTTGTGTTTATTTGTTGAACAAAGCACATTGTATTTGGTTGCCTACAAGGTCAGATCAAGAAAAACTGAAGTCTTCTGCAACTCAAGTATAGACCAGCAGATTTGTTGCTCTCACCAGGGACACAAGGCAGATACAAACCTTAAAATTTGCTAGAGGGAAGGGCTATACTTACAGATGAGGTCCATAGTTCTGGAAGCTTTTGCAGGTGAAGTGTTTCAGGACCAAGTAAACACAGATTTTAAGAGAAGGGGACCTTTTGGCAAAGTACTTAAAGAGTTCTCCTTTGTTTCTTTACTTGGTTAGCAAGTGTTTTGCATAGATTTTATTGCAACACCAGAAAACTGAGGCACTGAGAGATTAAGCAATAATTGTCAGAGTAAGCCAACAAACAAGACCCTAGTAAAGGAAAAATCTCCTCTCCACTTAGGCAGACTGCTCAAGAGTTTGATCTTTTCTCGTCATCTTACAGAATGGGGATGAATTGGGTTTTTTAAAGTGTGGACTAGGAATTTAGTGAGCTATGTCCCACACTGTAAGTGTACCATCCCAGGAAAAAGCTAGTAGTCCAGACATTACTCCTTAATAGAGTTTAAGCTTTATTCTGCATATCCCTTACATAAAGGACAATGTGTATAAGTTGCAGGATAAGAATTAGACTGGATTGAAGAAAAACATCCTAGCTGTAAGGTTAGCTGAGTAGGAAAACAGGCAGCCCAGAGATTCTACAAGGTCTCCATCAAAGGCAGCTTTCAGGAAATGGCCAAGTAGTCACCAGTGAGGCAAGTCTGGCCAATTTTTGCCTTGGCATGAGAAAAACTAGGCAAAGGTAAGTCCAAAGGAGGCCTTCTGAGGTTCCTCTATCTTTTATACAGGCAAGACTTTCAGTAACATCAGGTCAAGTCTTCTTGCTATTTATGAATATTGAAGGAAAGAGGCAGAGAAGCCTGAAGAAATACTCACAAGAAATAAGTGATCTCTCAGGCTTTGGAACAGACTTGCATTTTCACTCTATATGGGCATAAAGTAACTGAAGGGTGAAAACAAATGTAAACGGGACTGTTCAGAGGTAGGTTCCAACCTTTGCTTGAACATGAGCTCTTGAACAGACTTAGATGCTGGAAGAGTCACGCTTTCCAGCAGATTTATGTTTAGATGAAGCCAAATGAGAAAGCCTGAAATGACCATGTTTGTTCAAAAGAGATTGTTTGTAGAATTTTGCAGTGATATTTGTCCAAATAGCATCTATTGATCAGCTATGAAGTTGCACAGGGATTTGCTAACTCAGATTATTTCTGTAGTTTTTGCCTCTATTCCAGAGAGATTTATTTCCCTAGGCTTTACTGGATGTTGTACTTCACTTTGTGCACAAATTCTTCCTAAATGTTGTGCTGCTTACTGTTTATTTCCCTCTCCACCTTAGCACAAGGGACCAGACATCTTAGTGAAGACTAAGTAATAAATATTCAAAGCTTTAAGAGCTCAAGGCAAATGCTTATGAAATTGATGATTTCATTAATACTACCTCTTCCTTGGGGCCTTTCTGTGCTTGAAGCACGGGTGCTATGGGCACAGGCCTTCACCCTGCAGACAAGGAGGGGTCTCCTAGTCTTGGGCTGCTTTACCAACTTTTGCTGCAAGAAACCGCTACCCCCAGATCTGCCGAGCTACCCCATATTCCTCTCAGTCAAGGTAAGACAGCCCAAAAAGCCACAATTCAACCTACTCAGGCTCATCTGACTTGTTTTCATGGTGTGGAAGAATGAGCTCAGCCCAGAGGGAGAGGTGGAAAAGGATACTACACACTTGGGAACAGCTTTTTTTTTTTTTTTTTTCTGCTGCCAGATGCAATTACTTAGCTTTAAAAGCACCAGTGACATGCAAACACAGGCACCTCAAGATCTCCTGGGCAGCACCCTGTCTTCACATGGAGCCCATGCTGGGGACAGACTCCAAAACAAGCATATATACAATGGTGCCATTTAAGAGTAGAACTGGAGGCAACATTGCTCACAAGCAATTTTCTTGGCTGGCTGGAATAGACAGGCCAAGCACCGTTTTACTTTGAGCCCCCTGAAGGGGAGGCAGGTGCCACTGCAGAAACCTCTATTGAGATTGTGGCCAGGGTTTTGTACAATCTAAAACAACTCCTCAAAACCCACCTACAGGGGATTAACAGGTTAGTTTACTTCATCTCAAGAGGCCTCCTCCATTCCAAGCATTATCCAACTCAGTAGTTCAGAGCTGCTTACCAGGATTAACTCTGGCACCACAAGACACAGCCCAGTAGCTGCAGGCTGGCTCTCAGCAGCTCCTTCCTTTCAAAGGAGTCATTTACATCAGGCTTTCAAAACTTGGGAAATTCCTTCTGTCTTCCCATCCTCCATAATCTTCCATCAAGAGACAGTACCACAGACTAAAAAGGTCGGGTTGGGGGAGAGGGAAGGAGACAAGCTGCCTTTCTGCCTTCATTACAGGTCACTGCCTCACCTCGACACAGGAAGGGAAGATTTGCCCAGTGGGACAGTTCCAGACTAGCCAGCTTTAGTGCTCCTAGTCCCAGACACAGACTTCCTCCATCAATCTCCACCCCTTCCCATGGCCAGGGAGCACACTGCCAAGAAAATATTTTGCTATGTGAAACAGATGATGCAGAAGCCTTTCCAAGCATGAACTTGTTCAAATGAAGATATTAGCACTCCTGCTTCTTTTAATCTCCCTAAGCAGAGCTATAAACCACTCCAGGTCACGGAAAATGGCCTAATTGACCAAAATGGCTGTTCAGACCCACAGAACGAGTAGCCTGTGATGTTAACCCTTCCCACAGCTCAGGGAATGTGACATAAGCACGAGAGCCAGCTGGCCATGGTGCAACTGGACTCACCCTTGGGACAGGGAAGGAGGAAACAGCTGGTTATGCTGGAAAACCATTGCCAAAGCACGTACCATGTATGCCTATATATACATATACACCCCCTCCACTCTTCCTTCCCCTCACATCACTTGGCATACAAGACATTTGCATGAGGCACCTGCTAGTATTTCAAGCACGTGAAGCAGACAGTTTTCATTACGCCTGTGTCAGCACCGCAGACTGAAATGGCTTGTTTATACTTACAGTCTGCTGATGCCACAGAGTGCAGACAGATGGGCAGCCATCTCGCCACACCGCAAAAGCCTTGTCTGCCCTTTTGTGCAACAGTGGATGAGGCCACTGCAGGATAAATTGGAAACATCAAGGCCAAGTTGCTGCTGCTTTAGTATCACAGGAAAATTTTTTGCTTGTGTATTAACAGTCTCCAACATTCACCACAGAAGAGGCAGTACTTCAAAGGCACTCAAATAATCACTTTTTGGTGCATTCCACCAGCATCGTTAAGCAAATGTCCATAAATACCCTTCTCACATATCTTGTCTCACTGAGATTATCCTTGTCTCCTTGGCAACTGTCAGATGATGTATAATGCTAGCAGGGATTAGCCCCAATGCGCCTCATAACCCTCGTGTAAATTTCTGCTCTATGAAGAGACCTGGCCAAACAGTCTTCTTTCCTGGTAATGTTAAAATGTTGCCATAAACAGTATTAAATCCAAGAACCTTTCAGTAAACCTGAGTAAGGTTGAAAACTAATGTGGAGCTTTTGAAGTGGCAGTATTTGTCTTGTCCTCCAAAGAAGTAAGTTTGAGACATGTGGATATACTTGGCATTTCACAGCTTGACAAGTAAAGCTGTATTTTGAATCAGTACTTAAGAGAAGGCTTGTGCTGAAAACTTGGGCTCTAATATCTTTATCTCCTTTGTCCCTTGGTGCCAGTGGGGATCACACTGGGAAATACCAAATCCCTGCAAGGGCTTAACAAACTTATGCTATGCTTTAACCTATTAATTTCTGAAAACTAGCCTGGATTCAAGTCAACACATGAAATCCATGCGCATACTCTGACACCAGTTGTACTGAGACTTTCTGCCTCTGAGGAAGCAGCTATGGGCTGCACCCTCACACCCCACTGCTCAGACATGACCAAAGCATCAAGTTAAGGAGGTACAGCCCCAACACCACAAGCTTTCTGCAAGTGGACCATTTCTCTGCTCTATACCATGTTTGGGCCTGCTGAGGAAGAAGTTGTTCGTCTCTTGGTACCCCAGTTTGGCCTGCCTAGGCACCCAGAGCAGGCTTTTGCCATGCATGGTACTAACATCACACAGATAAGACCTGTCCCCATGTAGGAAATGCACAGTATGCCAGTTCAGGGAGCCAAGCAGCACTGCATTACACATAAGCGTTAAGGATTGAAGTATCTAAGTGATAACAAACAGCCTGTGGTGCATAAGTGACACATTTAAACTACTTCTTCCTTCTTCGGTCCATTTGTGTCTTTATAATGTCCCAGCTTCAGGAGATCTGCTCTAATTCAACAGGACCAAAAAAAAAAAAAAAAAAAAGCTTTGAGCAGAGCCAAGGAAAGGAGGCTAAAAGAAGCACCAGCGTCAGCAGCAAAACCAAAACCAGGGAGAAATAAAAGTATTTCTGTAATTAAGCAAACAAATCTCTGGCACAGCATTGTGTCTATATATGAATTCAACAATGTGCCATGGCTGATACCGATTAGACTAATCAGCTAGAGAAAACTGAGAGAGAAGAGGGGGGAAAAAAGGTCTCCAAGATTGTTGCAGGAGGTAGGTCACAAAACAGCCAAGCCAAGGGGTGATGGGGAAGCCAGCGTAGGCAGGGTAGTGACAGGCAAAAGAAAATACAAGTCCTGGCACAAGCTGGTTAGCAATGATGCAACATGATTTTGTTGCATGCTTCTGTGGACCTGTTTGCTCCCCAGCCATCTGCCAACTCCAGCACACACCTCATCACGTGTGAGACAGGAGGGGGAAAAGGGGTCAGTGGCTTAAGGCAGGTGATTTTTAGCACAGGTAAGATAAAAGTCTAACTCACATGCCTATGTACTAGCAGAAATTTTAAGTGACACCGTTTTAGACACTCCTGCACACAACAAACACTCAGTAGATTTAGTATTGCTACCACAGGCTTCTGCACATAGAAAAATTCAGCTACAGCAGCAGGAGAAATAAAAACTGCTGGGAGCTGAATACTAGGATCTCCTCTGTCACTAATCACATTATTCTTGCTTTTGGGAAGCAAGAGGAAAAGAAAGTAAATCATTTAGAAGCAGTGATGCTAGGGAAGATCCCAGTTTAAAATCCTACTGTAGTAGCATAAGAATTGGAGCAGTTGATCCGCCCATGCTCAAGGGCAGTATAATCCACACACACTTGTGCGAGGCAGACCTCTCTGCTGAAGGTAAAGTCATGTAAGAACATAAATGGAAAGCAATGAAAGTTGCCACAGTTAACGTATGAGCACACTGGAACAGGGCTTTCAAAATGAAGCACACTCCCAACAAGCCAGTAACTTGTCAGGGAGCCTGAAGCTGAAGACCGCCCCTGCCACACCACTTTTGTTGTGTTTTACTTGCTGTACTTTAGCTGGTCTCCTGTTACCTAGTTAGGGCCAGAAAGCACATACACAGGATACGACACTCATCAGTACTGACATTTGCTTAAAAGCACCAGAGCCAAAACCAACAGCCAAAACCACCCCCCCACTTCTCCCAAAGGGCACCCATAGACCTTTACATACTCTGCCCCTCCAAGACAAATCACTAAAGGTGAAACGGGGAATTTTGGTGGAGGGAAGCATGCTACCCTTTCTCTAATCATGACAGCTTTATCAAGGATGCTACTTCTTTTCAGGCAAAGCCTCAGCCATCAAACCTTCAGTCACCAGGGGAAAAAAAAAATAAAAATCTTCTCAGCATCAGACATGCAGGAGAGGCTGCTAATTCTCACAGCATCTGTCAGTACAATGTTTCCCAATCGAAGGTCTCATGCAGTGCTTACAGGTCTCCACACCCCAGTGTTAGTGTGCAGGTAGCCTCATGGCTCAGTTGCACAGAAACCTGGGCTGCAGATCACCTCTGGTGCCCATGTCTGCCTGGCACCTGCTGTCTGCGGCATGCCCCAGCCCAGGCTCACTGCAAGCTTGCTGTGTCTGCATGGGGTCCGTTGTCAGAAATCAACAGCCTCAGTGCCAAAAAAACCCCCACAGCTTGAATGATTCTTATCCCTCTAAGCAACATCTCAGACTGCAGGGGGAAAGGGCTTTTGATTCAATGACGTCTGACCTACATTTGCAAAACCTTGGCTACAGGTGCAAGTCTAAGTATAGCATGTGTGTGCCAAATTTGCTGCCCACAGCCAAGCACAGAGCCTTTGTCTGCAATGCTTTCAGTGGACTCTAGTTCCAATGCAGTTACTCTAACATAGCTGTTGGAATGTTGCTACAAGAGGGGTTTTTCCTTCTGACCGCACTCCACATCTACTGCATCAGAAAAATAACTGAATACATGAAGGGTTTGTGACTGAGGTGACTTCCCCCCTACAAGACCATCCATGCTTTACGTTAAGTGATATTCAGATGCACAGAACCCTGAAACTCATACAGCAGGGAGCTCTTTCCAGTCCCTGATAATGCATTCCCCTGCATGTGTATGATTTGGCAGAGCATAGTGTATTTTATACACCATCCTACAGTATGTGCTGCACCCACCTTGTTTTTCAGCTAAGTTTGCTGTCCGCATCCACTTGCTTTATTTTTTATTTTCAAGCACAGCTTTTTGTAGGACTTAAAGTACCAAAATGCCAGTGAGTTTGCCAAAGCTGTTATTTAAATAAATTCATGCAAGGACTTTTTAAAAGCTAGATTGTAGGAAGACAAGGCTGCAAGGAGAGATCTACATTCTTTTTTCTGGACCCTCCCATCCATCATTCAGAGACTCTGGCCACAGCAACATCCATGCAGTCTCTTCAGGGGAGCACCTCACCTGCCAGGCTGACACATGCATAAGAAGATCTGGCCACTTACAGAAGTGCTCAGCAGCTTCCCAAAAGCTGGGTTACAGGTGGTGGTCAGAAAACTCACCCTCAACTTTGAATAGACCTGCTGTGGCTTAATTTAGCAGCTCTGGCTCATGCTAGAAGTGACTATTACATACTTGCCACTACATACTGCTACTGAGGTGCAGACTGCTCTGAAGGCCAAGCCCCTGCTCTGAGGATCTACAAGGTAAAGACCTAATCCCCTTAGTGCTTACGTCTGTGGTCCTGCTCAAGAAGGTAAACAAGTACTTCTGTGTTCAAGCATCTGCTGCATTGAGTCATGAGATGAACCTTAGTGGAAACAGAGCAAAGCTGGGCTGAGAAGAGACAAGTGTTCATGTACTTACTACATATGGTAATGTACAAAGTATAGATCTGTATTCAACTTCAGCTGATCAGAGTGCTCAGGTGTTATTACTAACACATTGTAATTATCTTTTGTCAGCAGTCACCAAGAGCAAGATTTGCCTTGTACTCAAAGTCTGCTCCAAAGACCTTATGCTCTAAACCGATCTTTTCATGCTGCCAACAAGGGAGAACTATTCAGGAATAGCTGGAGGCTGCTGAAGTACAGGAAGAAGTATTGCTAAGTTAAATAGTACCTCTAAAGCAGGTATCCAGCACAGTTCTGTTGTGTTTAAAATGACAGATCAAATATTAGCTGACCAAGAAATATTTTTAAGTAACATGTTACCTAACAGCTCCAGAACAATACTTCAAGAAAGGAGATTTGGACCTTTTTATTTAAGCATTGCAATTGTGACATGCTGCCATGTGGGGTTTGGATTTTTTTTCCCAAAACCTTGTCATGACTTGCTCATTTCTATGGCGCTCACCTTTCATTTATTGACCCTACTGCACCTATCAGAGATAAAAACATTCAGTGAAGAGAAAGCTTTAATGGAATAGTTTAAAGCTGTAGCTCCCATCCTGGCCAATATTCACGAAAGGGTTTGGGTTTCCTTATTTTTTCTACAGAAAGCAGCCACAAGTTTTGCTGCATCAGCTATGAGAAACAAGCCTTCTGCACAGAACATCTTCTATCTTGCTTTAGTTAAGCCGAACAAACAACAACAACAAAAAAGACTTCTTAGCTCTTCCTCCTCTGGGTTTTGAAATAAATTCATCAAGTTGTGAAAGACATGAGCAGACACATCAGTACTGTTTTTAAGAAACAACCTGATGGAAGTTATTGGGAGTCAGACTTGGAAGGGATTTAAAAGCTAATAAAACATCTCCCAGATAAATCTACCATAAAGTTTAAATATACATCTACATTTTATAAAATGTTTTCTCTTCCTGTCTGAAGGCTTCCTGAGAGAGATTAATGTATTTTAAGCCAACTCCTTGAATTTTGCCCCATCTTTTTTGGCATTTCACACATATGGGAATGGACACCAGTATTTTCATGCAGAAATGTTTGTAAGTGCAAGTTTGAGCATCAGGTCTACATACATTGGAAAGCTTTTGGTTTCTATATTACTACTAAATCCTAAAAGAGTATATTCTGAACTTAACAGGGTGTATAGATGAAGATTTCAAGAGAAGGCAGAGCTGCTAGCCAGCCATCACATATTAGATATCCCCAACAGAACTCAGTTAATTTTCCTTGAAATAAAGGAGATAGCTTAAAGCCAGAGTAAGAGACTGCAAGAAGCTTAATTGTCTCTTGCTTCCAGGCAGAGACATTTGAGTTTGAACACCTCCAGGTTTAAAGTCTTAGACTAAAACAATTTCATTAAAAAATAAATTCAAGAATAGAGATTGGCTATCCTGACTTCTGGCTACCAGGGGAAGACAGCAAAGCCTCTCAGAGCAGGAGAGTATGTTACATTTCTCTTTGCCTCCACCATCATAAGCTTCTGCTTTTTTTTTTCAGGGAGTTTTAATGACTAGGTTAAGTCTTTGTGTTTCCAGTTCAGCTATTTGCAAATTGGTCAGGCATTTTGTATTTCATCAGGCTATTATCCGACCCACTATTTATGGCTCACTAGAAATTTACTGAAAGTAATATTTTTATCTTTTAGCTCAAGTAGAAAAGTCAGCCTGAGCTCAAAAATCTGGATTAAAAACCCACATCAAAGGTAACTTGGCTAAAATGCTCTATCAAGATAAATATGCCTTTTGTCAGGGAAAAATAATTCATGGAAATTATGCATTAGAAGTTATCTAGGAGAGCAGACCACTGAACCTACTGATGCAAAACACGGTCCATCCAGCTTTCAAACTGCACCAGTTCCCTCTGCCAGGCCAAGGGCAAAACTTCAGAAACTGCAGTTGCACACACAGGTGCGGGGGGACAGCAGACTTTTTAACCTGAAGGTTCCAGACGCCCTTGCAACACACTGGACCTAAGCTGTGCTCCACTGAAATTAACATGGTGGTTCCTCTCAGGTCCACTTTAGCATCACCAGACTTGATTATTTAAGCCATAAGCCTTTCTGCTTCCATTTACAAATAGGTAACTAAAGTGCAGCGGAACAAATTCTTCCTTCAAGGTCACGTACAGCATCTACACAGAAGTAGAAGAGTCTGCTAGTATTACACGTTATTCCTTCTCAACAACCAGGAGCCAAATTGCTGCCAACAAGCCCCATGTTCAGCTCTCCATTCAGGGCCCTACAAGAGACACCAGCCCTGGGAGCCGCTGTGCAAAGCTGTCTCATCTCCCACACTTCTGCTGCAAGCAGAGTTTGCATACAGAGAGCAAGAGCCACTGCCTGCACTACTTAGCATTGCATGTCCTCCAAGCACACTTTGTCCTCTGAGTTATCTCCAGTGTTAATTTATTGCAGCATTCAAAGCAGCGGGCCTCCGGCAGTCCCTCCCACAGGAAGCAGGCTGACTCATTTTTCCACACACTGTACTTTCCTCTCCACAAGAGCCAAATGCTTAGGTCAAGAATAAAGCACAAAAAAGGGAGGCTTGTGTTTAAGCACCTTCTAAAACATGTGCACAACCCACATCCACTTGTGAAGCTATTTATTTCATTCAAACAATGAACCTAGAGACATTACACCCAGCTAGAGTTGCCCCCATATGGCACGCAACTGTCTTTACTTCTGCTCTATACAGCAGTTCCTAATCCTGTAAGATGATTTAGCCTAAGCTAATGGTTTTTGGCCTCAGCCAAACAGTTATCTGAGCACTAACTGAAAAACAAGATAAGGACCACCATTTTGCATCCATTCCCATAAGCTCTTTGCCAAAGCATTCAGATGTTTGCCTTGCAAACTGCATCTCATACATCAGCTAGCCTTATAGGAAGGAAAAAAAAAAGAACAATTACATTGCCAGGAAAACTCTATCTACTCTTTCATGCTTTGTTTAGCGATGCAGCAAAAGTTCACTATCCCTATCAAAAGGATTTTTCAAGGACACTTGGAAAGAAAAAAAGTAGCAGTACCTTAAGGTGTCTAAGAGCAGTTATCTCCAGCAGCACTTCCAGCCCTCCAGCCATGAGAAACATAGGAAGCAACCAAAGTCAGCCAATGCAAGCACTTCACCCCCCAAAACAGGCAATCCAGCTTCAGGCTGAGCAGGTTCAGGTTTTGTGGAGATTTCCACTATGGAGCTAAACATCTCCCCTCTAACAACACTTCTCCACCTCAACAGACAAGTACAGGCCCAGCCCCACACAAGAACAAAAAACCACCTGCTCCCTGCTGTCTCTTATAGCCAGCT
>JAVKLA010000088.1:4212653-4226439 GCA_034782735.1 Sagittarius serpentarius
CCAGCTCCCCCCCCCCCCCCCCCCCAGCCTCTGCCTCTCAGGTGTGAGGCATCTGAGCTGATGTGGCATTAACTTATTGCCATCCCTGGCATGACTGGGGTGTGTTGAGAGGACACTACTCACGTTCTTGTCTTGTTTTATTTTTAAAACTCAGGTAAATAGGAGTGAGGTCAAAGGACACTCTAAGCATTTCCTACTTGTCCTACAGAAGGGAAAGGGAACAGATCTGCAGCCAATAATTCTCACTTTCACACAAACAATAATGTATCATATTTCCGAAATGTCACGACTGTGAAAGTAGTGCAGGTCTTAGCATAAGAAGCCACTGCTGTCCTTTGTCTCACAGAACCCTCTCAGACTGAGTTTAATGCTACAGCCATGAGGCTTTTCCCGTCAGTAAAATGTCCCAAGCCTGATGTTTATAGAAGAGTAATTCTAGTGCCTCTTCTCCATTACTCAGACTTCTTGCTTTGGCAATTAAGGATCCTCATCTTTTAGATCTTTGATTCCCTTTTTTCTTGACAGGTCCATTTTGTGCTAAGAAAATGCTCATTTGTTTCCTATTTTGTCCACCTGCTCTGTTGTCAGTATAGGATTCCCCCAGCCAATCTAGCTGGCCTGTGCTCTACCTCAGCCTGTTTCCTACTGAAAGGAGGGCTCATCAGTCTGTACAGCTGTAACAAAGGAGGTCAGGCAGTGTTCCACAAAATCAAACCCTTCTGTCTAAACAGATACGGATTTATTGGATCCTCTGAATAAGAAGAGAGAAGGAATAACCAGGAGGAGACCTGCAGGGGTGTAAAGACCATTGCAGGTAGCTGAGTGTGAAGGTGTGTGGTACAAAGGCACCGAATGCCAGATAAAAAGTAATTTGCCTGAATTGCCCTGAAAAAGGTGTCAGAGACAGGGAGACAGTATGCCATATCCAGCTCAGAATTCCACATAAATGTGTCACTTCAGTGGCGGGCCCCAGTGAGGACACCTCAGACTGGATGCTGCATGTCCCTACCATGGCTGCCTCGCAGATCTTACCTGAGCAAAGGAGCAGTCAGCTGGGGGTCAAAACCAGAAAGAACACCAGGGAGCGGGCTGATGGGTGCTATGGCAGATTGCAGAGATGGTTCCTGAGCAGAAAGAAACCTGTGTTACAAAGTAAATCTTAGTGGGAAAAGCTGAGCAGTTATACTCGCTCTGGCTACTGGTATTTAATCCACCTGCCAGTCTGCTTATAGCTACTGGATATATAATAGGTATATATTACACAGCACTATCACTTTTATAGTCTTAAAAATCCAATTTTTTCTAAAAATAGCCCATGAGATCGATGTTAATGGTCTGTGTTGGATGTTTACAACCAAAATATTTTGGAAGTGTTGCAGGTTTCCTGAATTCTTATTTTTCCACACAACTTCTCTGGGCAGTGACAGCCCTCAGACTAGGACCAAGCTGCCACATAGTTTGTGTAGTTATATTTCCCCACACCTGGGCAGTCACAGATTGGGGAATGAGGCAAGCAGAGGAGGATTTAGCTCCACCACATCATTTGGCAGAGATGAGGACAATGCTGGCCTCAGACACGATGCACAACACTCGCCAACTCCAATGTCCTGTGCTGCACTGGGGTGCGGTGGGAAGAGGTCCTCTAGAAAAAGCTTAGCCAGGTCCCCCTCCTCCTCCTCCAACCTTGGTGCTCGCAGGGCTGTTTATCACACTTTTTACCTCAGTCACCACTGCCAGACAGTGCTTTGTCCTTTCTTAAGTACATTTTTCCAGAAGCGCCACTGGTGTCGCTGACAGGCTCAGCTGTGCCCTGCAGTGGAGCTGTTGCGGAACCAGCTGGAACCGGCTGTGTCCGGCACAGGGCAGCCCCAGCCTCTCCTCAGAGAGGTCCCTGAAGCCACACTGCCAGCGCCTGGACACCTCGACCCAATAAATTCCACCCATCACCTCAGTGAAATGTGTATTTAAGAACTGTCATTAAAATATGCACTCATCGCACACCCTTCACAAAATTCACTGATGACATCAACCACAACAAAATCTCGCACCAAAATCGAAGTGGCATCGTCACAATAGCACGAAGGTGGGCGCTATACACAGTCAGTACAGCTCCACCCGTTGTCCCTTCACCACTTTACCACAACAAAGAGAACCCTACTATTAATCCAGTCCCTGGCAATGGCCAGTCCGAGCTTTGCCCATTATGTCTCCCAGTCACTGTTTTTACTTCAAATACCTCTAATGGTAAATGATCTCCCTGTCTTTATCTCAACCCACGAGCTTTTTCATCTTATTTTCTCCCCCCGTCTTACTGAGGAGGGGGAGTGAGAGAGCGGCTGGGTGGGCATCTGGCCAACCCACTGCAGTGCCACTGCTCTCCTCCACACGTGCGGCAGCCTTGCCGTAATGGGACTGAGGGTGCTGTGTCCCAGGGGCCATCCATCAGGGATCCCTCCTCTGTGCACGTAAATCAGCAAATGCAAACTGAAGCCCTCAAAAGGTGATGAACAGTGAGCGCTGCTATTACATAAGCACTTTCCTGGATAGAATAATTCTTCAAATAACAATTTAAAGTTGACCTGAATTAAAAGCTTTGGTAAAAAGCTCTCAAAGATTCCCTAACTGGGCAACCTCCACGTATGCAAAATATAGATGGTTGCCTATGGTACTGGTGTGCCAAGGGCTGGAAAATAGCCATGGCCTCCCCTCTTTCTTGGCATGGGTCAGCCCAGAAAACAAGGCTTCCCGCCACCGCCGGTGGGCACTGGGGTGCCGGGGTGCTGGCTGTGGTGGCAGGGCAGCAACCTCAATCCTCCTGGGCTTCCCTCAGCAGCCAGATTAATGTATTTTTTAAAATTATTATTCTAAAGCAAGTTGTTTGGTTTTCCTCCTTTGCTTGCATTTCAGTAGCCAAATATGTTTTCCTCCAAGAGAAGAGCTCGAATGCAGGAACCTGAAGCCAGGGGAGGCAGCAATTAGTGGTTTGAAGTGTTAATGGTACCACAGTGGGAACAGGGAGTCCCTTGAACGCAGCTATTAGCAAATTAATAAAAGGGGTAACACGCTCTCCTGAGTGCTACAAATTTAGCACTAATTAGGACTTCTCTTTCTTAGCTATTTTAGGCAAGAAAATCTTCAGTATCTTTTGTTAAATTTGAATCCTCTTGTTTGTAGAAGTAAATCATACAGAAACATTGGTTTCTTCACCCAGCTACAGTCTATTAAACTTTTTCCATTCTCCTTTTCTTTCTGGCATGACTTATAGCTGGATATTTTGTATGCAGTTAGTTTTATTTAGGAAATCTGCCACCAAAAGAGGCTTTTCTTTGAATGAGACTAACCTACAGGCCATTCATTTCTCACAGTCCATCCAAAACATTTCAAAGATCACTTCACAGGAGCGTTACTGCTCCAATTTATTTACATTTATTTAGTTTATTTATTGCTCATATGTTCCAGATGTTAAACCTCACAGAGTTATTGTGACTGGTAAGCCATATTTTTCTGCCAAATATCTACAGAGTTTTGTGTATTTTAGCACTTCAGAATTAATCTCGAGAGAAACTTAATCGGGTTTGCAATGAAAAAAAGCCCTTAATTAGAGCAGAGGCCAAAATGTCCTCCTGCTCTTCCTTTCTTCTTGCACTGCCCAAATCTCATCTAAATCTTGCCCGAAGTCCAGAAAACAAATCTCACAGTTGATTGGATATATCTAATTGTGAATTGATGTCTACACTTTTGCAGATATGTTTCAAACTTTGCCTGGTGGCTGTGTTGGCTAATTTGCCTATACGCAGGAAATTAATTCTTTCTTAACTACAGAGCAAAGCTATGATGTTGGGCGATATATGTCTGCCTTTCTGGAAAGAATATTACTTCTCTCTAGCAAAATCAATGCATCGCTAAATGATTGACGGAACCACAAAAGGTTTTAGCTTTTAATGTTTAGGAAAACACTGATGGGGAAGAGAAAGCACTACCGTTTGCATAATGAGAATAGAGTCAGACTGGCTGAGGCAGAAGAAACTCGTTTCAATTCAACAAAAGCTATAGCTTATTTGAGCAATAAAGGGAAAATGTAAATAGAAGGTTACATCTCCTGATGACAGTAAGTAAAAGAGCATGTTAGAAGTAATCGGTAGTGAGCTCATGGTTTAAAACACACATGTACACAGGCACACATGTACAGCAGTGCGGAGAACCCCAGTAGACGCCATATGAAAATACCCCATAAAGCCTGACAAATACTGGACACTGTCAAGGTGGCTTTCCATAAAGTAATGCAAATTGATGTTAAAATCTACTTTATAATCAATTAGAAAGGGTAGTTCAGCAGCAGTATTAATAACCTCTGAAACAAATGTAGCATGGAAAGGAGGTTTCCATGACCAGAGCTCACCTCAGAAGACTTTGTTGCATGTCTGTGAAAAATCGAATCTTTGCAAAGATGAGACTAAAGGTATCAGACATTTCCCTATCTAGAAGAACTGGATGAAGACTTTTCCTCCTTCTCCTGTGGAGGGAACCCATGATACAGTCATTTCTGTTTACTTCTGTTAAACGGCTGGTCAGAGTATTCTGCACTGTGTAAGGCTAAAGAAAGTATTATTTTTACTTTTCTCTACTGCATGAGATGGGATCTGAATGGTGTACGCTGAGGTGACACTGTAACATCCTGTCTGCATTAAGGCCCTAAGTGCTATCAGTAAGTGAGTCCTTTCTTCCCTCCATGTGGGCTATAACTGCGGGAATAAGATGTGTGAGCATGTAAGCTGAGCAGCAAGTAGATAAATTCCAGATGGTGATTTAAAGCTGGTGAACACAAACCTTACAGTCCTGCAAGCAGTCTAGTACCAGAAAGGACCTTTGAGGTCAATTCATTTCCCTCCTGTCCTAGAGAGCCCTTTGAAAGAAACTGCATGATAAAGTGATCCAGCTCCATCACAAAATTAATTTTTGCCACCATTTCTCCTACTGTAATGGTGCAGGAGAAAGAATCCTATTGCAGCCCCTTGGAAATGTAGAAATCTTCCTATTCCCAGCCCTAATATACTCTTAACCAGTTTATTCACATCATTTTTTCTGCCAAAATTGTGCTTCTGCTTAAATAGCACTTCTCCTTTCTGTGTGCTTATTCGTGATGTATTTATAGGGAGTCCTCTCTCAGCATTCATTGCATGAGATAAAACAAGCCATCCTTTTTTAGTCTCCTTTCATATACAGACGTTCCATGATCTGGATCACCCTTGCAGCCCATCCCTTCACCTGCTCCAATTGGAGCATGGGGACTAGAACTACCAACAGCAGCTATATATCATCTTACCAGGGATTTTTACAATGCCATTAACAGTCCCTTGTTTCTTACTGCTATATTGTACATTTACACTGTCTGTACATAGAATTGTTCTAGCATATAAATTATGTTATACAGTTAACCATCAAATACTGGTGTGTCATCTCATCTCATACTACCTGTGCTCCTTGGGAGTGCGGTCAGCATCTTACAGGCAAAATCCTTTGCTGCTTTTCATCTGGTGCTTTTTCATCCTTGATAGCTCCTGCAGAGTATTTCAGCATGAAGATGTTTCAGCAGTCTTTACAAAAGCAAGTGAATCATTCAAAAAAACCCACAATCCATCCATCTTCTTTAGTGTCACCAATTAATAGCAGCTCAGGATGCTTTGAAATCTATAGCTGCTTAACGGAAGAAAAATAACCAACCCCTTCCTATAGTGCTATGCTATCATTACATTTTCTGTACTCTGCCTGTGCAAGGAAGCTTTATTAAATAAATAAGGTGAGGGTGATAACGCAAAGGCCTCTGATGTGAGGCTTTAAAGAAGGGGAAAAGACCAGTTATGCTAATCCACAATAAGAAGGGAACTAAAACCGAATTGGTAGACAAGATTATTTCTTGTTGTTGGAAACCATTTCTTATTCCAGAAGCCAGTGGTCAGAGCCTGGCTGATTTCAGAGGCCATGCTTCTGTCTTCTGCTGCCCCTGCAAGCAAGCAGTGTTGGGGCAACCACAGTCTCCTCCACTTGATGGAGCTGGAACAGCCTTTTACCTTTTGTTTCTGATTTGGATTATTTTGCTGCAGACTGTGCAAAATAAGAGACCATGTTTAAAAGGGGGTAGTGTTGCCTTTGTGGGCAGTTCAGGCTGGGGTCTGTGTGCTCATTCCTCAAGTCACAAGCTGCTAGAGCAAAGTTATTGCACCCTTTGGTTGAGCTGCTGCCTCGGGCTCCGTGTCAGCCAGAGCACCTTGGGACAAATCCTGACCTACATTTACCAGACATAAGGATGCACTCCCAAACCTGCCCACAGCTGCTGACCCCAGTGTGGGTTTTCTCCTCTTGCCCCCATCCCTCCCTCCCTCCTCACCTCCCTGTCTAAGGCATTGTGGCCGCTGATGGTATTTGCTGTTGGACATATAGCTCTGTCTGTGCCCCGAGCAGGATGGCAATGCTGCCTCTTGAGGGGGACCAACTCACTTCCAGCTAATCTGCTGGAGAGGGAGGTCTGTGCCTGAGTGTAATGGAACCTGATGGAGGCTAATTAAATAGAAACCCATCCATTTGTGCTGTCTCATTAGGGATTTGTCATAAAAACCTTATGTTCCCTTACGAGCCTAAACAAGTGTGTTCACCATGTAAAAATCAGCCATAAAGCTGTCTGGAGAGTAGTTAACATGTCTAAGCTGTCATTTATATGGGCTGTCTTCAGCCTGGATCCTGCAGGTAGGAATAGCTTTTCCACTGTCCTCAAACCACCCCGCATAAATGGGGCATCCCTCCTTCGAAATGGGAAAGAGGGCCAAGCCCAGCAATCCTGCACCAACAGTCATGTGGAGCGGACGCTTCTCCGTCTGGCCCTGACAGGAGCCAGAAATCAGAGGCAAAGAGCACTTGTTATTTTAAAGCTGTGCCAAAGATGTTCAGAGGTTTAGAAAGTATAAATCGAATAGTAGTGTTTCCTGGGGGCTATGGAGATTGGCTTCCCTTGCCTTTGTGAGTGGCCTGGTCTCCTCCTCAACCCCAACTAGGCTACTATTTTTGACGAAAACTGAATTTCCTGTAGGACAGAGGAGTCATCATGCTGTTTTGCAATGGAATAAAGTTATGGGCTGTGTCCCTTGGCTGCCCCAAGGGAAAAATCAGCATGGTCTAAATGGCTACTCTCCTCAACGTCTGTCCAGGATGAGCTTTTCCCTCACCCAAACTGTGCAGGCTTCAGACTTTCTGCCAAAACTAGGGCTTGTGCAGAAGTCATATCAGGGCAGATCTTCCCATGGGCAGGAGAAGGTAACTGCTTTCTGTCTACGTGATGACCCCCTGGGGTAACGCCAGCTGGTGTCTCCTTGCAGGCATCGGAGGTGGAGCGACAGCTCTCCCTGCAGGTCCACACCCTCCGGGAGGACTTTCGGGAGAAGAACTCCTCCAGCAGCCAACACATCGTGCGGCTCGAGAGCCTCCAAGCTGAGGTAAGTCACCCGCACTTGGCCTCACGCCTTCAAAAGGTGGCCAGGGCTGTTTTAACTTGCATAATGGACCCCTCTGAACTGGGTAAACAAAACCTGCTGCTTGGAGCAAACAAAGAGAAGGATGGCAGCTGTGGGGCAAAGGACTCCCCCAGTGAGGATTCTTGCTGCAACCCAAGGCTGGCTGGGTTCCACCGCTGCCTCGGCCACAAACACGCCTGCAAAATGAACAGATGAGAAGGATCTTCCAGGAGCTAAACTGTGGATGTGCTCTTGCAGGGCTGCTGCCCAGTACAAATTAAACTCTGGGGCATTGTGGGAAGGTCTGCAAGGGTTTATTTTCTGTTTTTCATGCTTGCATAGAAAGCAGCAATCCTCTCCTGTCTCTGAGCCATGCACATGGGAAAGCAAGGAGTCCCTGCCTGTTTTAGCTCTGGTACGTTAGCAGGAATGATACTGCCTTCCTTCCTCTTCCCTGCCCTGATGGGGGTCACTGGAGACGATGTAGGCAGGAACCAGAGGAGTGCCACTACCCCACTGCTTTTTCTATTTATAAGCTGTCTGGAAGAGCTTTTCCTGAAAATCTCTCAATTTCTTCTTTTTTCCTGCTCCCACCTGCTCCCTGCTGGTCCCTCGCCTTTTCTTCCCCTTCCCTTGGTGTGGAGCAGCAGGTCCTTGAAGTAAGTATAGAAGCTCAGAAAGGGTTTGCCCGCGCGTGCATTGCTGTTATCATGCATGCCTGTCACTGTGCATGCCTCACCTTGCCCTGTCTCTTGCTTTCCAAATCCCTTTCCCCCTGTGCCCTTGCTATGGCCCAGGGCCCACGGCAGAGTAATGTTTTTTCTGTTACACGGTCATTCAGAGGATGTTGTTACTGGTTTGGATACCAAATATGAACTCTTGATGCAATCTCTGTATTATACCTTTTATTTTTCTTGCATCCCTTTTCTCCAACCCACACAAACCATGATGGTGTTGGGAAGAGACCTCAGAAACCATTAGTCACCTAAGAGCGGCTTTCTAATACCTACAGCAGCCTTTACCCTGCAGATCTAGCAAGTCCACACACTCTGCTAGTATTTCTCCATGCAGCCAAATCTTTCTAGCAAGCTGGAAAGCAGCAGAGAGACAAAGTCCCAAAGAGGCCAAGAAAGCAGTGGGAAGTTGCTGAATTTGTCTGTGGTCCATGAATTGAAAGGAGGCCATAGGGAATATTTAGAGTTATACTGGACCAGCAAATGGCAAGCCCAGTTCCCCAGAGGTCCTGTGTGTACTAATTTGGGAAAAGGCTCCTTTTTCTTGGTTAAACAAGAAGTGACCTTGGCTATTGCTGATTCATCCTGTGCACTGTTCCCAGCTAACAGAATCACAGAGGTTTTGCTTGGCACATTGTCCCACTTCACCTGAAATCGCTGCCCTTGACAATTAAAAGAAATGAACCAATTTTAAAGGCAACCTATCACTGGGAGGCTAAAAATAAGCATGGCACAGAAAGGAGTCTCCACAAGTAAAAAGACAGAAAAATCCCTGGTGAGGACCTGGCGAACAAGCAGCAATTAAGAAAAGTGTATGGGCAGTGCTGTGCTTATTTTTAATAAGCTCACCTTGTGGTCTCCAGCACCCATACAGAAGAAAATGCCACCATGCTCAGTTGGGGACCAACCAGGAAAAGTAACTAGTTTTGCCCAGTCTTGCAACTTTTAAGGTACAAGGGGTGGGCAGGGCTGGTCTCCGCTTAATCTGGACATTTCTGCCTGCTCCATGGCCTCCTGCCAATGCACACCCAGCCCCTTTGGAGATGCCCCTGCAGCGTCAGGAAGGAAGAGTTTCCTTTCAGGGCCTTCCTAAGCTTTAAACTACACACAGAGATACAGTTCCTCTCATACAGGCACAGAATACATATGTTCATACTTTCGCTTTTTGCTGTTTCATTTCTCTCTTGGGAATGTGATTTCCCTCCTCTCTGCTCCCTGGAAAGTGCAGGGTCCAACACCGTCTCTTTCCTCTGCAGATCAAAATGCTGACAGACAGAAAGCGGGAGCTGGAGCATCGCCTTAGTGCCATGATGGAGGAGAACGACCTGCTCCAGGGAACCGTGGAGGAGCTACAGGACCGAGTCCTCATCCTGGAGAGACAAAGCCATGACAAGGACCTGCAGGTGAGGAGGCAGCAAATGGAGTAAAAGACATGGTTTGGGGTAAAAATGACCAGGAAGACAATCAGGAACTGGGAGACAAAACAGTTGGAAGAATAAACCATCTCATGTAACCATGGCAGCAAGCAAGATCCTGGGTGTTCCCCGTAGAGACAGATAACAGGAGTCACAATGGGGCATCTTGACAGCAAAGAGCAGCTTGGGAGGGAGATCTGAGCAAGGGAGTGGGACAGGGTGCCGGGGGAATGAGGTGAATGTAAAAAGCAGCAGGGAACTCTGGTTGCCGTTCATTTTACTTAATTTTTTAACAGTAGAATTGGCTTCAGAAGGGGCTTCTGTAGACCCTGCTGTCCCAGGGGCCAGTAACTGGCCTCATAGCTCTCACTGCTCAGATGGTGTCCCAGCAAGCCCCATGCTGTTTGCAGCCATGTGTCACCAAGCATCACTCCCTGGGGAACAAGCTGGCACCTATGTGGCTTCAGGTGTCGTAGTAGAGAGCAAGATTTTTCATTTTTCTTCTGTGCGTTGACAACCACTGGTTCTCCAGCTCTCCAAAACAATCCTGAATCTTTTTTTTCCCTTTTTTAATATATATTTGTATTTATATATGTGTATAGCTTTTTTAAAAACATGTCTACATTACTTTTCTTTTTGGATTCACTTCCTGCTGTGTTGTTTTCAGCAAATTTTTTACCTGCATCCCAACTTCTTCACAATGTTCCTTGTTTTAGTGCTGATTAACCTGCTATTTTTATCTTTCAGGATATTCTGGAGTCTAAACAGTGTCTAATGACATTTGGCGATTATTAAGCTCCAATAAATAGCAATACCAGCCAAGAGTTCTTTCCTCCCGGCTGGAAACCCTTTTTCGTGACACTTATTCCTCTCTTTCAGCTCCTTCACAAAACAAGAGATTCATCCAGTCCATATCACCTCCACTAATGTTTTTCTGTCCTGCTTCCTTGACAAATTCCTTGATTTTCTTTGCAAGCTGCACCAAAGCCAGCTGGAGCTCCAGGAGGTGCGCCTGTCCTACCGGCAGCTGCAGGGGAAGGTAGAAGAGCTCAGTGAGGAGAGAAGTCTCCAAAATTTCAACACAACCAGCACATCCCTGCTATCTGAGATAGAGCAGAGCATGGAGGCAGAGGAGCTGGAACAAGAACGAGAACAGGTATTTGCCCTTTGACCCCTGGGGAAGCCCATAGACCTCTGTGGCCAGCCCCAGAGGGAGACAGAGTTCAATGCATCTGATCTGGATTTGGAGCTGAACCAAGAGCCAGAAAGTTGGGGTTGTGGTCTCAGCTCTGGTATCACCACCCTTTCGACCATATGAAAGTAAGTCTCTGCATCCATTTCAAATCCAACATAGCAAGCTAGACAAATATTTGTGAGGTTTGGCAATCACATGCCTCACTTCACCGTGGAAGGAGTGTCTCCATGGCTTTGATTTCCCAAGCTAATGTCAGGCTCTCTTGTTCCAGCTGAGGCTGCAGCTCTGGGAAGCATATTGCCAAGTGCGATATCTCTGCTCCCATCTCAGAGGAAATGACAGTGCAGACTCAGCAGTCTCTACAGACTCCTCCATGGATGAGTCTTCAGAAACCTCATCAGCCAAAGATGTCCCAGCCGGCAGCCTACGTGCAGCTCTCAGCGAGCTGAAAAGACTGATACAGAATGTGCTGGATGGGGCAGACTCCACGGTAAGTTGGTGGCACAGAGAGACCTTGGCTTGTGCATGTCCCCTTGCCCAGGTGACAGAGCTTGCTGCAAGTTTCCACTGGATCCTGAAGTCCCCAGTCTCTGAGAAAATCTCTGTGGCCCACAGAGGTGGGCTGTCACAGTGCACAGCCTGCTCCATGTGTCCCAAAATGTCAGCCAAGAGCCAAGTCAGCACATGGGGTTTCAGCCTGCAGTGGTCAGACTGCCATAAGTTTCAAGCTCGTGCAGTCGTCATTGGTCTGGGAGTCATTCTGGAAAACTAATGAAAAAGTAGGCTTTCTTTGAGATTGCAGTAAGTTAGAGTTTCGACGTGGAAGTATTGCAGATTGTCTTATAGATCACAGTTCAGTTATTTCTTTTAGGATTTTCTTAACCTTGCTTTGTTAGCAATAGTAACACAAAAGCATCGTAACCCCTATGTGGGTAGGTTCTGCCCTTGCGAATTGACACTGCGTACGAATGTCTTGGCAAGAGCTGCCAGACTCAAATACATGGACAGGTGAAGGGTTTTGCTGGCACGAGATGGTGTCTGTAGGGTTTGGTCCTGGGGCTGCGGGGGAAGAGGGGATGGCATGGAGGACCACTCAGCATTCACAGGAGTGCAAGATTACAAAACACCTCACTTTTTGCAATGGCTCAAATCAGGCCTATTTCCATCATCCACAAGCTGGTTGCACTGCCAGTATGCCTTGAGATGCCATGGTGAGGAAGACGGTGCAGACCCTGCAACTGCAGACCCGCATGGGAGTACTTACCCTCCTTGTCTCAGTACCAGTACCAGTAGCAGATGGTAAGAAGGCTGAGCGCAGAGATGAAGTTGTATTTGTCAAATAAAAAAATAGAGTCCTGCAAAAGGTCTACAAACACGGAGACTGTAGCCATACGTTAGCAAGTGGTCAGTAGGTCTCTGTAAATGTGGTTTATGCTACGGTGAGAACATCTCTTCATGCTCTTTTTACCACGTGTAGGAGCACTACCCTTGGCTGAGCATGTTTCCCCTGTGGAGGTATACTCTACCAAAGTCACATTCACACTTTCTTCTTCCTTGTTTAGTACCCTCCATCCCAAATCAGTATCAAATTAATGCAATTGCCTTTTTTAAAGTGAAATCTGAGCAAGAGATTTCTCTCCCATTCTCAGAGCTCTCGACGAAGCGACGACGACACCTTAGAGGAACAGATCAGGAGAACAAGCGAGGATTCACGAGCCCTGAGGGAATTAATGGAGGGAGAACGGGGGAAACTGAGGCAGAGTTTGGAGGAGCTGCAGCGACTGCACAGCCAGGTTAGCAATTCCCACACTTTACATGTGATCGTGTAACACCAGTGTTCATCCTCCAAGACCTCTTCCATAGAATCTTTTTCTATAGAAGAGATCAACATGATAAATAACCCAGGAGGATTTGGGCCAAAACCAGTTATGGTTAGATGAGGGAGACTGTTAAACCCAGTGCAGAGGCTTCATGCATTTAGGATTAAAGTTTTTGACAAGTTGTCTGGGGCCCATCCCAGACATCATCTCAAGCAGCCAAACTTCCTTTAAACTTTTCCCCCAGTCTGCTTTTCAGCCAACCTGTCTCGTTTATAAATTCTTCTCAGCAGAAGACCCCAAAGTACAAGGCTGCTTGAATGGGGTACTGGAAACCCATAGTTATCCAGTCTGACCCATCTTGCTTGCACTAAGCCCTCGTAAAGGGTATATGCAACCACTGGATAGTCGAAACAGTGCTGCTCTGCTGTGCATGGTGCAAGGTTTGCCCCCTTCCACAGCAGCATCACAAAACACTCACAAATGCACACCTAGAGAATCTTAATCATGGCCAGCCTGGCACCAGGCAGCACCCCAGGGCCAACAAGGACCGGCTAAGACAATCTCAACATCAACGAATGATCCAACCCCGAAACCAACACCACACCCAAAGCACAGAATCACACTGCATCTGCACTGAACATAGTATCATCTGTGTCTGAGGTCCTATGCCAAAAGCAGCAAATGGAGACAGGCACTCAAGGAGATGCTTTGCAATCCCTGTCTCTATGGGACAGGTCTCCAAACACTGGAGGGGATCTGGAAGCTGCAGCAGAAGCAGCCTTTAGCGCAGCTGTATGTGCAACACCAACCACACTGGAGCAAGGAACAGGATAAGCATCCTTGGCTGGTCTTGCCAGCGGTGCTGTATCACCCTTTTGCCATACCCCTTTGGAGAAGAGAAAAGAAAACACATCCCTGTTGAGAAAGTCAGCACAACCTGGGGTCTGACAGCCTGGACACCAGGTACCCACCAAAGCCACGCTATCACTCCCCCTCCTCGACTGCACAGGAGAGCGAGAATATAACGAAAGGCTCGTGCATCAAGATAAGGACAGGGAGAGATCACTTAACCAATTACTGTCATGGGCAAAACAGACTTGATTTGGGGAAAAATGAACTT